>JAVGWX010000002.1:80381703-80981703 GCA_036924085.1 Ariolimax columbianus | reverse complement strand
TCCCAGTCTGGACCAATATCTGGTAACAACATCTAGACCAAGCCAGCTTCCTTAGACGCTACATAATTGAAAAATTAAGAATTAAAAGCATACGCACTTTAGTTGTACACGCTAACACTTTTTACATTTTGTTAAAAAATTTTCTATAGTATGTGGTTGTACCACTTTGATTCACATTTGTGAATGGTAGCAAATTAATTTGATACCCATTAGAAACATAAAACAGCAGTGTTTGGATATTAAAATATATGACATTAAGCGTTTTCAAGATTGTTTTGTGCCTTCAATGTTCATGATATCTTTTGATGTACAACGTTAAAGAGATGATTGGCTAGAGAGTTTAACATTTTGGGACTGACTGGTCTCGAGGTAAGACATCAGCCTCGGATGCTGGAGGTCACAGGTTCAAATTATGGTGGAGACTGGGATTTTTTTCACATGAACTTTCTGGTATTTCCCCGGACCTCTAGGTACTAGAGATTGGAAGCCTGTGTGCAGTGTCATGCACATTATAAATTCCTCTGCAGTTGGAAATAGAAAAAAGTAGGCATAACGGCCGCTGCCCAGTCAAAATTCAAAATTATGTTAAAAATCTTCACAATCCATTATGGGATCATCACCGGTGCTACGGAGTTCGTGCATTGTGCTGAGATTCTCCAAAAATATTGAGAAGAACAGAGCACTTTTATGGATTAAATCGTGTGCAATGACATTGATTCCTCAATTAAACTAAACATTACAGATGGCATTAAATTCTAGTCAGTTCCTTTATTTGTTAGTTTTAATAACCTCACACTTCCATCACATTCACTTCAGAATATTTTAGACTTCTGGACACCCTTTTTTTCTTATGTATAACTAAAGCACAGCATCACTTGGTCATCACCTATTTATTATAAGGGTTTTCTTAAATCATCATTGTCAATCTCCGTCGCTCCTTTCGGAGCATAAGTCATTGCAACATCCCGTCAGCATACATGGCCCTGGGCTACTCTTTCTGCCTCTCTCCAGGTGTAATCATTTAATCATACTCCCATTCTCTTCTCTGCGTATTTTTGGGTCTAACTCTCTTTCTCTTCCCCTGAGGATTTGATGTAAGAGCCTGTCTGGCTATGTTGGATGTTGCCTTCCGTAGCGTAAGTCCTATCCAACCCCATATTTTTTGCATAAATGTTCCAGTGGCTGTTGTTGGCTTCTTTCCCATAAGTCTTAATTTATGACCATTTCCTGCCACTTTATCCTTCGTTGGCATCTGTTTTCTTAAATACCACACATTATAAACCAAAGTGTTCAGAATTAAATGCAGAATAAAATTAATACAGCCATTCAATATGTAGAAATGGGACGGCTAGTGGTTAAGTGACACAGCTCACAACCAGAAGGTGCTGGTTCACTCCCCACCACAGCACCTGTCGTTACCCGCATGGAAGCAAACCCTTAGAAAATGCAGGAGGAAGCAGACCCTTAAAAAAAATGAATGCAGAAGTCTGATGCACTGGGCCGACAGGCGCAAAATAAAAACATAGTGCAACGCTCACCGCCTTGGGGAATGGAGAAATAAGAACGCCAAAAAAAATTTGGACATGAACATTTGTGTAAGTAGGGTTATAGTTTCACAACCGTGAACATTTTTTTCATCTTGAATTTTTTTTGGTATTCAACTTTATAGCAAAACATGGCTTTCCATTTAAAGTAATCCATGAAGCAAAATGTTCTAAAACCTTCACCTAACTAGGAGCAGCAGTTTTCACAATATCTAAATTTTACTGAAGTCACATGAAATTTAAAAGGTGCCCAAAAATATGATGGAAGCAAGAAAACACCACACACATTTTTGCAAAAAACTCACAATGTCTATAGAAGCTCTTCTTGAAATGAAAAGTACAATTTCTGCCAGGAAACATATTAATAAATTTAGGAAAACTTGGAATACAAAAGTTTAAATTTGTGTAGCCCTACACCCTTGTGATGTCCCTTACACAGAAAGTAAATAGCCAACATGATTGATGATAAATGTACTTGAATATTCCTGTGCTATTATATGTATTAAATTTTGTATTAAAACAATAAAGGTAGTTTTTACTAGACTGCCTAAACCCTGTCATTTACTGAGATAGATTGAGCACCAATGGGTTTGCCTGGATTGCAGTGGAGTTGAGTTCTTAGGAACAGAAAACAACAGTCGTACAAAGAAGATATGTCGGCGCATTGGTTTTCAGAAAAAAATCCCTCAGCAGCTCCACATAGTAAATCAATTAATGAAATGATATTGAGAAGGCCCTTTAACCTTTAGAGACGTGTGAATCTGCCATTCCGATAGTTCTGGGGTTAATGGCAATGAGAGAGCTGATATCCTGGTCACTCCATCTTCACTTATTAGTGCTGGACCTTGTCCTTCTCCGTGTGAGTCTGGGAGCCTCAGATGGTGGAGGAAGAATAGGGCCATTGCAACATATTATGTTGCCCTGGTTATTTCATATACTATGAAAAAGTGTTTGACAGTGTAGACATTTTTTAATGACTCCATGTTGGAGCTGTGGGCACTGAAGCACACCCCATGCAATAAAAAAAAATATATTTTTGGTGAGGAGGGCGATCAACAACATAATCATAACCCACGTAATTTACGTCACCTTGCAAATGAATCCCTGGACATAGGCTACTAGAAAACGAGATGGAAAAACGACTAGCAAAAACAGGAGCCTCCAAACAATAAATGAACATACCCTGCAGTAACTACACAGTTAAATGAATCAAGAATAATACCAGAGAAATCTGGATGAACGGTGGGTACAACATTTCTGCAATGTGTTTAGTGACACGCCACTGCTAAAAAGTAATGATGACATCAAATAGACTAGAGTACATAGAAGAGATCAAAGTAAGTTTCATCTTTCAGTTCTGAACAGGACACACCAGAGCCAATAGCTACTTAAACCACATCAATTCTCACCTGCCTGTGTGTAGGCATTGCTTTCACTCTGATGAAACAGACACCTACTTATTGAGTGCAAAACGCTTGCGGACATGAAGAAAAGATTCTTACAAGTACTGCCAACAATTGCAATAGACTGCTGGAACAATTGAAGACCTGTATTTATATAAGAATGGCATTGAACTGCCAAGAGCAGGCTTGCTCAACAGATATGGGATAGCAACAACAATAATCACAGCATTTTATAGCTACTACTGAGATACTACGGGGTATAGTAGAAGATAATGTCACTCCTACAGAACACATATGAAACACAGTTTGTAGAGTGGTACATGAGTGGTACTTTGCAATATGCAAAATATTCATGCACTTTTTCAAAAATTTCATTTGAGATTGGCTGGCCACCTAGCCCGAATGTTAAATGAAAGGCTTCCAAAGAGGCTCCTGTATAGCGAACTGAGTTAAGGAGAACGATCACAAAGATGTCCAAAAAAGCATTTCAAGGACAGTCTGAAAGGGTTCCTTAAGCGCTGTCAAATAGACATTAACATCTGGGAGAACCTGGCTCAAAATCGCTCAACATGGAAGAGCATGGTCACAGATAGTGTTGAGCTCAGCGAGGGTCTCCGTATCCAGGCAGCCCAGGATAGACGTGCAACCAGGAATTCAAAGGCAGAGAAAATATGAAAGACAACTGCTGACTATGTTTGCCAGTCGTGTCAGACTTTTCCAGGTTCGAATTCGCTTGATCAGTCATGAGCACACACACATACTCAAGTTTGCATTATGATCTGTGATGATGGTGGTCTTCATCGACGACGATGGACGAAATATTATTACACGAAGGAGAACTGACTGACAGTTTTTTAAGTACAAACAGGAGTGAGGCAGGGATGTCTATTGTCACCACTCTTGGTCCCAATTATTGGCGATAGACTAGATTATGAAGATGTCAAATGTCATAGCCAGAAAAACTAAATAAGGTCAGTGTGCATTTACCCATTCTTGGATTAAATAATAACGTGAAGAAAACCAAGCTGTTTAAAATGAACACCTTATACAAAGAGCCAGTCATGCTCACGCTTGGAGGTGAGACACTAGGAGAGGTGAACACCTTCACATAATTGGGAAACCTTTTCATACTTCAAGGCAGATGTAAGGACAAGAATTGGAAAGGCAAGGACAGAATTTCTGTTACTGGATAATATATGGAAATCCAAGGAAATAAAGTTCAGTGACCTATGGCCCAAAAATAGCGATGGGCCATGATGAGGTTGCCCTTGTTGGATCTCGGGGCTCTGTACTGAGGAAGAAAGAATAGAACAACTGGAGAAAACTATGTATGTCGTAAAAGGTTACCACCAACCTCACTGCCTGGTGGCAGACTGTATTGTAACCTCAGATGTAACTTGCATGAAAATATGTTTTTATACAAAACTGACATCACTGCAGTTCGACAGACCCAAACACGCTCAGCCTCTTTTAAGAAATCTTCTTCTTCTTGTTCTTCGTACGCTGTCAGACGTCAACTTGTATTTTTTCGAAAAAAGCAGCGGTCATCCTGAGGCTGTCGACACTGCCATAGAGCTTGTCTAGTGTTGCCACTGGTGATGGCCACATGTGCTTTCTCTGGTCCTTGTATTTCGGGCAGTTTTGCAGCAGATGTTCAGCGGTCATTTTTCCAGTACCACAACTGCATTCGTCAGTGCCACCTATCTTCAGTTTATTGAATAGGTGGTACCTCAGTTTGTTGTGGCCTGTGCGGAGTCTGAAGACCACGACCTGCTCTCTTCTGTTCAATTGGTAATAGGCATCATTTTTTGTGTAGCCAGTATGTTCTGTTTCCCATTTGGTCATGTATCTGGCTCTAATAAGCCTTTTGGACTCTTTGTAGGTCACACTAGAGTCTGGTTGTGGTAGTCTTGCACTTTCTTTTGCCAGTCTGTCTACCTCTTCGTTGCCTTGGATGTTACAATGGGATGGAACCCACTGTACCACTACTCTTTTTGGTGCGGTCTGCTGGCATAGTTGACAGAGTACTGCTCTTAAATCATTACGTTCCGTATTTTTCTGGCTTTTTAGTGCTGTGACTACGGCCAGGGCATCTGTAAACAGGACTATCTGGCTTTCATTTCTTTTGCCTGTCAGCATTGCTTCTGCGGCAGCCCTCAGTGTCTCTGCCTCCGCTCTGAAATTGCTTGAGTATTTTACAGTTACCACTGACAGTGTTATTTTTCTACCATTTGGTAGGCTCAGGAATACCCCTGCCCCTCCATTCTGTGTTGTGTTTGTTACAGAACCATCGGTGTATGCATGGGTCCAGTCCATGCTTGGGTAGTTTTTCGTTATGTACCTCAGGGTTATGTCTCTTCTTTCTTTTTCAGTCTGGCTGTTCTTGTTTCCAAAACCTGGTATATTTTCTGCCACCACCGGAAATTTATGCTGCTTCCAGGTAGATTTGCGTACAGTAGGGATGGGCTTTGGTGTTGTTAATGTGTTTATAGGGTCTTCGTTCATCTTTGCTTTGGCTATTTCTGCAAAGTTTCTCCGCTTTAGTTTCCCATTTCCAAATCTATTTAGTCTCTGGTGCATTGGATGGTCTGTCAGTCTTCTGAGTTTCTCTACTTTATGCTGGGCTCTGCAGTCCATTCTGTCGGTCATGGATTGCAGATTTGTAATCTTTTCAAGTTCTACAATTGGCGTTGACTTCATTCCTCCTGTTATAACTCTCATGGCTTGGTTTTGAAGTTTGCTAATTTTGTCAAAGTTCGCCTTTGCTGCTGTTGTCCATGCCGCAATGCCATACTTGAGAACTGGTCTCACTCTTTCAGTGTACAGTTTCTTTAGTATACTTTCGTCTGCTCCCCACCTTGTGCCAGCAAGTTTCCTCATGATTGCCATTCTTTGTCTGGCTCTCATTCGGTTTCTCTTGATCTGACTTTTCCATGTCATGCGCCGATCAAATATGACTCCCAGGTAGTTTGGGGTTATCGTTTGGCTGCAAATATTTGCCGTTAAGACTTATTTTGGTGTTAGGGATTTGTTTGAAAGCGAGAATATCGTACATGTTGTTTTTTTTCTCATTTATTTTGACCAGCCATGAGTTCGCCCACTCCTCCAGCGATGTTAGGGCCTGCTGCATCCGATTTCTTGCTATGGTGAGATTTTTTTCAGAGGTCCACATAGCCAGATCGTCTGCAAACATGGAGCTGTGGACTCTTCTTGGTATATTCTCTGTGATGTTGTTTATATACACCAGGAAAAGTGTGGGTGACAGTACTCGCCTTTTTGGTACTCCCTGCTCAAGTGTCACCTTTTTGCTCATCTGCCCTTGTACTTGAACTCTGGCTGTTCTGTTTTTGAGGTAGTGGCTGATCCATCTGTACATTTTCCCACAAACTTCACTTCTTCGTAGCTTGACTAAGTGCCTCTTTCCACACCTTTCTCTAAATCCACCCAAACCGCTACTGTATGCTTTTTCTCCTGGTAAGCATCCTCTATTTCCTGGGCTATGAGAGTGATCTGGTCCTCAGTGGATCTGTGCTGTCTAAAGCCTGCTTGCTGTGGAATTAGTATGTGTTTTTCTTCCAGATGCCACATCAGTCTGGTGTTTATCATACGCTCCATCAGTTTGCCTACACAGCTCAGTAGACTGATAGGCCTGTATCCATTTGGATCTGCTCTTTGGTACTGGTATAATTACAGCATCGTTCCATGCCTGCGGTACAATTCCCCTTTTCCAGCTTTGGTTCAGGACTGATAGTAACTTCCTCTTTGCTGTTTGGCTCAGCCCCATCAGCATTTTGTTTGTTACCCCATCTTTTCCGGGCGATTTCTTTTTCTTTAAGGTTCTCATGGCCTCTTCCATTTCATTTATTGTTAGTTTTGCCATCATGTGCTCCTCTGGTGCCATATTGATGTTGTCGTGACTCTTTTGCTCTTCACTAATGTCTGTATGCCTATCTGTAGGGACATCAATGTGGTTTGGTCTGGCATAATGTTCTATAAAGGCGTTTGCTGCTTTTTTCCCAGTGAGCATGTTGTCGCCCTTCTTGATGGTAATTTGTTTGTTTGATAAAGTTTCGTCATTCATGGCTCTGACTAACTTCCATAGTTTGCTCCCTTCTTTATCCAAATTGAGACTTTCTGTTTTTTTTTCCAGCTGTCACTTGTAATTTGGTTTAGTGTTCTTTTGTATTTCGCCGTGATGGCTTTGAGGGTGATATTTGCCTCCATAGATTGTTCTCTCTCTGCCATGTTCCTAGCATTTGAGACTTCGTCTTCCGCTTTCTGCAATTCATCATTACAATATGGCTTGTAGTTTTTCCTTGCCCCTTTTGGGATGGTTTCGGTGGCTGCTTCCATTATTGCTTTGCTTAGGCTTTCCACTATGGGTTTCATATTGTTATTCCGCGTGGTGATGGTTTCACACAGCCCATCTGTCAGAATTGCAAATCTGTCCCAGTCGGCTCGTTTATAATTCCAACGTGGGAGCGGTTTTATTTCCTGTGGGCCTACTTCCATGTCAACTTCTAGCCTAATTGGCCTGTGGTCGCTACCTGTCAATTGGTTGAGGACCTGGCGGTCTATTTTGTGGTGAATATCCACCGTGGAAAATGCCAAGTCTTGAGTAGAGGTGGTATGCCATGTTCTAGAATAGAAGCTAGGGCTGTCCTCCGGCCTATTGATAAGAAAGAGATTTGTGTCTATCTCCCAGTCTTCCACTTCATCACCTCTGTTGTCTGTGTCCGAATATCCCTATCTCTCCGAGTGGCTGTTGAAGTCTCCAACTACTAGGCAGCTGGAGTCCTTTATTTCCATACTCGAGAGCGACAGGTCTTTGTTTGGTGGTCCGTACAGGTTTGAAGATGCGGATCTTAGTTTCTTGTGTCATTATGTCGACTCCTACAATTTCTGCTTGTCCGGTGTGATTGACAGCTACCGCGCTACTAGGTATGCAGTTACGTGTCAGTATCAGAACCCCTCCTTTGTGACCTTCTCTATCAAGACGGAAGGTCTGGTATCCTCTGATTGAGAATTTGTGGTTGTTGTTGAGGTGCGTTTCTTGGATACATGCCACGTCAATCTTACCTTCATGCAGGTGATGTGTTAGGGAAAGCTTTTTGTTAATGACTCCCTCCGCATTCCACTGTAGTATTCTGAGGGTCTTGTGTTTTTGGTCAATAGTTTTTGCCCCATCACCTTGTGCCTTGACTCCACAGCACATGGGTGGGTGACCACCAGTAGCATTGGGTGGGCCCCTTCGAGGCGTGAGGCCCGGCACTCTCGCTGCCTGGCGGGACTCCACAGGATGTGCACCACACCTTTTTCTGTTAGGTTGTACCGTCGTCATACAGCGATATACGTTGCACTGTTTCGTTAAGCCTGTGGTCCAGTGCATCCGATTTCAACAGGCGTTTCTGTAGGGATTACCTCCTTAGCCTTTGGCTGTCCCCAGCCTATCTGCAAGGCAGCAGTTGTTTGTGGTCAGAGTTGTCTCTCTTAGGTAAGTTGTGTTGCAGGACTATCGAGTCTTCACCACTCGTCTCTATAGGGTGTGGTGATGATATGATATGATGGACTATGTACTAGTTTGTACTATCCCAGAAGAGAGGCAGTCCAGTGTGTCTGTGTCCCAGGATCGTCACGTCCTGCCAGAAACGTAGCATATGCATGTGAGTGGGGTATCTCTTTGCTCCCTTTATTTTCTCGTCTTCTTTGCAGTGATGGTACGCCGAGCATTCCCCGCCACCTGGGAGGTTGTCACAATAGGGCAGAGGTGCAATGCCCGCTGGCCTGCATCTCTTCTGTGTTCATTGGGATGGCTGATAGCAGATAGAGGTAAAGAGCGAGGCAGGAGTGCATTTAACCAGGGGACAAGCCTGGTGATGGCACGGAAATGTTGTTCGCCTTGTGTGCGGGCATATCTCCTGATCAAGGGTTGAGTCTCAACAGTTCGCAGTGAGGTGGCTGCTCTACTGCTTACGACACCCCGACCGAGAACTAAGTCTTCTACTAGTGGTTTCACACCTCAACGCTGTATGGGGCGAGTATCGAGCAGCTCCCCGCCCGCTTTGATCGGCGGGACGGAAGAGACCTCTTTCTGTGGCTCGATCGGGTTGGGCTGAGGCGCGAGCCCCAGGTCCCAGCCATATCGTTGCCTCCCGTCGCAGTGGTGCTGAGATTCAGGGCGGGATTCCGGCTTAGAGGCGTTCGGCCGTAATCCCTCAGATGGTAGCCTCGCACCATTAGCTTATCAGCCAGGCACGTGGACCAAGTGTCTGAGATCTGCGATTCCTCTCGGATTGAGCAGGATTACCGTAGCAACGCCCTGTCATTAGTAGGGTGAAACTGACCTGTCTTCCGAGGGTCTAATACCAGCACCTGTTCACTATTAGACCCAACGAATTTAGAGAGAGCTATTTAACAGTCAATGACCAAGTGTCTGAAACCTGCGATTCCTCTCGAATTGAGCAGGATTACCGTAGCAACGCCCTGTCATTTGTAGGGTAAAATTGGCCTGTCTTCCGAGGGTCTAATTGCAGCACACATTCCCGATTAGACCCAACGAAAATGCTCTCAGCCTGTCAGTCATTACAGTGTTGGCGTGTTGAGTCAATTTAGCCGCAGGCTCCACTCCTGGTGGTGCCCTTCCGTCAATTCCTTTAACGAACACTGGATGCGAGCCGATCGAGCCACAGAGAGACTAGCCCCAGATTTCCGAGGGTCTAATTCCAGCACACGTTCCCTATTAGACCCAACGAAAGTGCTCTCGGCCTGTCAATCCTTACAGTGTTGGCATGTTAGTCAAATTAAGCCGCAGGCTCCACTCCTGGTGGTGCCCTTCCATCAATTCCTTTAAGTTTCAGCTTTGCAACCATACTTTCCCCGGAACCTAAACACTTTGGTTTCCCGGGCGCAGAGTCATCGAAGCAACTCCTGCGGATCGCTAGTCGGCATCGTTTATGGTCAGAACTACGACGGTATCTGATCGTCTTCGCGCCTCTGACTTTTGTTCTTGATTAATGAAAACATTCTTGTAAATTGATAATTCACTGATTTGCCGCAGGCAATCATTGACTGATTTCAGTGTCATCATCCAACAGGCAATCATTAATGGATTTCAGTGTCATCATCAATCATTGGTATGGGATCAAGATGCTGAGCAGCGCATGAGCTGCAGTGGTCAGCAACCCATAGCTGACTGCTAGCATCAGGGCCAGCAAACCAGAACTGCCAAGACCCTTCTACACCTCCTAGCGGTGATCCTGGATAACAGGCTGCAACAAAGCAGACTGGCTAAGGAGAAGGGATCAAAGAGGGAATGCTAACCCGTTACTCAAAAAATGTTTCCTGAAGTCGGATGTGTTGGACCGATAGGTGCAAATATCACAGTCAAGCTGTAAACTACGATACAATACATTCTGTTCTCTGGACTACATTCTGCTACTTAGGCTCATGTCAGGGTTTGGTAGTGGGAGATTGAGAACGAACGAAGCCAAGCCAATCATTGGTATATTTCACTACATTTTCTTCTTCGTTCGTTCTCAATATCCAGCTACCAAGCACTGAAAAGGGCTTTTCAAGTAGCAGGATGTTGTTCAGAGAACGAAATGCGTTGTCGTAGTTTACAGCTTGACTGCATTGTTTGCACCTTTCGGTCCGACACATCCAACTTAAGCATGCGTTTTTGAGTACATGGTTAGCCTTCGCTCTTTGATCCCTTCTCCTTAAACAGTCTGCTCTGTTGCAGCCTGATATCCAGGATTACCGCATGGAGGTGTAGAAGGGTCTTGGCAGCTCTGGTTTGCTGGCCCTGATGCTAGCAGTCAGCTATGAGTCACTGACCACTACATCTCATGCAAACACCCCCCACCCCCATGTGGCTTCATCCATGCATTCGCTCTGCAGACTCTCGTCCCAGTGGAAGCTCTCCCCATTCTCCTGTACGGCTCCGCGACCCGGACACTACTACATCAGGACCGGCAGCATATTGAGGCACCTGCGCAACCAGAGGCACACTATCTGGAGCCACTGGTGCAATCTGATTTTTAACAGTGAAGTAGTTCAGCACACTCAACCTACTTACAGACATTGCCTTGACGATTGATCGCAGTCACCTCTCCCTCTTAGGTCACCTTGTCCGCTTCCCCAGGAAGTCCCGGCCCACAAAATTCTCTGGCTGGCTGTGGGGATGAAAGATGAAAAGAGGCCATGGTCATCCTTGCAACACCTGGCTGAAACAGATCGCCACCTCCCCAACAGAACTGCAGGCTGCCTGGCATGCGGCCATTAGATGTGTAATGGTCATGTGATGTTACGGGCCCTGGTCACCTATGCTATCTATTGTATTGAATCTGAACACAACTAGAACAGTAGACACACACAAATCTGCTATCCACTTGTGCCATTATCATCCATTCAATACCTTAATCAAGCAAATTATAAAGTACAAGGATACTTCAAATGAAAACTTCAAAGTAGAATAGAAAAACCATGCCTTTGTATTGTAACTTGTTAATATGGCTGCTAAGGATGTCAAGAGTGTCCTGCACGTGTCATCATGGTGCAGACGAACAACATGTCATAATTGCAGTTCAAATATCAGCGAATGAAGGTCCAGTATGGCGATCCATGCCTTTCACTCACAGTCAATCAGCGATTTTCCTTTACGAGGTGGTCAACAGCTGCAATCGACTATAGGGTCACAGCTCGGTGTGCCTGACCCAGTCTGTCACAAAACTCACGTTGTTTTGAAACTTTCTACTCCACTCATACACTTGCTCGAGTGAAAGGCATGTATCACCTTACTGGACCTACATTCATAGATGAATTTCTAGAGGCTTCACCCCTTCGCTGCTCAGAAAACAGATAACAGAACGCTGCTTGTCTTTGGTTCATGTCAATAGTGGGGCGGCTATCTTTTAACTGCAAATATGACTTCATGTTGTTCATCTGCACTGTGATGGCACGTTCAGGACACTCTTGACATCACTAGCAACCATTTTAATAAGTTACAATGCTAAGGCATGGTTTTCCTCATTTCTATTCCACTTTGAAGGTTTTCATTTGAAGCCCCCTCGTAGAATGTGTGATCAATAATACGAAACAATGTGAGCCCAGATAAAAACAACAAAGTTGTATCAAATTCTGTAGCTCATTTATTGTGAAGTGTGCACCATTTACCAAACAACCACTATTATTTGTCCAAGATGATAGAACTAGGTCAAGCCATCATCTTACAAAAGGAAACAAACGGGCACTTTTTGGCCAAACAAAATCACACTTATGGAGCACATTTTTGTTTCTGTTTATTTTAATAAGACAAATGTGCAACAAGTCATTCAGTAACAAATGTTCATAGTCTTCTTTTTCTCCTGATGGGGGGGGGGGGGGGACTACCACAACTGACTTCTTTACAGAAAACTTCAATTAAATCTATTGCAATCTTAGATGTTGCCTTGTACAGAATGTTCACATTTCCTTTAGTGTATAGCCAGCCGTTCAATGTTTTGTAACAACATTTCTTTCCATTACAGAGTTTAATTATTATAGCCTTAGTTGACATGTGCTTCTACGGGGGCAGATGCCCCTGTGCAGGTTCCAGCTCTAACGTGAGCTGGGTGTAGCTGAGAGGAGGATTTCCTGCTTAGTGGGCTAGGCTCGAGCAGCTTATTACTCCACTGCATTGGGACAAGTGCCGTGGAGTCCATCTTAACTTAACTTAACGTCTTTATACTGGTTTAGAAGACTCTGCAGTCTGTATACAACCTCACGTACGACCAAATACGACCATAACTGGAATAACCAGTTTGATCAAGAGGTTCCATACCTGGTGACCACATACCATAACTGGAACAACCAGTTTGATCAAGAGGTTCCATTTCTGGCAACCACATACCATACCTAGAATAACCAGTTTGATCAAGAGGTTCCATACCTGGTGACCACATACCATACCTAGTATAACCAGTTTGATCAAGAAGTTCCATACCTGGTGACCACATACCATAACTGGAACAACCAGTTTGATCAAGAGGTTCCATATCTGGCAACCACATGCCATACCTAGAATAACCAGCTTGATCAAAAGGTCTGATTCAGTAAAAATCAGTATCACAACACCAATGTTTCACAATTTAGTTTAGATCAAACGTTTGCATATTTAGATTGAAGTAATTTTAGTCAACTATCCAGTACATGTGCAGCTTTTGTTTAGTGTAGTTATTTCCATTAGGTGAATATTGACATTTTATTGTGAATTTCTAAAGCTGTGACATACTGCACGATGGAATTAGAAGTTTAAGAGCTGAGAAATGGCTAGATCACATGTGGATAATCAAAACAAGTTCAATTCAGACTCTGAAACAAATATAAGCATAAGTTGCAATTTTTTAAAGGGGACAAAGCAACAATTTTAGCATATGTTGTAAGAGTAAAAAATAATATTTTAATATAATATAATTATGTGGTACCCTCTCCCTCCGTATTAATGACAGTTGAATACTTCATGTCATACATAGTTTAATTATGTGTCTTGCGATCTTTACATTGTCATTTGAGCTCAATTGGTTTAATATTAATTTATTGTATTTGTTTTTAAAAAATTTGACATATGGGAGTTACTGCACTTGTGCACTTGCCGTGGACACAAGTTGGTAAAGTTAAGCCGGACTGGAAAGTGTTAATGGATCGTTTCTGTTTTATATCATCATCATCTCATCATCTGGTTGGTACAGTCCTAAGATTGACTGTAAGGTTGTCTGCGCATATCTCACCCTTGTACTCGATCAGTCCTAAGATTGGTTGTAAGGTTGTCTGAGTATGTCTATCCATTGGACCCTATCCTCTGGTTGATTAGTCCTAAGACTGGTTGTAAGGTTGTCTGAGTATTCTCTCCGTTGGACCCTATTCTCTGCAGCTCTCTTCATTTCAGCATAGGTTCGTACTTTAATGTCTCTGCAAGCCTGAGATGTAAAGGTGAGTCCTGGTTGCCCCTTCCTTTTCCCCTGAACCCTGCCATCTAGAATCTTCAGTACAAGACTTTCATGTCACATATTGTGTCACAGCCAACTCAATCGTTTTTGTATCATTTTCACTATCTGTCTTTATGCACCTACTTCAGTGAGGTCATCGTCATTCAATCTTCTTTCAACTTTCTCTTTCCATTCTATAGTAGCACCACCTTTCCAGAACTTCCAAGTTTTTTTTCATCATTCTTTGCATATCCATGTTTCAGCCCCATACAGTGCAATTGGCCTGATATTCTTTGAAATTAGCAATTTCTATTCTTCTCTGAAGCCATTTTTTGCCAATGCAATCCTTGCCTTAATTTATGTCTCAATGTTGGCATCTTCTGTTATGGTTGGTCATATATATATATATGATTTATGTCATATATTTCCCCCAATGCACACACATAATATTCAGGAGTACCCTTTTATATGTACAATTGTTTCCCTCATTTAATAGTTCCCATTGGTCTAAAGTACAAGTTTTCATCATCTGGTTGAAGTTGATGTGTACAAGAAGTGATGTTTTCATTACAGGCTTATGCAATTATGATATTTATGTCCAAGTTTTTAAGCTCTCAAGAACAAAGTTGCAAACATCAAGCACAACCAGGCAACATCTTTGATACATATCTATTCTGGTGTTTCCTTAACTCTGGCACAGTCAGCTATCATTCATGCAAGAATATGCACAAACAACCAGCCCAATTGTGGTTGTCAAATCCAACTTCTGAGGCCATGTTCAGCTTGGCTCTTGAGCCTTGTCTTCACTGCCTTTCCCCATCTGAGGTGAACTTTGCTTGGTTCTTTCCAATGCTTTCCTTGGGATGTATATCT
The DNA here is from genome assembly GCA_036924085.1 of Ariolimax columbianus. Taxonomy (NCBI): domain Eukaryota; kingdom Metazoa; phylum Mollusca; class Gastropoda; order Stylommatophora; family Arionidae; genus Ariolimax; species Ariolimax columbianus. The sequence goes on along the minus strand of JAVGWX010000002.1, from coordinate 80,966,919 downwards.
GTCTCTCTGGTCTGTCCTAGAAAAATGATTATGGAACATGAGATAACTTCATGGGCACAAACAAGTACATAGGAATATGTGTGTGGTGCATCTTGTTACATATACTTTTTTAGTTTAGTTAAGTCGAAGAATCAGCATAAATGCACACGGTTGAGACCATAAGTGCTTTGTTGTTCTCCATATTTTTGGAGAATCTCAGCACAATGCACGAACTGCGTAGCATCGGCAAGGATCCCATTATATATTTGGTAGATTTTTAAAATTGAATTTTGAATTTTGCCCGGACAGCGGCCATTAAGCCTACTCTTTTCGATTTCCAGCTGCTGGGGGATTATTAATGTGCGCAACACTGCACACGGACATCTGATCTCTACTGCCCATAGATCCGAGAAAATACCAGATAATTCACGTGAAAAAATCCTGGTCTCAACCGTGATTTGAACCCACAACCTCCAGAACCCAAGGCTGACATCTCACCTCGAGACCACTGTCCCCAACATATACATGTATAGGGAATAGACTGGAAACCCTTGTAACAACAGGAATGATGAAGTGCAAAATAAAGAGAGGAAATATCTGAGATGGTCTGACAAGATGTCTCGGACAATCATGAAAAGATGATGAAGTAATTCAATACTGAAAGGACAGATGGACAGTAAACAAAAAGTAAAGATCCCATCAAGCCACATGGCGTATAGGGAATATGGTGTTAGGCCCATATTATTTTGTGACCCATGGCACTTAGTGGATGATGTGGTCAGTATCACGCCGGAAGCCTTTACTTTCCAATTTTTTTTCTGGTACCAAATTTCTGTGGCTGGGTTGCGATCGGATAAAATCATTGAACCCTGATCGCTTGGCTGGGAAGCCAGTGCACTAACAACTGCCCCAGTAGTGATCATCAATACTCCTATGTATGACACACAATATGTTTTTCAATCACTTTTAGCGTTGACATTTTATTGGTGCAAACAATACATTGCTAAAGGAAACTGGTGACCATGTGGACAGCACTGACATGGCCTGGGTCAAGACCGGATTCCTGAAGATGTTGCTCAGTCTACACTTATGGGTGATGGACCTGGTCATCTTCCATTTAGGGAACAGGGGACCCAGATTGGAGAGGAAGGATTAAGAGTACAACAAATGTATGCTCCCCCAGTCGGATCCCGGACCTACTAAATGGGGTGGAAGAGCCCTACTATATGTCACAAAGTAGGGTTGTGTATGTGGATGGCAACCTCATCATGTAAAACAAAGTGATGCAGAAATCACTCTTTACGAGAGCACATAAATGCTTTACTACAGGCTACCTGCAAGGATGCTGAGGTACCAACATGCTCTTAAAGCAGTGACAAATTATATATTATGATGACCATACTTTGTATGTTGCAAATTGTGACTACAGAGGGGTGTTCATAGAGCTAGCAACCTCATATAAAACAAAGTTCTACATAAACCACTCCTGCAAAACACTGAAAATCTTTTACAAGTGTCCTGATAGGAGGAAAACTGTTACTGCTGCCCCATACTCCTACAGGAGTGAAAAAGGATATGCGCATGTCTGAAAAAGTGATTATTGAGGGTTGTGCATAGGGCTGGCAAGCAAAACAAAGTACCACAGAAACCACTACTGCAAGAACATATCTTCTTTGTCATTCATTCAGAAAAGCACATTTGTTACGCTATGTCATAGGTTACAGCGAGGCTGCGATATCTGCACCTTTCAATCAGACATATACGGCTTCACAACAGCACATTTTTTAGGTTGGTTTAGTTAACCTTTTCGATCCCCATTCTCAGCCAAATAGCATGGATGCAACCTGTTTCCAGGACCGCCACTTGGAGATGAAATAGGTTCTTTGAAAGCTCTGGTTCGCTGACCCTGACACAAGCAGTCAGCTATGAGTCACTGACTACTGCCATTTTGTTCACTGTATCTTCAGCCCTACAAGAACATATGTACACTGTACACTTTGATACAAGTTCCCTGTGAAAAAAGGAGTGACAATAATCACAGGAACAAGTATTTTTGTCACTGAGAAAACATATACATCAAAGAACAGGAAGGAAAATAAGTAACATTGGAATTGAACTCTAACCCTCCACATAATGAAAACATCTCACTACAAGAAAGAGACAAGTTAAGAGATCAGGTCAGCTATCGTTATGTGATGCCCTACTGAAGTTGGGTGTGTTGGACCGAAAGGTGCAAATATCGCAGTCAAGCTGTAAACCACGACACAATGCATTTCGTTCTCCAGACAACATCCTGCTACTTGCAAAGGGATTGGTAGCGGGAGTTTGAAAACAAATGAAGAAGAAGAAGTTACCTGGAGCACTGAGTTCAGTTCCAGATAGCTAATTATTTCACTTTCTTTTCTGTTGTTTGGTGCATGTTTTCTGCATGTAAAAATACTTTAGAGTCTGACAATTCACTAAGTCTAGGAGTTTCCCTTTGCCCATACTTATCACAGGCTTCCTACTGGTTCGCATAAGAGAAGGATCATGACGACCTGACCACAGACATTCAAAATAACATATCTTTATCAAGAACGTGTGTGTAACACCTTGATGATTAAACTGTTATTGAAAAGTGAGTCGAATGTGTATGCTGGTCTTATCCCTCCATGTCAAACATTGTGAGTGTTCAAGCAATGTTTAGGCATGCCCCAGTTACAACCATTGGTTTGTACATACTAACCATAATATGTACAGATTTCATCTCCTTTCTTTATATGTAGTTTTCATTAGCTGTAAGTAAGGTACTAATTTGCAAGCTGAGTGACCCACAGCAAGGAACAAATACCAACAATATAGAATAAAGAATTCAGGAAGTTCATGATTATATGGCCATAGCTCAGAAACCATATAACATACATTGAATACTGTGACTACACACAACATACATAGCATATAAAACAGCAAGCTTTCATGACGAGAAAGGCTAACACTGTGCTCTCTATGAAACATAAGGCCTGGGAAGCAAACCCTTAGAAAATGCTGGAGGAAGCAGATCCTTACATAAAATGCACACCAAAGTTGGATGCACTGGGCCGACAGGTGCAAAATAAAAACACAGTGCAACGCACACTGCCTTGTGGAATAGAGAAATAGGGCGAAAGTAACAACAAAAAATAAACAAAAAAATTGGGCCACAACTGCAGCTGGTCCCTTGCAGGAAGCCTGCATCAAAGCACTTTGATGATTTCTGTAGCAAACGTTTTTCTACGTGAGGTTGCCATCCTCAGACAACGATTTTTTGTTGCTATTCACAACTTGCTTGTGGAAAATTACAATGGGCCTAATCTTTGGTCCCCGAGATCTGTAGGTTGTATAAAGAACATTCACAACCAAAAAGGATGTATGATACATTAATCGCTAGAACATATTAAAGAAAACATGCTGAATCCTCATAGTCAAATAAAAGAACACAGCAAACATTTATGACTAGAAAACTAGAAAGCTCTATGCACAATGGATAGTCCATAACTAAAACAAAAGATGTATTACAATGAGCAAGTCAATACACATAACTCACAAGAAGATATCACAGAAAGCATGCTCAACACAAGGAAATACACTTCATCGACCTTCCTTTTTCCATCCAACAAGAGGTGGTCAAACGGGAGGTCAATTGAAAACATATACAAATATGGCTCAGTTGTACACCATGACAAAAACATAACCAATGTTTCGGCCACAAGGCCTTTTCAGAGACAAAGCAAGAAACGAAAGCACCTAGCAAGAAACAAAAACACCTAGCAAATCACAAACTATGCAGAGACAATGAATATGACAACCAATACAGACATGAGACGGTAACCATATTTAGCGAGAGAGTGGCCGAGAATGTGTGAATCATGTCATGCCACTTAAGACAGAGGAGGCCAAAAAAGAAATGATAATATCTGTACCAATGAGCAAGGAAAGTAATGGAAAGAATAGGCCCGCTGTTACCTTGCCAGCATCTTGGAAAAGGGGACTAAAGAGGGTTGAGCATGTATGTTGCTAGCAACCACATCATGTAAAATGAAGCGCTAGAGAAATCAGCACTACAAAAGTGCATGTTTATGCTTTGATTGAGGTTTCTTTTCCCATAAGGTGGCCGGCCAGTTAGAGTGGTCGCCCTATGCTTTGTGTAAAAATAACTTTAAAATATAAACAAAACACAAATAAAACAAGGAGCATAGAGCCAGCACTGCAGTGACCTCACTCAGCAGGAAGCCTGTGCCAAAGCATTGATGTGCTCTTGTGGTGGTGGTGGCGGCTGCAGTAGCACCTATTTACATGCCGAGACTGCTAGCTTCATGCATAAAGGTGTGCAGTGGTTATATTATTTAATCTCAAAAGGGATCCATGTGTGTGTGCGGGCATGTGTGAGGATGAATGGGGGATTGGTGTGGGAGAAAGAAAATCTTTATCCTGCATGATGTTGAATACAAATGAAACATACTGGGGTCGCTACAGTTATCATACATACTCAAAACCTGAATAAAATCGTTGATGTGTGCACTTTTAGTGATAGTGTAGTCATTTGTTTCACATGATGATGTTGCTATCCCCATGCACAACTCTCCCTATTATGATACACATAGTTGGCATACTCTTTACTCCCTAATAAGGAATCCATGGAGGGATGGTGGTCAGGTAGAAGAAAAAGAACCTTAAAGATCACAAATTAATAATGAGAACATGTGACAAATTGAGCACTCTTCTTCTTATTCTGATCCCTGGGGAAAATGGGTTTCCATAGCTCTCTTTCAAAACCTTAAAGGCTACGCCACAAATAGCAAGCTTTTGGCTTGTGCCCAACGACATGAGTTGGATAGTCTTCTACCCTATAGAGGTTAGACCACATTATGTCGCATCTTATAATATGATTAGAGTGTGGCAATGGTCAACAGTCAAATTAATGAATATGCAAAATGAATATTCACAACAAAGCATGTATCACATGGCAAACATAATGAGCATGGACACGTCATGTTTTAACATGTCGCTTTTCAGCATTTTAACATCGTGTTTGTAATACTGATTCCGCCATTTGTTTCTGTTTTTGTAATGGACTATTTGTTTGTAGTACTGACTCAGTCAGTTGTTTCTATCTTCTAATGGACTATTTGTTTGTAGTACTGACTCAGTCAGTTGTTTCTATCTTCTAATGGACTATTTGTTTGTAGTACTGACTCAGTCAGTTGTTTCTATCTTCTAATGGACTATTTGTTTGTAGTACTGACTCAGTCAGTTGTTTCTATCTTCTAATGGACTATTTGTTTGTAGTACTGACTCAGTCAGTTGTTTCTATCTTCTAATGGACTATTTGTTTGTAGTACTGACTCAGTCAGTTGTTTCTATCTTCTAATGGACTGGACATTCTCACACCACTATCAAGATCACAGTGGAAAGGTTGGAACACATCTAGAGTGAAGTAATGTGACTAGTTCTTGGTTACTTAGAGATAACTTGCGCCTGAGTGGTCTGCTGGGTTCTTTGTGTTTGACAAGGACAAGAATAGCACCACTGCCTCACAGAGAGCATGTCGTGAGAGGCAACTGTGTTACATGGCATAACACCGGCCATGGTTAGGTGGTTTGTTTAGAGCAGCATAGATGGCACCTAACAGGCTGCAGGTCTACTTTGCTCTAGTGTTTGAGTCTATTGAGATGGACTCACACATCAGTTAACCACTCTCCGCAAGTCCTTGTCCCAACCCAGCAGAGTATTAAGCTGCTCAAGCCTAGCCCGCTAAGCAGGAAACCCTCCTCCCAGCTACATCCAGCTCATACCAGATCTGGGACCTGTACATGGGGCATCTGCTCCTGTAGAAGTACAGGTCGACTAAGAACTAGAGATACCCCATTTAAAGATGCGTAACATGCTAGAACTTCTGTCAGTGACACCCGGACATGAATTAGCATAGGTCAAAGCCTATATGTTAAGTTATCATAGACCTCTATACAATAATACCTCAGACATCAAGGGAATCAAGAGTAGGGTGTTGTGGATGACACAGGCAGAAAACAATTGACCACAGTTGAGGAGATAGTTAAGGAAGTGGAATCGGTCCACACTGCTGATAGAATGACAGATTATCACAGTCATCATAACCCTAGGCAGGGAATACAGACAGTAGTGCAATGGGGAAAGCAGAGTGTGAGGATAGCTAACTGATAAGTGATCACTCAGGGTACTGATGGGTCGATGCTATGAAGTGGGAAATTAGGTTGAGGTTTCTCAGTTAGAGTGAAAGGTTAGGTTGTTGCCGACCAAAGGGTGACATACAGAGGAACAATATTTAGTATTAGAACAGAGACTGAATTCTCTGCTTGCATGAAAGGTCAGGTTGTTGCCGACCAAAGGGGAACATACAGAGGAACAATCTCTAGTATGAGAATGGAGATGGAGACTGAATTCCCTGCTAGAGTGAAAGGTCAGATTGTTGATGAGCAAAGGGGGACATACAGAGGAACAATCTCTAGTATGAGAATGGAGATGGAGACTGAATTCTCTGCTTGCATGAAAGGTCAGGTTGTTGCCGACCAAAGGGGGACATACAGAGGAACAATCTCTAGTATGAGAATGGAGATGGAGACTGAATTCCCTGCTAGAGTGAAAGGTCAGATTGTTGATGAGCAAAGGGGGGCATGCAGGAGAACAATCTCTAGTATGAAAATGGAGAAGGAGGCTGTGACTTCAGTACTAGCATGGCTATTTGAGACCACTTTAACAAGGACAGTCAACTTCAGAATGTACAAAAGAGCTAGCTAAGCCATATATGGATAGCAACTGTAAAGTTCTCAGACTTCCAGGGTCTGGGTGTGGATGTACTGGTCTGGTCATGCTGGGGTTACTGCCACGAAAGAGCTGACATCCTGGCTTCACAAATGCACATTATGAGCACACTGGAAATGCATAGGGGTAACATTTTGAAGTCTTACAATGGCTCTCTGTTGGATGATGACATTACAATACATGAACCTGTAATAGACAGACTACAGAACCTTGAAGTCAAATGAGGGTAGAGTGAGACATTTGACAGGACGCAGCAGGAGTGTGTATAACTAATGAGCTACAGTATCCACACCAGTAGCACCTGGCTGAAAGAGACTGGGCACATATGGGTATGTCTGAAGTCGACTCTTCAGAATAGAACAGAACACAGTCATATTTGTTGGTTTAATCATTTCCATGTAAACTGTCTCCGCAGACTGTTCAGGATCAGTTGACAGGATAGAGTGCTCAACTCTGAAGTCCTCAGCAGGGCTAGACTCTCTGGCATCCATACGCTGCTACAGAGAGCCCAGATCAGATGTACAGGGCATGTTGTTCGCATGTCAGATGAGTGTCTCCCTAAACAACTGGTGTACGGCAAGCTCAGGACAGAACAGCACTCGCAGGGAGGACAAAAGAAACAAAACAAAGACACTCTAAAAGTTTCTCTGAATAGTTTCTCAATTCATGTTGCTGCCTGGGAGCTGCTTGCTCCGAAACAGTCAGCCACTGTCATCACACATGGTGCTTGCTCTGCTGAGCAGAGGACCATTACGGAGGCACAGGAAAAGCGAGCTGCACGAAAGGAAGGAATGCAAGACTGCCCTACCACAAATGCTGTTCACGTATGCTCTACGTGCGGTAGAGATTGTCACGCTCAGATCGAACTGTACAGTCACATCTGAATAAACATGTCTGACAATGTCGCCATCTTCGCCTGTGATGGGCAACTAACTAATTTGTTGATAGTGACTGAGAAGTAACATTTCTTTTTTTTTTTGTAACTGGATAAATGCAGTTACTTGGATAAGGACTTACTTTTATTATTTGTAATCTTGGTATCCAATCAGGCACAGTATGTGTCTGATGCCAGGTAGCCAAATGTCCAAGCTCATTGATGTCCTTCATCATGTCGGACCAAGAACTTCTTGCATGCCATCCCTCATCTCATTGGTGGCCTGGTGGACTCTTTGTAGTTGTAGGGTCACCAGGTTGTCAATTTTCATGACCTTATATTGTCAGGTATGCACACCATGTGTCCGATCCATCTGTACTTTTTCATCAGTGCAGTATCTATGACATTGTTGTGGGATGTTTGGAGCCTAACCACATTACGGGACCACATCCATTACTAATATTATTGTCTTTTTCATTCTTAAATTAAATACGATTGATTTACAGTCAAGAGCACTAGGTTTGCACATACACCGGGACACAACTAAAAATATGAGGTTAAATGCTCCTACTGCCAATCAGATTTTACTGGGGATGATTTATACAAGATGTGGAATCGTTCATCTATCTGAGGAGCAATATCTGCAAGCTCAGTGGTAAAGGTGACTCTAGGACAAGAAGTGCCCCCAAGATGGAGTCTTGTCACCAACATTGTTCCTTGCGTATATAAATAACATAATGGAGAATTTCTCAAAGAGTGGACACAGTTATATTTTTGCGGATGACTTAGCTTTGTGGGTATCTGCACACACACAAAAATCACAACGGCAAACATTCTAATGCAGGACGCTGTCATATTTTTGGAGGAGTGGTCCAAGACTAGGTTAATGAAGATAAATGATTTTTTAAAAACACTTATACAATCATTACTCTCTCAATCAAAACACAGAGCTCATTTTAAGGCTGAATGGAAGAATGCTTCAACTGGATGAAAACCACAACTATTTGGGTATTACCTTTGACAGGCGTTGGACATGGTCAACGCAGATTGAGCGAAACCAAATTCGATCAAAACAACGAATGTCCATCATGAAAGATCTTGCTGGCACTTCATAGGGAGCAGACGCACATATTGTTCAGAAGGTGTACACTGAATATGTTCAACCTGTCCTAGAATATGGCATTGCAGCGTGGGCAACTGCAGCAAAATCAAACTTTGACTTTGCGTCCAGAATCAAGCAATGATAATCATAATAGGGGGTATGAAGTCCACACCATTAAAGAACTAGAAATGATTACGAACCTACAACCAATGGAGGACAGAAGCAGCATCAGGGCCCGACAACAAGGTGAGAAATTCAGAAGGTTGATTGATCACCAAATCTACCAAAGAATAAATGGACTTGGAAAGAAAAGACTTGAACGGAGCCACTTTATGGCATCAGCTACACAGAGTGAGGAACAGATTATATGTCTGGCTCAGCACAAATAACACCCATCTACACTACTCACATATACCCCGCCTGGAGAAAAAAGCAGTTTCCAAATCTGATAGATAGCGTGTCTGGAATTGTGAATAAGTATGGTCAGTCAGATAAAGAATAACATGACATCACTGAGAAATACATGGAGAAAAACTACCCTAGAAATAGATGGATTAAGTTGTATATAGATAGTTCAACGTAGAATGGAGTGGGGAATCTTTATGAACCTAAATAACAACACTGAAGGAAGGTTTTCAGTGGCAACCGGAACATTTTAAAGTGACTTCAGAATAGAGGCAGAGACCTTGAAAACTGCAGAAGAAGTACTTGTGATGAATTAAAACACAAAGAAAACACGTAGCGCTTTTAACAGACTTGTGGTGGCAGCGCTTGAAAACTTACAAAATTCAGATCTAAAAGAACTCTGGGAACTCTCTAAACTATGTTATCGATTCAGTGTATTCCTTATTACTGCAACATACTTAGCAATCAGGAGTCTGAAATATTGGGTAATATATGTATAACTTATGAAGAGACCAAGAGGTTTATCAGGTGCCGATGCAAAACAACTGGTTAGCGGAGCATCCAGGACGACAACAAAATGACGTTTACTACCAGCTCAACAGGGCCGATCAGGTTGTGATTTCAGACTCTGTATAGGTCACAACAGGTTACAAAACCACCTATTCAATAAAGTACAAATTAACAAATTAGGACATACTGGTGATAAAATTACTGCTGAACATCTGCTGCAGAAGTGTCCAACCTACAAGACCCATAGAAGACACATTCAGTCATCTCCCGTCCCAATCCAAGACTTTAAATGCGAGGGGGGTTCTCATTTTACTAGACTCTTAATGGCGATCACAAGTGATTGGTTCTTCAATGAAGATTATCATCTCACGGGTAAAACTTCAAAATGCAGGAGCTGAAGGCAGCACTGGAGGAAATACAGGCTTGCAAAGCAGCTGGACATGATGGTATAACGCTAGAAATGGTAAAGTACATGGGAACTGCAGGTGAACTGTTATTCCTGAAGGTTCACCAGGCAGCCTGGAGCCACACAACTGCACCAAAGGACTGGGAGATGGCCATCATTATACCAATTTTCACAAATGGTGACAACCAACAGTGCAAAAACCATAGTGTTCCCAGCAAAGCCTACTCTAGGATACTCAAGCAGAGACTAAGATATCTGGCTGAGTCACAGAAGGGTGAAGCCCAATGCAGATTCAAAGCAAAACAAAGTACTCAAGACCTTGTCTTCACACTCAGGCAACTGAGTGAAAAAGCTATTGAGTATGATGATGAAATGTACCTATAGTTCTTGGACCTGACAAAAGGCATTTGATACACCTCTTTGGAGCAGGCTCTGGGACTGCGTGGAAAGGAAGAAAATCCCAGCCCCCTTGATCTGCGCTACACAGAATTTTTATAAGACATGCAGAAACTACATTAGGACCAAAACCAAAAGTCAGAGGAGTTAAAGACCACCAGTGACATTACATCCACATACCTCTTCATACTACTCATGGATAATGTCATCAACATTTGCAAGGATAACGGATAAGACCAAAAATTTATCAGTGGAGCACTGGAAGATGAGACCAATCTATTTATCAGAGCTGGTGTTTGTTAATGATATGGCAGTGATTGCTAAATCAGAGGCACATCTCCAAACCAACCTTCAAATCTGGTAAGAAGAGCTGGGAAAGAGTGATGACCATTAACAGTTCAAAAACAAAAACCATGGTGGTCTCACACGCAGAGAAAAGACATCCCATTTTTCTGGGTGAGCAGCCTATGGAATAGGTCAACCAGTTCAAATACCTTGGAGCTGTAATAGACCAGAAGAGTTGATTAAGAGTTGCCTACACGAACGACAGCAAGTGATAAACTTTTTCATGCCATAAATATAGAGAATTCTTCAGCAAAAAAATAATAAGAAAACTAAGATGGCTGTTTAATATTTGCACCTTTCGGTCTGACACATCCACTGGCAGTACAAAAATATTTATGTTTTTCTAGATGTTTTATTGTGAGTGCATGCACGTTCCAATTAATGTCTTCCTTTTTGTCCTCACTTTTTCAAATGAAGCATTTCTTTTTAGAAAAATCTTAAATCTATATTTTTCATATTTATTTCAATATGGTTAGTCTACCTAGTATTCTCCTCGTTAGTCCAGATTCTCTCTTCACACACATCTAACTTGCCACAGATAGTAATAAAAGTGTCATTAAGAAAGGTCTGAGACTGAAGACAATATCCACTTAGTCAAGCAAGATACAAACCTAAACTTGATTTTGTGGTGAGCAGCTGTACATTATTCAAACATTACAAAGCATGCCTTATGTATACCATTTTTTTACCTTTCTCTTTCGCTTCCTGTTGTCCCCATCAGCACTGCCTCCCATCTCCTCATTTTCCTCCTTTTCCTGTCTGGTGGTTGACCCAGCAGGCTCCAAAATGTCTGCTGTTTGTTTGTAGCTGTTTGTCTCATCTTTGCACTTGCTTGGCCTGGCTTCCAAAGGATCAACACTTCTGCCAGATTTTTCTTCCTCCTTACAGACAAGAGTGCCATGACAGTAACGCAACAGCTCCAGCCAAAAATACAAATACAACTTTAAGACAGTGCAACACTGAAACAAATTCAATGATGGTGGCCCCGAGTGGATGATCCAGGACAGTGTGAACAAGTCGTGGTTGCATTAAGCTCTATCCAGTCTTACCACATATATGACCCACATCCATGCATGTGACAACAGTATGATATTAATAGAAATATGAAGAACACTAAAAGAAGAACATCTAGACTAAAGTACATGACAGAAAACAACATACTACATAAAGAAACCACAGAGCTATTCAGTAATAAGTCTCTAGTAATATTTATGTCATGTCTTTTCTGATAAGTCTATGGGACTTGATATTAACAAACAGGGTCAGGGAATTTTTCATGATAAAACCAAATTATAAATGTTTGAGAACTCCTTAGTGTCTGATATTATAGTCTGATAAAAATAAGTATATTTCATAAAAGATCACAGAAATTTTGACTGGGAATACACATAGAAATGACGATAATTATAAATTCCCTAGGAGACACATTTCAACAAGATGTGGAATTATACACATATAATTGTAAGAGTAAAGAGGAACTATCATTGAATTGAGAAACTTATGGAAACCACAAAAGATGTAGTCCAACATAAAAATCTTCAACTCCAATGTAAAGTCTGTCTTATTGCATGGCTCAGAAACATAGAGAACAGCAAAAAAAAAAGGTACAGACTTCAATAAATGGGTGCTTGCACAGAACAGATACATTATAGTTGGAAGAGACAGACAAACAAGAGTGAAATGGGAGTTCTGGAATGCCAGCGTAAGAAAAATAAAGGTAGAACATGGCACACACAAAGAAGAGATCTTGAGACAGACAACAAGGAAAAGTAAGGAAGATGAGAGAGCTGAAACAAGATAAGAGAGATCAGGACATGTTTTTATTGAGGATGTGCCCTAGAGGGAGCTGAAAAATGTTGATTGATTGAAATCAAAATTGTGTCTGAAATTTTGTTAGGCTTATTTCTAGTTAAATGAAATGAGATATCTGAATAGCTTTCTGGCATAATCAAAATTGTTTGTGTATGTGATTAAAAACATATCTGATCAGACTCAAATTATGGTCAGAAATGTGTAACATTCATTTCTCATCAACAAACACTGATAGGAAACATACAAGCAGGATGATGGCTGGCAGAAATAGGGTACAACCACCATGACTAGCTACATATAAAAGACAACAGAAAAATGTAAACAGCAAATGATGTGCATGTCAGAGGTCAAATTGAGCATATGCTCACATCACATACCAGGTCATGGATTCAAGAGGGTTCAACAGATATAATGTGTCACTTCTTGCATCACTTTTAAAAATGGATTGTAGTTTCAGTTTTCATTAGATAATATTGACAATTATGTCAATTAGTAAAGATGATGTCAGAGAAATGCTTCAGATTTGATTGGTTAAAGGTCAATTTCCGTGGTGTGATGGAGCTCTATGTGAAAGTCTGACCATTTGACCATGTAAACAGAAACAAAAAACTGGCAACCTTCTTAGACAGTTATATATCGTCACTCACCTTCTGTTTATCTGTTTCATCTCTGCCATCCTCACTCATGCTGGAAAACACCAGTAAGAAATCAACAGGTATTAAAAGACATTCTGAGCTCTCTCTCTCTCTTTCCTCTATCACACATACACTCCCCTACAAGACATTAAGTATATTATCTTAGTCTATATGTACTTCTACAGGGGCAGATGCCCCTGTGCAAGTCCCATCTCTGGCGTAAGCTGGATGTAGCCGGGGGAGGATTTTCTGCTTAGTGGGCTAGGCTCAAGCAGCTTATTACTCCGCTGAATTGGGATAAGTGCCGCGGAGGGTAGTTAACCGATGTGTTAGTCCATCTGAATAGACTTGAACACTAGAGCAAAGTAGACCCGCAGCCTGTTAGGCGCCATCTATGCTGCTTTTAACAAACCACCTAACCATAGCTGGTGCTATGCCATGCCACAGTCGCCTCTTACTACATGCTTTCTGTGGGGCAGTGGTGATATTCTTGTCTTCGTCGTACACAAAGACCCCGGCAGACTACTCGGAACATGTATATTATCAGAAATAGAAGTATGCTCATAGAACTGATTTCATTACACTTGGGACGCTCTCATATGTGCTCAATCCCTTACATCGTCCAAAGTTCTAATGACAGAGCACAAACTCCGTAGCTCCTGCAGTAGCTCTGAGTTTCTCTTGAATTTGTCAGGTAACCATTTATGGATGGGTAGACTCAGCAAAGCTTTCATATCACGACAAACCCAAGACCTATCGGGCCTGTCAAACCTGAGTATGACATTAATTGAACCTGGTCCATTAAGTTTGTAAACCAAGCTCACAACCACTTGACCACACGCTCCACAGTATCATATTATCAAAGATATGAATGAATATATTCTGATTTTCAAAATGCATGAGGTTGATAAAATGATGTATTGAGAGAACATTACCAATGGTTTCGAATAGAGTAGGTCAACTTCTTCAAACCCAAAGGTATAACATGTGAAGTTCATGGGCCATTCATGATAAAAAATACTAGGGCCGCTCCTAAACTAATTCCTCCTATTTTATGACATGAATGACATGAAAATCATAACAGATACAAAGAACACAATATATAGCACCTTTGGGGGACGGCGTGAGCTAGTGGTTAAGTGACACAGCTCATAACTCGAAGGTGCTGGGTTTGATCCCCCAGCACCGGACGTTAACCCGGGTAAGCAAACCCTTAGAAAATGCAGGACGAAGCAGACCCTTACATGAAATGCATGCTGAAGTCGAATGCACTGGGCTGACAGGTGCAAAATATAAACAACAGTGCAACGCACACCACCGTGGGGATAAGAGAATTAAGGCGAGTGAAAACAAAAATTCTTTGGGCTTTCTCTTAATGCCTTTCCAACATTCAGGTTTCCCACAGCTTAGGTCACAAGCTTCTACTCAATTGTATCATACATACATAATTCAGCATGCCTGAAACTCACAGGAGACAGCAGAGGATTCCAACCAAATTGTAATGTCTATCTATCTTCAGTCCACTTGTGTTGTTTGACATCATGGAGAGGTGTAATCACCTTTGTTTCATTTGTTTTGGCAGGCGAATATCTGTCAGTGACTTGCCATATCAATTCCAGTATCTGTTACCAAACGTTAGGGTGGTAGCCTCCGGAATATACGATCACATATTTTTGGGACTGGGGTGGTGGAAGTGTAAATTAGAGTAAGGTAAACCCGCAGCCTGTCAGGCACCATCTATGCAGCTCAGCTGACCACTTAACCAAGACCTGATGTTATAGCCACACAGTTCCCTTTTTGCGACATATTCTCTGTGGGGAAAGAATCCCTAGAATTTGAGTAGATTTTTAACTGGAATTTTGCACCTGAGCAGCGGCCATTAAACCTACGCTTTTTTATTTCGAACTGCCAAGGGATTTTTAACGTTCACGCCACTGCACACGAGCGTCTGTTCTCCACTACTAGAAAAAAGGGGGAAACAAAATTTTTACCGGATGAACTACATAAAAAAAAACTCTCAGTCTCCACCATGATTTGAACCCGCGACTTCCAGCACACGAGGCGAACACATTACCTCGAGACCGCTACCCCCCCCCCCCCCCCCATGATGAAGTACACGAACGGATTAAACGGAAGCAGTTTTTTCTATGGAAACGTACTAAACATCTGCAACTCGTAACCCAAATTCATGTACGGAATATATCATGAGAATGTGTAAGACTCTCTATGGTCAGCAATGGCCTTTCCGGCAACATCATCAATTTTTAAAAAAAGAATAATAAACAACTGCACATATCTTGAGTATTAGCGCTGACCATGAAACATAAACTGTTCATTAAATGAACCTTGGTGTGGAATATAGATTGTAAACCAACAATTCCCACCTGGACACATCCACAATCATAGCAAATAGTCACAAATTGGTCCATCCAAAATGAAGAAAACAACAGGCACTGATGGTCCCTGTAGCTCACTCGTAGCACAAGCTACTGATGGTCCCTGTCACTGGTAGCACAAGCTACTGATGGTCCCTGTAGCTCACTGGTAGCATAAGCTGCTGATGGTTCCTGTAGCTCACTGGTCAGAGCAAGGACCTCAGAGCAATTTTAACTGTCAGTTGGTAGCATGTTAACATTCCTCTATACGTCTCTCTCTATTTAACAGTCAGTTGATAGCATGTTAACATTCCTCTGTATGTCTCGCTCTATTTGACAGTCAGTGGGTAGAATGTTAACAATCCTCTATGTGTCTCACGTTTTACATGTTATCTTCATTCGGGAGCAACACCTGCCGCCTGGCACAATTCGAGGACAACACTCTTGCACAAGAAGGGAGACAAAGAGGATCTAGGTAACTATCGTCTAATTACTCTCCTCCCAGTCACTTACAAGCTGTTAACAAAATGCATCCTTGCCAGAGTCTGCACCACTCTCGTAGAATCGCAACCAGTCGAACAGGCAGGCTTTCGGCATTCGTACAGCACAATGGACCATATTTCAAATTGCTGGGGCCTTATTGAGGCAGCCCAAGAGTTCCAGATGCCTTTATGTTCACTTTCATCGACTATAAAAAGGCTTTTGATTCGGTAAAATCCCATTTTGTCTGGAATTCAATGTTGGAACAAGGTGTAGATCCTGGTCACATCAGAGTTCTTGCCAACAGTTATATGAACTGCACTATCACTCTTCGTCCCTTCCAACGTCCAATTGTAGTACCAATTTAAAAAGAGGTCCGCCAGGGCAATCCTATCTTACTGAACTTCTTCTCTCCATGTCTGGAATAAGTCATTAGCTGATGCAACTGAGACACCCTTGGTATACTTATTGACAGCAGACGTCTCAATCACCTTCGATTTGCTGATGACATAGTGCTAATCACAGAGTCAACAGCAGAAGTCAACCAAATGATGCATCTACTCGATGGGGAGTGCAAGAAAGCGAGACTGGAGATGAATGTCTCAAAGACAAAAGTATTGCGCAATCGCTTCACCAGTTGTGATCCAGTCTTCCTTGGCGATTAGAGGATGTCAACGAGTACATCCATCTTGGACGTGTTCTCAATATGGAGAATAACCTGGAACCTGAACTGACAAGACACCAACATGCTGGTTGGGCAGCCTTCTCATCTATTAACATGGTCCTGAACGATTGCCAGGACCAGGACCTATGAGCCTCCCTCTTCAATTCCACTGTACTCCCTGTTATGTGCTACAGTGCCGAGACGTAGACACTAACAAAATCACTAGAGGACAAATTGAGAGTGACCCAGGCCTCCCTTGAGAGATGCTTGGTCAGACTCACACTCCAAAACCAACGTATGCAAGGTCTCTACAATTCTGACATAAGAAGATTGTCCCTGCTGGAGGAATTAGTAATCTATGCAGACAAGGCAAAACATAGATGGGCAAGTCACATGTTAAAACCAAATGATGGAGCACAACGACAGCAGTCTGGTACCCACGAGGTAAGAAGAGACTGCAGGGAAGACCCCTAATGCGTTGGTGTGATTCCCTTTCTGTACGCTACAATATCCAAGATGCCTCTAGAGGAGCACTTACCACGCACTGGACTTCCATGGCCTAAGACAGGGTCTGCTGGAGACGAAGTTGGAACTCGTGGCTACGCTGAGGAACGGGTCATCAAGATCAAGATGTGTCTCTCTCTATTTGACAGTTGGTTGGTAGAATGTTAACATTCTTCTATGTGTTTCTCTCTATTTGACAGTTGGTTGGTAGAATGTTAACATTCATCTATGTGTTTCTCTCTATTTGACAGTTGGTTGGTAGAATGTTAACATTCTTCTATGTGTCTCTCTCTATTTGACAGTTGGTTGGTAGAATGTTAACATTCTTCTATGTGTCTCTCTCTATTTGACAGTTGGTTGGTAGAATGTTAACATTCTTCTATGTGTCTCTATTTGATAGTCCATATTAGACAATACGGGGGACACAAATACAGATGGCGAAATACAGATACAAAAGGTGAAGGATGCATTGGGAAACTAAAGAATCTAAAGAAATTGAATCCAACATGAAAATAAAATCTTCCACTCTAATGTTGTTGTTGGTGAATGCCCACAATGAGTAGGTTACTTTTTTTGCGCCCTGAAAAGGACGGTGGTGGGTTGCAGTAGCTTTTCTCACACCCTGAGCGTGCTGATGAAGGTGGACCCGGATCCTCCAGGTGGTTGTGCTATGCTTAGCTTCATCTGCGGTGTCACTCACTACTATGGGGATCATGTCAATCCCTCACCTCATTAGCCAGGCTGTCATGAAAACAGCCCGTTTCCAGGGAGGGTTACTAGGAAGCCGAGATGAGGGTCTTGGCCAGTATATTTTGCCTGACTAACTTGTCTGATCGGTGTATTTTGCATGATCAGACGTTGGTCTTCCTCCTCTCCACTCCAATGTAAAATCAGTTCTGCTGTATGGCTCTTAAACATAGCGAAACACAAAAAATCATGACAAAGGTGCAGACTTTCATAAATAGCTGCTTGTGCAGAATAGAAGGATTACTTACTTACTTTCCGTGTCCGGCAACCTCACATAGATTTCGCCCATAAACCAGCCACAGCCGGTGCTCTTTCATTTGCCACCACCCTGTACATGATTCCTGCATACTGGGACATATAATCAGGTGTTCCAGGTCCTGCACAGCCCCACATTCCCAGTATTCATCGTCTGCAAATCTACACTTTTTCAGGTTAGACCCACATCTGGACACACCTGTTCTTAACCTGTTCAGAGATCTCCACGTAGTGTATGGTAAATCATGTAATGGTGCAATTTCTTTAATCTTCATACATTTTTTTCCTTCTTCATTTGTTCTCAATCTCCAGGTACCAACACATTCAACATCAGGAGGCATTTTTAAGTACCGGGTTAGTCTTCCCTCTTCGATCCTTTCTCTTTAGCCAATCTGCTCTGCTACAGCCTGTTATCCAGGATTACTGTGTGGAGGTGTAGAAGGGTCTTGGCAGCTGTGGTTCGCTGGTCCTGATGCTAGCAGTCAGCTATTGGTTGCTGACCACTGCCTCACGCACTGATCAGCATCTTGATGCCAATCTTCATCCAATCTGCACCATTTTATTGGCACCACTTTTCTATGTGGTTAATCTCTGGCTTCTGTCCACAGAAAACTTTTCCTCGATATTGATGAATCGATAGAAAGATTGAAATGGTATGATAAGATCATCAACATGGATCTCTGAGAGAAAATTGGACAGTTACTAGTGTAACAACATGAAGGTGAGATGTTGGCATTAGATAAATCATACACTAAAGAAACCAGCTGACAGTATTAAAAGGCAGTCTCTGTTCTGGAACCTCAGAGCCAAGAGAATCTAATGTGTGCCTACTCATTCATGGCGGAGAGAGTTTAAGGCAAATATGAATTTGACTGGGAAGATGTGCATTGAGCTGGCACAGATGGCCCATGATAGGAAGACTTGGTGTGTTCCACATGGGGAGGTAAATGTTTTGATGTTGTTGGTCAATTGGAAGCATGAAGCAGCGCATGAACTTGCCGCAGTCAGTGACCCATAGCTGACTGCTAGCGTCAGGGCCAATGAACCATAGCTGCCAAGACCCTTCTACACTTCCACGCGGCAATCCTGGATAACAGGCTGCAGCAGGGCAGACTGGCTAAGGAGAAGGGATCGAAGAGGGAATGCTAACCCAGTACTAAAAAAATGATTGCTGAAGTCGGATGTGTTGGACCAAAAAATGCAAATATCACAGTCAAGGTGCAAACTACGACATAACGCATTCCGTTATCTGGACTACATTCTGCTACTAAAGCCCTTTTCAGGGTTTGGTAGCGGAGATTGAGAACAAACGAAGCCAAGCCAATTGGAAGCATGTTTTCTAAGGCAGAATTTGAGATCTAAAATAATATAAAGAATTTTCATACTGTACCTTGTCAACAGTTCCTCGTGTTCTTTTTTATCATCATCTTTTCCTCTGCTTCTTCCAGTCTCCTGATGTCTGTCTTGTCCTCTTTCTTTGTCTGATCTTTTCTTGTCTACATCTGTCTCCTTTTTCCTCCATCCATCCCCACTTGCTCCTGCTCTTCTCTCACTTCCTCCTCCATCATATTTATCTCTCACACCTCCTCCCCCCCCACTTCTATCCCCCCTTCCTCTGGCTGCTCCTCCCCTAGAATATTTGTCACCCCCTCCTTTCTCTTCTGTATATCTATTCCTCCTCAAACCTTCATCTTCTCTGTATCCTCTACCTCCTTTTTCTCTTAACAACTTATCCCTGTTTCTATCTTCCTCAATGGCATGCCCTCTTTCCTTTCCTCCATAATGGTGACTTCGGTCATCCTCTCTACCCACTATTTCTCCCCATCTTCCTTCTCTCTTTCCTCTCCTCTCATCCCTCTTTTGCTCATTTCCACCTCCTCTCCCTTGTTCATTCTCTGACAAACTCTCTTGAGCAATATCTCTCTCTTTTACCTCCTCTTTTTTCTCCCATTCAGCGGCTGGTCCTTTCCCTGACATGCTATTCTCTGAACTTTCTCTCTTTTCCGAGCTGTGGCTTTCTCTGATCTCTGAGCCATGCCTTTCTCTCTTCTCTGAGCTGTGGCTTTCTCTCTTCTCTGAGCTGTGGCTTTCTCTCTTCTCTGAGCTGTGGCTTTCTCTCTTCTCTGAGCTGTGGCTTTCTCTCTTTTCTGAGCCATGGCTTTCTCTCTTCTCTGAGGTATGGCTTTCTCTCTTCTCTGAGCCATGGCTTTCTCTCTTCTCTGAGCCATAGCTTTCTCTCTTCTCTGATCCGTGGCTTTCCCTGTCTGTGTTCCTAAGCAACTGTTAACAAAACATCAAATATTTTATGTCAGTTCTACCATATCTATCTGTATGCTTTCAGTTTAACGTCATACTCTCTCTCTCTCTTCTCTCTGTGTTCCTAAGCAACTTTCAACAAAACAATGTCTACCTTTACTACTTCAGATATAAATGTTACACCTTATATGTATGGTATGTGTCTGTCTGATTATCTTTCTCTCACTCTCTCTGTCCCATAAACACATATTCCCCCACACACACATGAAAAATATAATGTTGGATTGAAAGGTGCTAATATCACAGTCAAGCTGTAAACTTCGCCACAAGGCATTCCATTTTCTGGACTACATCCTACTGCTTACAAAGCCCTTTTCAGGGCTTGATAACAGGAGATTGAGAACGAACAACAAAGAAGAAAAAGATGTGAAATAACATCCCTTTCATTTGAGAA
Source organism: Ariolimax columbianus (assembly GCA_036924085.1). Taxonomy (NCBI): domain Eukaryota; kingdom Metazoa; phylum Mollusca; class Gastropoda; order Stylommatophora; family Arionidae; genus Ariolimax; species Ariolimax columbianus. The sequence continues at coordinate 80,945,904 of JAVGWX010000002.1, read as the reverse complement.
TATATCCTTAACACTTAAATGTTACTTCTGATAAAAATGGACAGGAAATCAAATCTCAGTGGAGGGGGCCAAGATGCAGCAGTAAATGAAGTGGCCCTGGTAACAAGCTACACCAGTCACTAGTGTAGTCTGGCCAAGGGATAGGAATCACAGTGGGAAGGCAAACCCAGTACTCACAAAAATCAACTGAAGTCAGATGATGTAGTTAGCCACTACAAGATATGTGAAAATAAGTTAACAGATGGACTAGACAGTGGATTCCTGCTAACTACAAGATATACAAATGTGGACGTGCTGCATCAACTAAATATAAACAACAACAACAGAATCATTTGGACAACCATAACCTTTTCAGTTCCAATAGTGTGAGATTATGACGATTTGGCTCCGTTTCACTGTCGTTGCATGGCGCCAGCTCTAGAGCCATCGCTTTATTGTATATAAACTACAGGGTTAATTCCATAGCAACAGTTTAACATACTGCTCTTTTGATTGTAGAGAGTTCAAACTTCCATCATGTACGGTTAGATGAGAACAATGCCGATTTTTTAAATTTATTTTAGATTTTGAAAAGGATTTCTTGTTTTTCGCTTGGATTTGACGACATTATTGAGAATGGAAGAGTTACGTTTCTGCAACAAAATTTTCTGAGGTAGATCAATTTAGTTTGTTTATATTCTTAGTTCTTAGTCGACCTGTACTTCTACAGGAGAAGATGCACCTGTGCAGGTCACAGCTCTGGTATGAGCTGGATGTAACCGGAAGAAGGGTTTCCAGCATAGCAGGCTAGGCTCAAGCAGCTCAATACTCTGCTGCGTTGGGACAAGCGCTTACAGAGGCTGGTTAACCTATGTGCGAGTCCATTTTAATAGACTCAAACACTAGAGCAAAATAGACTTGCAGCCTGTTAGGCACCATCTATGCTGCTCTAAAAAAAAACCCTAACCATGGCCGGTGTTATGCCTTGCCATGCCACACAGTTAGCCGCCTCCTACGAGTGGTCTGCCGGGGTCTTTGTATATGACAAGGACAAGAATAGCACTACTGCCTCACAGAGAGTTTGTTTATGTTGATACAATAATTACGTTTATAGTCAAAATGACAGACATAGCCATTACAGTAAACATTGATAGTTGTAATAGTACGTATTTCTGTGGAATTTTTTTTTTTCTAACCAAGGGAAGCCGCTACCGGGTGAGTCTGTGCTATTTTTCACCACTATCAGCTTCTTCATCTTGTATCTCAGAAATTAACATACAAACAATAACAACAATAACACCAACAAGTTCTTTATTAATATATGTCTCTAAACACACACACACACAAACAAACAACATTTTTTTTTAAATTAGAGGTTCTTAAAATCAACAACTATGTCGTGACCTGACGTGCTGAAAAATTATGCAGATACAGGAAATAGACGTAATTTTGTAATCTAGAAAGCAAAATGTTAAACTTTATCTACCTACCGCACAAAAAAGATGTTTCCAGATCCCAAGAATACTGGATGCTGCTAGGCTGTCAGAAAAAAATCCAAAAAGAGGATTGGAAGTGCGCAGGATCTCCTACATGTCACCTGAAACAGCTGACCGAAAAGCTGAAACAGCTGACCGAAAAGCTGAAACAGCTGACCGAAAAGCTGAAACAGCTGACCGAAAAGCTGAAACTGCAGCAAAAAGGACCCAAAGCAGCAAAAGGGAGCTGGATTAGCGAAGACACCCAACAACTTTTACATACTAGGAGAAGGCTGAAACAGAATGGCATGTACAACATCCTCTAGTTATCCAAGCTAAACAAGCTGATCACAAGCAGACAAAAAGAGGGATATGAACAGCATAGTCTGAACAAGATGATCAGCATAATCCTATGTTCTGAAGAGTTATGCAAGTGTACAGATCGACTAGGTGAGATTTAGGTGTATGTGTGGTGTGTGTAGACACCTTGTGAACGAGGTATGTTCTGAAGAGTTACGCGAGTGTACAGATCGACTGGGAAGGATCTGGATGTGTGTGTAGTGTGTGAAGACACCGAGGGAACGATGTATGTTCCAGAGCATGTGTATACGCAGATCGATTGAGTGTGTGATCATATGTGAGTATACATTGAATATATTGAATATATTATGTCCAGATCACCCGCCTGAGGGGATCTGAGTGTCACAGAATACAAACGTGAGGACAAGTTTTTGAGAGTGTGTTGAGGGTACAGAAAAGGGGAGGGGAGTGTGCGGCTAGAACTGGGTTGGATTAGTTGCGAGCAACATCAATAGCTTATGCTTGTAAACTCCATGTATCTATTTAGATGAGATTGTATTTCTTATATTGTTTGTAATTTCATTGCACTCATTTTAATAGTTGTAAGAGTATTGATAAAATAAATATGCCACCTGCTGTGTGCTATGGTATTTGCTGTGTGTGGTCGTGAATGATGTGGATGAGTGTGGTAATATTATAGATAGAGGAAACCTGGACTCTGCTACAATACATAATTATGCTGAATATGAAATGAGCTGAAAAAGGTAGCTGTCTACTTACCATGACTGTGTGTCTTGGTGCCATCTCTGTTTCTTTCCGCCATCTCTTTTCTCCAGATTTGAGATCCTTTGATTTCTCTGATCTCATTAAATCTCTGTCTCTCCTTCTGTCTCTCTCTCGATATCTCACTCTGTCTCTGCGACGATCCCTGTCTCTCAATCCATCTTTACTTGATGCTAATTTACGTTTGTCTAACTCATCCTTCCCTGATCTTTTTCTGTCCATGTCCCGATCTCTGCCTCCTCCTCCTCCTCTTCGTCTTTCCTCCTTCAGCTTCTGAAAATGAATTATAGAGATAAGATTATAGCTTAGAGAGTGTCAGACAAACCATCAAAATCAAAATATACTCCTTGCATTCTCTGCGTAGTGTGACGAATGATTCAGTGGTTGTCAGTCATTTTACCGCCAACATGGATCCATTTATGTACTTTGTCTGTGCCATCCAGGATATCCCTTTCTTGATTCTCGTTTATTTACAGTCTGCAATGTTTCTGCACATCAGGCGTTGTGTATCAATATGACCTTTTAGTAAAATATAGTCAAATTGAGATTTACAAGCAGAACTTAATATCAGAATATACAGCTAAACTGAGTTTTACAAGCAGCACTTAATATTGAAATATACAGTTAAACTGAGTTTCACTTACAGCAATATTCAGTTTTCGTTCTTCCCTTCTTTTCCTCAAATATTCTAACAGCGGGGTTGTCACTTTGGCTGATCCAAACTTTGCTGTGATAACAGGACAGGAACACTTTAACATGGCATGACATTTTTGTGTATCATCAGATAAAACAAATGAAGGGATCAACTTTTATGACATTTAAATCTGTTCAAAAGGTTCTAGAACTTTTCTTTGTATTACATTTTTTGGACTTACCTCTTCACTTAGCCACTCCTCTTTTACCTCTTGGAGGTGTAGAGGTTTTTTCTGTATAGACTAGAAATCAACTGTGCAGACAAACAGATGATTGGCATATGCAGGGGCCATTTCTTTTAGCATTCATGCCGACCACAATTAAGAAGAAATTACTTTGCCTTCAAAATGTTTGCGACTAACAGTCTGCATTTTTTATTTTCAACTGCCATGAGTTCTTTTATGTACACAACATGTATATGGGACCTCCAAGTTTATCGGTCATCTCCAATTCGACTAAGCACCGATCTCACCTCTTTTGAGACCAAGGAATGCTTGAAGCTCGTGGGATTCAAACACCCACAGTTTCACATTTTCATTTCTCGAGAGGTGTGCTACCATACCTCTGATCTATTTGGCATTAATAAATTGATCTACTTCTGGAAGCAGTCCTAGTAGCATTTTGGAGATTATGCTTAAGGCTGTTTGCTAATTGCTGTTTACTTCTTCAATGGTCTGAAATCATCATCCATTGAAACTGGCTTTCAGTTTGGGAAACAGAAAAAAGTTTGCTGGAGTAAGGTCAGATGAGTAGGGGGCCAAAAATTGCTAAACGAGCAATGACGTGTGAACTAGTGCATGGTGGAGAAACCAAGAGTTGTTTCTCTGCAACTCAGGTCTTTTTTTCCTGTTTTTCTACATCTAGCCAATGAATGTATGATTTCTCTGTTTGAATGTCATGGCATGATCCAATGAAGATGTTGCATTCTTCTGCTATTTCCTGAAATAACAGACAACAACTGGAACAAACCATCTCACATACCCGGACAACATGATCGGTGTCAGATGATGTCATAGATCATCCCAAATATAAGTCACCATCTATTGACTGCTGACCACCCTTAAGTCACTGAAACCATTCATATTCATAACCACTTATACAGCTCATGCACTGATCCCAATAAAGTTATTTCGATATATCATGAGTCTCTGAATGTCTTCCCAAGCTTGAAGCAAAATTTGATGATGATACACTGCTTATGAAATTCAGACATCTCAAGAAACACAAAGCACAATCTGTGTATGTGTAAACAATTAACTGCAGGACAATCACACACCATTGCCGTGAAAAATGTTTTAGTTTGCCAGCCTTGACGTCCAAAAAAAAACGTGGTAAAACGGCAGATCATACACCATTTTAATCATATAATGACCAAATTGGGCTACTATAGAAATAGACAGTTTGTTATGATCAATATGTCACATCCATATACACAGGTTTTCAACCATTAAAGTATTTTGTGTTCGATTATAAATGGATTTTAAACGCTTAATTATCTTCTTTTACGCGGATTCGGGCCAGTCCATTATTGAGAAGGTGAAGTTGAGTTGTTGAAAAAGATTTTGTGAGGTTGATCTGATCCTAACAAAAACAATAACACCAATAAGTTCTTTATTCATTTATGTTTCTACACACAACACAATCATATTTATTGACTAACAAACAGAAATGTTACAGGCTCTCAAAGACAACAACCACAGTAAAACGCGATGTGCTCAAAATGATGCCAGCGACGATAAAGTTGCGTTCAATTCTTAATTAGGTTTGGTAAAGGTTAAGAAAGTCATCACTAAACAGCAATTTCTGACTGGAAGTTGCTATGACATCGCATTAAAAGTTCTTGAACTTTTTTAACAGATCTTGCAAATAAATAAATAAATTAGCTTCATGTCAGACAGTTCCAATTACTTCCACATAGGCTTTCTGCGCCAGTTGCTCAAGGTCAACTGGCAGGACAAGGTACCAAACAACAAAGTGTTCCAAAGGGCAAAACTCCCTATTATCTACACTCTGTTGTACAGCATCCAGGTTTGGTGAGCTAGGCATGTTCAGATGCCCAATCACAGCCAGCCTAAGCAACCCCTTTGTGGTGCACTCAAAGACAGACAAGCATTTATCAGGTAGGCAGAAGGTCAACATATTGATGTTGTCACTTGGGAATTGCTAGTGTTGGACCAGCCTGACACAAGGTGCTCACCTGGTTGAAGCGAGGAAGAAGCAAACTGTCCGAAAGGTCACCAAGCAGGATGCTCTGGCTACCAGCGTCATCCATGTGTGCCCTTTATGTGGCAGGGTGTGTAGAGCAAGAATATGACTGCACAGCCACATGCAGACCCGTATGTGCCATGTCTGCCTACACAAATCTGATACCAATGCCATCTTCGCTCGCGGCGGGCAACTACTACTATTCTGTGCCGTCCTCTTGAGTTTAGCCCAAGAGACGCCTCTGTGGTAAAGGGTACTCAACAAAATAGTAGCATTTTTAATATTTGCTGCAGTTTATGCAACTATAATTCTCCTCCCCCCCCCCCCCCCCCCCCCCCCAAACTTGAGTTGTTCGTCATAATCCAATGAATTAAAAAAAATTATAAGCATATTTTAAACTGGAATTTTTTTTTTTTAAATAATTAACCCAGACCTATATTGTTCTCCTTGGTCTCCACTTCTGCCACCATGGCATCCAAGGACACAGGGCTGGCCTCAGCAGGCTTGGAGAGAGAGTCTAGAAACTTCTTGTAATCAGAATCTATAAACAAGACCAGATTTTATTTGAACAAAAATAGGCATGTGTGTAGTTTTTAAATATTGGTTACCAGAGAGAACAATTTGCCATCCTATTAGCTATCTTATACACTTAGGTGTGAGATCCCCGTAGTAGTGAGCGACAAGCAGATGAAGCCAAGCATAGCACAACCACCTGGAGGAACCAAATCCACCTTCATCAGTACACTCAGGATGTGAGGAAAGCTACAACAACCCGCCACTTAATGTCCTTTTCAGGGCGCACAAAAGAGTAAACTTACTCATTGTGGGCATTTGACAACAATGCTGGGGTGTACATGTTAGTCAGAGAGAACACCATATCATTCTATCAGCTATCTTATATGCTGGGGTGTACATGTTAGAGTGAACACCATATCATCCTATCAACATCAGCTATCTTATACGCTGGGGTGTACATGTTAGAGTGAACACCATATCATCCTATCAGCTATTTTATACACTGTGGTGTACATGTTAGTCAGAGAGAACACCATATCATCATATCAGCTATTTGAGCGTATGAGCTGCAGTGGTCAGCGGCCCATAGCTGACTGCTAGCGTCAAGGCCAGCGAAACAGAGCTGCCAAGACCCTTCTACACCTCCACGCGGTGATCCTGGATAACAGGTTGCAGCAGGGCAGACTGGTTAAGGAGAAGGGATCAAAGAGGGAATGCTAACCCGGTACTTAAAAAATGTTTCCTGAAGTCGGATGTGTTGGTTGGACCAAAAGGTGCAAATATCACGATCAAGCTGTAAACTACGACACAATGCATTCCGTTCTCTGAACTACATTCTGCTACTTAAGCCCTTTTAGGGTTTGGTAGCAGGAGATTGAGAACGAACCAAGCCAAGCCATATCAGCTATCTTATACACTGTGGTGTACCTGTTAGTCAGAGAGAACACCATGTCATTCCATCAGGTATCTTCTTCTTTGAGACTTGAAACATTTACCAAAAGGAATATCATGCTATCAGCTATCTTCTACCTTAGTGTGTAGAGGTTTGCCAGAGAACATCATGGTACCTTATGGATTGACTTTCTTTAGACCTGATTCCAGGTTCCTGATACTTACTAACTTTCCGTGTCTGGCAACCTCACAAAGTATTGGACCAGAAATCAGCTGCCATGGAAGTTCTTTCATTTGCTGCCATGAGATCTGCCATAGTACATGGTTCTTGTATTCTTGGGCAGATAAACAAGTGTTCAGGGATGGCTTCACTTTCATAGAAATCATCGTCCACATATCTTTTAAATCGTCCCCATTTTTTAAAGATTGATCTACACCTAGACATTTCTGTTCTTAATCTATTCAGGGCTTTCCACACAGTGAAAGATATATTTTACCCAAGTTCTTCTTTGACCTCCATCCACTGAGCCACCAAATCTTTGATGCCATTTTTTGGTGCGGTTTTGCTCAGGTTTCTGATCTGTTAACTGTATAGTTTGAAGGAAACTTTTCCTTGATTTTAGTCGTCCCTTTTCTAGATTATACTCAAAAAAAAGGTGTCGCTGATCACAGGACTGCTTTATCCTTTCAACTTCTGATGCAACAGATCTCCTTATTTCTGGTGGTGTTATGCCAGCAATAGCATAAGCTTGTCTCTTTGGTGTTGGCTTAAGGCACCTAGTTGCAATGTGACATGTCTCATGTACTGCCATATAGACGTATCTTGTGTGTGCTGACTTGTTCCATACTGGCGCAGCATATTCTGCTGCAGAAATTCCCAATTTCCTTAAAGAAATGTGTACAAGTCAATTTAATTCTAAAAACAAAGATTAATGTTAGTTTCATTCAGCAGTAAACACCAATAACTATGATGTAAACAGTTTGTTGTTTTTTTTACACAGAACCACAAACCTTGCTCAATTAGACCAATTTTTGTGTCCAATTTCTTTGACTTCTTTTTGGGAACTTTCTGGAAAGGGGCAAACTCTACAATGGCAGGATATTCTCCACCTGAGTCACAATAAGAAATGACAAATAACATCAATTGACAGTACATTTCAAGCCACAACGACAGATGTTAATATGCTACTTTCAGATACCTTAATACAAGAAATGGCTTAGTGCTTTCTGGAAATAGGTAGAAATTCAAACTGAGATAGTCTGGAATATTGGTATTTAATCAGTGCCTGGTACCAGGTAGTCTTCTTCTTCTTCTTCGTACACTGTCAGATGTCAACCTGTATTTGTTCGAAGAAAGCAGCTGTCATCCTGAGGCTGTCGACACTGCCATAGAGCTTGTCTAGTGTTGCCACTGGTGATGGCCACATGTGCTTTCTCTGGTCCTCGTATGTCGGGCAGTTTTGCAGCAAATGTTCAGCGGTCATTTTCCCTGTAACACAAGTGCATTCGTCAGTACCACCTATCATCAGTTTATTGAATAGGTGGTACCTCAGTCTGTTGTGACCTGTGCGGAGTCTGAAGACCATGACCTGCTCTCTTCTGTTCAACTGGTAATAGGCATCGTTTTTTGTGTAGCCAGTATGTTCTGTTTCTAATTTGGTCATGTATCTGGCCCTAATAAGCCTTTTGGACTCTTCGTAGGTCACACTAGAATCTGGTTATGGTAATCTTGCACCTTCTTTTGCCAGTCTGTCTGCCTCCTCGTTGCCTTGGATGTTACAGTGGGATGGAACCCACTGTAGCACTACTCTTTTTGGTGCGGACTGCTGACATAGTTGACAGAGTACTGCTCTTAAATCATTAAGTTCAGTATTATTCTGGCTTTTTAGTGCTGTAACTACGGCCAGGGCATCTGTAAACAGGACTATCTGGCTTTCATTGCTTTCGCCTGTCAGCATTACTTCTACTGCAGCCCTCAGTGCCTCTGCCTCCGCTCTGAAATTGCTTGAGAATTTTCCAGTTGCCACTGACAGTGTTATTTTTCTGCCATTTGGTAGGCTCAGGAATACCCCTGCCCCTCCATTCTGTGTTGTGTTTGTTACAGAACTGTCGGTGTATGCATGGGTCCAGTCCATGCTTGGGTAGTTTTCCATTATGTACCTCAGGGTTATGTCTCTTCTTTCTTTTTCAGTCTGGCTGTTCTTGTTTCCAATACCTGGTATATTTTCTACCACCTCCGGAATTATATGCTGCTTCCAGGTGGGTTTGCGTACAGTAGGGATGGGCTTTGGTATTGTTATGGTGTTCATAGGGTCTTCGCTCATCTTTGCTTTGGCTATTTCTGCAAAGTTTCTCCGCTTTAGTTTCCCATTTCCAAATCTATTTAGTCTCTGATGCATTGGATGGTCTGTCAGTCTTCTGAGTTTCTCTGCTTGCTGCTGGGCTCTGCAGTCTCTTCTGTCGACCATGGATTGCAGATTTGTAATCTTTCCAAGTTCTACAATTGGCGTTGACTTCATGTCTCCTGTTATAACTCTCAGTTAGTCAAAAGCTGTTCTTGTGTTCTGCAAATCCCTCTGGTCACCTCTTAGAAGGTGCCGTCCTGCATCTAAAGTGGTTTGTCTTTCGAACTCACTTCTGACTATTAGTAATAAGTTTTGTGGGTTGTTTTCTTTTTGTGGCTTACCATGGCTGGGGAAGGTGCAACTCTGCGGTATACAGGCATTTCCCTGTCGACATTTAGACTATCCAATAGTATAGAACATGCACTGTCTTTGATGGTGCTGGCAATTGCTAAGCTGTCATTGTGTGAGGTCTTGCTACAGGACATTTCCCACCATCATCATCTCTAGGAAGTATGTCAACATCAATTATATTCGATATTATATGGACTACAGAATACATGCTCATTTTCTCAAGTTCGTTTCATAAAGCCAACGTGTTGAATGACATTCCAAATTAGTTCATTTCTTGCAAACACAGTAGCAACAACAATCACAAACATTGTATATATTTTAAGTAATCAAAAACATAGACAGCAGAGAATTGAAGGCAATTCAGATTCAAATGTAAAATGTATTTAATATATTAATTTATGTAGACATTTATGTGGATACTGTGATACTATCAAACAGTGCAGAGGGGTTAGAGCAGCTCATTGCAGCTGTAAACAGATGCAACGAAGATAAAAACTTCTTTGTAAACATAAACAAAACAAAAATAATGACCACCAACAAAACAAATACTCAACATAAATTCAAATTTGTGTGTTTTCCATAGCAGCATACGGCAGTGAAACATGGACAGTTACAGAAATCGCAAGAAAGAGAATCGCATTCTTTGAGTTGAAATGTTATTGAAAGGTCCCCAGAATACCATGGACAAGAAAAAAAGAAGAATGTAGACATTCGACAAGAGTTTGGCTTAGAGGAGAACTGGTTCATAAATTCCACCATGAACAGAAAATGTTAGTACTTTTGCCATATCAAAAGAGATAACAGTAATGGAAGGTTGGTGATGGACAAGAGAGACAGAGGCAGACCAAGAAGGCGATGGCACAAAGATGTCAAAGAATGCTTGGGCATGACTCTGGAGCAGGCTGTGATGGGAGCGATGTTCTGCAAAGAACATACTACTTGATAGTGTTGAAAATCGAATTTATTGTTTCTATTGATATTTATTTAGCTAGAGCACTATTTTCTACTGTACTATTTTCATTTGTCCCATGGAATAGGGCAAAAGTACTTTCATACAATATGTAATAAAAATCTCTTTAGGAGAAGTAACCTGTGCAAAGTTGTGTACAGCAATACACTGAAAGAAATGATAGTCACACTATCCTCAGAGTCAGTCCGGCAGATGTGCTGTATGCGAGGAAGCCAACAATATTCTGTATGCGCCCCAGTCTTTTGTAGTGCTGTACCAATGCAAGCCTAGGTCTTTGGTTTGTCCATCTTGCCATCGCATGGGTGGGTGACCCCATGGATATGTATGTACAGGCACATGGCCACAAAACGTTGTTCTAAATGTCCATCTGTTGTCAGGCATGTGTACCACATGCCCAGCCCAATGATGCTTGCATGATATCGCTGCTTCCACAATGTCCCAAAACAAAATTTGATGTAGAATTTCTTCACTCCGGATCTTATCCAATATCTAAATTTTTAGTACTCCCCATTTCATTTGCTCTCTGAGTGACTCTGAGCTTCTCAGCATCTGTTTTACACAAGTTCTACACTTCGCATCCGTAAATCATTGCTGGGATGACCAAGGAATTGAAAGTGTGAGCTCTAGCCATGGTGTTTTTCATCTCTTGAAGTATTGGCTTAATGAAGTTAAAGGTATACTAAGCTGTTTTTCATCATCTAGAGATTTCGTTGTAAATTTTGTGGTTGGCATTTATCTTTTGGCCTAGCTGGATATAGGAGTTGACATCCTCAATGGTTTCCTCTCCCAGCTTGATTTCCTGCTTTTGGCAGTAAGATTTTCTGAGGCATAGTGGTTTACTTTTATTGATCTTCAGACCAGCAGCTCTGCTGACCCCATTTAGGTTTTTCAAGGTTTGTTGAGCTTCCTCAATTGTATGACTGATGAGCACAATGTCATCTAAAAATCGCAAATTGGTGAGCCACTCGCCATCTATACGTCGTTTGTGAATGCCCACAATGAGTAGGTTACTCTTTTGTGCGCCCTGACAAGGACGTTAAGTTGCAGGTTTCAGTGTAGCTTTCCTCACATACTAAGCGTGCTGATGAAAGTGGACTAGGGTCCTCCAGGCGGTTGTACTATGCTTGGCTTCATCTGTGTGTCACTCACTACTACGGGGATCACGTCAATCTCTCGCCTCATGAGCCGGGCTGCCATGAAAACAGCCTGTTTCCAGGGAGGGCTACTAGGAAGCCGAAGCAAGGGTCTTGGCCAGTATGTTTTGCCTGACCAAACGTTAGTCTTTCTACCCACTCGCCATCTATATTTACACCTCTGTTGTTCCAATGTAACTGCTGGAAAAACAGAGAGCTGATATAAATAGCTTTGGCAAGATGGTGTCACCCTATAGAACTCCTCTTGCTATCAGAACATATACTGGACAGTGGTATAGCATAATGGCTGTATTGCAGTCTTTGTTAGTTCCCTCAATCAGTCTTATTTGATTTCAGAGATGATCTGGTTTCTGAGAGCATTTACTACAACATTGGTCTCGATACTGTCAGAGGATTTCTCGTAATCGATAAATTCAAGACATTAAGGGTATGCACAGTTCACAAGAAATGATAATAAATACATTAATTATTGGTAACACATACAGGTTGACATATATTATGCTACAACTGATCACAAAATAAATCTTCAGATCTGTACCTTTAGCATCAAGAAAAACATATCCGTCAAATCTATCTCTGAATATGAAGATATCATCCGGAGTCAGAAAGTTGATATAAGCTCTTGTGAATGCATTTTGTCCGAGACTGAGGACAAAGACATACATTACACAACAAGTAAACAAATACAAAAACAATGAATACCGCGGATTCTTTACTTTAGGAGTACTTCTGTTTGTTCTTTTTGTTGCCGCCCTCAAAGCAAAGGGTCATTGAACTTTGCATGTTGACTTCTCCTAACACTAAAGCAAAGGGTCATTGAACTTTGCATGTTGACTTCTCCTAACACCAAAGCAAAGGGTCATTGAACTTTGCATGTTGACTTCTCCTAACACCAAAGCAAAGGGTCATTGAACTTTGCATGTTGACTTCTCCTAACACCCAAGCAAAGGGTCATTGAACTTTGCATGTTGACTTCTCCTAACACCCAAGCAAAGGGTCATTGAACTTTGCATGTTGACTTCTCCTAACACCCAAGCAAAGGGTCATTGAACTTTGCATGTTGACTTCTCCTAACACCAAAGCAAAGGGTCATTGAACTTTGCATGTTGACTTCTCCTAACACCCAAGCAAAGGGTCATTGAACTTTGCATGTTGACTTCTCCTAACACCCAAGCAAAGGGTCATTGAACTTTGCATGTTGACTTCTCCTAACACCAAAGCAAAGGGTCATTGAACTTTGCATGTTGACTTCTCCTAACACCCAAGCAAAGGGTCATTGAACTTTGCATGTTGACTTCTCCTAACACCCAAGCAAAGAGTCATTGAACTTTGCATGTTGACTTCTCCTAACACCAAAGCAAAGGGTCATTGAACTTTGCATGTTGACTTCTCCTAACACCAAAGCAAAGGGTCATTGAACTTTGCATGTTGACTTCTCCTAACACCCAAGCAAAGGGTCATTGAACTTTGCATGTTGACTTCTCCTAACACCCAAGCAAAGGGTCATTGAACTTTGCATGTTGACTTCTCCTAACACCCAAGCAAAGGGTCATTGAACTTTGCATGTTGACTTCTCCTAACACCCAAGCAAAGGGTCATTGAACTTTGCATGTTGACTTCTCCTAACACCCAAGCAAAGGGTCATTGAACTTTGCATGTTGACTTCTCCTAACACCCAAGCAAAGGGTCATTGAACTTTGCATGTTGACTTCTCCTAACACCCAAGCAAAGGGTCATTGAACTTTGCATGTTGACTTCTCCTAACACCCAAGCAAAGGGTCATTGAACTTTGCATGTTGACTTCTCCTAACACCCAAGCAAAGGGTCATTGAACTTTGCATGTTGACTTCTCCTAACACCCAAGCAAAGGGTCATTGAACTTTGCATGTTGACTTCTCCTAACACCCAAGCAAAGGGTCATTGAACTTTGCATGTTGACTTCTCCTAACACCAAAGCAAAGGGTCATTGAACTTTGCATGTTGACTTCTCCTAACACCCAAGCAAAGGGTCATTGAACTTTGCATGTTGACTTCTCCTAACACCAAAGCAAAGGGTCATTGAACTTTGCATGTTGACTTCTCCTAACACCCAAGCAAAGGGTCATTGAACTTTGCATGTTGACTTCTCCTAACACCCAAGCAAAGGGTCATTGAACTTTGCATGTTGACTTCTCCTAACACCCAAGCAAAGGGTCATTGAACTTTGCATGTTGACTTCTCCTAACACCCAAGCAAAGGGTCATTGAACTTTGCATGTTGACTTCTCCTAACACCCAAGCAAAGGGTCATTGAACTTTGCATGTTGACTTCTCCTAACACCCAAGCAAAGTGTCATTGAACTTTGCATGTTGACTTCTCCTAACACCCAAGCAAAGGGTCATTGAACTTTGCATGTTGACTTCTCCTAACACCCAAGCAAAGGGTCATTGAACTTTGCATGTTGACTTCTCCTAACACCCAAGCAAAGGGTCATTGAACTTTGCATGTTGACTTCTCCTAACACCCAAGCAAAGGGTCATTGAACTTTGCATGTTGACTTCTCCTAACACCCAAGCAAAGGGTCATTGAACTTTGCATGTTGACTTCTCCTAACACCCAAGCAAAGGGTCATTGAACTTTGCATGTTGACTTCTCCTAACACCCAAGCAAAGGGTCATTGAACTTTGCATGTTGACTTCTCCTAACACCCAAGCAAAGGGTCATTGAACTTTGCATGTTGACTTCTCCTAACACCCAAGCAAAGGGTCATTGAACTTTGCATGTTGACTTCTCCTAACACCCAAGCAAAGGGTCATTGAACTTTGCATGTTGACTTCTCCTAACACCCAAGCAAAGGGTCATTGAACTTTGCATGTTGACTTCTCCTAACACCCAAGCAAAGGGTCATTGAACTTTGCATGTTGACTTCTCCTAACACCCAAGCAAAGGGTCATTGAACTTTGCATGTTGACTTCTCCTAACACCCAAGCAAAGGGTCACTGAACTTTGCATGTTGACTTCTCCTAACACCCAAGCAAAGGGTCATTGAACTTTGCATGTTGACTTCTCCTAACACCCAAGCAAAGGGTCATTGAACTTTGCATGTTGACTTCTCCTAACACCCAAGCAAAGGGTCATTGAACTTTGCATGTTGACTTCTCCTAACACCCAAGCACTTGATGTACTTTTGTAATGGCGGCTTCTGCACCAATTTTTTTTTTTTTTTTTTTTTTTTGCGTTCGCCTTATTTATCTATTCCCCAAGGCGGTGTGCGTTGCACTGTGGTTTTTATTTTGCGCCTGTCGGCCCAGTACATCCGACTTCAGCATGCATTTTATGTAAGTGTCTGCTTCCTCCTGCATTTTTTAAGGGTTTGTTTCCCCGGGGTAACGGCCGGTGCTGTGATGGGGATCGAACCCAGCACCTTCGGATTGTGAGCCATGCCACTTAACCACGCCATCCCCTCTGCACCAATATGACAAGGTGTCTAACCCCATGAACAAGTTTTGCTACCATATAGGAGCGTGTTGATGACATTTGCATTGTAAACCACCATCACCTTTTTTTAAGTAACTTATTATTGTATATGTGCCTTGCTGAAAGAAGTCATACTATTATTTGTTCTGAGGGTGGATTGTTATAGAGGTAGGCCTCAATTTAAGCTATGGTTACGCGTTCCACCTCCTCATAGTCATTAGCTGAAGAATTACAATGTATTTAAATGAGATAGATTCCGTCACAACAAAAATGTAACAATAAGAGCTAAAATAAGTGTTTCTTTTATTATTTTTTATAACAAAATCACAGAAGGATCAGCAACAAATACTGTCAAGAATGAAATAGCTGAACCTCGTCTGATGGTGTGAATATGAAAGATACGATCATAAGAATAATAAATATAATATCTGTGGTATTTTGTTATTATGATATACATAAATATTGTGCTGCTTGGTGAAAAATCAGGATGGGGTTTCTCTCCAAGAGTGAGAGGCAAAAAGTCATTGTCGAGAGGAACGAGGCATAGATGAGAACAACATCCAGTATAAGAATGGAGACTGAGACAGTGACTTTAGCTCTGGGGTGGTTACCTAAGACAGTATTAATTAGGGTGATTATCGAGTGGAACTATCAATCTTAGTTTTGTAAGGTCTGGAATGTGTGGCTTATGGCATGATTGCAGTAGCAGACACAGATACCTCAAAGTTTCAAGGATTTTAAAGAACATAACATCCGCTCATGATAGGGGTACATGGAAATGAAAGAAATTACACTCTGATTTCAAAAGAATCCTTGGATATGGATAAAGAAATGCACTGAAATCAATCAGTAACCACCCTTAAGATGATGACATTTCAATCAGTGAATCAGCAATCTGCAAGAATGTGAAATCAAACTTGGAATGAGTAGGGAGGAGTAAACTGGTTTCTGACTGCAGCATCCATAAAACAACCAGATTTTCATCCTCAGAATACTTCTAGAATAATCTGTAGAGATGCAATCATCCCTTATTGTCAACTTCATCTACTATCACAAGACATTCAATAGTCTACACCGATCATCACTTTAGAAAATTCTTATCAACTATGGCTTTCCAACCAAGTTTGTAAAGGTCATAGAAGCTTTTTTGTAAGGGTCATAGAAGCTCTCTATACTCAATTCACAGTGCTGTGTACAGATCACTGCTGAAAAAGCTGAATGGTTTGATATTGAAACAAGTGTGAAACAACATTGTATGAACTGACAGAAGCTAGTGACTCATAGCTGGCTGCTTGCATTATGGTCAGCAAACCAGAGCTGACCAAGACCCTATTCTGCATCCAAGCTGCACCCCTGGAAACAGACTGCACCAGTGTAGCCTGGTTAAGAGATAGGGATCACAGTGGGAAGGCAAACCTGGCACCAAAAACAGCCAGTTGAAATCAGATGTGTCGGGCCAAAAGGCACAAATATTGCAGTCTCACTGTAAACTATAACACAACATCACAATGCCTTTTTCAAGACGAGCGCCGAAGAAGAAGAAACAAGGCTGTGTTTTATTCCCTCTGCTATTCAGTGTAGCTATAGACTGGGTTATGTAAAATTATGACTGCAACAGACAGTTCAACATTAGGTGTAGAGATGACAGATGATAAGCCCCTAGAAGACCTACATTTCACAAATAATTTGTCACTAAGGCTCTAATGTAGAAAAAGTGCAGGAGAAGACAGAACAATGATACCATCTAGCCAAACAGATACAGCTTTAGATAAATGTCTCCAAAACAAACAATCTCACATGCACAGGGACCGATGTTTAGTCCAATGTTGAAGATTTACAGAATGTTGAGAATTTCACCTGTTTAGGTAGTAAAATGACATAAAATGAGGATATGATAAATTAAACTCTCACTCAAATCACTTTGACCTAGACCATCTTCAATCAATGAATGAATATGTGGAAATCAAAATCAATGAGACAGCACATCAAACTCAAGATACTTAACTCTAATGCCATCTCTGTACTAACATATGAAAGTTGGAAAACTGCAAAGACAAAAGTTGAATGCATTTGAAAATAAATACCTTAAATGTCTACTGAACATTGATTGGAAATAATCCCTGACTAATGAGCAAATATGACTACAGTCCAATCAAAATTATGTTTCTATTATCACCAGGGACAAATGTTGGGCACATAGGAGACGGCATGGGCTAGTGGTTTAGTGACACGGCTCACAATCCTAAAGTTCTGGGTTCACTCCCCAGCACTAACCGGCCTTAATCTCACAGAAGCTAACCCTTAGAAAATGCAGGAGGAAGCAGACCCTTACATTAAATGCATGCCAAAGTTGGATGCACCAGGCCGACAGGCACAAAATAACACACACCACCCTGGGGAATAGAGAAATAAGGCGAACTGGGCACGTGCTTCAGATGAATAACATGACTTGAACAATAGGCCTACCTCATGTCAGCACGAACAAAATAGAAAAAGTCATAGTCAGGTAAAGGGGAGACCTGCTCCAGGAAATCCTCAGGAGTCAGTGTTGGTGGTAAGCGTCTGATGACAACCTGGAGAATGATAAACAACAAGAGCAACATTAGCAAGCAATTACCCTTTGACTAATCAAGTAGAGAGCAGGGAGTAATCAGGGCCAGGTAAAATATACTGATCAGGACCCTCACCTCACATATTTGTTCACACTCCTGCAAGCAGGCTGTGCCACAGCAGTCTGACCAACAAGGTGAAGATTGACACTGCAATCTCCATAGTGGGGAAACTTACTGAAGCGCTTTGCATTGCACTATAATCATGAGGTCCACTATATGCACTATCAAGGCATTTCACTTCAGTGGGTTTGTTTTTTTAACTTTCACCAAGGAACTTCTACATCAGCAGCAAGTAATTTATCTTGCAAAAGTATCTATATTTGACTTATTCAGTATTAGTTTTTAATTAATCAATCGATTCAATTAAAATCATTTCAGCTCTTTGTGGAGCATGTCATAAAATGTTGTCCTGTTTATTAAGTTTCTACACGCCATGTCCAACCCTCCTTAGTCGCCTGGCAGGTTGCAGTGTGAGTGTTACTAATCGTTGCTCCCTCTTTCAGGTCCTGGTTACACTCTTTAAACTGGTATTTATATATTATATTGTGTGCAATTTAATCATTTATATATATATATATATATATATATATATATATATATATATATATATTAATATATATATATATATTATATATATATATATATATATATACTAATATGTATGCCCGTACCTTAACTCGCTTACTAACTTAGTAACTAAGAAGACCCCAGACAGTAGATAAGTAAAGTAGTAGTACTAGTACTACTACTAGTATCTAAGTAGTAGTACTGTGTAGACAGAATGAGAATGAAACAGAGACACTCACACACACTGACAGTGACACAGCCTCTAACAATTGGGGACACCGAGAAAACAAGCATGAAAGAGTAAATAATTATTTCATACTACAAGTACTTAGTAACAAACTAACAACTAAACATTAAGTTGATGATTAACACGTATTAGCACACTATCACTAGTAATTAAATAATAGTAGAGCAACACTCATCACTCAGGTTAAACACAGGTACTTTTGAAGGCGCATGATCTTTAGGAATCTCTTTCTTGTTGTCAATGACATTGGAGTGCGAAGTCTGCTGGTCTGGTTCATCCTTACTTTGAGCCATTAATCGCAATAATGATAAAAATATAATTGTCACAGTTTACAGCTTTCTAAGAATTGTGTTGCTATTTTTACAGCTGTTGTCAGAACACGAATGTCAACTGACAACAAGCAGCCATGAAATTGACTCCGTACATATTTGTTGCTGATAAAGTAGATCTTCATCCTTCCACGACTTTCACATTCATCATCTTCACGGATGCTCCGACCGAAGTAAGCGATCGTTGATACCCTCAAGATATTGATCTGAGATTTGTTTATCAATTATGTTGTTGATCGTCTTCCAGGCAATGATGATAAACTTGTAAGTTTTTTTTTCTCTCTTTACTGTACTGTGTTTCTTTTCACAAGAAGTTCTCCCAATAATCTACGTGATCCTTCTCTACTTTTAACAACTTCACATGTCCAAAAATAAACATGATTGCTTTGTTCCATGGCCATGTATAGCCTAGAATAGGTCATGCTTAATTCTAATGTGTGTGATCAATTGTTTTTTGCGCATGGATCTCTTTCAGTACATCATTATTAGTCGTCTTTACTACACATGGGATTCTCAATATTCTTCGGTAAAACGACACCTCTGTTGTTTCCATTGATCTTGTTTGTCTGGTAATAGTCCATGATTCACTTCCATGTAACACAACTTCCTTATTAATGTAATATAAACATAGTAGTCTTTATAAACAGGGACATGTGGTAATGAGGAATGTATGGTCCAGCAGTTTGGACACCAGTCTTCTTACCAATGAGACGTGAGTTCGAAACCTCAGATTTTGATCCTATCGAAGGTAGCACAGAAACCTACCATGATGTACAGTGCTTTGCAACTACAAAAGCATGACTTTTATTTTATTCAGCCCTATAAATTCTCCCAGTGGATGCCAAAACAATAGGAACACACGTAGCAATGATAGCTTGTTTTAACAATTCGTTTTAACAATTATAAAAGCGTATTCAGTGTATGCAGACAATCACTTTGACATTTTAATGGGACATCTTAGCTACATAGTAGTACATACGTCACACAATATGTCATTACTCGCTCATTTATTCACTTAGTCGCTCATCTTCTACCGTGAGGTGTAGATGTTTGCCAAAGAGAACGCCACACTGCTCTATCCGTCGTCTTTCTCCTGGTCTCTTTCCAATCCATCCCTCTATCACTTAGGGACTGTCGTATGTTGTCTTCCCAACGTACTTTAGGACGTCCTGGGGGTCTGCGTCCTTGACTTTTTATCTCCAATGACCGATTTTGTGTCCGATCTTCTTCCATTCTACAGACATTGCCAAACCACTGTAGTTGGGACTGCTCCACTCGTGTCTGCAGGGGTTGAACTTCAAGATTGCTGCGTATTGTTTGGTTACGGATCTTGTCCATTTTTGTCACCTGAACCGCCTTTCTTATGTACCTCATTTCTGAAGTTTGCAATTGCCTTTCTTGGGCTGTAGTCATTGCCCATGACTCACCTTCATATGTCAGGACAGGCACATAGGTTGAGCGGTATACATCCATCTTTGTTTTCCTGCTTATTTCTCTTTTACTGAGGAATCCTCTGTTTATTGCATGGAAAAGTCTACCTGCCGCTGCCCTTCGTGCAGTTAACTCCTCTTTGATTCCTCCCCTGCTGTCTATTACCACTCCTAGATATTTAAAGTTGCTGACCTGCTTCAGTGCTCGTGTTCCAAGGGTTATCTGATGTCTCTTTTCATCTCTGGCGATCAGCATGGCTTTTTGTTTTGGAGTTGCTGATTTGCATTCCTCTCTTCTTCAGCTCTTCTTCCGGGGATCAAGATGCTGAGCAACGCATGAGCTGCAGCGGCCAGCGACCCATAGCTGACTGCTAGCATCAGGGCCAGCGAACTAGAGCTGCCAAGGCCCTTCTACACCTCCACATGATGATCCTGGATAACAGGCTGCAACAGAGCAGATTGGCTAAGAAGAAGGGATCGAAGACGGAATGCTAACCCGGTACTAAAAAAATGCTTGCTGAAGTCGGATGTGTTGGACTGAAAGATGCAAATATCGCAGTGAGCTGTAAACTACGACACAACGCATTCCGTTCTCTGGACTACATTGTGTTACTTAGGCCCGTGTCAGGGTTTTGTAGCGGGAGATTGAGAACGAACGAAGCCAAGCCAAGCCAATTCTTCTTCCCAGACCTGCAAGTTGATCTGGAGATGTGCTTTGGATTTCATGATCAGGACCACGTCATCTGCAAACGCTAGTTCCGATATGTAACTTGGTCTCATCTTCCAGTACCGTACTTTATACTTTTTTGTCTGTTCCTTGCAGGCTTTGATAACTTCATCCACGAGGAGTATGAAAAGGTACGGTGATAGAATGTCCACCAGTCTTACTCCGCTAGTGGTCTTGAACTCTACTGACTTTTGATTTTATGTCCGCACATAATTTCTGCATGTTTTATAGAAACTCTGTATGGCAGAGATCAGGGGTCATGTGATGTTCTTTCTTGTCAGGCACTCCCAGAGTTTGTCCCAAAGAACTTTATCAAATGCTTTCTCCAAATCCCAAAAGCAGAGATGCATCTCTTTATCATATTCAAGAGCCTTTTCACTTAGCTGTCTGAAGTGTAAGGTCTTGAAGATAAGGTCTTGAGTACTTCTGTTTGTCCTAAACCCACATTGAGTTTCGTCCATATTTGCCTCTGCTAGACCTCCTAATCGCCGTTCTAGAATCCTAGAGTAGACTTTCCCAGGGACATTGAGAAGGGAAATACCTCTGTGATTTTCAAATTGTCGATTGTCACCTTTTTTTAAATATTGATATTATTATTGCAACTTTCCAATCTCTTGGTATCTTCTTGTGGCGCCAAGCTGCCTTGAGAATCTTCATGAATAGTATCTTTCCTGCCCTTCCCATGTATTTAACCATTGCTGGTGTTATACCATCATGTCCTGCTGCTTTACCAATCTTAATTGTCTCCAATGCTACCGTTAGTTCTTCCATTGTGATATTATCGTTCCACTCCATGGCTCCCTCTTCTTGAATTGGGAGTGTTACTTCCAGAGCTTGGTTTTCCTCCACTCCAAGAGATCTGAGAAATATTCTGTCCATCTGTTTATTACCTCTTCTGGGCCGGTCAACAGCGCACCTTGTTTCAGTTCAGTTCAGTTCATCCCGTAACCCATCAGGTCGTTGGGGCACACATGAAGACATGAAAATCCCACGCCAGCTCTCTCTATCTGTCGCCGCCTGACGTATCTCACCGTGACGAAGGCCTGACCACTCAGCGATGTTGTCCACCCATCTCTTCCTTGGACGTCCTCGCCCTCCCTATCCCAGTACGGATCCAAAGAGTATCGAGTTGGGAATTCCGTTGGACCTCGCGACGTGCCCGCACCAGGTCATCTTTCGTCTTTTGATAGTTGTGAACAGATCTTCAAAAGGACCAATAGCGTCTTCAACTCTCCGACGGATGTCTACGTTCGTGACACGATCATTATATGTAACATTTAGGAGTTTTCTATAGCACCGCATTTCCATTGCACGTCTTCTGCCCTAGATATCTGCTGTAATGGTCCAGGTCTCGCAGGCATACATAAATATTGACAGCACCAAAGAGCGCAGTAGTCTGACTTTTATGCCAAGGGCGAGGCGCTTGTCTCGACAAATAGGTTGCAGCCTAGTAAGCGCCGCTGTTGTTTGTGCTATTCTTGCAATTACCTCTGGCTTCGAACCCTCTTCGCTGATCAACGATCCAAGATATTTGAAACGTTTCACCACCTCAAGTACCTGCCCATTTGCCTCTATGACAGATTGAAACCCTGCAACGTTATTGGTCATGAGCTTTGTTTTATCAGCATTTATTTCCATACCAAAACTCAGGGCCGTTCGATCCAATCTAGCAATCAACTCCTGGAGTTCCCTCTCTGTGCCTGCCAATACATCAATACATCACCTTGTTTACCGTTAACAAATTTCAAGGGGCATTCCTTTTCCTTCCTCATGTTCTTTAATGTCCTGTAGAACAGTTTCTGGTTTTCTCCAACATTATTTTCCAGTTTCTCTCCAAATTCTTCCCAGAATTTCTGTTTGGCTTTGAGCTCAGTCTCCTTTGCTTCTATTCTAAAATTTACATACTCTTTATATTTCTTTGTTTGATCTTCTGTATTCCTAGCCCCTAGGTATTGCTTCCATGCCTTTTTCTTTTCTCGTATTATTCTTTTCACTTCTTCTGTCCACCATGGTGTACTCTTTCTCTTCCACCCTTCTTTGGTTTGACCGCATGCCTCTGCTGCAACCTCTTTAAGGATGTCTTTGAATTTTACTCAGAGCATTTACATATCTTTTTCAGATTCCTCTATCCTTTATATTGCTGCTGTTGTGAATCCTTGGTATCTCCTCTTAACATCTGGTTCTCCTAGTCTGTAAGTCTTAATTTTATTTTCTCCTTGTGTGTTATGTTTCATGCTTGCTGATAGGTGTTGCCTAGCTGGATAGCGTTTTTCAATTTCTCTCTATATTTTAACTAGGTAGTGGTCGCTTCCTATATCTGGTCCTCTGAACACTCTAGCATCCTTTGCATACTTGAAATCACTTTTCCCCACTATCGCATAGTCAATTGTGGATCTTTAATTTCTTGCCGGCTCGCATCTTGTGCAGGCATGGATACGCTTGTGTGGAAACCTTGTATTTGTAATGACACGGTTTTGTTTTCTGCAGAATCTCAGCAGTCGTTTTCCATTGTCATTTAAGTCATCTTCTCCATACCTACCGATCACTCCATCCCATCTAGAATAATCGTTTCCAACTCTTGCGTTAAGTCTCCAAAGAGAAGTATTTCATTATGGCAATTGTCAATGGCCCTTTGAAGGATCTGATAAAATTCATCTTTTATGTCAGTGCTCTCATCTTCATTTAGTGCATACACAGTGACGATATCCATTTGACCATCCTCCTCTTGTAGACTTAGAACCATCAGTTGTTCTGAAATGAACTTTCATCCTTTAATGGTTACTTTGTTATAACTATCCACTATACAGCCCACCTCTGCCCTGGCTCGTTCACTCATGGGAACTCCGCTGTAGTATAACATGTTGCCGTCATGGTCCAGAACGCCCTGTCCCTATTTCTTTGTTGCTGTAAGTACGAGGGCTGTCAATTTTGCTCTCTTCATCTCCTCTATTAGTTTATGTTCTTTTCCGTTTATACTTCTTACATTCCATGTTCCGTAAATCGTGGTCCTTATTTTTCGCCTGTTCGTCGCCGTTGAGATCAGTCCGGTTTTCTCTATGTTTTGACTTGTAATCGCTTTTGAAGACAAACAGGTGATTAGCCTGTTGTGTCTTTGCATGGTGGACGGGCTGCCTCCTTACAGCCTCCATGCCTAGCGACCCGTTTTTTTCCACGGCTGCTTATTTATTCGCAGCTAACCTCCAAATTAGGAGGCCTTTCAGCAATCCACAACTCTGGTGATGCGCCTGCTAGGAGGTCCAGATTGGATATTAGGAAATATTTGTTTAGTCAGAGAGTAGTGACTACTTGGAATGCATTGCCAGAGGAGGTAGTGGAGGAAGGGACAGTTAATGCATTTAATAATAAATTGGATGCGCATAGCTTTTAGAGCAAGGTGATGTAAATGAAACTGGTCGTATACAGATTCTGCAGGGTTTTCTAAACCAGTATAAAGACGTTAAATTAAGTTGAGTTAAGGTTAAGGTAGGTTCCTCCCCCAGGACAACTGAAGTTGCATGTGCTTATTAAATTATTCTTTATCATCTTGATGTGCCATGTCTTTCAGTGTTGATGATCAAGTTCGTCAACAAGGACTTCTTTTCAGCATCTCATCACTTGTGATATTCTATTAACCCACCCATCTTGTCACATGCCATCTTGTATCTGTTCTGTTATTCTTAGCTTCTCTTACCTTCAATCTTTCATGTTGTCACAAGGTCATGCTTCGGAAAATGTGTTCAATTAATTGTTACCAATATCTCTTTATTTAAGTTACCACAAATCTTCTGAAACTGTCGTCCAGTAATATATCTGCAATGAGTATCTTGGATCGCAATCATATTTCTGATGGATGCTGCCAATGATTTCTCTGTTCCTATTTATTCATTGTCCACAATTCACATCTATTAAGACATATTGGTTGTACATAATCCTGTCAACTCTCATTCTCCCTTCCATTGACAGGCACTTGTTAAATAAAACGGACATCTTCAACTGTATTCGTTTTATCAATTGTGTAAATGTTAGTGTGTGAATGTGCATATTTGTTGTTATAATTTGCTGATTGAAGTGAATGATTTTGTGATAATAATTGTGAGAAAAGTTTTCATGTATCCTTTCTTTTTGTGGCTGGATGTCTGTGATATTTGATAAATTAAACAAAAATGACAATCTGGAATAGGAAATATAGTGCTTTGTATTTTAACATGCAAATTAACAGTTCATTAAAAATAAGCCTTTATTAGTGCAAAATGTATTTACATTTTTTTTTAAAAACTCAAAAGTAAATTTCATACAGAGAATTGTTATTTTTCATGCTAGTAAGAAAATGAGAAAAATATGAGGTGAATTGTAGAATACATGGCAATATTACTACTGAGAAGTAAACTTTAAACACTCAGTAAATGAACAGAATGTTATACAAAAGAAAATATATTTGTTTTTCAGATGTTCCATGAATTTGTTAATTGCTTTAGATTAAGGGAAGTCAAGTTGTCTCAGGGTAAAGTGTCTGCCTCGGGTGCTGGAGGTCACGTGTTCAAATCACGGTGAAGACCGAAATTCTTTTTTCATGTGGATCTTTTATTTCTAGTAAAAATGCCTCTGATCTCAGAGTAGTGAGATCGGACTCCCGTGTTCAGTGTTTAGCACGTTAAAAATTCCTTAGCAGCTGGAGATCGAAAAGAGCAGGCTTAACGGCCACTGCCTGGACAAAATTCAAGTTAAAAATCTACCCAAGTTATTTGTACCTTTTCCCAGGTGGTTTGTTAAGAGCAGCTATAGATGGCGCCTAGCTGGCTGCGGGTCTACTTAATTCTAGTGTTTGAGTCTATTAAGATGGACTCGAACATCGGTAAAAACCACCCAACAAGAAAACTAGTTGTATACAGACTCTGTTGAATTTTCTAAACCAGTATAAAGACGTTAAGTTAAGTTAATTGATGCCCTGTATATGTTGATATAACATGTCAACGAGTGTTGATGTGATCCGAAAGGGAAATAACAAAATAGTATATTAGTAACACTGTAAACCGGTTAAGCAAATCGTAAAAGACGTCCCACAAGGGTTGGGAATGGCATTAGCTACCTCGTTTGCATAGAAATAAATTAATTGATGGAAAGGATAAATTAGACTATATCAAATTTTTTTCAAAGTACGACCGGCTACAAGAACAAGAGGGCACAGCTACAAATTGTTTAAAGACAGATCTAGATTAGATATTATAAAATATTTTGTTAGTCAGAAAGTGATGAATTCTTGGAATGCATTGCCGTAGGATGTAGTGGAGACAGAGTCAGTTAATGCATAAAAAAATAGATTGAATGCTCACAGTATTTTCAGTATCGATGGAGTGGAATAAACTGGTTGTGAAAACTGGACTCTATTTAGAGAAAATGTAAATAAACTCTGTTAAGTTATATCCCATGCCAAAAATTTAAATAAAAATGTTACCATCATGATGGAGGATATCATCCAGGCAGCAAAGAAATCAATTCCACGTGGAAAACGGAAAAATTATAAACCCTATTGGAGCAACAAACTAGGGAAAATGCACAAGGAACTAAGTGAGGCAAGAGATACCATGAAAAAAATCCTTCACCAGAAAACATAGGGAAACACAGCAAAATTAAAACACATTCAAAGAGCAAAAGAAGAAGGAGATCCAAAGAAGTTGGCATGAAAAGGCTGAAAGCCTCAACATGGACAGGGATACAAGTAAACTCTGGAACTTGACAAGAGCCTTAAATGAGGAAACCAGA
Source organism: Ariolimax columbianus (assembly GCA_036924085.1). NCBI lineage: Eukaryota > Metazoa > Mollusca > Gastropoda > Stylommatophora > Arionidae > Ariolimax > Ariolimax columbianus. Next base: position 80,919,114 of record JAVGWX010000002.1, on the reverse strand, counting down.
GGGAGCCATGGGAAGACAGTCATTAAGGAAAATGAGAAACATCATACAGGGAAAATGGCAGCAAACATCCTAGCTGAATTTTTCAGAGATGAGAGTACCACAACATTGACACGAGAACGCAAACTAGAAGTCAAAAAAGAGATTAAAGAGAACCTGAAGACACAGAATGCGGATCCCTGCATGAAGTCATCATTCAAAATGATAGTTAAACACTGCTATTCAGAAACTGAAAAACAAGAAAGCTCCAGGAAAAAATGGCATCACAAATGAAATGATTAAAAACCTAGATCAAGGGTCAAGAAGAAAACTCCTGAAAATCTTCAGTCAATCATGGAGCAAGGGTAAGATCCCAGACCAGTGGCGGGAGGCTATCATTATCCCCATCAGAAAACCAAAAAAGGACAAGACAAGCAAGGAAAGTTATAGGCCAATAAGCCTGCTCAGTTGTGTTGGAAAAGTCATGGAAAAAATGGTAAACGCAAAACTAATAAAACATCTCGAAAAAAAACCATCTCCTACTCAATTCACAGTCAGCGTTTAGGAAAAACCGCAACACAGAAAACCAACTAGTGTACCTAACCCAAGAAATAGAAAATGCATTCCAAGATAAGGAAAAAGTACTTGCGGTATGACAAAAGCTTTTGACAAGGTATGGAGAGAAGGACTCCTCCTAAAACTATTAAACAACCAAATAGAAGGGAGAATGTACAGCTGGATACAAGACTTCTTCCGATACAGAACAGCAGGAGTCAAATTAGATGGATCACTGAGCCATAGAATAACTCTCCTACAAGGCGTACCCAGGGAGGCGTCATCTCTCCTGCCCTCTTTATCCTGTTCCTAAACGACATAGCGGGAAAACTCCCAAAGAAAGTATCCAGTGCGCTACACGCTGACGACCTCACAATGTGGAGTGCTGCAGAAAAACTACCAACAGCTGAAAATAGAATGCAGACAGCACTGGACACTGTTGGAAAATGGGTTACAGATTGGGGATTGCAGATTAACATCTCAAAGACAGTTACAACATGCTTCTCACTGTCCAACACCAAGGAAGTAACAAAACTTATTCTAAATGGCAAATAGCTTGTACAAGAAAGTACCCCTGTGTATCTCGGAGTTAAAATGGACACAAAAAGCAATCAGAAAACTATCCCTCATGAAGAAGCTGGCCGGAACAAGCTGTGGTTTAAATAGCAACATCCTCAAAAATGTATACACTGGCACAGTCAGGCTAGTACTTGAATACGGCATGACAGCCTGGAGCACAGCATCAAAAACAAACACGGAACGCCTAACCAAAATTCAAAATTCAGGCTTAAGAATAATACCAGGAGGAATGAAGACTACACCAATCCAGAAAATGGAAACATATACAAATATAAGACCCCTAAATACTAGACGAGAGGAAAGAGTGCTGACACATAGTGAAAAGATGCTACGCATGCCTGATCATCCCATACATATCTAACTAAACACACAGTTAAAAATAGGCTAAAGAGAACCAGCTTCATTCATATATCAAACCACCTACACCAAAAATATGGAGAACTAATTCCCAACCAACCTACAGAAATAGAAATGCTTATTAACTATGAATAGCCAAGCTGCAACATAAACAACATCGAAATAAGTACAGAGATCCCAGGAATAAGAAGAAAAGGCCAACACAGTGTCTACGAGTTGAAAATTTTGGAATGGACACAGGTGTACACAGATGGTTCAGCAGAGGGGCTGTCCGAAACGGGGGAGGAGGCATATTCATAAGACACAAAAGTGTAAATATAACAGAAGAGGCCCTCCCAATAGGAAAGTTGTCCACAAACCTTAGAGCAGAATCGATGGCCCTCCTGCGACCACTGAGAATACTTCAAACAGAAAGGCAACCTGCAACAAAAATAGCTGTATTCACGGACTGCAGAGAACTATTAGAGACAATACAAAAAACAAACAAAAAACAACGAACCACTGTTATCGGAGATCAGATCAGAACTGGGAAAACTCCAGAGATCCTCAACAATAGCGCTCCAGTGGCTACCCTCCCATTGCGGAATCACGGGAAACGAGAGAGCTGATGCTCTGGCAAAAGATGGCAGCAAAAAGGCACAATTTAATCATCGGGTACCATACAGAGAAATCAAGAACATCATCAGAAATCAGTATATACACCAATGGAGAGAAGGCAGAAACATACGCAGTACACCAGACCCAATTCACTATCTCAAAAGAAATCAACAAACTACCTTATTTCGCCTGAGAACTGGACACTACACACTACTAGAACATCTGTACCGACTGAAGATCTCAGACATCGATGAGTGCCCATGTGGAACAGGATGCCAGAACCCTGAGTATATTCTACAAGAATGCCCAATCTATAGGGAAACGAGATGCCAGACCTGGCCAGAGGGTGCGGAGCTGAGACAAAAGCTGTGGGGCAGCCACTCCGACCTGGTGAAGACTACAGACTTCATCATGTCGACTGGCCTGCATATACAGCATGACCAAAAAGACCCAGAACGCAAAGAAAAAAGAAGAACTGGTTGTATACAGACTATGTGGAGCCTTCTAAACCAGTACAATGAAGTTAAGTCAAAATGTTAATAAATATGGAAAAATCAACTTAACAGCCATAATTAACTCGACCATCCAATGCAGAGACGGATAGGCCATGGCACAGTCTTTTCACTCAATCAAGTGCTGGTTTGGGTTGGCTCAGACCTAAACTAAATACTAAACCAATATAGAGGCTGTTGAGCTATAGATGCCGCGTCTTTTAGGAGGTCCGGCTCCTCCAACAGGACAGAACACAATCATATTTCACAAATACAGGAAAAACACATTGCCGAGTCCTTAACACAGGAAATGAGTTAAAACCACATATAGTATGTTGTTTACGCTATTATCAACATTTGGCAGCAGCATTGATTTATGTGTACATCCTGTTTAGTATTGTTACGCATTCCTCTTCGCCACAGCACTTTGTAAAAAATAACATCTGTTGTGTTCAGACTGAGGGTTTACACGCAGGCAGCATCTTGGGCAACCATGAGAAGGATATGTCATCTCTATGTACATAGGTATGAGAGGATACAACACTTTATTCACGTGGGCATGAGAGGATATGACACTTCATGTACATGGGTAGGAGATGATATACCACTTCATGCACATGGGTATGAAAGGATACGACACTTCATGCACATGAGTATGAAAGGATACGACACTTCATGCACATGAGTATGAGAGGATACGACACTTCATGATCATGAGTATGAAAGGATATCACACTTCATGCTCATGAGTATGAGACTTTACTGCACATGATTATGAGAGGACATGACACTTCGCTACACGTGAGTATGAGTGCAGAAGACCCAGATCAGCTGGGCTAGCCACGTAGTGTGCATCCCAAAAAACCACATCCCTAAACAACTAATATATGATGAGCTGAAAGATGGCGTGTGTCTGGTTGGTGGCCAACAGAAGCGTTTCAAAGACTACCTCAAAGTATATCTGACTTAAACTTAACTTAACGTTTTTTTATACTGGTTTAGAAGACTCACCAGAGTCTGTAGACAACCAGTTACATTTGCATTACTCTGCTCTAAAAGCTTTGTGTATCCAATCTATTCTTAAATGCATTAACTTTCTCTGCCTCCACTACCTCCTGGAGTAATGCATTCCAAGCATTCACCCCTCTCTGACTAAACAAATATTTCCTAATATCCAATCTGGACTTTTCTTTAGTTAATTTGTATCTGTGCCCTCTTGTTCTCATTGGTGGCTGCATTTTGAGAAGCTTGTTATAGTCTAATTGAACTTTTACTGTGATTATCTTATAAACCTGTATTAAGTCACCTCCAATTCTTCTATTTTCAAGGCACCGTAGGCCAGTTTTTCTGAGTCTTTCCTCGTAACTGTAATTTGGAATCCCACTATCAGTTTTGTTGCTCTTATTTGTATCCTTTCCATCATATGTATATCTCCTCAACGATAAGGACTCCACACCAGTACACAGTACTCCAATCTAGGTCTAACTAATGCTTTATACAGCTTGACTATCACCTCCTTACTCCTATGTTTAATATTTCTTTTTATCATACCTAACATTGTATTTGCTTTATTCACTGCTACCTGGACTTGCTCACTCACTTTACCTGTATGCTCTATTATAACCCCTAGATCCCTTTCCTTATCTATCATTCTAAAATTGTTCTCGCCCATTCTGTAATTATGTTCCATATTAGATCTACCCATGTGGTTGACTGTACATTTATTTATACGCTTCAACATCGATGCAAACTCATTGCAATGCCTCACCCAGAACGGCCAGGCGTGGCGTAGAACCACCATCAGAGGCACCTCCATTGCTGAGAAACTCCAGTCCTCCGAGTCACAAAGAAAACGTTCTTTGCAAAAAGACAAACTGACACTCACATGTCCTATTCTGACCTGAAATGCTGCAGATGTGGAAAGGGTTTCCGTACCAGAATTGGACTATACAGCCACTTTGTACACATAAGTATAAGAAGATATGGCACTTTGTTACACATGGGTATGACAGATGGCACTTCGTATACATAGGTATGCGAAGATTTGGCACTTCACTATACATAGGTACTAGAGGATATGACACTTCACTAAACATAGGTATGATAGGATATGGCACTTCACTATACATAGGTACTAGAGGATATGGCACTTCACTAAACATAGGTATGATAGGATATGGCACTTCACTATACATAGGTACAGGAGGATATAGCACTTCACTATACATAGGTATGATAGGATATGGCACTTCACTATACATAGGTATGGGAGGATATGGGACTTCACTATACATAGGTATGATAGGATATGGCACTTCACTAAACATAGGTATGATAGGATACGGCACTTCACTATACATAGGTACTAGAGGACATGGCACTTCACTAAACATAGGTATGATACGATATGGCACTTCACTATACATAGGTATGGGAGGATATGGCAATTCACTATACATAGGTATGGGAGGATATGGGACTTCACTATACATAGGTATGGGAGGATATGGGACTTCACCATACATAGGTATGATAGAATATGGAAGATCAAGAAACTGACACTGATTATGTCTAGCATGATACAGAAAGAGAGAGGGAGAGAGATAGAGAGAGGAGGTGGAGGGAGAGAGCGAGAGAAACAAATTGCGAAAAATGGTGAAGCAAGGCAAGGCTAACATATAGGTTTAGAGAGACAGAGAGAGAGAGGGAGAGAGAGACAAATAATAAAATATGACTATGTTTAGCATGGCGGTGCCAAGGGAGTTAATAAAGAGAAAGATAGATGGAGTGAGAGTATGAGAGAGAAAGAAAGAATGACAGAGAGAGAGAGAGAAATTGTAAAAAATAAAAAGACCTTGTCTAGGGTAAAGTAAGACGGGACCAGCAAGGAGATTCAGAGAGAGAGAGAAAGAGAGAGAGGGGGAGTGAGTGAGAGAGAGAGGGAGAGTGAGAGAGAAAGAGTGGATGAAAGAGAGAAAGGAATTTTGAAAAAAGACCATATCTATGGTAAAGTAAGAGATTCAGCATGGAGGTTCAGAGAGAAAGAGAGAGAGAGGAATTTTTAAGAAAAAAAAGGCCATGTCTAGGTTGAAGTAACAGGGATATTTGCAAATACAAGACGCACAACTTCACAAAGGTTAACTCAAATTAACATAACTTAACGTCTTTGTACTGGTTTAGAAGACTGCACAGTGTGTATACAACCAGTTTAATTTACATTTTCTTGCTTTACAAACTATGATCTATCCAATCGAATTAAGTAGTAGTAAATCCCCCCAAGCATTGAGGGCCTGTCACTCCAATCGACCTTGTCCACGATGAATAGCTGTGGTCCAGGCTGCATGCAGTGAGAGTAAAGTCATTCCTGTTTGGCTCAGTCGGGAGGTGTGATGCAGGAGAGGGCTTAAAAAGCTGGCGAGCCGAGACGTCCTTGGGAATTCGGGCCACTTGCCCGAATAGGGACAGTCGGCAATGATGTAAATGCTGCCCAGGCCTGTGCGTCGTGTGGCCTCAACATTTGGGACCCGGTCGTGTCAGTGGATGCCAAGAACGCGCCTCGGACTGCGCATGTGGAAAGCTTCGATGCACTTCTGGTCATGCTGCAGGATAGTCCAGGCCTCAGAGCCATACACCAGGATAAGGATGACATACGTTTTGTAGATGTGCAGCATGGTTACCATCGAGAGTCCTCGCTGGATCCAGACTTGGTGCAAGGCAATCATTGAGGTCGGGGTCAGGCCTATTCTTCTAATAATGTTCAGGTGACTCAGTACAAATGTGTGGAACCGAAACCTGGACTCTGCTGAAAAAGGACATCTCAAGACTCAAGTCCTTTTCATATGCGCAATCAGCGGCGTATTCTTGGAATTCGTTGGTACGATCTCGTGCGAAATGTCGAGGTCTCAACCATGGTTAATCTCCCAACTGTATCAGAAGTCTTGAACTGTCGCCGCCTTTCCCTGTTTGGACATGTCGTCTGACTGGATCAGGAAGTTCCAGCTCACCAGATTCTTTTCCAGGCAGTTCAAAGTGCTAAGGGTATCCATTCCAGCTGACTGGAAGTGCAGGAGAGGCTACCACCGAAACACTTGGCTTCAACAGATAGCTCCCCCCGACCAAGGTTTTGGATCTTGCTTTTCGGCTAAGAAATGTGAAGGTCGAATCGTGTTGCAGTATCATCAAAGTTCGCCAGTGATTTTATCAGCGCCTCAGGGTGGACTGCAGATATGACTAAGTCTTCAGCGTAGTCAAGGTCTGTCAAACGCAGCTGTCCGATCTCTACTCCTGTAGAAAAAGGTTAAGATCAACACAAAAACGATCGGTTAACTGAAAGATTTTGAACAATTATTGGATTCTGCTTCTGTAGCAAATGCAAGGAAGAAATGAATCAACTTCATCATCAAGTCTCATCATCAAATGTTGACGGTCATGGATTGAGCTGTCTCTGCCCCATGCCAAGTCAGTGTAACAGTTTCATGGAGCATAGGAGTTGTGGCTAGCAACTTATTATCGGATAGTTGAAATTAGCGGGGACAATAATATGATATTTCAGCACATGTGGGGGCAGTTCAAACAAAGGTCACGCACTTGGAGACTGTTGTCAAGAATGGTGGAGGTACTGGACCAGCTCATTTGCTGTATTAACTAGTCACAGAAAATGGGGTAACGGTATTGAGCGACACATAATTTGACGACCGAACTGTCGCTGTCAGATTGTCAGGGGTGACAAGAAAGACATCTAAGGGTTTCAATGGGAGGAACTTGTTGGATTCACAAGGGTTACAGGCACAATAGTGATTCGAGTAGCTCGCTGGGAAATGGTGATAGGAAGAAGTACCTCATGATCAGTGGCCATGTTGTTTAGGGAGGTGCCTAAAGAGCCATTAAAACCAGGAGCACGAGAGAATCTAAGAACAGCTGCCGGAAAGCTTATCCACTATGTTCCTGAAGGCATGTATTACACTCTTGCCTAATCGAATGAATAGTGAGTCTTCCCCAGTGAATTGAACGAGAAATCTGATTACTTCAAGTGACACAAGCGAGAATGAGATCTCCGTTGACAAGGGTGTTGCAAACACCTGGGATACAATCCCGATGGCCATGTCAAAAAGGTGTGATAAACCATAGGATACAATCCCGAAGTCTCTGTCGAAACGGTGTTGCAAACACCTGAGATACAATCCCGAAAACCTTGTCAAAAGGGTGTTGTAAAGATCTGGGATAAAATCCCGAAGTCTGGGTTGAAAGTGACGTGTACCATAAAACACCTCAGGAAGCACACCAACAAACTTGGTAAGATGCTCTTGATCCACAGTGGCAGGGCGGACGACTTAAGTTAGTAGACCGCCAGAGATCAACTTCATCGCCAACTGCCGAAGTGCACCAAGTGACCATGAATTTAGATAGCTAATCAATTGTAGAACAAGATTTGCATAGCTGCATATATAAAATAGAAAGAAGAACTGAAGATATTAGATAGAACTGGGTTATACATCCAGGAGTTCCAATCAAGCTCATGCTGACACCCCTTGAGTAAGAACGATTTAGTCATTGCTAATTTGGTTTTGATAAAAGCTGTAAATGACTAGATTTATAATAAATGAATTATCTTGTGTTTTATTATTCACATGTCTTAGTGTTTTCTATGTTGATGTTGTGACAGACTAGCAAAGAAAGGATCAATACAAGAACAACAACTTTACAAACGGCTCATAAGAACAGCAAACAAAGAAACTTGGCTAACAGATGGGCCATGGGAAACATGGAGAAGACATATGGAAAGCCCCAATCCAAATGACAGTATAAATCAACTCACAAGGAAGGATTAGAGCACCACTTTTCGACCAAGAACCCAACACATCCCATCTAACAAGCACCTGAACAGAATTCCATCACAACACACTCGTGAGTGCCAGCTGTGTACACACCCATTTGAAATCGTTGATCATCATCTCTTTGAGTGCTCAGTGCTCAATGGCTTTAAGAAAATGCTTCTTCCTCGGAGGCCAGATAAATGGAATACTTTGCATGGCACTAGACAACAGCTGATAAACATGTACAGATACAATTACATGGCATTGGGCCAAAGGGCGAGAGCGCAGATGCTGCTGGATCCGTACGTAACATGTTGTGAGATTGACCACTATATGCCACAGAGAATTGTGTGTAAGAAAGAGAAGGATTGATAGCACCATCACATGATAGTGTAAATTGGTGCCTATGACCAGTATGAGGAGACACTTAGTCACATAAGTACACTCGGTCAGACTGTGTCCTTACCACATCTTGATGTTGTCTGTCCATCTGTATCTCTGCCTCTCTTGACCTCCAATTTAATATATACAGAATGGTAATACATACAATTGAACACATTCCCATAGAAACAAAGATCCGATCTTAACGTCTTGATACTCGTTTAAAAGATTGCATACAACCAGTTTCACTTGATTTTAAAACTATGAAATCTACTATTGAATGCATTAATTGACCCTGCCTCCACTATTTCCTGTGGCAATGCATTCCAATCATTCACCACTCTTTGACTAAAAGAATATATCCTGGTATCTATTCTAGACCTTTCTTGAATTAATTTGTGGCTCTGCCCTCTTGTTATTGTAGGCGGCTGTATTTTTAAAAACTTGATGTGGTCTAATTTATTCTTTCCATTGATTATCTTATAAATCTATATTAAGTCACCTTGAATTCTTCTCTTTTCTAGACTGTAGGCCGGTTTTTCTGAAACTTTTCTCCTAACTATAATTCAGAAATTCCACTATCAGTTTTCTGGGGTAGTTGTCTCGCCGCCGCGATTCAATTTCAACCAGTGTTCGTAAAGCGATCTCAGTCCCGCCAGGCGGAGCGATAGCGCAGGCTTGCGAAAAACGCTCGCCTGCCTTTCCCCGTAGAGCTATTGGGTTGCGGTTTGTTTTGGCGTCTCCTCCACCGAGGTGCGCTTCTCTGGTCCGTATCAGGAAACGTTGTCAGTGGTGATTTATCTAAGGCTTATAGCAGAGCTCGACAGTTCGTCTCGCTGGTGGTCAGACTCTCGCAAAGAGCTTGTGACCGGCAAAAGGAAAGCAGGAATCGTGCCTCAAGGCCCTGTGTTCTCCCGGGGGGGGGGGGGGAGCAGGGGACCAACCCTCGGGAGAAGGGCAGGCCGGCAGGCCAAATTGTCTCTAGTCCCAGTGAAATTCATCGCCGAGGTCGTTGGGATCCGTTCTGCACAGAGCGCTGCCATCCCTCCTCGAGCGAGCCCGGTCGGTCGGTCGGTCGTCTGGTGCGTGTAGGGGCCCCTGTCAGGCGGTCCTAGGTCGACGGAGTGAGGGACGGGTGGAACAACCGTCCGTCCGTTCCGTCAGTCGGTCCCTGCGGCCGTCCCAGTGAGGCTTTTTACACACCCGTCCTCCGCCGACCGGTGTGTGCGCTACGTACGTCTCCGACAGATATCTGGTTGATCCTGCCAGTAGTCATATGCTTGTCTCAAAGATTAAGCCATGCATGTCTAAGTTCACAGTCTCACGGTGAAACCGCGAATGGCTCATTAAATCAGTCGAGGTTCCTTAGATGACACGATCCTACTTGGATAACTGTGGCAATTCTAGAGCTAATACATGCTTACCAAGCTCCGACCCTCGCGGAAAGAGCGCTTTTATTCAAAACCAATCGTCGTTTCCCCTCGCAGGGTTGCGGCGTCCCCACTGGTGACTCTGGATAACTTTGTGCTGATCGCATGGCCTCATGTGCCGGCGACGCATCTTTCAAATGTCTGCCCTATCAAATGTCGATGGTACGTGACATGCCTACCATGTTTGTAACGGGTAACGGGGAATCAGGGTTCGATTCCGGAGAGGGAGCATGAGAAACGGCTACTACATCCAAGGAAGGCAGCAGGCGCGCAACTTACCCACTCCCGGCACGGGGAGGTAGTGACGAAAAATAACAATACGGGACTCTTTCGAGGCCCCGTAATTTGAATGAGTACACTTTAAACCCTTTAACGAGGATCTATTGGAGGGAAAGTCTGGTGCCAGCAGCCGCGGTAATTCCAGCTCCAATAGCGTATATTAAAGTTGTTGCAGTTAAAAAGCTCGTAGTTGGATCTCAGGCGCAGGCGGGCGGTCTGGCTCGCGCCGGTTTACTGCCCGTTGTCTCCTGCCCTACCGTCTGTCGGCTCTCTCTCACGGGTGCTCTTCGCTGAGCGTCCTGGGTGGCCGGCGCGTTTACTTTGAAAAAATTAGAGTGTTCGAAGCAGGCCTCGGCTGCCTGAATAATGGTGCATGGAATAATGGAATAGGACCTCGGTTCTATTTTGTTGGTTTTCGGAACTGGAGGTAATGATTAACAGGGACAAACGGGGGCATTCGTATTGCGGCGTTAGAGCTACTGTGAAAGCATTTGTCAAGAATGTTTTCATTAATCAAGAACGAAAGTCAGAGGCGCGAAGACGATCAGATACCGTCGTAGTTCTGACCATAAACGATGCCGACAAGCGATCCGCAGGAGTTGCTTCGATGACTCTGCGGGCAGCTTCCGGGAAACCAAAGTGTTTGGGTTCCGGGGGAAGTATGGTTGCAAAGCTGAAACTTAAAGGAATTGACGGAAGGGCACCACCAGGAGTGGAGCCTACGGCTTAATTTGACTCAACACGGCCAACACTGAAATGACCGACATGCCGAGACCACTTTCCTTGGTTCTAATATGGAACTAGTGCTGGATTTAGACCCTCAGAAATCTGGGGTTATGCCCTCTGTGTCTCGGTTGGTCTGCATTCAGTGTTTGAAAAAGGAATTGACGGAAGAGCACTATCAGGAGTGGAGCCTGCGGCTTAATTTGACTCAAACACTGTAGAACGACTGACAAATCGAGAGCACTTTCGTTGGGTCTAATAGTGAACGTGTGCTGATATTTGACCCACGGAAGACAGGTCAGCTCTCTAACCTTCTTATGAAGGATCGCTACGGAAACCGTGCCTTAACACCGCAGGCTCCAGATACCTGGTCACGGACAAACAAAAGCCCTCAATTAATTCGTCCTGGCCAAAAAATGAACAGGTGCTGGAAATAGACCATCGGAAGACAGGTCAGTCTTACCCTACAAATGACAGGGCGTTGCTACGGAAATCCTGCTCAACTCGAGAGGAACCGCAGACATTTGGTTCACGTACCAGGCTGAAAAGCCAATGGCACGAGGCTACCATGTGAGGGATAACGGTCGGACGCTTGTTAGCCGGAATCCCGCCCAAATTCTCAGCACCACTGCAATGGGAGGCTTCGATATGGTCGGGACCTGGGGATCGCGCCTCAACCCTACCAAGTCGAGCCACAGAAATAGGTCTCTTCCATCCGCTGATCAAAGCGGGCTGATAGCTGCTCGATATTCACCCTATACGGTGATGGGGTGAGAAACCACCAACAAAAGACTTAGTTCCTGGTCGGGGTATCGAAAACAGTAGAGCAGCCACCTCACTGTGAACTGTCGAGACTAACTCCTTGACCACGAGATATGTCCGCAAACCAGGCAAACAGCATCTCTGTGACATTACCAGGCTTGTCCCCTGGTTAAATGCACTTCTGCTTCGATATCTACCTCTGTACGCTATCAGCCATACCAATGGACGCAGAAGAGATGCAGACCAGCGGACATTGCACACCTGCCCCACTGTGTCAACATCCCAGGTGGCGGGGAATGCTAGGCGTACCATCCCTGCATAGAAGCCAAGAAAATAAAGGGAGCAAAGAGATACCCCACTCACATGCAAATGCTACATTTCTGGCAGGACGTGACGATCCTGGGGTACAGACACACTGTACTGCCTCTCTTCCGGGTAAACCAGTCCATACAATATATCATCTCATATATCATCTCACATATCATCACCGCACCCTATAGACACGAGTAGTGAAGACTCGTTAGTCTGAAAAGACAACTTCCATAAGAGAGACAACTCTGATCATAAACAACTGCTGCCTTGCAGATAGGCTGGGGACAGCCAAAGGCTAAGGAGGGCATCCCTACAGAAACGCCTGTTGAAATCGGATGCACGGGGCCGCAAGCCTAACAAAACAGTGCAACGTAAATCGCAGTATGATGACAGTACAACCGATCAGAAAAACGTATGGCGCTCATCCTGCGGAGTCCCGCCAGGCAGCGATAGTGCCGGGCCTCACGCCTCGAAGGGGCCCACCCTTGACTACTGGTGGTCACCCACCCATGTGTCGTGGAGTCAAGGCACATGGCTATGGGGCAACTTTTATTGACCAAAAACTCAAGACCCTCAAAATACTACAGTGGAATGCGGAGGGAGTCATTAACAAAAAACTTTCCCTAACACACCACCTGCATGAAGGTAAGATTGGCGTGGCATGTATCCAGGAAACGCACCTCAACAAAAATAATAAATTCTCAATCAGAGGATACCAGACCTTCCGTTTCGATAGAGAAGGCCACAAAGGAGGGGTCCTGATACTGACCAGAAACTGCATACCGAGTAGCGCGGTACCTGTCAGTCACACCGGACAAGCAGAAATTGTAGGAGTTGACATAATGGCTCAAGAGACGAAGCTCCGCATTTTCAATCTGTACGGACCACCAAATAGAGACCTATCGCTCTCGAGTATGGAGGTCAGAGACTCCAACTGCATAGTAGTTGGAGATTTCAACAGCCACTCGGAGAGATGGGGATACTCTGACACAGACAGCAGAGGTGACGAAGTGGAAGATTGGGAGATAGATACAAATCTCTCCCTAATCAATAGGCCGGAGGATAGCCCTAGCTTCTATTCAAGAACATGGCATACCACCTCGACTCCAGATTTGGCCTTCTCCACACAGGACATACACCATAAAATAGACCACCAGGTGCTAAACCAACTGGCAGGTAGCGACCACAGGCCGATCAGGCTAGACATCGATATGGAAGTAGGCCAGCAGGAAACAAAACCGCTCCCACGTTGGAATTACAAACGAGCCGACTGGGACAGATTTGCAATCCTGACAGATGGGCTGTGTGAAACCATCAACACACGAAACAACAAAAAGAAGCCCATGGTGGAAAGCCTAAGCAAGACAATAATGCAAGCCGCCACTGAAACCATCCCAAGAGGAGCTAGGAAAAACTATAAGCCCTACTGGAATGATGAGTTGCAGAAAGCGGAAGATGCAGTAACAAATGCTAGGAACATGGCAGAGCGAGAACAATCTATGGAGGCAAACATCGCCCTCAAAGCCGCAACGGCGAAATACAAATACACTCTCAAGCAAACAGCAAGAGAAAGCTGGAAAAACAAAACGGAAAGCCTAAACCTGGACAAAGACGGGAACAAGCTATGGAAGCTTGTCAGAGCCATGAACGACGAAACCCCGTCAAACAAACAAATTACCATCAAGCAGGGCGAAAACTTGCTCACAGGTAAGAAAGCCGCAAACGCTTTTGTCGATCACTATGCCAGAGCAAACCACATCGAGGTCCCTGCAGATAAGCATACAGACATTAGCGAAGAGCTAAAGGGGCATGACAACATCAATACGGCACCTGAAGAGCACATGATGGCCAAATTAACAATGAGCGAAATGGAAGAGGCTATGAGAACATTAAAGAAAAGGAAATCTCCCGGAAAAGACGGGATAACAAACGAAATGCTGATGGGGCTGGGCCAAACAGCGAAGAGAAAACTGCTATCGGTCCTGAACCAAAGCTGGAAAAGGGGAATTGTACCTCAGGCATGGAAAGACGCAGTACTGGTACCAGTACCAAAAACAGGAAAGGACAAAACAGATCCTTCTTCTTCTTCTGCGTACACAGTCAGACAGTAACCATTATTTTCTCGAAAAAAGCGGCGGTCATCCTGAGACTCTCGCCACTACCATAGAGCTTGTCTTGCAGTTCCACTGGCAATGGCCACATCTGCTCTCTCTGATCCTCGTATGTCGGGCAGTTCTGCAGCAGATGTTCAGTGGTCATTTTACCAGTACCGCACGGGCATTCGTCGGTACACCCTATCTTCAATTTGTTGAAGAGGTGGTACCTCAGTCTGTTGTGGCCAGTGCGAAGTCTGAAGACAACGACCTGCTCTCTTCGGTTCAACTGGTAATAGGCATCGTTTTTGGTGTAACCAGTATGTTCGGTTTCCCATTTGGACATGTACCTGGCTTTGATAAGCCGTTTTGACTCTTCGTACGTCATACTGGTATCTATTTGTGGTAGCCTTGCACCTTCTTTTGCCAGTCTGTCTGCCTCCTCGTTGCCTTGGATGTTGCAGTGTGACGGAACCCACTGTACCACTACCCTTTTTGGTGCGGACTGTTGGCACAGTTTGCAGAGTGCTGCTCTTAAGTCATTAAGCTCAGTGTTTTTCTGGCTTTTTAGCGCTGTGACTACTTCGAGAGCATCTGTCAGCAGGACTATATGGCTCTCATTTTCACTGTGTGTTACCATTTCTTCCACTGCCGCCCTCAGTGCCTCTGCCTCTGCTCTGAAATTGCTCGTGTACTTACCAGTAGCGAATGACAGTGTTATTTTTCTGCAAAACAGATCCAAATGGATACAGGCCCATCAGCCTACTGAGCTGTGTCGGCAAGCTGATGGAACGTATGATAAACACCAGACTGATGTGGCATCTGGAAGAAAAACAAAATACTAATTCCACAGCAAGCCGGCTTTAGACAGCACAGATCCACTGAGGACCAGGTCATCCTCATAGCCCAGGAAATAGAAGATGCCTACCAGGCACAGAAACACACAGTAGCTGTTTGGGTGGATCTGGAAAAGGCATTTGACAAAGTCTGGAAAGAGGGACTTAGAGTCAAGCTAAGAAGAAGTGATGTTTGTGGGAAAATGTACAAGTGGATCAACCACTACCTCAAACAAAGAACGGCCAGAGTCCAAGTACAAGGGCAGATGAGCAAAAAGGTGACACTCGAGCAGGGAGTACCCCAAGGGGGAGTACTGTCACCCACACTCTTCCTGGTATATATAAACGACATTACAGAGAATATACCAAGGAGAGTCCATAGCTCAATGTTTGCATACGATCTGGCTATGTGGACCTCTGAAAAGAATCTCACCATAGCAAGAAATCGGTTGCAGCAGGCCCTAACATCGCTGGAAGAGTGGGCGAACTCATGGCTGGTCAAAATAAACGAGGAGAAAACCACATGCACAATATTCTCGCTTTCAATAAAACCCCAAAATACCAAATTAAGTTTAAATGGCAAAATTCCTGCAGCCAAACGACAACCCAACCTATCTGGGAGTCACATTTGATCGGCGCATGACATGGAAAAGTAAAATCGAGAGAAACCGAATGAGAGCCAGAGAAAGAATGGCAATCATGAGGAAACTTGCTGGCACAAGCTGGGGAGCAGACGAAGGCATACTAAAGAAACTGTACACTGGAAGAGTGAGACCAGTTCTCGAGTATGGCATTGCGGCATGGACAACAACAGCAAAGGCGAACTTCGATAAAGTTAGCAAACTTCAAAACCAAGCCATGAGAGTTATAACAGGAGGCATGAAGTCAACGCCAATTGTAGAACTTGAAAAGATTACAAAACTGCAATCCATGACCGATAAAAGAGACTGCAGAGCCCAGCTGCAGTCAGAGAAACTCCGAAGACTGACTGACCATCCAATGCACCAGAGACTAAACAATTTGGGAAATGGGAAACTAAAGCGGAGAAACTTTGCAGAAATAGCCAAAGCAAAGATGCACGAAGATCCCATAAACGCACTAACAACACCAAAACCCATCACTACTGTACGAAAACCTACCTGGAGGCAGGATATATTTCCAGAGGTGGTAGAAAATATACCAGGTATTGGAAACAAAAACTGCCAGACTGAAAAAGAAAGGAGAGATACTACCCTAAGCTTTATATCGAAAAGCTACCCAAGCATGGACTGGACCCATGCATACACCGACGGTTCTGTAACAAACACTACACAGAACGGAGGGGCAGGAGCATTCCTGAACCTACCAAATGGCAGACAAATAACACTGTCATTCGCTACTGGTAAGTACACAAGCAATTTCAGAGCGGAGGCAGAGGCACTGAGGGCGGCAGTGGAAGAAATGGTGACACACAATGAAAATGAAAGCCATATAGTCCTGCTTACAGATTCTCTCGCTACGGCGAGAAAAAAGCCAGAAAAACACTGAGCTTAATGACTTAAGAGCAGCACTCTGCCAACTGTGCCAGCAGTCCGCACCAAAAAGGGTAGTGGTACAGTGGGTCCCATCACACTGCAACATCCAAGGCAACGAGGAGGCAGACAGACTGGCGAAAGAAGGTGCAAGACTACCACAAATAGATACTAGTATGACGTACGAAGAGTCAAAACGGCTTATCAAAGCCAGATACATGACCAAATGGGAAACCGAACATACTGGTTACACCAAAAACGATGCCTATTACCAGTTGAACCGAAGAGAGCAGGTCGTTGTCTTCAGACTTCGCACTGGCCACAATAGACTGAGGTACCACCTATTCAACAAATTGAAGATAGGTGGTACCGACGAATGCCCGTGCGGTACCGGTAAAATGACCGCTGAACATCTGCTGCAAAACTGCCCGACATACGAGGATCAGAGAGAGCAGATGTGGCCATCACCAGTGGAACTGCAAGACAAGCTCTATGGCAGTGGCGACAGCCTCAGGATGACCGCTGCTTTTTTTGAAAAAATAATGGTTACTGTCTGACTGCGTACGAAGAAGAAGAAGAAGAAGAACACATTCCCATAGAAACAAAGATCCGATCTTAACGTCTTGATACTTGTTTAAAAGATTGCATACAACCAGTTTCACTTGATTTTAAAACTATGAAATCTACTATTGAATGCATTAATTGACCCTGCCTCCACTATTTCCTGTGGCAATGCATTCCAATCATTCACCACTCTTTGACTAAAAGAATATATCCTGGTATCTATTCTAGACCTTTCTTGAATTAATTTGTGGCTCTGCCCTCTTGTTATTGTATACGGCTGTATTTTTAAAAACTTGATTAGGTCTAATTTATTCTTTCCATTGATTATCTTATAAACCTATATTAAGTCACCTTGAATTCTTCTCTTTTCTAGACTGTAGGCCGGTTTTTCTTAAACTTTTCTCCTAACTATAATTCAGAAATTCCACTATCAGTTTTGTCGTCTTCTTTGTATCCTTCCCAACATGTTTATATCCTCTTTACAATAAGGACTCCACACCTGTGCACAGTACATCTTGGCTAAAATAGTTTCAGAGAGAGCTCTGTGTGGGACACAAGACAAGAACAAGCCCACTGTCACACTGACAACATATTGTAAGAGGTAACTAGCAGTGAGGGTCCACCCCTTGTACTTACAAAAAACCTGTACTTTAACTCACTGGTTTGCATACCAAGCCATTCACATAGTTTATTTCAGCTGCTACACTTTTGGTATTAACTGTTCCCTGTGAGACTAACATTCATGACAATTTGAATACAAGAGAGACAAAAGAAGACAGAGAAGAGGTATGTGCGATGGCAGAGCAATCTGGATGAGATAACAAAAAACATTGGAGGTGCGGAAATGGGGGCAAGACAAATGGTTGTAAAGAGAACTGGATGTCAGTATCATGAGGCATGACACATGATGATGATGAGACTAAGTAAATGCTTTTATGGTAAAAACATAATGAGAACACATATCTGTTCAAAATATGGTAATTTTATTTGGCAACATGCATCTGTACACAATAAGGACCAACCAGAAGGTTACAGGACTTTCACACTATGATCATTTGACAAAGCACATCCACTGTTTCCAGTCAGGCTACATCACAAAAAACTAACTTTTGCTGTCTACTATTCTTCAAAAGAAGCAAGATAATATTTGTTCTTCAACATATCTTCCTTTCTTCTTCACTCCAATAGAAGGGCCGCTATGGCAGTTGACTTCCATGGAGGAAGCATGTACCGGTATGCAGTCTTAGTGATGGCTTCTGAAACACTGATATGCAGTTGAGGCTGTCAGCCTTTACTGGTACCAATAGTACTATCGGTCCTCCCAAGTAAGGGGCTCTGGTATCCACACAAAGTAAGTTCTCTATGTTGCTTAACAAGATGTCCAGCAGACACTTTAATTTCAAGAGGAAAAATCAATACTAAAATCCTCACTAGATCATGCAGATGCTACAGATTCCACATACGAGATAAAGTCAAGGTTTGTCCCATGACAGTTACACAAGTGTCGAGGAATGAAGTTAGAAATTTTACTTAAGTAAAGGTTTGTCCCATTGTAGTTGCACAAGTGTCGGTAAACTAAGTTGTTAGAGACTTCACTTAAGTAAAGGTTTGTCTCATAGTAGTGTAACTACACAAGTGTCAGGGAATGAAGCTGTTAGAGACTTTAGTATACTAAGTCAAGGTTTGTCTCATAGTAGTTACACTACTGTCGGGGAATGAAGTTGTTAGAGACTTCAATATACTAAGTCAAGGTTTGTCTCATAGTAGTTACACTACTGTCTGGAAATAAAGTTGTTAGAGACTTCAGTATACCAAACCACAGCTTGCATGAGGTATGGTGGCCACTTCCTTTCCCTTCCCTAGTCATATGTCAGGTATCCATTTACAGCTGGGTTGACTGGAGTGTAGCAATAGCAGAATTTGAACCCCGTACCTTTGCTATGAAATGCGAATATTCTAGCACTACGCTAATCGCACTAAAGATATGAACTACCAATAAGTGTTATCTATGGTATTAACCACTGTTGTAAAAGTGTCCATCATGTTAACACAGATAACAAATATGATCGTCCTTGGTACATTTCTGGACAAGCTCTATCTAGATGCCAATAATCTCAGGTTGACCACAACTTTCTTAAGATATACTCAAACTGACGTCTGAAAAAGTACAATCAACGACAAGCTCAACAATCAATAACCTCTTTAGTCTTTCATAACCCTTTCCTGCTGACAGCGCTGGAAAAGGTTAAACTGTTGGTTGGACTGGAAATGCATAAACACCTAATAGATGTTCTCCCATCATGAGCCAACAATGCTAGCTCATCCAACAACTTCCCTGTTTTCTTAATGTTAGATTCAAGCTATTTTTTTCTGGATTTGTTGTGGCCGGCTTTAAGCTCTCTTGTCATGGGAAACCCAAAACAGAGACTGTCTTGTTTTACCATCAGGAGGTCGCCTGTCTTGTTTTACCACCAGGAGGTCGTCTATCTTGTTTTACCATCAGGAGGTCGTCCTGTTTTGTTTTATCACCACCATTAACCTCGAATGTCTTATTTTACCGGCAGTTGTCCCGTTCTGGTTAATAGATCTTTATTTGTGGCCTTATTGTGCCGACTCAGCTATTAGATCCTGTGCAGGCAATCGTTGATGAAAATTTATACCTTCTTAGCTAGGGCCTTGGTAGTTCGCTATACAGAAATCTTCAGTTTGGTATTATAATCAATCACCTGTAAGGGATCATGATGCTGAGCAGTGCATGAGCTGCATAGCCCAGCAACCCATAGCTGACTTCTAGCGTCAGGGCTAGCAAACCAGAGCTGCCAAGACTCTTCTACACCTCTACACGGTGATCCTGGATATCAGGCTGCAACAGAGCAGACTGGCCAAGAAGAGAGGATCGAAGAGGGAAGGCTAACCCTTCTTCTTTGCGCTCGGTTTCGTATGCTCATTTCATGCCACCAGAAGGGCCGACTCCAAGAAGTGACACGTCAGTCGCACCCTGTACTAAAAAATGTCTGATGAAGTCGGATATGTCAGACTAAAAGGTACAAATATTGCAGTCAAGCTGTAAACTACGACACAACGCATTCCATTCTATGGACAACATCATGCTACTTGCAAAGCCCTTTAAGGGCATGGCAGCGGGAGATTGAGAACGAACGAAGAAGAAAGAAAATCGCCGCAATTTTCTATAAAGACCATAGCCAAATAAAAAAAATCGTTGTGTTTTTTTCAATTCTTAGGTCCCTTTCCATACCACCGAGCTTGTTGATGTTGATTCCCAGATAGATGACCATCTCCACATTTTGTATCAAATCATTTCCCAGCGAACAAGAATTACCACTCAAGATATTTACTGTCACAACCATCTCCCACACTGAAACTATATGCATGAAATGTTGTCACTTTACTGTTACAACCATCTCCCACACTGAAACTATATGCATGCAATGTTGTCACTTTACTGTCACAACCATCTCCCACACTGAAACTATATGCATGAAATGTTGTCACTTTACTGTTACAACCATCTCCCACACTGAAACTATATGCATGAAATGTTGTCACTTTACTGTTACAACCATCTCCCACACTGAAACCATATGCATGAAATGTTGTCACTTTACTGTTACAACCATCTCCCACACTGAAACTATATGCATGAAATGTTGTCACTTTACTGTTACAACCATCTCCCACACTGAAACTATATGCATGAAATGTTGTCACTTTACTGTTACAACCATCTCCCACACTGAAACTATATGCATGAAATGTTGTCACTTTACTGTTACAACCATCTCCCACACTGAAACTATATGCATGAAATGTTGTCACTTTACTGTTACAACCATCTCCCACACTGAAACTATATGCATGAAATGTTGTCACTTTACTGTTACAACCATCTCCCACACTGAAACTATATGCATGAAATGTTGTCACTTTACTGTTACAACCATCTCCCACACTGAAACTATATGCATGAAATGTTGTCACTTTACTGTTACAACCATCTCCCACACTGAAACTATATGCATGAAATGTTGTCACTTTACTGTTACAACCATCTCCCACACTGAAACTATATGCATGAAATGTTGTCACTTTACTGTTACAACCATCTCCCACACTGAAACTATATGCATGAAATGTTGTCACTTTACTGTTACAACCATCTCCCACACTGAAACTATATGCATGAAATGTTGTCACTTTACTGTTACAACCATCTCCCACACTGAAACTATATGCATGAAATGTTGTCACTTTACTGTTACAACCATCTCCCACACTGAAACTATATGCATGAAATGTTGTCACTTTACTGTTACAACCATCTCCCACACTGAAACTATATGCATGAAATGTTGTCACTTTACTGTTACAACCATCTCCCACACTGAAACTATATGCATGAAATGTTGTCACTTTACTGTTACAACCATCTCCCACACTGAAACTATATGCATGAAATGTTGTCACTTTACTGTTACAACCATCTCCCACACTGAAACTATATGCATGAAATGTTGTCACTTTACTGTTACAACCATCTCCCACACTGAAACTATATGCATGAAATGTTGTCACTTTACTGTTACAACCATCTCCCACACTGAAACTATATGCATGAAATGTTGTCACTTTACTGTTACAACCATCTCCCACACTGAAACTATATGCATGCAATGTTGTCACTTTACTGTTACAACCATCTCCCACACTGAAACTATATGCATGCAATGTTGTCACTTTACTGTTACAACCATCTCCCACACTGAAACTATATGCATGCAATGTTGTCACTTTACTGTTACAACCATCTCCCACACTGAAACTATATGCATGAAATGTTGTCACTTTACTGTTACAACCATCTCCCACACTGAAACTATATGCATGCAATGTTGTCACTTTACTGTTACAACCATCTCCCACACTGAAACTATATGCATGAAATGTTGTCACTTTACTGTTACAACCATCTCCCACACTGAAACTATATGCATGCAATGTTGTCACTTTACTGTTACAACCATCTCCCACACTGAAACTATATGCATGCAATGTTGTCACTTTACTGTCACAACCATCTCCCACACTGAAACTATATGCATGAAATGTTGTCACTTTACTGTCACAACCATCTCCCACACTGAAACTATATGCATGCAATGTTGTCACTTTACTGTTACAACCATCTCCCACACTGAAACTATATGCATGCAATGTTGTCACTTTACTGTTACAACCATCTCCCACACTGAAACTATATGCATGCAATGTTGTCACTTTACTGTTACAACCATCTCCCACACTGAAACTATATGCATGCAATGTTGTCACTTTACTGTTACAACCATCTCCCACACTGAAACTATATGCATGAAATGTTGTCACTTTACTGTTACAACCATCTCCCACACTGAAACTATATGCATGAAATGTTGTCACTTTACTGTTACAACCATCTCCCACACTGAAACTATATGCATGCAATGTTGTCACTTTACTGTTACAACCATCTCCCACACTGAAACTATATGCATGCAATGTTGTCACTTTACTGTTACAACCATCTCCCACACTGAAACTATATGCATGCAATGTTGTCACTTTACTGTTACAACCATCTCCCACACTGAAACTATATGCATGCAATGTTGTCACTTTACTGTTACAACCATCTCCCACACTGAAACTATATGCATGAAATGTTGTCACTTTACTGTTACAACCATCTCCCACACTGAAACTATATGCATGCAATGTTGTCACTTTACTGTTACAACCATCTCCCACACTGAAACTATATGCATGCAATGTTGTCACTTTACTGTTACAACCATCTCCCACACTGAAACTATATGCATGCAATGTTGTCACTTTACTGTTACAACCATCTCCCACACTGAAACTATATGCATGCAATGTTGTCACTTTACTGTTACAACCATCTCCCACACTGAAACTATATGCATGCAATGTTGTCACTTTACTGTTACAACCATCTCCCACACTGAAACTATATGCATGCAATGTTGTCACTTTACTGTTACAACCATCTCCCACACTGAAACTATATGCATGAAATGTTGTCACTTTACTGTTACAACCATCTCCCACACTGAAACTATATGCATGAAATGTTGTCACTTTACTGTTACAACCATCTCCCACACTGAAACTATATGCATGCAATGTTGTCACTTTACTGTTACAACCATCTCCCACACTGAAACTATATGCATGAAATGTTGTCACTTTACTGTTACAACCATCTCCCACACTGAAACTATATGCATGAAATGTTGTCACTTTACTGTTACAACCATCTCCCACACTGAAACTATATGCATGAAATGTTGTCACTTTACTGTTACAACCATCTCCCACACTGAAACTATATGCATGAAATGTTGTCACTTTACTGTTACAACCATCTCCCACACTGAAACTATATGCATGAAATGTTGTCACTTTACTGTTACAACCATCTCCCACACTGAAACTATATGCATGAAATGTTGTCACTTTACTGTTACAACCATCTCCCACACTGAAACTATATGCATGAAATGTTGTCACTTTACTGTTACAACCATCTCCCACACTGAAACTATATGCATGAAATGTTGTCACTTTACTGTTACAACCATCTCCCACACTGAAACTATATGCATGAAATGTTGTCACTTTACTGTTACAACCATCTCCCACACTGAAACTATATGCATGAAATGTTGTCACTTTACTGTTACAACCATCTCCCACACTGAAACTATATGCATGAAATGTTGTCACTTTACTGTTACAACCATCTCCCACACTGAAACTATATGCATGCAATGTTGTCACTTTACTGTTACAACCATCTCCCACACTGAAACTATATGCATGCAATGTTGTCACTTTACTGTTACAACCATCTCCCACACTGAAACTATATGCATGCAATGTTGTCACTTTACTGTTACAACCATCTCCCACACTGAAACTATATGCATGCAATGTTGTCACTTTACTGTTACAACCATCTCCCACACTGAAACTATATGCATGAAATGTTGTCACTTTACTGTTACAACCATCTCCCACACTGAAACTATATGCATGCAATGTTGTCACTTTACTGTTACAACCATCTCCCACACTGAAACTATATGCATGAAATGTTGTCACTTTACTGTTACAACCATCTCCCACACTGAAACTATATGCATGCAATGTTGTCACTTTACTGTTACAACCATCTCCCACACTGAAACTATATGCATGCAATGTTGTCACTTTACTGTCACAACCATCTCCCACACTGAAACTATATGCATGAAATGTTGTCACTTTACTGTTACAACCATCTCCCACACTGAAACTATATGCATGCAATGTTGTCACTTTACTGTTACAACCATCTCCCACACTGAAACTATATGCATGCAATGTTGTCACTTTACTGTTACAACCATCTCCCACACTGAAACTATATGCATGCAATGTTGTCACTTTACTGTTACAACCATCTCCCACACTGAAACTATATGCATGAAATGTTGTCACTTTACTGTTACAACCATCTCCCACACTGAAACTATATGCATGAAATGTTGTCACTTTACTGTTACAACCATCTCCCACACTGAAACTATATGCATGCAATGTTGTCACTTTACTGTTACAACCATCTCCCACACTGAAACTATATGCATGCAATGTTGTCACTTTACTGTTACAACCATCTCCCACACTGAAACTATATGCATGCAATGTTGTCACTTTACTGTTACAACCATCTCCCACACTGAAACTATATGCATGCAATGTTGTCACTTTACTGTTACAACCATCTCCCACACTGAAACTATATGCATGAAATGTTGTCACTTTACTGTTACAACCATCTCCCACACTGAAACTATATGCATGCAATGTTGTCACTTTACTGTTACAACCATCTCCCACACTGAAACTATATGCATGCAATGTTGTCACTTTACTGTTACAACCATCTCCCACACTGAAACTATATGCATGCAATGTTGTCACTTTACTGTTACAACCATCTCCCACACTGAAACTATATGCATGCAATGTTGTCACTTTACTGTTACAACCATCTCCCACACTGAAACTATATGCATGCAATGTTGTCACTTTACTGTTACAACCATCTCCCACACTGAAACTATATGCATGCAATGTTGTCACTTTACTGTTACAACCATCTCCCACACTGAAACTATATGCATGAAATGTTGTCACTTTACTGTTACAACCATCTCCCACACTGAAACTATATGCATGAAATGTTGTCACTTTACTGTTACAACCATCTCCCACACTGAAACTATATGCATGCAATGTTGTCACTTTACTGTTACAACCATCTCCCACACTGAAACTATATGCATGAAATGTTGTCACTTTACTGTTACAACCATCTCCCACACTGAAACTATATGCATGAAATGTTGTCACTTTACTGTTACAACCATCTCCCACACTGAAACTATATGCATGCAATGTTGTCACTTTACTGTTACAACCATCTCCCACACTGAAACTATATGCATGCAATGTTGTCACTTTACTGTTACAACCATCTCCCACACTGAAACTATATGCATGAAATGTTGTCACTTTACTGTTACAACCATCTCCCACACTGAAACTATATGCATGCAATGTTGTCACTTTACTGTTACAACCATCTCCCACACTGAAACTATATGCATGAAATGTTGTCACTTTACTGTTACAACCATCTCCCACACTGAAACTATATGCATGCAATGTTGTCACTTTACTGTTACAACCATCTCCCACACTGAAACTATATGCATGAAATGTTGTCACTTTACTGTTACAACCATCTCCCACACTGAAACTATATGCATGCAATGTTGTCACTTTACTGTTACAACCATCTCCCACACTGAAACTATATGCATGAAATGTTGTCACTTTACTGTTACAACCATCTCCCACACTGAAACTATATGCATGCAATGTTGTCACTTTACTGTTACAACCATCTCCCACACTGAAACTATATGCATGAAATGTTGTCACTTTACTGTTACAACCATCTCCCACACTGAAACTATATGCATGCAATGTTGTCACTTTACTGTTACAACCATCTCCCACACTGAAACTATATGCATGAAATGTTGTCACTTTACTGTTACAACCATCTCCCACACTGAAACTATATGCATGCAATGTTGTCACTTTACTGTTACAACCATCTCCCACACTGAAACTATATGCATGCAATGTTGTCACTTTACTGTTACAACCATCTCCCACACTGAAACTATATGCATGAAATGTTGTCACTTTACTGTTACAACCATCTCCCACACTGAAACTATATGCATGCAATGTTGTCACTTTACTGTTACAACCATCTCCCACACTGAAACTATATGCATGCAATGTTGTCACTTTACTGTTACAACCATCTCCCACACTGAAACTATATGCATGAAATGTTGTCACTTTACTGTTACAACCATCTCCCACACTGAAACTATATGCATGAAATGTTGTCACTTTACTGTTACAACCATCTCCCACACTGAAACTATATGCATGAAATGTTGTCACTTTACTGTTACAACCATCTCCCACACTGAAACTATATGCATGAAATGTTGTCACTTTACTGTTACAACCATCTCCCACACTGAAACTATATGCATGAAATGTTGTCACTTTACTGTTACAACCATCTCCCACACTGAAACTATATGCATGAAATGTTGTCACTTTACTGTTACAACCATCTCCCACACTGAAACTATATGCATGCAATGTTGTCACTTTACTGTTACAACCATCTCCCACACTGAAACTATATGCATGCAATGTTGTCACTTTACTGTTACAACCATCTCCCACACTGAAACTATATGCATGCAATGTTGTCACTTTACTGTTACAACCATCTCCCACACTGAAACTATATGCATGCAATGTTGTCACTTTACTGTTACAACCATCTCCCACACTGAAACTATATGCATGCAATGTTGTCACTTTACTGTTACAACCATCTCCCACACTGAAACTATATGCATGAAATGTTGTCACTTTACTGTTACAACCATCTCCCACACTGAAACTATATGCATGAAATGTTGTCACTTTACTGTTACAACCATCTCCCACACTGAAACTATATGCATGCAATGTTGTCACTTTACTGTTACAACCATCTCCCACACTGAAACTATATGCATGCAATGTTGTCACTTTACTGTTACAACCATCTCCCACACTGAAACTATATGCATGCAATGTTGTCACTTTACTGTTACAACCATCTCCCACACTGAAACTATATGCATGCAATGTTGTCACTTTACTGTTACAACCATCTCCCACACTGAAACTATATGCATGCAATGTTGTCACTTTACTGTTACAACCATCTCCCACACTGAAACTATATGCATGCAATGTTGTCACTTTACTGTTACAACCATCTCCCACACTGAAACTATATGCATGAAATGTTGTCACTTTACTGTTACAACCATCTCCCACACTGAAACTATATGCATGAAATGTTGTCACTTTACTGTTACAACCATCTCCCACACTGAAACTATATGCATGAAATGTTGTCACTTTACTGTTACAACCATCTCCCACACTGAAACTATATGCATGAAATGTTGTCACTTTACTGTTACAACCATCTCCCACACTGAAACTATATGCATGCAATGTTGTCACTTTACTGTTACAACCATCTCCCACACTGAAACTATATGCATGAAATGTTGTCACTTTACTGTTACAACCATCTCCCACACTGAAACTATATGCATGAAATGTTGTCACTTTACTGTTACAACCATCTCCCACACTGAAACTATATGCATGAAATGTTGTCACTTTACTGTTACAACCATCTCCCACACTGAAACTATATGCATGCAATGTTGTCACTTTACTGTTACAACCATCTCCCACACTGAAACTATATGCATGCAATGTTGTCACTTTACTGTTACAACCATCTCCCACACTGAAACTATATGCATGAAATGTTGTCACTTTACTGTTACAACCATCTCCCACACTGAAACTATATGCATGAAATGTTGTCACTTTACTGTTACAACCATCTCCCACACTGAAACTATATGCATGCAATGTTGTCACTTTACTGTTACAACCATCTCCCACACTGAAACTATATGCATGAAATGTTGTCACTTTACTGTTACAACCATCTCCCACACTGAAACTATATGCATGCAATGTTGTCACTTTACTGTTACAACCATCTCCCACACTGAAACTATATGCATGAAATGTTGTCACTTTACTGTTACAACCATCTCCCACACTGAAACTATATGCATGAAATGTTGTCACTTTACTGTTACAACCATCTCCCACACTGAAACTATATGCATGCAATGTTGTCACTTTACTGTTACAACCATCTCCCACACTGAAACTATATGCATGAAATGTTGTCACTTTACTGTTACAACCATCTCCCACACTGAAACTATATGCATGCAATGTTGTCACTTTACTGTTACAACCATCTCCCACACTGAAACTATATGCATGAAATGTTGTCACTTTACTGTTACAACCATCTCCCACACTGAAACTATATGCATGCAATGTTGTCACTTTACTGTTACAACCATCTCCCACACTGAAACTATATGCATGAAATGTTGTCACTTTACTGTTACAACCATCTCCCACACTGAAACTATATGCATGCAATGTTGTCACTTTACTGTTACAACCATCTCCCACACTGAAACTATATGCATGAAATGTTGTCACTTTACTGTTACAACCATCTCCCACACTGAAACTATATGCATGCAATGTTGTCACTTTACTGTTACAACCATCTCCCACACTGAAACTATATGCATGAAATGTTGTCACTTTACTGTTACAACCATCTCCCACACTGAAACTATATGCATGAAATGTTGTCACTTTACTGTTACAACCATCTCCCACACTGAAACTATATGCATGAAATGTTGTCACTTTACTGTTACAACCATCTCCCACACTGAAACTATATGCATGAAATGTTGTCACTTTACTGTTACAACCATCTCCCACACTGAAACTATATGCATGCAATGTTGTCACTTTACTGTTACAACCATCTCCCACACTGAAACTATATGCATGCAATGTTGTCACTTTACTGTTACAACCATATCTCACACACAAACTATATGCATGAAATGTTGTCACTTTACTGTTACAACCACATGTCATATGATTGACACACATAATGATTTGCCTTTCACTTCAAGTGTAGCTTAGAGCCACCACTACAAACTAGCCCTGGGGAACTGAGACGCTAATCCAGTCAGGCAAAACATACTGACCAGGACATCGCATCAATGTCAATACACTGACCAAGAACACAATCTCTTCCCTGAGATGTGGATCTATGTGATCTCCGTAGTAGTTGAGAGCCACACAGATGAAGCCAAGCATAGCACAACTGCACCGCAGTCGACCTCTATCAGCATGTTAAGAAAGATACTACAACCCGCCACTTATCATCCTGTTTAGGGTGCACAAAAAAGTAAACTTACTCATTCTGGGCTTTAAACAACAAGCTAGTCATCTTATAGGAGGCCTAGGATAGATAATTACAAGTGATTGTAAATGTGAGAGGGAAGTGACGAAGAGAATAGGAATGGCCAAAAGTGTATTTAATATGTGGAATATATTGGCATCCAGGCAAATAACCAGTAAATTAAACATGGGACTCAACAAGTGTTATATAACCAACATTATTGTATGGTGCAGAAACAGTTGGAAAACAAAATAGAAGCCCTCGAAATGTGATTAAACAGAAGAATGTGTTGCATTTCATGGAAAGAGAAACAAATAAATAACGACGTCCTGACGAGAGCAGGTATAGGTAGAGAACTTTTGACTGACATTAAAACCAGGCAAGTCAAATATTTCGGTCATATGAAAAGACAATACTTTTTTGAAAACAATACTGGAGATGAAGGTTGAAGGTTGGTGGACAAGAGGCAGTCAGCGACATAAGTGGGAGAGCAACATCGAAAGATGGACTAATGTCAGTCTGGCAGAGTGTATCATCAAGACAAGAGAGAGACAATATTAGAGGTCTATTGCAGCCAACCTTCATTGCAGAGGCAGCACTTGAATTGAATAACAAGTCTGTACTTCAGCACTTGTAGTGACTTGTAATGGTTTTACATGATGAGGTTGCTAGCTCTTTGCCAAACCTTTTTAGTTGCCTTCTAAAACATGCATGGAAGGTTATAGTAGGCCTGTTCTTTTCAACGAGAGTACTACTCAAGTCAACACAGATACTACATACATACATAATGTCAATTATAAATACAGCATACATGAACACTAAGGTACAACATTCAGAAGTTGCTGCTGTTGTTGCTGCGAGTCCTGCAGATTTGGTGCCTCAGATGGTGGTCTGTCAATGTGGAAAAAAAAGGTACATGTATTTCTTTGTCACAATTTTAGTTGGAACTGTCACTATTTACAAAATATAATTGTGCAACTGTTGGAATGAATCAAGTGTAACATGATGTGAAGATAACCACAATTTGATGCAAAATAAAATAAGTATGATTGAGAATAATCATAGAAAACAAGGATTATGAGAATAAATGCAAATAATGAAATTATATTGTGTTTACACTCCTACAAGATGTGGAATCATTCATATATGTTGGCAGCAATATAGACAAAGTAGGAGGTACAGACAAAGATACCAAAATAAGAATTAAAAAAGATGAGAGGAGCTTTTATTGCATTGGGAAACACTAAAATAGTTCAGTTTTAGTTTAGTCAAAGAAGCAACGTCATTGCACAAGGTTTAACTCATAAGTGCTCTGTTCTGTTCCATATTTTTTGAGAATCTCAGCACAATGCACGAACTCCGTAGCACCAGCAAGGATCCCGTAATAGATTGGCTAGATTTTTAACATAATTTTTAATTTTGCCCAGGCAGCGGCCGTTAAGCCTACTCTTTACGATTTTCAACTGCCAAGGGATTTTTAACGTGCGCGACACTGCACACGGACGCCAGATCTCTACTACCCAGAGATCCAGGGCAATACCAAAAAGTCACCATGAAAAAATCACAGTCTCCACCGTGATTTGAACCCGCGACCTTCAGCACCGAGGCAGATGTCTTACCTCGAGACCACTAAAATAAAAATCTTGAACTCCAATTTAAAGTCCGTTCTATTGTATGATTCTGAAACACGGAGAACAAAAACAATGAAAAATGTACAGACTTTCATAAATGGGTGTCTCCACAGAATAGAGGGTGGAGAAGAGAAATAGATTCACAAATAGATCCCCTGTGCACAACTATGTCAATTTATCAAAACCTTTTCAGCCCCCTGTGCAGCATAGGTCCTCAACAAATGCATGCAAAGTCATCAATTCTAAACCTGGCTATAACTGTTAATTTTTGTAGCTTACAGTTTCTATGGGATAAGGAAGCCAATACTCCTTAATCACTTCTTACGACATGCCTAGCAAATAAGTGTTCTTCTTCTGCGTTCGTTCTCAATCTCCCTTTACCAAGGCCTGAAAAAGGCTTTGCAAGTAGCAGGATGTAGTCCGGAGACGGAATACGTTGTGTCACTAGTTTACAGCTTGATTGCAATATTTTCCCCTTTCAGTCTGACACATCCGTCTTTGGCAGAGATTAAAGTGTTAATATTCTTTACTGCTCATTCAGGCCCTGGTAACACTCAGGCAAACCCAACTATGTAGTGTACTGTAAATGGACACTAAGTAAGGTTGTGCACGGTGCTAGTAACAAAACAACAAAGTGATACAGAAACAACTTCTGCAATGGCTCATAAATGCTCTGATGCAGGTTATCCATGCTTCTAGAGCAAACAAGGCAAGGGTAGTTTAGCTGTTTATCCCCTTGTGCAGGTGAGTGTCATGTGAAGTTTACATCGTCGCTCTTGGGACACCTATGTTGCGTTGGTTGTTGTAAGTCTGTGTCGTTGAAGGATTACGTCTGTGTCGTTGAAGAATTACTCTATGTCATCTACCCATGTTCTGTAGTTTGAACCTCTTGTGTTACAGTTGCCCAGTTACTGAACCAACGTATTTTCTGTCATGAAATGTATCCAACATAAAAGGGTAGCTCCCACCATATTTCTAATATCTTCATTTATTATTCTATCTCAACTCATGACACTGATGATCTTTTATAAACATTTCATTTCACAAGTCACTATTTTCCTCTCCTTGGGCCTTGGAGTCTTCTTCGTTGTTCGCCCTACAATAATCGCATCTATCTCCCTCATCAACCTGACGGTCCTTCTCAGGATTGTCTCATCGCCATACAATTTATCTCGCAAATCGGTTGGGAAGGGCCATGTAGCCACTATGCTCCTCTCATGGAGCCAGCAGACCTGCAGAACACATTCCACTGTTTGTTTGTTCTCCCCATATGGGCACATGTCTGTGTGTCCGGTTCTTAATTTGTTGAACAGATGATTTTCAGTCTGCAGTGACCTGTTCGAAGTCTAAAAATTGTCACTTGATTTCTTCTTGGCAAAGGGTAAAATGCTTATGCTATATCAGATCCTGGGTGTTCTCTGTGCTACTTGTCTTTGAAGTTAAAAGTGCCAAGTCTGAGACTGGGAGCACAGTTGGTATAAAATACATCGTTTATCAGTTATTGTTTAGTTGTAAAACTTATGTCTGGGTGTTTAAGAGATGGTGACAATTGATAAGTCAAAGCCGAGGTTTTGTGATATTGTGTGTTTCTATTTATCAATCTTTCAGTCTTCTGAGAAAATACTCATCAGATATTTGAACTCTTAGACCTGCTGAAGTTGGACATTGTTGACACTTATAGTCAGTATATCTGGTGGGTGTTCTGCTGATCCTTATAGATATTGTCTTTGATGCGATAATTTTCATTTGATATCTTTCACAGATTGCATTTTATCTTCATTTTAATTTATAAGTAGGATGTCCTTTGCAGAACGTCACTTCTTACACCCGCCAACCTATTTGGTTGTTGCAGTAGCTTTCCTCACATCCCAATGAAGGTGAACTGGGGTCCTCCAGGCGGTTGTGTCATGCTTGGCTTCATCTGTGTGTCACTCTCTACTATGGGGATCATGTCGATCCCTCACCTCATTAGCCAGGCTGCCATGAAAACAGCCCGTTTCCAGGGAGGACTACTAGGAAGTCGAGGTGAGGCTCTTGGTCAGTATGTTTTGCCTGACCCTGACTAACATGTCTGATCAGTACATTTTGCCTGGTCAGACGTTAGTCTTACTCCCCGTGTTGGGATTGTGAAACAAACACTTCACCTCCAGACTACGCAACCTCCTTTTCATTTATAAGACAAATTTTATTTCATGTATTGAGTAAGGATTCATTTCCAGTGTTGCAAGTTAGCTGGCTTCTGTTGTCATTTTATACATGAAAATGGCAAATAGTGGTGGTGAGAGCATGGATAATAATAGTGAATAATGAATATTATAAGAACAAGGCAACAGAATAAACTCACAACAAACATAACAAATGCTGGACAGTCAACATAACCAGCAGGGACAAAAAAATACCTGGATGTGCTAGGTTTGGGCATTCTTGCTAGTATAGCTTGGATGTCTTTCTTCTCATCATATGTCTTCCACATTTCATATAACACGACCATCATACGTGTGATTTCCATCACCTGCCATATAGCATCACCATCATTTGTATTATCTCCATCAAATAACTCATACAGCACGGCCAACATTTTGCCACTCCAACAATGCCACCAAAGATATCGTCCAAAGGAGCTGATGATTTGGGTGGTTTTGTTGGAGTGCAACATTTGTTGGGACAATGACAATTTTTGTTTACATTCAGTGGTGCAGAGTAAAAGCAGTGCATGAGCTGTTTGCATCAGTTTCAGCAAACCATAGCTGACCAAGATCTCATTCCACCTCCACGTAATGGCTCAGGAAACAGGCTGCACTGGTCACTAGTGTAGTCTGGCCAAAAGATAATGGTTGCAGTGGGAAGGCAAACTCGGTACTGAAAGTCTACTGAAATTGGATGTCGGACAGAAGGCGCAGATATCGCAGCCTGGATGCAAACTACGACACAAAACCTTTTCAGGATGAGCGTCAAAGAAGAAGATACAGCAGATACTTTTAACTTGGTAACCGTGTTACAAGAAACAAATTCATCAATATATACTATTTTTTCAGAATATACCAGCAAATAGCTACAACAAATAAGTCACAAGAGAGAGGCAATCAAACACTCCATATTTTGGTAGTCACAGTCCTAGAAACAGACTGGGCTCATGCAGCCTGACCAAGAGAATAGATCAAAGAGGGGAAAGCAAACCTGGTCCGAAAATGTCGTGTTGAAACCGGATGTGTCAGGTCAAAATGTGCAGTTGTCACAGCCTCACTGTAAACTACAATACAACATAACAGAAAATTGTCAGGACTAATGCAGAAGAAGATTGAGTATAGAATTATCGCTTTGCTGAGCCACTAAATACAATATTGCTACAAGATGTACAACTGATATATTCATATACTGACCTTATCATTGTCGACTGCCAGCTCAGCACACCATGTCTTGATGTCCTTCTGTTTGACAATACTGGCCAAGTGTAAGCAGGCTGGCAAATAAATTCAAGCAAAAACTATGCCACATGAACAAAAGATGAAACTAATATTTTCAGGACTACGTGGGGGAGGAAATAAACTATCTGGTTCTGTGTAAGCATATTTATTTAATTATTTTACAGCAATAGTGTAGGTCCACGTAACTGGTTCCTGGGGCAAAACAAAATAAGATCACTGTTTCTTTCCTTACATGTTGCAAGAGGCAACTAAAGAGGATTGTGCATGGGGTTGACAACCTCATTGTGTAAAATCCATTGATATGAAAGTGCAGTGCAAATGACTGGAATTCAGGCAATCCTAAAAGCAAGTTAGTCTAAGCCAAATGCAGACTTAGATCTATGCTTCAACAAATGACTGGAATTCAGGCATTCCTAAAAGCAAGTTAGTCTAAGCCAAATGCAGACTTAGATCTATGCTTCTACAAATGACTGGAATTCAGGCATTCCTAAAAGCAGGTTAGTCTAAGCCAAATGCAGACTTAGATCTATGCTTCAACAAATGACTGGAATTCAGGCATTCCTAAAAGCAAGTTAGTCTAAGCCAAATGCAGACTTAGATCTATGCTTCAACAAATGACTGGAATTCAGGCATTCCTAAAAGCAAGTTAGTCTAAGCCAAATGCAGACTTAGATCTATGCTTCAACAAATGACTGGAATTCAGGCATTCCTAAAAGCAAGTTAGTCTAAGCCAAATGCAGACTTAGATCTATGCTTCAACAAATGACTGGAATTCAGGCATTCCTAAAAGCAGGTTAGTCTAAGCCAAATGCAGACTTAGATCTATGCTTCAACAAATGACTGGAATTCAGGCATTCCTAAAAGCAAGTTAGTCTAAGCCAAATGCAGACTTAGATCTATGCTTCAACAAATGACTGGAATTCAGGCATTCCTAAAAGCAGGTTAGTCTAAGCCAAATGCAGACTTAGATCTATGCTTCAACAAATGACTGGAATTCAGGCATTCCTAAAAGCAAGTTAGTCTAAGCCAAATGCAGACTTAGATCTATGCTTCAACAAATGACTGGAATTCAGGCATTCCTAAAAGCAAGTTAGTCTAAGCCAAATGCAGACTTAGATCTATGCTTCAACAAATGACTGGAATTCAGGCATTCCTAAAAGCAGGTTAGTCTAAGCCAAATGCAGACTTAGATCTATGCTTCAACAAATGACTGGAATCAGGCTTTCCTAAAAGGCTGGTTCCAAAAAGCAGCGTTGGACCTATGCTTCAACAAATGGAGCGACAGGATTTTGATTT
The DNA here is from genome assembly GCA_036924085.1 of Ariolimax columbianus. Lineage (NCBI taxonomy): Eukaryota > Metazoa > Mollusca > Gastropoda > Stylommatophora > Arionidae > Ariolimax > Ariolimax columbianus. The sequence continues at coordinate 80,882,908 of JAVGWX010000002.1, read as the reverse complement.
AATTTCACAGGTGTAGGTGTATGTCAGTGGTTGAATGTGTGGAGAGAATAGGATGGGGCCAGGATGCAGGAGTGCATAAGTTGACAGTAACCAGCGACTCATAGCTGACTGCTTGCATCAAGGTCAGTGACCTTGACGGCATTCCGCTTTTTTGGAAACAAGATGCACTAATCCCTAGGGTAGTCTGGCCATGTGATAGGGATCGCAGTGGGAAGACAAGCCCGGTACTCAAAAAAGCTAGCTGAAATCGGATGTATCGGGCCAAAAGGGGCAGATATTGCAGCCTCGTTGTAAACTACGACACAACGTTCTTTACAGGATAAACATCGAAGAAGAAAATAAATCCAATTTTCCTGTTTAACAAAATGTTGAAATTAAGAAAAACAAACAAGAAGCAGTTTGCACAGAAATGATGCAATTAGGGCATTTTAAGAAGAAAATTCCAGCTGTTAAATCCAGGGTTTCTTCAACTATTCATTTTGGAAAAGGTAACTAAAAAGGATTGTGCATAAAGCTGACAAACTCACCATGTGAAACACAGTGCCACAGAAACCACCACTGCAAATGCACAGATGAGGTCTGTTTAAAATGAATCAGACTTTTAATGGCAAAACACAATTACTCACCTGGTGGTTTGAAACCCTAATCCCCTTCAAAGTACTCTCCTTGGGATTGCACACACTTCTTCCAGCGGTTCTGCCATTGTTGGAAGCATTTCAGTAAGGCCTCTTTGGGAATGGAGTACAGCTGGGCTGTCACATTCTGCATAATGTCTTCTCGTGACGGGTAGTACCTGTAAACTTTCGATTCATCACCAGTGTTCAGTTTTCAGGAAGTTGATGTCCACTGTTAGCGCAGTCCAGCATGTCATGCGAAACTTCCAGATGGAGTAGCTTCTGCTCCACTATTAGCAGCTTCGCCACGAATTTTGAGTATAAATCCTCGCTCAAAATGGAGTGTACTGAACCAATGCTCCTCACTACCTTGTCCACAAGTTCTGGAATGGTGACACAAGCGTTCTGCATGAACAAAGTTCACACTTGGTCAATGACCTCATCATTTTGCCTTGTTGAAGGCCTACCGGAAAGTGGTCCATTCTCCACCAAAATGTGGTCATCTTTGAAGCGATTGTACAACCCCTTAATTCATGTGATGACCATGGCATCGTCATAGAAAGCCTATTGAATCTTCTGAATGGTTTCCACTTGGGCATCGCCAAGCTTTTGGCAAAATTTTATGCAATGCCACTGTACAAGTTGTTCTATTATTGCTCTGCAATGAAAATCACGACGGGCATTCAGTATATACTCACTTACAAACTGACTGTCTGCTACTGGCGTTTTCTGTGGGCGCTAAAAAATTCACGCATGTGCATAAAGTTCCCCTACACCTTCCTATCGGACGACACCTCTCGTGCTTCATTTGTTTCTGCTGGAAAAATTAAGGTCCGATACATTTTAAACAGATCTCGTGCAAGGAGGCCAACCGCAGTGGTGGGTCCATGTTCACATTGGAGTGGATAAAGGCAGGATAATGCTGAACAAGAAAAAATCAATAAAATAATGGGATTCATGATTTTTCACTTACCCAGGCCTATAAGGTAGGGTGGATACAGTAATGGAGCATCTGTTCTGAGGCAGTCATTGACCATTCTCCTGTGATAGAATACATATACACAGTTGTAACAATCAGAAAATTATGACTTCCTTCTAAAAGCCATATATTAAAAATGGTATTGATAACAAAAATATGATTTTGTGTTGACATCATGTAACTAAAAGTATAAAAATTGATAAAACAAAATTTGCAGAAAACGTATGTGTCGGACTGAAAGGTGTAAATATCACAGTCAAGCTGTAAACTAGTGACAAAACTCATTCTGTTCTTCGGACTAAATCCTGTTACTTGCAAAGCCCTGTAGAGAGCTTGGTAGTGGTAGATTGAAAACGAACGAGAAGAAGAAAACACGAAGTCACCATATCTAATGTGCCCATATTGGGCACTTCTGAAGCCAGGATGTACTTTTTCTTTGCACAGAACCCTGGTATGGCCAGGACAGCCCAGCATCTGGATGTTTGAGGCTTCAACATTTGCTATCCACTAATGCCTTAGCCAGCCATTTTGTTCCTTCCTTGTTAAAAAGGTCTCAGCTGGTATTTCCAGAGCTGAGGCACTGCCCACCTACATTATCATACTGGAAGCTGTTATCCTGTATGTCGAAAAAACACGTATAGGTAATGGCTCTACATATTCTGCTCTGTTCATCAACAAAATGACCTCAGTGGCATGCTGTGACATTTTTCAAAGGGAACTAGGTTTGAAGACAACTTTCATTATTGTGCTAAATAGGAATGATTTCCATATAATGTACAATATCTAGCTTACCAATGACACTTTTACCAGTACAGTTTATGAAGTTTAGCTCACTTCAACCGATACATGATATTTAGAAATGAAATGAACAAACAAATATATTGATTGTCTTGGGGGACTTTAATGGCTTATAGATATTATTCAAAGAGACATGGATACAGCGGGATTAAAATCAATCTGTATTACAGAGGAAATGGTTTTTAAAAAAATTGGAGGGGTTGAAAGTGAATAAATGTCCAGGTCAAGATGGTATTCATCCAAAATTGCTGTATGAAATTAGAGACCAACTAGCAAAACCATTGGCTAAATTATGTTCTCAATCCCTTACAAAAGGGATTGTTCCACGGGATTAGAAAGATGCAGGAGTGATCCCCTTATTAAAAAAAGGCAAAAAATCAGATCCAGCAAATTATAGACCAGCAAATTATAGACCGGTGAGTTTAACGAGCATAATCTGTAAATTGTTAGAGTCAATAATCAAAGAAAACATTGTAATGCATTTAGACAAATTTAATCTAATTAGAAATAGTCAGCATGGGTTTACTAGAGGGAGATCATGCTTAACAAATCTATTAGAATTCATGGAGGAGGTTAATAAAATCATAGATAAAGGGGAGCCAGCGGACGTTATTTATCTAGACTTTGCAAAGGTCTTTGATAGAGTACCTCATCAAAGATTATTTCGAAAGTTAAAATCACATGGAATAGGTGGGGAAGTTGCCAAATGGATTGAAAATTGGTTAACGGGAAGAAGGCAGAGGGTGGGCATAAATAAGGAGTACTCTGAGTAGTGTGAAGTGAAAAGTGGTGTGCCACAGGGCTCGGTTTTGAGACCAATTTTGTTCTTGATATATATAAATGATTTGGTCATTGATATGAGATCCATGATTGCAAAATTTGCTGATGACACAAAACTATGCAGTAGTGTCTCATCTAAAGCTGAAGTGGATATATTGATGTCGGATTTAGATAAAATTCGAGAATGGTCTGTAAGCTGGCAAATGGAGTTTAATGTAGATAAATGTACAGTTATCCACATGGGTAGATCCAATATGGAACATAATTACAGAATGGGAGAAAACAATATTAGAAAGATAGATAAGGAAAGTGACCTAGGGGTTATAATAGATCACACAGGAAAGGTGAGTGAGCAAGTGAAGTTAGCAGTGAAAAAGGCAAATGCAATGTTAGGTATGATAAAAAGAAATATTAAACATAGGAGCAAGGAAGTGATCGTCAAACTGTATAAAGCTTTAGTTAGACCTAGATTTGAGTACAGTGTACAGGTGTGGAGTCCTTATCATAGAGGGGATTTAAACATGCTGTAAAGAATACAAAAAAGAGCGACAAAGATGATAGTAGGATTCCAGAATTACAGTTATGATGAACGACTCAGAAAAACCGGCATACAGTGTCTCGAAGAGAGAAGAATTCGTGGTGACTTAATACAGGTTTATAAGATGATCAGAGGAATGGATAAATTAGACTATAACAAGTTTTTTAAAATACAGCCACCCACAATAACACGAGGGCATAGCTACAAGCTGACTAAAGAGAGGTCCAGATTAGATATTAGGAAATATTTTTTTAGTCAGAGAGTGGTGTCTGCTTGGAATGCATTGCCAGGGGAGGTAGTGGAGGCAGGGACAGTTAATGCATTTAAGAATAAACTGGATGCGCATAGCTTTTAGAGCAAGGTGATGTAAATGTAACTGGTTGTATACAGAGTCTGCAGGGTCTTCTAAACCAGTATAAAGACGTTAAATTAAGTATGAAATCGCAGAGATCCATGGGAAGTACACCTCTGACCTTAAGGTGAAATTAAAAGAGAGTTTAACTTCAATGGTGAACAGACGTTGAACCTTTGTGCAGAACACGGTCTGTTAATTACAAATATTTTCTTTAAACACCGACACAGTCACACACAGACGTGATACAAATGGGACGATCTGAGGACGTCATCACAAATCGATTTAATTCTATCAAGGGTGCAATATCGCCAGCGTATCACAGACTCCAAGGTGATTCCCAGTGTGAGCATTGATACTGACAACCGGCCGGTTGTGCTTTACTTTGGACAGAGTGTGGCGCGCACTATCTGTGGCACTTTTCTGTCAGAGGTACTTTTCTGTCACTACATAACAACTAGACGATGAGATAGTGAGACTCAAAGTTAAACGAAAGATGGAGTTGGCTTTTGATCAGCAGTCGTATTATGGTACAGTGGAAGATAAGTGGCAGATATTCAAGTCAACTATTTTGAATATTTTGACAGGAATGTGGAAAAGCTAGAACAGGCGGATCCAAAAAGAAAAGGACGATATTGTGGAATAAAAGTGTCTAGGCGGCAATCAAGGACAAAAAATTGGCATTCAAGAAATGGCGAAGCTCACAGGCCGTCTTAAAACTACGTCGCTTATAAGGAATCAAAGCGAAAATCCAAGACGGTCACTAGGCAGGCATGAGAGAGCATTTGGTAGAATTACGGGGAAATACTTGATGCTCTATGTTCCACATCCCCCAGAGGTTTTTACCGTAAGGTACGTGCTCTCCGTCTGCGAGATGAGAGCTACAAACCCTCCACAATTGTTAAGACACCGAGGGTCTGCCAATCTTTGATCTCAGCCAAATAGACAAGATGGGAGATTTTTCCCAGAATTAAATCCTGAAACGCAAGAAGATAACTCAGTACCTGAACAAAATCAAACTATAGTACAATACCCAAGCCAAACTGCCCAAAATGACAGAATAATACTAGAACAAGAAGTCAGAGAGGCACTTAGACGAAGCCCTAACAACAAGGCTCCAGGGGTAGACACTATACCGGCGGACGCCATTAAAGTCTGCCAGGAGGTCCTTGTCCGGTGGTTAACACAGCTATTTAATCAGCCTTTTGGGAAGAACAGAGGAAGCAAAACAGAATGCGTCTCATATAGAGGCATATCGCTTCTAAGCCACGTTGGGAAAATGTTTGCTAGGGTTCTCGAACAGAGAGTTCGGGCAATGGTGGAACCACTGCTTAGTGCATCACAATCCGGTTTCAGAAAAGGTCGAAGGTGTACGGATGCCATATTAACGCTCTGGCAGTTGAGTGAAAAAAACCATTGAATACAATAAAAAACTGAACGTGGCCTTCATAGACCAGGGAAAGGCCTTCCGACAGGGCTTTGTATGTTAACAGCGAGGGTGCTGTGCGAACAAGCGCCAGTTTGACTAACTGGTTCTTGGTGAAGAGTTGTGTTCTCTCCCCTCTTCTTTTCATCATTTATATGGATAAAATTACAGTTAGCAAATCCCCTGGATGAAACCCTAAATGAACTGATGTTCGCTGATGATCAAAGCATCTTCTATTACAATGGGGATGACCTACAATATCACCTCACCTCCCTAAATTCCGCCTGTCAAAGATATGACATGAAGATCAACATAGAAAAGACTGTGTCTATGAAAATAATCCATAAACATGTGAAGCAACGCTTCCACAGCGACCACAAAAATCTTCAGCAGGTTCGAGAGTTCAAGTACCTGAGAAGTGTTTTCACTAATGATGGAAGAGGGGACAGAGAAATAGCACATCGTATTCAGAAAGCACGCAGTGTCCACTACCAGCTTACACCGATTCTAAAACATCCTGGAGTGCAACTTTCAACAAAGAGGAGGTTGATCAACACATTTTTCATTCCTACTTTGTGTTACCAGTGTCAATCGTGGTCCTTATTGGAACGTCACAAGAGTAGGATTCAGAGCTGTGAGATGCGTTGTGTGCGAACTGCAGTTGGCAAGTCCATGTTGAGGCAGATGTTAGGAACGAACACAGTAAATGTCTACATTGAAGCCAGACAAATCAAGTGGTTTGACCACTTAGTACGAATGCGTGTTGACCAATGAGCAGCATAGCCTATTACATACAAGTAACAGGTCCTCGTGCAAGAGGCCGCCCTCGTCGCAGATGGATAGAAGGTGTGTCTGAAACACTTGATGACCACACAAGCTTCTCACCTGGCCCAAACAAGAGATCTACGCATCCTGCCTCTCTGTGACGCAGCATGGCAAGAGCAGTAGGACAAAAGAAGCAGAAAGAAACAAATATATTCTATATATATTTTAAAAAATCTATTCTGCTTTTCCCTAAAGTTTTAAATTTAGTTATTACGAATAGGTGTGAGTGAGACTTCGTTGGGCATCTTGACTTTGTGAAAATGACTGATATCCCAAAAGCCATTATTATTCCACACTCTCTGATCTGTTTCTAACAGCTCACAAGGCCAGCATTACTGTCCGTTTCTTGACTTGCATGCAGTTAACCATTTTGAAGAAGTATAATACTCTGTTTTGAAATGACGTGTTAAGTCTCTTATTTTTGTTTTAACATAAATGTCTGGAGTTGGCTTACCTTTTGTTAGTACTGGCTGTTTTTATTCAAAATCGAGAGCTGCAAACGAAACTGTGAATCGAAAACACAGCATTGCGACACATGCTACATCCCGCCGCTGAGCTACTTAATTAACTTCGCAATTTGTCTCTGGTAAGCTTTGTTGTGAAGGAACAGTTTTCAAAACCGAGTCCCTTTACATATCTCATGCTTTGAAACACTGTAAAACTATTTTGACAATCGAACACTTTAACACTTCACAAGATCTCTTTCATTAACGGGAATAATTACATTAGCTTAATAACCACAACACTACCCTTCATAAGAAGCAAACAAAAATTACATTTACTTATAATAGAACGCCAAGAGTTAGTATGTATCTTATTGCATATATGGTCTAGGATGGCTTAATCTAGTCCTCTACCTGGAGAGAAACGATAACACTCGAGCACGTCTGATGCCTACCATTTGGGGGCCAAATAGCGGGAATATTGTTGAGTACCGTGACGCAAATTGAGACTCAAATAGTGAGGAATACTAATGCTGTTTATTTAATGTTTTTATTTTATGCTTTTATGTCCCGTGGAAATTTAACTCAAAGTAACTTAACTAAAATGTCTGAGTACTTAGCCTAGTCCTACTAGTCCATTGGCAGCACGCCACTGCTGACCTATCACTCTAACTGAGAAATCCCAACCTAATTTCCCGCTGCATAGCAACGATCCATCAATATATAACAACATCACTATCCTGGGTGTTATCATTTATCAGCTGGTTAACCTTGAGCTCTGCTTTCCTATTGCACATTTTGCATTCCCTACCTAGAGTTATGATGACTCTATGGTAATGTCGTTAAATTACCAGTTTTAAAACAGTAAAGGTAAAATTGTAAAATGTCTGGAGACATGTCTGAAGATTACTGACCAGGCAACAGGCAGCAAGTCGGCCTCTGCATTCAGATCAGCACAAAACTTGGTGAGGGGTCTGTATGGGTGGTACATAATCAGACAGCAATCCTGAATGGAAGAAAACAGCTGAGGTAATGTATTCAACTGAAAAACATGATTAATGAAGAAAGAAGGATCATACAGCATGAGGGTTAACCCTTTCCAATGCAGCTTTATGTTTTAGATTTGTGTCTTACAGTCCAAGGCAATAGTAGCAACTATGTATGCTAAATAGCTTTTTTCAAAATAAAATAAATGAATATTTAAAAAAAACTGAGTTATGATTTAAATGTGTAAAGTCATATAATTAAATGATCTATGACATGAAGCAGTTATAATAAAAATGCACATTTATATGAAGCGTTAAATGTTATTAATATGGAAGGGGATGTACCATTTCAATTCTTTTACTGACCATGTGCATTTGTATTTCTGCTTTATCTCATTGATAATTTTGTCACATCTTCTATGTTCAATTCTAAAATCGGACCTCTATTGAAGGTTGGAATTCTTGAAACAATGTTCCAGCATACATCCCCTGAAACTGATTCCAATGTTTACTCCCTACATCCATCAGTTTATGAACCAATGTCCCAGCATACATTCCTTGAAACTGATTCCAATGTTTATTCCCTACATGCTTCAATTCACGAACCGATGTCCCTTCTTCTTCTTCCTTCGTTCTCAATCTCCCTCTACCAAGCCCTGAACAGAGCTTTACAAGTAGCAGGATGTAGTCTGGAGAAAAGAATGCATTGTATCGCTAGTTTACAGCTTGGCTGTGAACCAATGTCCCAATATACATTCCCTAAAACTGATTCCAATGTTTACTCCCTACGTCCTTCAATTCATGAACCAATGCCCCAGTACATTCCCTGAAACAGATTACAATGTTTACTCTCTCAATCATTCAACTAACCCCTTAGCTGCGGAAATCGCCTTTAAGGCACAATAAAATGTTACATCAATTTTGTGGACATCATCTTAGGACCCCTGTACCTTTTGCTTAAGTTGCTAATATTGCCTTAAGGTGATCTAAGTTCTGATTGGCTAAATTTGAAACTTAAATGAAGTCTTCTACGCAAATATCTGTGCTAATTGGATGCAATAGCTCATCTATCATTCGCTTGTCATCATAGTAGGTGGAATGTGTTGTGCAACTGTGCTAGCCCCGCAGACAAGGCAAAATGTCAATTAGATCAACCGCAAATTGACAGACACATTTTAAGATAATTTGTCAGATACTTCTAATATTAATTTATCCGATTCAGAAAGTGATATAGAGATTGTCAAATGACAGACACAGACAGATAGTGATTCAGGTCATTTATGTAGTGCAAATCCTATTGATTCGCTGTCAATTATTACTGGTAACGTATGGAAACTATTTGGCTTGGCTTCGTTCATTCTCAATCTCCCGCTACCAAACCCTGAAAGGGCTTAAGTAGCAGAATGTAGTCCAGAGAACGGAATGTGCTGTGTTGTAGTTTACAGCTTGACTGCGATATTTGCATCTTTCGGTCCAACACATCCGGCTTCAACAAGCATTTCTTGAGTAACGGGTTAGCATTCCCTCTTCGATCCCTTCTCCTTAACCAGTATGCCCTGCTGCAGCCTGTTATCCAGGATCACCGCATGGAGGTGTAGAAGGGTCTTGGCAGCTCTGGTTCGCTGGACCTGACGCTAGCAGTCAACAATGGGTCGCTGACCACTGCAACTCATGTGCTGCTCAGCATATTGATCCCTGGAAACTATTTAAGTTTACGGGTAATGATGATACAAAAATTCAAAACATTGATCCTAATGTTTAAAAAATCGTTGGGGGATTCTTTTGGATGAGAATATTATAAAACTTATTTGTGATGAGACAAAAATATTGCTAATAGAAGAAAGGGACAGTTTTTTAGGAATAAAAAAGGAGGCGTAGACTGTCTGACTGGAAAAATACAACCCTGCTGGATATTAATTTATTGGAAGACATTTTGCTTTTGATGAGGATTATTCAGAAGCCAACTCTAGTCATATTTCCACAGAAATCCTATCATAATACACTTCAATATTTTGGGACACAATGATGAAAGATTGATTACTTTTGTTTTGAAGACTACCATAAGGAACAGAACTTCCAATAAACTGGTGAGTATAGCCATTTAATGCATGCAACTCTACTTTTATTTTATACATTTGTATGCTATTGTCATCATTGTACAAAGAATGTAATTGCTGTGTGTATATGTTACATACATTTTAATAACTATTTAAATAAAAATGTATAATTTAAGATATGCAATAATGCACTTAAATTGTAGAAAATTTGAAATTTATTTGCACTGCATTGCACATTTCAGCTATTTTTTTGTCAGTTGTGGAACCAATGTTTGAGAACACATTCCCAGAAACAGATTACAACATTTACTCCTTCTGTCCTTCAATTCATGAACCAATGTTCTATACTTGCTAGCTGTAATGCTCAATATTTGGAAATCTATTGTGGCGATAGTGACACACTGCGTGCATCAAGTCTGCTCTAATGGTTTAATTTTTGGTTCAAATTGGCCTTTAGTGGAGCGTATATGCATATACAATGAATGTAGGTAGAAAGCACACCACACTTGATATTCATGTGAATGGAACAAAAATAAAGCAGGTGCAAGAATTTAAGTATTTGGGAGCCGTTTTTACTCAGTACAAACTCGACAGAGAGATAGAAACAAGAGTTCAGAGTGAAAACACTGTAACCTACCATCTGTCTCCCCTACTAAAACACTACAAGCAAAAAAGCAGATGATAAATAGTATTTTTATCCCAGTCCTGTGCTACCAGTGCCAGACATAGGCATTCAATAATGCCCAGGAACAAAAGTTAGTCCTGCGAAAGGTCACTAATAAAACCAGAAGAGACAGAATCACAAATACCAATATCCAGGAGAAGGTTAAAACAATTTCCTGCATAGTGAAACAGAGAATGAATTGGTTTGGTCACATTGTGAAAATGCAACCAGACCACGTTGATCTTACAAAATTCCACAGGAGAACATCAGGAACAAGGGTGAGATGTAGACCAAAGAAAAGATGGACAGACAGCTTAAAGGAAACTTGCCGTAAAATGGGGGAAAATGTTACTCGAGCCACAAGAGAGGCAAAAGACAAATACATACCACGACACTGGGCTACAACCCAGTAGAAAGTGAGACAACAAAATAAGAAAATATGCAGCAATGCTCATATAGATTGTGGAGAGTAAAGAACAGGGTCCTTGCACCCTTTTGAGCGAGCATATTGTGAAAGGCAAAAATCTGTATTTTTAAGCAGCGATGATTCCTATCCACCCAAATAACACAGCCATAAATAATTCAACCCATATCTAAAGACTATGTTCTGTGCTCATGTTTCTACCATGCTGCAGTTTTGAAAGTCACTGAAGACAATAATCATGGAACATAAAAGCCAAAGACATGTCTTATCTATGAGAATAAGCTTAACAAGTAACTAATATTTTGTTTATTAGCCAAGAAAAAAATATTCAGGTTACTTTTTTTACTCCCCCCTTGTAACTGCCTCTATGAGCATCTAGTACAACTAGATGTGTATGTGTGTGTGTGTGTGTGCGGTGCACTCGCGCTTGTTGAGACAGAGTGAAGCATCAGACAGATAAGAGAGATACGAAACAGTATGAACAATTAGAGATTCACTAACATTTGGGACAAAATGACAAACATATGATAAGTAAATGTTAAAGGCGAGGGCTCGGCTTCATCGCCGCGGGTCTCCCTATATGGATCAATCTCCGGAAAAAAATGCAGACTGCTGCAGCTCAAAATCTAACCCTAACAGTCTGAACACGAGGCAAACAGCTTGACCACTTCGCCACAGATAAGTAAGAGAAGGACCATCAGATCACCATTCTTCACTTCAGGACAAGGCATAACAGAGAAAATAAGCACATGCACTGTTTGTTTCACCACTGTGCACATGTGGGCTGAGCAAAAAAAGCTGCAGGGCATGTCTTCTAGGACTGTTCTTTGTATAGAATTGAGAAAGACTCAGTGGCCAAATGGCTCAACACTATACTCAAAGTTGCATGGAAATATAGACAACAGTTGTATTCATCGCAGGAACTTGTCTGATAGTATACAAAAATTAATGAGTGAACACAAGACAAAGAACTATAAGAGATACAGAAGCATGTGACAAATGAGTTGTAAGAGGCAAGAGATTGATAAATATGTATGACAGACAAGCATAAGAAATTAAATGAAAGACATATGAGGTGTGTTCAAAAACGATCCAACCGTAATTTTTTCCATGGAAACAAATGCAGCATGGCTGCTGTTCTTCGGCAGGGAAGTATAGGGGACTGTCCCACATGAATTTTTATTCCTACCCGCAGATTGCATCAGCCTCTGGCAGTCCGCCTTTCAGTATTGAGTTTAGTGAACACCCGTCGGGTTTTCATTCACCACAAAATGATGGAAAGAAATGATCAGCAGTGCTGCGTCAAATTTTGCCAAAAGCTAGGCAATGCCCATTCCAAAGATTCGACATGTTTTCGGTGACACAAATTAAGGAGTTGTACAATTGCTTCAAAGATGGCCGCACATCGGTGGAGAGCAGATCATTCTCCAGTAGGCCCTCAACAAGCTGAAATGATGAAGTCATTGACCAAAAACGGACCTTGGTCTTACAGAACCATGTCACATGCAAGAACCTACAGATGAGGTGGGGATAAGCATTGGTTCGGTGCACTCCATGTTGAATGAGGATTTGGCTATGCGGAGAGTGTCTGCAAAATATGTGCCGAAACTGCTAACGATGGAACTAAAAGAACACCGTCTAGAAGTCTCACAGGATTTGCTGGACTGCGCAAAAGGTGACCCCGACTTCCTGAACACTGTGATGAGTTGTGGGTTTATGGATACGACCCAGAAACTAAGCAGCAGTTGTTACAGTGAAGACATTCATTATTCCCGAGGTAGAAAAAAGCAAGTCATATGTGAAGAGATGTTAAAGTCATGTTGACCATTTTCTTTTACTCCCATGGGGTTGTGCATCATGAGTACGCACCACAAGGTCAAAACATTACCAAAGAGTTCTACCTGGAGGTCATCCGTCGCCATCGTGATGATATTTGACGCAAATGACTAGACCTGTGGATGTGAACTTGGCAGCTGTATCATGACAATGCACCTGCCCATTCTTCGCATCTGATTCAGACTTTCTTGGCCAAACAACATTCCTCTGGTTTATCAGACTCCCTATTCTACCAACATGGCTCCTTGTGATTTTTGGCAAGGTTTCCCAAGCTGAAAATTCAGATGAAAGGGACCCGATTTGAGTCATGAGAAGACATTATGTGGAAAGTGACGACCCAACTGTACTCCATTCCCAAAGAGACTTTCCTGAAATGCTTCCAACAATGGCAGGACAGGTGGGAGAAGTGGTTAGAGTCACAGGAGAGTACTTTGAAGGGTATTTGAGTTTCAAACCTCCAGGTGAGTAATTGCATCTTTCCGGACCAAAGGTCAGATTCGTTTTAAACACACCTTGTACCGAGACATATACAGAAGAAAGAACACTAGGTGAAAGAGTTATATGAAAAGAAACTTACCATCATCTCCAGGAGGTAGAACTCACACTCAAGCACGTGCTGTATTCTGTAAGGATACTCACCATTAAAGGCATGTCCAAATTTGTTCTTCACTGCAAGAGATGAAGATGAAATAGATGCATTTAAGGCAAGGCAATATGGCAGCACACATTTAACACAATACCTGAGACAGTGCACTGTTTCTGGAATACATCACACCTGTCAGTATTATCTGGTTGTCTTTCTCCTAGAACACAGGCACACAAAGTATAGCAATGGTAAAACAAGAAACCCATAGAAAAACAATGCAGCAGTGGATGAACTGTCAGACATTTTGTTGTAGGAGGTTTATGTTTGCTTCCATAACCGAAATAGTTTGATACACATTTACAGCTGGGCAGATTAAAAAGAAGTCGCTGATCAACATCAAAATATCACCTCTATTCAATGCCAATGTCCCCACTACAGGTGTTCTTGGGGTCAGCATTATAATTTCCACAAACGGGGCTGAGAATACAGCAGTGAATGAGCTGACAACAGCCAGTGACTCATAGCTGGCTGCTTGCATCAGGGTCAGCAAACCACAGCTGACCAAGACCCTGTTCTGCCTTTAAGCTGTGGACAAGGAAACAGGCTGCACTAGTGTAGTCTGGCTAAGAGAATAGGAATCACAGTGGGAAGGCAAACCCGATACCCCGAAAAAGCTAGCTGAAATCGGATGTGTCGGGCTGAAAGGCGCAGATATCACAGCCTTGCTGTAAACTATGACACAACGTCCTTTTCAGGACGAATACCAAAGAAGAATTATTCTCACAAGCCCCATCATGGCCAGGACATCACTGTAAATGGACATAAATTGGAGACAATAAAACAGTTGAATTATCTGGGATCTATAATTGGAGAAGATCACACAAGAACAGAACTGAGAGCAAGGGTCAGTCACGCAAATAACTTCAACTCTTACAAAGATGAGGAAAGATAAGAACATATAGCTAAAAATTAATGCAGACTATGATTCTCACTGTATATGCATTGCATGCAAAACATCGGACACTAAATGCTGACCAAACGAAAAAGCCAAAGCTATGGAGATGAGATGCTTCACACCGAATCTCGGAATATTGTACAATGATCAAATCTCAACATATGAAATACAATCCATTAGAGTGGACAGGAAAATCTAGAAAGTGACAGCAACAATGATGATGAACAGACAGTGGTGCAAACAGCCAAATTCAAAATTGCAGAAGCAATATGAGTTCCGCAAGCCTTCAAGTATGTTAACTGCTAGAGCTTAAAAGGACCTTAGCTGGACAATTTTGTTCAAACTCTCGGCTAGCCAAGTGCACTAAGCATTGCTGCTGAAATAATTAACAACGCAACAAGTCAAGAGAAGGGCAGTGCTACAGTGGATACCATCACACTGTGACATACCAGAAAACGAGATCGGACAGGTTAGTAAAGGAAGGAGTAATACGAGAACAAACAAAATAAACTATCACCTTTGATGAAAAGAAGACCTTTATTCTAGCCATAACAAAAGTCAACCTAACGAACACAAATATCACTACTTATAGTGAGTCCAGCATGTGAACTGCAGTAGAAAAGGACATAACAGATTGAACGGTCACTTACAAAGGCTAAAATTGGCTCTATTGCTCATGTGTATAAACAGACAAGCAGCACAGACAAACAAACATATCCTACAAATCTGTTATATGCTTAGGCATTTGCGTATTGAGCACTGGTCCACGGAGACAAACTTCCACACACCGCTGTTTGGAAGCTTTGAAGAACTCTCCACCACAACAACCTTTATCCAGAGAACTGGACTTCGTGTGCAGACATAATAAAAAATGTGGCGAATGAGAAGCAGAAGAATACCTAGGCATTTGCCGGGCCAGGTGAATGAAGGAGAGCACAGTAATAGTTAAACGGCTGGGGAGGAGAGCTGAAAGGTGACTGCTTGCGACGAATCCTTAGAACCACAGCACAATGAATTAGTACATATTTGAAGCTCACTGAATGGTGGTAAATACACAACATTCTACTCCCTTCCATTTCTATGAGGTGAGCTAGTTAGCTTTCTTTCCACTTATGCCGTTAAGTGTCGTGGGGAGTTTAAGTTTCCTGTCCTATGTGAAGTACTCTGCGTCTGTTAATGTGGGCCATTGTCGCTGCATGATCACGCTAATGTCAACTATCCACCTGCCTCGTGGCTGCGCCTTGCCCTGTAGTAAGATCTACCAGTGTTGTAAGCCATCAGTGGAAGTTGATGAGGGTGCATTGTCATGAGATGACCAATCCAATATATTTTGTGCCTGGACAATGTATTCTGCAAAAGGCGTAGTGCTGACCATACTGCAAATGTCTTAGTTTAGCATTCTGTCTTTCCTGATAACACAGATGACCTTCTTCAAACACTTCATTTCACATGTCAAAATTCTGCTCTCATGCGCCATGGACAAGGGCCATGTTTGGCACTGGTAGCACAGAATCGGCATAAATATACTGTTTATCAGCTGTTGTTTAGTTGCCAAACTAAGTGTGAAAACCGATAAGTCATCGCAGCTGCTTTCTGATAGTCTCGATTTCCTAGTTGTTCCTACCGTCTGAAAAAATCCTGCCCAAATACTTGAACATTGACACTTATGTTGAGTGGCCCAGGTGTTCTACTGATCCTCACAGTTTCTGTTTTCTTCTTGTTAACTCTCATATTGTATTTAGCACAGGAAGTCGCAAATGCTTTCATGTAATTCTGCATTTTATTCTGCAGATTCGGTCACGGATTGTCTTTCCTCCTGCACTTCTCACACAGTGCATCTCACAGCTCTGGATCTTACACTTATGTGTTTCTATTAAGGACCAAGATTTACATTGGTAACATAATGTCAGAATAAACAGCCTCCTCTTAGTTTAAATAATGACATAACTTATTAAAGAACAAAAGTGCTCTATGGAAATATAGAAAGATAAAGAAACAACTACAAATAGTAAAAGCTACACTTTTAGAAACAAACATACATGGGCCACACTATTATTTGATAAAAATCTCAGAAAGACATAATATTAAAAAAGTAACAAAAATCATTTATAAACTTTAATAGCATTATGTTGTGATATGCACAAATATACCTAGGCTGTGATATAACTTAACGTCTTTATACTGGTTTAGAAGACCCTGCAGAGTCTGTATACAACCAGTCACATTTATATCACCTTGCTCCAAAAGCTATGCGCATCCAGTTTATTCTTAAATGCATTAAATGTCCCTGCCTCCACTACCTCCTCTGGCAATGCATTCCAAGCAGACACCACTCTCTGACTAAAAAAATGTTTCCTAATATCTATCCTGGACCTCTTTTTAGTCAGCTTGTAGCTATGCCCTCATGTTATTGTAGGTGGCTGTATTTTAAAAAACTTGTTATAGTCTAATTTATCGATTCCTCTGATCATCTTATAAACCTGTATTAAGTCACCACGAATTCTTCTCTCTTCGAGACACTGTAGGCCGGTTTTTCTGAGTCGTTCATCATAACTGTAATTCTGGAATCCCACTATCATCTTTGTCGCTCTTTTTTGTATTCTTTCTAGCATGTTTATGTCCCCTCTATGATAAGGACTCCACACCTGTACACTGTACTCAAATCTAGGTCTAACTAAAGCTTTATACAGTTTGACGATCACTTCCTTGCTCCTATGTTTAATATTTCTTTTTATCATACCTAACATTGCTTTTGCCTTTTTCACTGCTACCTTAACTTACTCACCTTTCCTGTGTGATCTATTATAACCCCTAGGTCCCTTTCCTTATCTATCTTTCTTATATTGTTTTCTCCCATTCTGTAATTATGTTCCATATTGGATCTACCCATGTGGATGACTGTACATTTATCTACATTAAACTCCATTTGCCAGCTTACAGACCATTCTCGAATTTTATCTAAATCCGACATCAATATATCCACTTCCACTTTAGATGAGACACTACTGCATAGTTTTGTGTCATCAGCAAATTTTGCAATCATGGATCCCATATCAATGTCCAAATCATTTATATATATCAAGAACAAAATTGGTCACACCACTTTTCACTTCACACCACTCAGAGTACTCCTTATTTATGCCCACCCTCTGCCTTCTTCCCGTTAACCAATTTTCAATCCATTTGGCAACTTCCCTACCTATTCCATGTGATTTTAACTTTCGAAATAATCTTTGATGAGGTACTCTATCAAAGGCCTTTGCAAAGTCTAGATAAATAACATCCACTGGCTCCCCTTTATCTATGATTTTAGTAACCTCCTCCATGAATTCTAATAGATTTGTTAAGCATGATCTCCCTCTAGTAAACCCATGCTGACTATTTCTAATTAGATTAAATTTGTCTAAATGCATTACAATGTTTTCTTTGATTATTGACTCTAACAATTTACAGACTATGCTCGTTAAACTCACCGGTCTATAATTTGCTGGATCTGATTTTTTGCCTTTTTTGAATAAGGGGATCACTCCTGCATCTTTCCAATCCCGTGGAACAATCCCTTTTGTAAGTGATTGAGAACATAATATAGCCAATGGTTTTGCTAGTTGGTCTCTAATTTCATACAGCAATTTTGGATGAATACCATCTTGACCTGGAAATTTATTCACTTTCAACCCCTCCAATTTTTTTAAAACCATTTCCTCTGTAATACAGATTGATTTTAATCCCGCTGTATCCATGTCTCTTTGAAAAATATCTATAGGCTCTGGGATCTTGGAGCAGTCCTCTTTTGTGTAGACTGTGCCAAAGTACTGATTGAGCAGATTAGCTGCCTCCCTATTCTCACTTATTATTTTCCCTGTACTGTCTATGAGAGGGCCTACTTTGTCTTTCGTTCTTTGTTTATTTCTAACATAAGAGAAGAAGCTTTTACTGTCAGTCTTGATCCTCTGAGCAAGTTTTTTTTTAAAGTCTATTTTTGCTGTTTTATTCGCTTTCTGAGATATGTTCTGCTTGTCCAAATATTTTACATATGTTTCTTTTGATTTACCTGCCTCTATATATTTTTTCCATGCTTTATTTTTTGCTCTTCTGCATTTAACTACAAATCTAGTTATCCACTTTTTACGCTTGGGGTTTACCTCCCTACATGGAACACATTCCTCTTTTAGCGTTTCTAGAACTGTTTTAAAACTTTCCCACTCCTGTTCAACATCTGTTCCTACGACAATATCTTTCCAGATTATGTGATTCGCTGCCTCTTTCATCCTCTTAACATCTGCCTTAGAGTAGTCATATGTTCGCGTGTTTATGTTTACTTCTTTCCCTGCAATAAGATCCCAACGGATGATTTGATGGTCACTTGAGCCAAACAATGTACAGATATATGTATATTCACAAAAATAGATATGTTGTTATATGTACAGATATATGTATATTCACAAAAATAGATATGTTGTGATATGTACAGATATATGTATATTCACAAAAATAGATATGTTGTGATATGTACAGATATATGTATATTCACAAATATAGATATGTTGTGATATGCACAAATATAAATGTGATGTGATATGTACTTATATACGTATATTCACAAATATAGATATGTTGTGATATGTACAGATATGCAAAAATACACATTCGTTGTAAAATGTAAATAATATACCTATGTTATGATATGTACTAATATATCTATGTTATAATATAAAAAAATAAGGCGGGGCGGTGGAGAAGGACATTGCTAAGTTACTTGTGGGAAAAAAACATGAAAAAAAACTAGTAAAAGTTGATTAAGGTTGAGCTTAATCAAAATTTAAAAATGGGTATGGTCAGATACCGCACCGAGACGAGAACACAAACAAAACCTACGTTACGACCAATAGGCCTTCATCAGGGACAACAACACTGAACTAACAAATCAACAAATAAGAAAAAATGGTCAACTCATCTGTTTCAGGTGGGAGACGCTTTCAGTCTAAGCGACCTGTCGTGCCAAGTACTCGATAGAAACTGAAATAGGAGCGGTCAAACAAAAAGTGGCGGAATATGCCTGATAAGCCAAGCGTGGCCAAATAGTGGTCCAGATAGGAGAACAATGAGAAGGCAATATAAGCCGGGAGGGCGTGATATTGATATAAGAGAGGGGGGAAGAGAACTGATGGAAGAATGGGAGAGGCGGGGGGGGGGGGGGGGGGGGGAAGGAAGACAAATAGATGGGGGCCAGTGTGAGGGTTTAAGAAAAAGTATGGAAGATATTTATACCATGTGGTTGGAGACATCCCATACTAGAGATAAGTCTGTTCTCAAGGGCGAATCGATGACGATCGTCAGAGAAGCACGAAACTAGACCAGTGACACTGACGTCAGCCATACCCCGGTGCTCAGGACCATTGAAGTGGCTGGCAATTGGGGAACCAGTGCGGTTGCGGATGTCGTTGAGGTGTTGGCGGAAACGCTCCCGTAGTTCCATACCAGTTTCCCCAATGTAAGTCATACCACACTGGCGGCAGATGATGGAATAGATGAGGTTACGAGATTTGCATGTGAACCCCTCTTTGATGAAGAATTCAGCCTTAGGAAAGGTAATGGAGCGAGAAAGGATGACATGAGGGCAGGTAACACAGCCACGTGAATTTTTGCACGGCCTGGTGCCTGGGAGGCTATGAGGGCTGGTGTGTAGGCGACTACTGACCAGCAAGTCCCTCAGGTTCCTGTCACGCTTGTAGGCGACAAGGGGAGGATCGGGAAAAACTTCGCGAGTGGCAGGATCAGAGTGAAGGATAGGGAGATGGCGGAATAGGATATCCCGGACAGAGACGCTGTGAGGGTGATAGGTGAGGACGAGTTTCACACGGTCAGAGGGAGGACGGCGGGTGGGAGTGAGGGAGTCTTGGCGGGAGATAAGAAGAACCCGCTGAAGAGCGGAGGAGAGAGTGGTCTCAGGGTAGAGTCGCTTGCGGAAGAAGTCAAGCATCTCGTGGGCCCTGAGGAGGAAGTCGTCGTCATCCTGACATAGGCGTCGGAGGCGGAGGAGTTGGGAGAAAGGAAGCGAATCGCGGCACGATAGGGGATGGGAGGAAGTGTAGAGGAGGTAGTTGTGAGCGTCAGTGGGTTTGTAGTAGACAGTGGTGGAGAGGCCTGAAGGGCAGATAGAGACAGTGATGTCCAGAAAGTGGACAGACGTGAGGGAAATGTCAGACGTGAACTTGATCGAGGGATGGAAGTCGTTGACAAAGTCGATAAAGTTGAGGAGGTCCTTCTCCGACATGTCAGTCATACCAATCCCATCGTCGATGTATCGATAATACATCAAAGGAAAGGGGCCCTGGAATTGAAGCCAGATCAAGTGTTCCAGGTGACCCATGAACAGGCATGCGTAGCTGGGGCCCATTCTGGTGCCCATAGCCACACCGCTGATCTGGTCGAAGAACTGGCCATTGAATTCAAAGGTATTGAGAGTAAGAACGAGTTCTGCTAGACGGACGATGGCAGACGTGGAGATGGATGGGTTAACCCTTCGGTCAAGGAAGAAACGGAGGGCCAATAAACCGTCAGAGTGGGGGATCGAGGTGTACAGTGAACAGACATCAAGTAGGAAGAGACGATAGGTATGGTCAGGGGAGAGGACAATGGTAGAGAAAGTGGTTAAGGCGTGGTTGGTGTCCTTAAGAAATGTGGGAAGACTCTCCACCATAGGTTGGAAGACACTATCCAGGAAGTCTGATACCAGTTCGGTGGGACAGGAACAGGCAGAGACAATAGGGCGACCTGGGTTGTCGGGCTTATGAATTTTAGGCAGCATGTAGAAAGAAGGCTTACCCAGACAACTGTCAAAGATACGGAGGTTTGTAGCGCTCTTCGGGAGGAGATGTCGTTTGGTCATATCAAGGATGGTGGTAGAGACCTCCTTGTTAAAACGGACAGTGGCATCATCGGCGCGCGGTTTATAGAAAGAAGGATCAGATAGTTGAAGACTGCCCTCCTGAACATATAAATCCTTGCGCCAAACCACCACTGCTCCCCCCTTATCAGCAGGTTTAATCACGAGATCCCTACGCCGACTAAGGCTAGCCAGAGCACAGGCCTCGGTATGGGAAATGTTCGAATAACGCAAGCGCCGAGGGCAGTAGGCCTTGATATCGCGAAGAGTAGTTTTAATATAGAGGTCTAAGGCACGGGATCGGCCAGGAGGAGGAGTCCAGTCAGATTTACGATGGGAATAGCTGGAGAAAGGGTCATCGGGGTCAGGAAAAGAGCAAGAGTTGGGATTGTTTTGGTACCATTGTCTAAGACGTAGGCGGCGATGATAGGCATGCACATCCTTGAGAACAGAGTATTGGTCAATGGAGGGCTGGAGGGGGACAAAGTTAAGGCCTTTGCTGAGAACTGATATTTCACTCTCAGTCAGAGGAAGATCAGAGGGGATACAGACCACTTGATGGCGAGAATCAGTGGGCGAGGAGGAAGGAGGGGTAGGAGGACGGAGACGAGTAAGCTTGTCCTTCTTGCGAGCAGACAAGAAGTCGTATAACTGACGATTGAGAGTATGAATAATGTAGCGGATGACAGCATAGGAAAAGTAGTCCTGGGTGGAGAGAGCTAGCAAACAATGCAGGAGATGAGATTGGGAGGAATGAAGATCATGGAGCCGTCTATCGTAGCTGGATGCGATACAGCGCATACGCAGGAAGCCACACTTCCTATCTGCATGGTCAAGATGGCGGAGCTCACGTTGGCTTAAAGAGCCCGCCGCGTGGTGAAACTTGGAAGTGAACCCGCGAGGAAGAACGTTGTAGCGGAGACAATTGCGAATGAAATTGAGATGGCAAGTAAATCGGGTAATCTTGAGAGTAACAAGAGCGAAGTCAGTAGCAATACGGGAGAGGTCAGGGGGGAGAAGGCCGAAAGCCCTAATGATGAAAGAACGGAAGAAATTGGTCATGAATTTGGAGGAAGGCATGGCGATGATATAGTGAATATGGAAGGTAAGACGACACAAGATAACGAGTAGTAGCAGCAAGGGTGGTACAAATAATATATATAATTAAAATAAGGCGAGGCTGCAGCGGTTCTGTGGATGTGTATAATGGGAAAAAAACATGAAAAAAAACTAGTAAAAGTTGATTAAGGTTGAGCTTAATCAAAATTTAAAAATGGGTATGGTCAGATACCGCACCGAGACGAGAACACAAACAAAACCTACGTTACGACCAATAGGCCTTCATCAGGGACAACAACACTGAACTAACAAATCAACAAATAAGAAAAAATGGTCAACTCATCTGTTTCAGGTGGGAGACGCTTTCAGTCTAAGCGACCTGTCGTGCCAAGTACTCGATAGAAACTGAAATAGGAGCGGTCAAACAAAAAGTGGCGGAATATGCCTGATAAGCCAAGCGTGGCCAAATAGTGGTCCAGATAGGAGAACAATGAGAAGGCAATATAAGCCGGGAGGGCGTGATATTGATATAAGAGAGGGGGGAAGAGAACTGATGGAAGAATGGGAGAGGCGGGGGGGGGGGGGGGGGAAGGAAGACAAATAGATGGGGGCCAGTGTGAGGGTTTAAGAAAAAGTATGGAAGATATTTATACCATGTGGTTGGAGACATCCCATACTAGAGATAAGTCTGTTCTCAAGGGCGAATCGATGACGATCGTCAGAGAAGCACGAAACTAGACCAGTGACACTGACGTCAGCCATACCCCGGTGCTCAGGACCATTGAAGTGGCTGGCAATTGGGGAACCAGTGCGGTTGCGGATGTCGTTGAGGTGTTGGCGGAAACGCTCCCGTAGTTCCATACCAGTTTCCCCAATGTAAGTCATACCACACTGGCGGCAGATGATGGAATAGATGAGGTTACGAGATTTGCATGTGAACCCCTCTTTGATGAAGAATTCAGCCTTAGGAAAGGTAATGGAGCGAGAAAGGATGACATGAGGGCAGGTAACACAGCCACGTGAATTTTTGCACGGCCTGGTGCCTGGGAGGCTATGAGGGCTGGTGTGTAGGCGACTACTGACCAGCAAGTCCCTCAAGTTCCTGTCACGCTTGTAGGCGACAAGGGGAGGATCGGGAAAAACTTCGCGAGTGGCAGGATCAGAGTGAAGGATAGGGAGATGGCGGAATAGGATATCCCGGACAGAGACGCTGTGAGGGTGATAGGTGAGGACGAGTTTCACACGGTCAGAGGGAGGACGGCGGGTGGGAGTGAGGGAGTCTTGGCGGGAGATAAGAAGAACCCGCTGAAGAGCGGAGGAGAGAGTGGTCTCAGGGTAGAGTCGCTTGCGGAAGAAGTCAAGCATCTCGTGGGCCCTGAGGAGGAAGTCGTCGTCATCCTGACATAGGCGTCGGAGGCGGAGGAGTTGGGAGAAAGGAAGCGAATCGCGGCACGATAGGGGATGGGAGGAAGTGTAGAGGAGGTAGTTGTGAGCGTCAGTGGGTTTGTAGTAGACAGTGGTGGAGAGGCCTGAAGGGCAGATAGAGACAGTGATGTCCAGAAAGTGGACAGACGTGAGGGAAATGTCAGACGTGAACTTGATCGAGGGATGGAAGTCGTTGACAAAGTCGATAAAGTTGAGGAGGTCCTTCTCCGACATGTCAGTCATACCAATCCCATCGTCGATGTATCGATAATACATCAAAGGAAAGGGGCCCTGGAATTGAAGCCAGATCAAGTGTTCCAGGTGACCCATGAACAGGCATGCGTAGCTGGGTCCACTTTCTGGACATCACTGTCTCTATCTGCCCTTCAGGCCTCTCCACCACTGTCTACTACAAACCCACTGACGCTCACAACTACCTCCTCTACACTTCCTCCCATCCCCTATCGTGCCGCGATTCGCTTCCTTTCTCCCAACTCCTCCGCCTCCGACGCCTATGTCAGGATGACGACGACTTCCTCCTCAGGGCCCACGAGATGCTTGACTTCTTCCGCAAGCGACTCTACCCTGAGACCACTCTCTCCTCCGCTCTTCAGCGGGTTCTTCTTATCTCCCGCCAAGACTCCCTCACTCCCACCCGCCGTCCTCCCTCTGACCGTGTGAAACTCGTCCTCACCTATCACCCTCACAGCGTCTCTGTCCGGGATATCCTATTCCGCCATCTCCCTATCCTTCACTCTGATCCTGCCACTCGCGAAGTTTTTCCCGATCCTCCCCTTGTCGCCTACAAGCGTGACAGGAACCTGAGGGACTTGCTGGTCAGTAGTCGCCTACACACCAGCCCTCATAGCCTCCCAGGCACCAGGCCGTGCAAAAATTCACGTGGCTGTGTTACCTGCCCTCATGTCATCCTTTCTCGCTCCATTACCTTTCCTAAGGCTGAATTCTTCATCAAAGAGGGGTTCACATGCAAATCTCGTAACCTCATCTATTCCATCATCTGCCGCCAGTGTGGTATGACTTACATTGGGGAAACTGGTATGGAACTACGGGAGCGTTTCCGCCAACACCTCAACGACATCCGCAACCGCACTGGTTCCCCAATTGCCAGCCACTTCAATGGTCCTGAGCACCGGGGTATGGCTGACGTCAGTGTCACTGGTCTAGTTTCGTGCTTCTCTGACGATCGTCATCGATTCGCCCTTGAGAACAGACTTATCTCTAGTATGGGATGTCTCCAACCACATGGTATAAATATCTTCCATACTTTTTCTTAAACCCTCACACTGGCCCCCATCTATTTGTCTTCCTTCCCCCCCCCCCCCCCCGCCTCTCCCATTCTTCCATCAGTTCTCTTCCCCCCTCTCTTATATCAATATCACGCCCTCCCGGCTTATATTGCCTTCTCATTGTTCTCCTATCTGGACCACTATTTGGCCACGCTTGGCTTATCAGGCATATTCCGCCACTTTTTGTTTGACCGCTCCTATTTCAGTTTCTATCGAGTACTTGGCACGACAGGTCGCTTAGACTGAAAGCGTCTCCCACCTGAAACAGATGAGTTGACCATTTTTTCTTATTTGTTGATTTGTTAGTTCAGTGTTGTTGTCCCTGATGAAGGCCTATTGGTCGTAACGTAGGTTTTGTTTGTGTTCTCGTCTCGGTGCGGTATCTGACCATACCCATTTTTAAATTTTGATTAAGCTCAACCTTAATCAACTTTTACTAGTTTTTTTTCATGTTTTTTTCCCATTATACACATCCACAGAACCGCTGCAGCCTCGCCTTATTTTAATTATATATATTATTTGTACCACCCTTGCTGCTACTACTCGTTATCTTGTGTCGTCTTACCTTCCATATTCACTATATCATCGCCATGCCTTCCTCCAAATTCATGACCAATTTCTTCCGTTCTTTCATCATTAGGGCTTTCGGCCTTCTCCCCCCTGACCTCTCCCGTATTGCTACTGACTTCGCTCTTGTTACTCTCAAGATTACCCGATTTACTTGCCATCTCAATTTCATTCGCAATTGTCTCCGCTACAACGTTCTTCCTCGCGGGTTCACTTCCAAGTTTCACCACGCGGCGGGCTCTTTAAGCCAACGTGAGCTCCGCCATCTTGACCATGCAGATAGGAAGTGTGGCTTCCTGCGTATGCGCTGTATCGCATCCAGCTACGATAGACGGCTCCATGATCTTCATTCCTCCCAATCTCATCTCCTGCATTGTTTGCTAGCTCTCTCCACCCAGGACTACTTTTCCTATGCTGTCATCCGCTACATTATTCATACTCTCAATCGTCAGTTATACGACTTCTTGTCTGCTCGCAAGAAGGACAAGCTTACTCGTCTCCGTCCTCCTACCCCTCCTTCCTCCTCGCCCACTGATTCTCGCCATCAAGTGGTCTGTATCCCCTCTGATCTTCCTCTGACTGAGAGTGAAATATCAGTTCTCAGCAAAGGCCTTAACTTTGTCCCCCTCCAGCCCTCCATTGACCAATACTCTGTTCTCAAGGATGTGCATGCCTATCATCGCCGCCTACGTCTTAGACAATGGTACCAAAACAATCCCAACTCTTGCTCTTTTCCTGACCCCGATGACCCTTTCTCCAGCTATTCCCATCGTAAATCTGACTGGACTCCTCCTCCTGGCCGATCCCGTGCCTTAGACCTCTATATTAAAACTACTCTTCGCGATATCAAGGCCTACTGCCCTCGGCGCTTGCGTTATTCGAACATTTCCCATACCGAGGCCTGTGCTCTGGCTAGCCTTAGTCGGCGTAGGGATCTCGTGATTAAACCTGCTGATAAGGGGGGAGCAGTGGTGGTTTGGCGCAAGGATTTATATGTTCAGGAGGGCAGTCTTCAACTATCTGATCCTTCTTTCTATAAACCGCGCGCCGATGATGCCACTGTCCGTTTTAACAAGGAGGTCTCTACCACCATCCTTGATATGACCAAACGACATCTCCTCCCGAAGAGCGCTACAAACCTCCGTATCTTTGACAGTTGTCTGGGTAAGCCTTCTTTCTACATGCTGCCTAAAATTCATAAGCCCGACAACCCAGGTCGCCCTATTGTCTCTGCCTGTTCCTGTCCCACCGAACTGGTATCAGACTTCCTGGATAGTGTCTTCCAACCTATGGTGGAGAGTCTTCCCACATTTCTTAAGGACACCAACCACGCCTTAACCACTTTCTCTACCATTGTCCTCTCCCCTGACCATACCTATCGTCTCTTCCTACTTGATGTCTGTTCACTGTACACCTCGATCCCCCACTCTGACGGTTTATTGGCCCTCCGTTTCTTCCTTGACCGAAGGGTTAACCCATCCATCTCCACGTCTGCCATCGTCCGTCTAGCAGAACTCGTTCTTACTCTCAATACCTTTGAATTCAATGGCCAGTTCTTCGACCAGATCAGCGGTGTGGCTATGGGCACCAGAATGGGCCCCAGCTACGCATGCCTGTTCATGGGTCACCTGGAACACTTGATCTGGCTTCAATTCCAGGGCCCCTTTCCTTTGATGTATTATCGATACATCGACGATGGGATTGGTATGACTGACATGTCGGAGAAGGACCTCCTCAACTTTATCGACTTTGTCAACGACTTCCATCCCTCGATCAAGTTCACGTCTGACATTTCCCTCACGTCTGTCCACTTTCTGGACATCACTGTCTCTATCTGCCCTTCAGGCCTCTCCACCACTGTCTACTACAAACCCACTGACGCTCACAACTACCTCCTCTACACTTCCTCCCATCCCCTATCGTGCCGCGATTCGCTTCCTTTCTCCCAACTCCTCCGCCTCCGACGCCTATGTCAGGATGACGACGACTTCCTCCTCAGGGCCCACGAGATGCTTGACTTCTTCCGCAAGCGACTCTACCCTGAGACCACTCTCTCCTCCGCTCTTCAGCGGGTTCTTCTTATCTCCCGCCAAGACTCCCTCACTCCCACCCGCCGTCCTCCCTCTGACCGTGTGAAACTCGTCCTCACCTATCACCCTCACAGCGTCTCTGTCCGGGATATCCTATTCCGCCATCTCCCTATCCTTCACTCTGATCCTGCCACTCGCGAAGTTTTTCCCGATCCTCCCCTTGTCGCCTACAAGCGTGACAGGAACCTGAGGGACTTGCTGGTCAGTAGTCGCCTACACACCAGCCCTCATAGCCTCCCAGGCACCAGGCCGTGCAAAAATTCACGTGGCTGTGTTACCTGCCCTCATGTCATCCTTTCTCGCTCCATTACCTTTCCTAAGGCTGAATTCTTCATCAAAGAGGGGTTCACATGCAAATCTCGTAACCTCATCTATTCCATCATCTGCCGCCAGTGTGGTATGACTTACATTGGGGAAACTGGTATGGAACTACGGGAGCGTTTCCGCCAACACCTCAACGACATCCGCAACCGCACTGGTTCCCCAATTGCCAGCCACTTCAATGGTCCTGAGCACCGGGGTATGGCTGACGTCAGTGTCACTGGTCTAGTTTCGTGCTTCTCTGACGATCGTCATCGATTCGCCCTTGAGAACAGACTTATCTCTAGTATGGGATGTCTCCAACCACATGGTATAAATATCTTCCATACTTTTTCTTAAACCCTCACACTGGCCCCCATCTATTTGTCTTCCTTCCCCCCCCCCCCCCCCCCCCCCCCGCCTCTCCCATTCTTCCATCAGTTCTCTTCCCCCCTCTCTTATATCAATATCACGCCCTCCCGGCTTATATTGCCTTCTCATTGTTCTCCTATCTGGACCACTATTTGGCCACGCTTGGCTTATCAGGCATATTCCGCCACTTTTTGTTTGACCGCTCCTATTTCAGTTTCTATCGAGTACTTGGCACGACAGGTCGCTTAGACTGAAAGCGTCTCCCACCTGAAACAGATGAGTTGACCATTTTTTCTTATTTGTTGATTTGTTAGTTCAGTGTTGTTGTCCCTGATGAAGGCCTATTGGTCGTAACGTAGGTTTTGTTTGTGTTCTCGTCTCGGTGCGGTATCTGACCATACCCATTTTTAAATTTTGATTAAGCTCAACCTTAATCAACTTTTACTAGTTTTTTTTCATGTTTTTTTCCCATTATACACATCCACAGAACCGCTGCAGCCTCGCCTTATTTTAAGTTACTTGTGACACAGTCCACCAATCAAACTTGCATCATTCCGATTCAGGAACCAGCAAAGTCAAATCACTAGACGAAAACTGATTTAAAAGGACTGCTAAAGTCAGATGCACTGTGTCGTAAGTTGCAAAAAACAAAACACAGTGTGACACTCTACCTTAGGAAACAAAATGAGAGGATTTTTTTGTATAAATAAAGAAGATATTTCTATGTTGTAATATGTACAAATATACCTATGTTTTAATATGTACAGATATACAAATGCTTTCACATTTTACATGTACAAAGTTACCTATGTTCTGGCAGGTAGTAATGAGACGACTGTTTGAAATAACACCATACTCCTGAAACACAAAACAAACATAGTTGACACATACGTAAATGTCTGATACTAACAAAACAGCCTAATGAAAGTTGATATCCTTTCTATACAAACAGACCATAATCTGTATAGTACAATATCACAATATACAAAACTCTGTATTTCTTGATCATTGTGTCTTATCTAACTATAAAAAGACTTGTACAGATATAACAGATTAATTCACTTTAGTATGTTCACTTTTCATAGCATCTTTTTTCAGTCTGAAGTAGTCAGTGACACTCACTAGAAGAAATAAAAAATGAGAACTCCCTGCATGGTATAAACAGACAAGACAGAGAATTAAATGACATGACATCTGACAAGAATGCCTCAAAACTTCCTTGTTGAGATAGTTTATAGCACCAGACATCAGGGCTTCAAAGCAAGAGGAAGACCAAGGTAAAATTGTTTTAATGCGCTAAGGACATTCTACAGACTGAAAATAATGAGATGAGTATGAAAGACGACCATAGCTACCCATCGTGTCTAGTGAAATAAATGGAGAGAGGAGATGACAAGGCTAATTTCACTTTATGACTGTTGGCACCAGGAGTGACAGAATGTGAAATTATTACATTGAACATACAGAGGAATCTACTCACTGTTTCAAATACATAGAAGAAAGAAATAAAATGGTCTGGTCATCTCATGAAAGAAGAAAACAAACAACTACAATGGAGTGTCTATACAATATGAAGATTTGGTTGGGGCCAAAGATACAACACAATGAATGAGCAGACAGCAGCCAGTGACTCATAGCTGGGTGCCTGCATCAGAATCAAAGAACCAGAGCTGACCAAGACCCTATTCCACCTCCACAGGTGGCCCTAGAAATAGATTGCACTAGTGTAGTCTGGCTCAGAGAATAGAGATCGCAGTTGGAAGGCAAATCTGGGGTCCAAAGTAAGCCATCTGAAATCTTCAGCCTCGCTGTAAACTACGACACAGGATCCTTTTCAGGATAAACGCCAAAGAAGAAGATTTGGTTACAATGAATGAAGAAGACAATTTCCTAAATAAATAGTTTTCTCAAGCAGCTTTAGAGACAAAATAGAAGTCTTAAGACCACAGCAGAAATAGCCATACAATATAAAAACAATATGCTCTAACGGCACAAAAATTCCACAAAAACACTGAACTGAGCACATTGAGGATGACTTAAGCACAAAAATCCCTCAAGGGATTTGGTGAATAACGTAGAAATACAATCATGAGGAAGTCTAGCTAAAGAGGGAGGGATACAGAAAGAATGCCTAGTCAAATACGAAGAAGCAAAAGCCAAAGAAAGGATCAATACAATGTAAATGGGCAAGTAAGAACACTCCAAACACCAAGCAGATGATGGATACTGTCACTTGTCCAGAAGAGGTCAGGATATCATACTTTGTCTCTGAACTGGTGACCACTACCTGCACACCAAATTCAAGATAGATACCACCAGCCTGTGCTACTGTGTCCTGACAAACATGACAGCAGAACATGTACTTCAGGATTGCCTCTAAGCACACAGATCTGAAGAAAAGGATGCGACCCACGTCCACTCCCCTCAAGGAGAAACTGTTAAGGCGGTATTGAGACCTTGAAAAAAGACAGCAGACTAGTGACAAATTCTAGTCCCAGATTAAATGAGCAATGATCGCAGAAAAAGATAGATAGTTGATACAACAGAAATCCTATAAATATGCAAGAAGGGGAACTTCAGATTACAATGACAAAATCAGTAACACTAACAATAAGATATCTGGGTCAGGTGAAACACACCTCACGTCACTGTTTGTACGCCTGGAAAAAGGCTGTGTCACAGGACTCTGGTCAATGAGGTGGGGGCCGACACCGTAACCCCCATAATAGTGAGCTTACTGAGGAGACTCCCACTGCAGTACAGCCAGGAGGACTCCAGTCCACCTTCACATGTGCGGCTCGAGATGTAAGAAGAGCCATTGTAACCCTCTACCAAAGAAACAAGAGTTAATTCAGCATGTGTAGTTTCAAACAACAACATAGATAGCCTAATTTAAAGAATAGTTTGTACACCAGTAAGCAGGAAGACCAAATAGAACCACTGTACCCTACCAACCATGTCATAAACAGAAAGTAAGGAGACTTTTGTATGGATTCAGCAACCTTATTCTGTCAGATAAACTGTTGAGGTTAACTACAACAAGAGTACTTTAAGTAAAATGAATGCATGTTCCTGCAATAACTGCAGCAACAGTGACTGACATGTATCTTGGATAGTGGAATGCTGGAATTAGACCCACGGAAGACAGGTCAGTTTTACCCTCTTAATGGAAGAGAGTTGCTATGGTAATCCTGCTTAACCCTAGCGGAATCGCAGGTTTCAGACACTTGGCAATTGACTGACTAAAAAGCCCTCTATGGATTCGTAGGGTTTAATAGTGAACGGGTGCTGGTATTAGACCCTTGGAAGACAGGTCAGTTTTACCCTACTAATGAGAGGGCGTTGCTACGGTAATCCTGCTCAACTCGAGAGGAATCGCTAGTCGCAGACACATGGTTCATCTGCTTGGCTGATAAGCCAATGGTGCCGAACGCCTCTAAGCTGGAATCCCACCCAAAATCTCAGCACCACTGTGATGGGAGGCTACGATATGGTTGGGACCTGGGGCCCGACCCGGTCGAGCCTCAGAAAGAGGTATATGCCGTCCGCTGATCAAAGCGGGCGGGAAGCTGCCCGATATTCACCCCATACAGCGTAGAGGTGTGAAACCACTAGTAGAAGACTTAGTTCTCGGTCGGGATGTCGTAAGCAGTAGAGCAGCCACCACACTGCGAACTGATGACTCAACCCTTGATCAGAAGATATGCCCGCACACCCGGCGAACAACATCTCCGTGCCATGACCAGGTTAAATGCACTCCTGCCTCGCTCTTTACCTCTGTCTGCTATCAGCCATCCCAATGAACGCAGAAGAGATGCAGGCCAGCGGACATTGCACCTCTGCCCTATTGTGACAACCTCCCAGGTGGCGGGGAATGCTAGGCGTACCATCACTGCAAAGAAGACGAGAAAATAAAGGGAGCAAAGAGATACCCCACTCACATGCATATGCTACGTTTCTGGCAGGACGTGACAATCCTGGGATACAGACACACTGGACTGCCTCTCTTCTGGGATAGTATAAACTAGTACATAGTCCATATCATATCATATCATCACCACACCCAATAGACACGAGTGGTGAAAACTCGATAGTCCTGCAAGACAACTTCCCTAAGAGAGACAACTCTGACCACAAACAACTGCTGCCTTGCAGATAGGCTGGGGACAGGCTAAGGAGGGCATCCCTACAGAAACGCCTGTTGAAATCGGATGCACTGGGTCACAGGCTTAACGAAACAGTGCAACGTATATCGCTGTATGATGACGGTACAACCTAACAGAAAAAGGTGTGGCGCATATCCTGTGGAGTCCCGCCAGGCAGCGAGAGTGCCGGGCCTCATGCCTCTAAGGGGCCCACCCAATGCTACTGGTGGTCACCCACCCATGTGCTGTGGAGTCAAGGCACAAGGTGATGGGGCAAAAACTATTGACCAAAAACACAAGACCCTCAGAGTACTACAGTGGAATGCGGAGGAAGTCTTTAAAAAAAAAAGCTTTCCCTAACACATCACTTGCATGAAGGTAAGATTGACATGGCATGTATCCAAGAAACACACCTCAACAACAACCAAAAATTCTCAATCAGAGGATACCAGACCTTCCGTCTTGATAGAGAAGGTCACAAAGGAGGGGTTCTGATGCTGACTCGTAACTGCATACCGAGTACCGCGTAAGCGATCAATCACACCGGACAAGCAGAAATTGTAGGAGTCGACATAATGACACAAGAAACGAAGATCCGCATCTTCAACCTGTACGGCCCACCAAACAAAGACCTGTCACTCTCGAGTATGGAAGTCAAGGACTCCAACTGCATAGTAGTTGGAGACTTCAACAGCCACTCGGAGAGATGGGGATACTCAGACACAGACAACAGAGGTGATGAAGTGGGAGACACAAATCTCTATCTTATAATTAGGCCGGAGGATAGCCCTAGCTTCTATTCTAGAACATTGCATACCACATCTACTCCAGATTTGGCCTTTTCCACGGTGGATATTCACCACAAAATAGACCGCCAGGTGCTTAACCAATTGGCAGGTAGCGACCACAGGCTAATTAGGCTAAAAGTTTATATGGAAGTAGGCCCATAACAAACAAAACCGATCCCACGTTGGAACTATAAACGAGCCGACTGGGACAGATTTGCAATCCTGACAGATGGGCTGTGCGAAACCATCAACACACTGAATAACAACATGACACCCATGGTGGAAAGCCTAAGCAAAGCAATAATGCAGGCAGCCACCGAAACCATCCCAAGAGGGGCAAGGAAAAACTACAAGCCTTATTGGAATGACGAATTGCAGAAAGTTGAAGACGAAGTCTCAAATGCTAGGAACATAGCAGAGAGAGAACAATCTATGGAGGCAAATATCGCCCTCAAAGCCACCACGGCGAAATACAAATACTCTAAACCAAATAACAAGAGACAGCTGGAAAAGCAAAACAGAAAGCCTCAATTTAGACAAAGACGGGAACAAACTATGGAAGTTAGTCAGAGCCATGAACGACGAAACTCCACCAAACAAACAAATTACCATCAAGCAGGGTGACAACATGCTCACTGGAAAAAAAGCTGCAAACGCTTTTATAGAACATTATGCCAGAGCAAACCACATTGATGTTCCTACAAATAGGCATACAGACATTAATGAAGAACAAGAGATGCACGACAACATCAAAATGGCACCAGAGGAGCACATGATGGCAAAACTAACAATGAATAAAATGGAAGAGGCCATGAGAACTTAAAAGAAAAAGAAATAGCCCGGAAAATGCATGGCGTAACAAACGAAATGCTGATGGGGTTGGGCCAAACAGCAAAGATAAAGTTACTATCAGTCCTGAACCAAAGCTGGAAAAGGGGTATTGTACTGTAGGCATGGGAAGATGCTGTAATTATACCAGTACCAAAGAAAGAAAAAGATAGAACTGATCCAAATGGATACAGGCCACTAAAGAAACTGTACACTGGAAGAGTGAGACCAGTTCTCGAGTATGGCATTGAGGCATGGACAACAGCAGCAAAGGCGAACTTCGATAAAGTTAGCAAACTTCAAAACCAAGCCATGAGAGTTATAACAGGAGGCATGAAGTCAATGCCAATTGTAGAACTTGAAAAGATTACAAAACTGCAATCCATGACCGATAGAAGAGACTGCAGAGCCCAGCTGCAGTCAGAGAAACTCCGAAGACTGACTGACCATCCAATGCACCAGAGACTAAACAATTTGGGAAATGGGAAACTAAAGCGGAGAAACTTTGCATAAATAGCCAAAGCAAAGATGCACGAAGATCCCATTAATGCACTAACAACACCAAAGCCCATCACTACTGTACGAAAACCTACCTGGAGGCAGGATATATTTCCAGAGGTGGTAGAAAATATACCAGGTATTGGAAACAAAAACTGCCAGACTGAAAAAGAAAGGAGAGATACTACCCTAAGCTTTATATCGAAAAACTACCCAAGCATGGACTGGACCCATGCATACACCGACGGTTCTGTAACAAACACTACACAGAACAGAGGGGCAGGAGCATTCCTGAACCTACCAAATGGCAGAAAAATAACACTGTCATTCGCTACTGGTAAGTACACAAGCAATTTCAGAGCGGAGGCAGAGGCACTGAGGGCGGCAGTGGAAGAAATGGTGACACAAAGAAAATGAAAGCCATACAGTCCTGCTTACAGATGCTCTGGCCGTAGTCACAGCGCTAAGAAGCCAGAAAAACACTGAGCTTAATGACTTAAGAGCAGTACTCTGTCAACTATGCCAGCAGTCCGCACCAAAAATGGTAGTGGTACAGTGGGTTCCATCACACTGCAACATCCAAGGCAACGAGGAGGCAGACAGACTGGCAAAAGAAGGTGCAAGACTACCACAACCAGATACGTGTGACATACGAAGAGTCAAAAAGGCTTATTAGAGCTAGATACATGACCAAATGGGAAACAGAACATACTGGCTACACAAAAAAACGATGCCTATTACCAGTTCAACAGAAGA
The DNA here is from genome assembly GCA_036924085.1 of Ariolimax columbianus. Taxonomy (NCBI): domain Eukaryota; kingdom Metazoa; phylum Mollusca; class Gastropoda; order Stylommatophora; family Arionidae; genus Ariolimax; species Ariolimax columbianus. The sequence continues at coordinate 80,847,624 of JAVGWX010000002.1, read as the reverse complement.
GAGCAGGTCGTGGTCTTCAGACTTCGCACTGGCCAGAATAGACTGAGGTACAACCTATTCAATAAATTGAAGATAGGTGGTACTGACGAATGCTCGTGCGGTACTGGGAAAATGACCGCTGAACATCTGCTGCAAAACTGCCTGACATACGAGAACCAGAGAGAGCAGATGTGGCCATCACCAGTGGCAACACTAGACAAGCCTCAGGATGACCGCTGCTTTTTTCGAAAAAATAAAGGTTGACGTCTGACAGCGTACGAAGAAGAAGGATAGTGGAAAATTAAAAACAGTATGAAGAAGAGCGCAGCCGATCGAACAGGCTATATTTCATCATGCATATAGCACCATGGATCACATTTCAACCTGCTGCCGACTGATCGAAACATCCCGAGAGTACCAGATACACTAATTTTGCACTTTCATCAACTACAAGAAAGCGTTTGACTTGGTAAAACCAAAATTTGTCTGGCAATCTCTAATAGATGAAGGGGTCTAATACATAAGAATCCTTGCTGACTGCTTTACCAATTGCACGACCACCTTCCAACCCTTCTGAAGACCGGTAGTAGTATCTATACAGAGAGCAGTACGTCAAGGGGACCCCCCATCTCACCGAGTCCAAACTCAGTGTGACCTAAGCCTCCCTCTCGAGGCGCATGGTCGGCCTCACGCTTCATAGTCAGCGTATAAAAGGTCTTAATAACTCGACATACGTCAATTGTCCCTGTTGGAGGATGCAGTTATTTATGCAGACAAGATCAAATATAGTTGGATAAGGCCACTTGCTGCGAAGAACGGAAATCAATGGAGCACAGCGACAGCAATATGGTACCCAGAGACAAGAAACGATGGAGCACAGCGACAGCAATATGGTACCCAGAGACAAGAAACGATGGAGCACAGCGACAGCAATATGGTACCCAGAGACAAGAAACGATGGAGCACAGCGACAGCAATATGGTACCCAGAGACAAGAAACGATGGAGCACAGCGACAGCAATATGGTACCCAGAGACAAGAAACGATGGAGCACAGCGACAGCAATATGGTACCCAGAGACAAGAAACAATGGAGCACAGCGACAGCAATATGGTACCCAGAGACAAGAAACGACACACTGGTCTGACTCCCTTGCAACCCCTCAACAACATTCGCGAGGCCACAGATGGGCGACTCATTATCCACTGGCCTGCCATGGTCCAAGACAAACACTGTTGGAAGAGAAGTTGGGACCCGCAATGGTGTAACCACCGCTGAAAAATGGGTCGTCCAATAATCCAGTAATGAAGAAGAGTTGTGTAAGAATCTTTTAAAATCGATTCAAATAAAAAATAATGTAAGAACATACTGATGTGGACACCAGGGTCCCTTATTGAAGAGGAAAGAATGGAACCAAAGTACTCTACTAGCAAGTCACAAAATGAAACTATGCAGTTGTGCATGGAACTGGCAACTTTATCTCATAAAACATAGTGCTACAGAACTTAGAACTGCACTATCCACACAAATGGATTCATGTAGGCTTCTTGCAAGGATGACAACTACTACAGTGGACACATGCTCCCACTGAAGCATAAAACAAGTAGGATGATAACAATGAAGGTAACAATGTGCATGCTAGCGTAACACGAACTAGTAAGAGAAGTACATCATGCCAGAGGCGTACATTCGTGGCACTAGATGGCTGTATTAAAATTATATATACACCACTTGATTGAATACACAGGGCAAATAGTCCCACAGCAGACATGCTGTAGGGGATGAAGTGTTAGGGACTTCATTGTACTAGGCAACAGCTTGTTTATGAGGTGGGGTGGCCAGTGCCCTTTCTCACTGTCTTTCATGTACACACAGATTTGTTGACAGGAGTGTATCAGCAATGGGAGTTGAGCCCTGTACCATTGCCATGAAAAGTGAGTGCTCTACCACTATGCTAATCAGATGTACAAGACATAACTAGTATACACCTGTTACATATATTGTTTACATAACTTGACTATAGTCAAGACTAGTACAGCCAAACTTACTTTGTTCAAGGCTAGTACAGCCAAGTCACAAATGATAACTACAGTTTGAATAATGTACCTCAACTTTGGATGCTAAAAATGAGCAAGTTGGAGCCATCAACCAGGGATCTATGCACTTTAATGAATTCCTGAAATCCGAAACATAATTAAGAATTAACTTTAAGCCATATGAATCCATGAACAAAATACATTTTTGAATGTAAAGTATCAATGCACAGCAACAAAACAAAATATACGAGGAAATAATCAACAAATAAATGGAATATAAAATAATAGATAATAAAGAATTGAGATTGAACAAACTAAAATGTTGAGAGGGTGTGTCTGGGAAATAAATTACATAAGATGTAAAGGATAATGGCATAATCTACATGAGTGAAAAAATACACAGAATGAGATATATAACTAACTTGATAATGAGTTATGTCACCTGACAATGAAAGTAAGAACAAGAATAAAGTGGAGAGAGCATGCAGATATAAATGAATCAATAACAAGAACACACCTCGCATAGAATCTTTTAAAATAGACTGTAGCAGTGGCAATAACCTGCTGCCTGAACTTCAGCTGCTCCCCTAGTGCTTGTATGACTGTCAAGTGAAAAATATCATTCATGTTTTCATTATACAGTTCATTCACTCCATACAGATGGCAACTAATTTCGTCAAAGGAGACTGAAAAAAACTGTGGGCCATCCTAGATTACTACATAGTCCAGAGTCACCTATTAGAGAATATTAGAATACTTTACCAAGGGTGTCAAAGTGTAGTAAGAACAACAGATGGCCTGACCAAAACGATGGAGATAACAACCGGGGTGAGACAAGGGTGTGTGTTGTCGCCCCTACTCTTCAACACAAATATGGATAGAATAAAGCTGGAGGCCAAAATGGAGCATCTACCAAGAAATGCAGAGAAAGAAAGGACAGGGGCTGATCAGTTAAATGTACTCATTTTTGTAGATGATTAATGTCTACTATACGAGAATGAAGATGATCCGCAGCAGAATCTGACTGTGCTCAACTCTGTGTGCAAATGATACAGTATGAGAATTAACACACTCAAAACAGAAACTGCAGATAAGCAGATTGCCTGAAAATTTGAACATTATGGTAAATGGGACCAAGATCAAACAAGTGCAGGAATCCAACTACTTGGGCAGTGTTTTAACACAGGATGGAAGTTTAGACAGAAATTGAGATCAGGTGTCAAAAAAGCAACTACAATTGCATATCAGCTGTCACCATTACTAAAATACCCAAACTTAAACATGTCCACAAAAAGTCTGCTGATCAATAGTATGTTCATGCCAAAGCTGTTACTAGTGCCATTAGTGGACTTCAACAAAATCTCTAGAGAGAAAGAATACGACACATAACTAGGAGAGATGGAATGCACAATGAAGAGGTGCAAAACATTGTCAAAGCAAGACCCTCCACTGAATATATTGATGAGGAGAGAATCATGTGGTTCAGTTACCTAATGAGAATACAACCTGATCTAACTATAAATTAGCGCCTATAATGCACAGCGATCATGTTTTCGTCAACCGTGGCAAACCAAGAACTAGATGGATAGGAAATGTTATGAATATTCTAAATAATCATGGGATGATGACTACTTCAGTGATGCATCTGGCCAAAAAAAACTACAGCTCCCCATAACGCCTGATGGCACAAGTGGCTAGGACATGACAAGACAAGACTCTCCATACAGATAATTATGACAACTAATGAGAATGAACAGTAAACCTGTAGAACAATGCAAAATTAGAAACAAATTCTTACTCTATAAATGAAGTTCTTAGTCTGTGCAGTGACCTTCCAATTGTCACCACTGCATAAACACACACACATCGGCGTGTCTACTAAATTAAATAATAACTTATTATTAACAGCATATTTATACCAATTCTGTGCTACCAATGTCAACAGGAGATGAAAAATTGCAATGTGTGAAATGAAATGTCTTCAAAGGTCATCGGTGTCACAAAGACACAAGAATGAAGACACAAGAATGATACAAGCTTACAACAACAGACACAATATGCTGACCCAAGAATGATACAAGTGACAAAAAATAACAATACGGGACTCTTTCGAGGCCCCGCAATTTGAATGAGTACACTTTAAACCCTTTAACGAGGATCTATTGGAGGGAAAGTCTGGTGCCAACAGCCGTAGTAATTCCAGCTCCTATAGCGTATATTAAAGTTGTTGCAGTTAAAAAGCTCGTAGTCGGATCTCAGGCGCAGGCGAGCGGTCCGGCTCGCGCCGGTTCACTGCCCGTTGTCTCCTGCCCTACCGTCTGCCAGCTCTCTCCCGCGGATGCTCTTCGCTGAGCGTCCCGGGTGGCCGGGACGTTTACTTTGAAAAAATTAGAGTGTTCAAAGCAGGCCTCGGCTGCCTGAATAATGGTGCATGGAATAAGACCTCGGTTCTATTTTGTTGGTTTTCGGAACTGGAGGTAATGATTAACAGGGACAAACGGGGGCATTCATATTGCGGCGTTAGAGATGAAATTCTTGGATCGCCGCAAGACGAGCTACTGCGAAAGCATTTGTCAAAAATATTTTAATTAATCAAGAACGAAAGTCAGAGGCGCGAAGACGATCAGATACCGTCGTAGTTCTGACCATAAACGATGCCGACTAGCGATCCGCAGGAGTTGCTTCGATGACTCTGCGGGGCAGCTTCCGGGAAACCAAAGTGTTTGGGTTCCGGGGGAAGTATGGTTGCAAAGTTGAAACTTAAAGGAATTGAAGAAAGGACCCCACCTGGAGTGGAGCCTGCAGCTTAATTTGACTCAACACGCCAACACTGTAATGATTGACAGGCTGAGAGCACTTTCATTGGGTCTAATAGGGAACGTGTGCTGGAATTAGACCCTCGGAAATCTGGGGCTAGTTTCTCGGTGGCTCGATTGGCTAGCATCCAGTGTTCGTTAAAGGAATTGACGGAAGGGCACCACCAGGACTGGAGCCTGCGGCTTAATGTGACTCAACATGCCAACACTGAAATGATTGACAGGCAGAGAGCACTTTCGTTGGGTCTAATAGGGAACGTGTGCTAGAATTAGACCCTCGAAAGACAGGTCAGTTTACCCTACAACGACAGGGCGTTGCTACGGTAATCCTGCTTAAGCCGAGAGGAATCGCAGGTTTCAGACACTTGGTCATTGACTGACAAATTGAGCTCTCTCTTGATTCGTTGGGTCTAATAGTGAACAGGTGCTGGTATTAGACCCTCGGAAAGACAGGTCAGTTTTATCCTACTAATGACAGGGCATTGCTACGGTAATCCTGCTCAATCCGAGAGGAATCGCAGATATCAGACTCTTGATCCACGTGCCTTGCTGATAAGCTAATGGTGCGAGGCTACCATCTGAGGGATTACGGCCGAAAGACTCTAAGCTGGAATCCCACCCTGAATCTCAGCACCACTGCGACAGGAGGCAACGATATGGTTGGGAACCAGGGCTCGCGTCTCAGAAAGAGGTCTCTGCCATCCCGCCAATCAAAGCGGGCTGGGAGCTGTTCGATATTCACCCCATACGGTGTTGAGGTGTGAAACCACTAGTAGAAGACGTAGTTCTTGGTCGGGGTGTCGTAAGCAGTAGAGCAGCCACCTCACTGCGAACTGTTGAGACTCAACCTTTGATCATGAGATATGTCCGCACACCAGGCAAACAACATCTCCGTGCCATGACCAGGCTTGTCCCCTGGTTAAATTCACTCTTGCCTCGCTCTTTACCTCTGTCTCCTATCGGTCATCCCAATGGACGCAGAAGAGATGCAGGCCAGCGGACACTGCAGCTCTGCCCTATTGTGACAACCTCCCAGGTGGCGGGGAATACTAGGCGTACCATCACTGCAAAGAAGACGAGAAAATAAAGGGAGCAAAGAGATACCCCACTCACATGCATATGCTACGTTTCTGGCAGGACGTGACGATCCTGGGAACAGACACACTGGACTGCCTCTCTTCCAGGATAGTACAAACTAGTACATAGTCCATATCATATCATATATCATCACCACACCCTATAGACACGAGAGGTGAAGACTCGATAGTCCTGCAAGACAGCTTCCCTAAGAGAGACAACTCTGACCACAAACAACTGCTGTATGCAGATAGGCTGGGGCCAGCCAAAGGCTAAGGAGGGCGTCCCTACAGAAACGCCTGTTGAAATCGGATGCACTGGGCCACAGGCTTAACTAAACAGTGCAACGTATATCGCTGTATGATGACGGTATAACCTAACAGAAAAAAGTGTGGCGCTCATCCTGTGGAGTCCCGCCAGGCCTCGAAGGGGCCCACCCAATGCTACTGGTGGTCACCCACCCATGTGCTGTGGAGTCAAGGCACAAGGTGATGGGGCAAAAACTATTGACCAAAACCACAAGACCCTCAGAATACTACAGTGGAATGCGGAGGGAATCATTAACAAAAAGCTTTCCCTAATACATCACCTGCATGAAGCTAAGATTGACGTGGCATGTATCCAAGAAACACACCTAAACAACAACCAAAAATTCTCAATCAGAGGATACCAGACCTTCCGTCTTGATAGAGAAGGTCACAAAGGAGGGGTTCTGATACTGACACGTAACTGCATACCGAGTAGCGCGGTAGCTGTCAATCACACCGGACAAGCAGAAATTGTAGGAGTCGACATAATGACACAAGAAACGAGGATCTGCATCTTCAACCTGTATGGCCCACCCAACAAAGACCTGTCGCTCTCGGGTATGGAAATAAAGGACTCCAGCTGCCTAGTAGTTGGAGACTTCAACAGCCACTCGGAGAGATGGGGATATTTGGACACAGACAACAGAGGTGATGAAGTGGAAGACTGGGAGATAGACACAAATCTCTATCTTATCAATAGGCCGGAGGATAGCCCTAGCTTCTATTCTAGAACATGGCATACCACCTCTACTCCAGACTTGGCCTTTTCTACGGTGGATATTCACCACAAAATAGACCGCCAGGTGCTTAACCAATTGGCAGGTGGCGACCACAGGCCAATTAGGCTAGAAGTTGATATGGAAGTAGGCTCACAAGAAATAAAACCGCTCCCACGTTGGAACTATAAACGAGCCGACTGGGACAGATTTGCGCTGCTGACAGATGGGCTGTGTGAAACCATCAACACTCGGAATAACAATATTACAGCCACGGTGGAAAGCCTAAGCAAAGCAATAATGCAAGCAGCCACCGAAACCATCCCAAGAGGGGCAAGGAAAAATTACTGGAATGATGAATTGCAGAAAGCGGAAGACGAAGTCTCAAATGCTAGGAACATGGCAGAGAGAGAACAATCTATGGAGGAAAATATCGCCCTCAAAGACATCACAGCGAAATACAAAAGAACAAAAAACCAAATAACAAGAGACAGCTGGAAAAACAAAACAGAAAGCCTCAATTTAGATAAAGACGGGAACAAACTATGGAAGTTAGTCAGAGCCATGAATGACGAAACTCCATCAAATAAACAAATTACCATCAAGCAGCCTGGGGGAGGCACCTACCTCCTACCAGGCGCGTCAGCAGGGTTGCGGATTGCTGAAAGGCCTCCTAATTTGGAGGTTAGCTGCGAATAAATAAGCAGCCGTGGACAAAAACGGGTCGGCAGGCATGGAGGCTGTAAGGAGGCAGCCCCTCCACCATGCAAAGACACAGCAGGCTTATCGCCTGTTTGTCTTAAAAAACGATTACAAGTCAAAACATAGAGAAAACCGGACTGACCTCAACGGCGATGAACGGGCGAGAAATAAGGACCACGATTTACGGAATATGGAATGTACGAAGTATAAACGGAAAAGAACAAGAACTAATAGAGGAGATGAAGAGAGCAAAATTGACAGTCCTGGCACTTACAGAAACAAAGAAAAAGGGACAGGGCGTTCTGGACCATGGTGGCAACATGCTATACTACAGCGGAGTTCCCATGAGTGAATGAGCCAGGCCAGGGGTTGGTTGTATAGTGAATGGTAACAGCAAAGCAAACATTAAAGGATGGAAATTCATTTCAGAACGACTGATGGTTCTAAGTCTACAAGAGGAGGATAGTCAAATGGATATCGTCACTGTGTATGCACCAAACGAAGATGAGAGCACTGACATAAAAGATGAATTTTATGAGCTCCTTCAAAGGACCATTGACGATTGCCATAATGAAATACTTCTCCTTGGAGACTTCAACGCAAGAGTTGGAAACGACTATTCTAAATGGGATGGAGTGATCGGTAGGTATGGAGAAGATGTCTTAAATCACAATGGAAAACGACTGCTCAGATTCTGCAGAGAACAAAACCTTGTTATTACAAATACAAGGTTTCCACACAAGCGTATCCATGCCTACACAAGATGTGAGCCGGTAAGAAATGAAAGATCCATAATTGACTATGCAATAGTGAGGAAAACTGATTTCAAGTATGTAAAGGATGCTAGAGTGTTCAGAGGACCAGAGATAGGAAGCGACCACTTCCTAGTTAAAATAAAGAGAGAAATTGAAAAACACTATCCAGCTAGGCAACACCCATAAGCAAGCATGAAACATAATATACGAGGAGAAAATAAAATTAAGGCTTACAAACTACGAGAACCACATGTTAAGAGGAGATACCAAGGGCTCATAACAACAGCAATAGAAAGGATAGAGGAATCTGAAGAAGATATGGAAATGCTTTGGGTAAAATTCAAAGACATCCTCAAAGAGGCTGCAGCAGAGGCATACGGTCAAACCAAAGAAGGGTGGAAGAGAAAGAGTACACCATGGTGGACAGAAGAAGTGAAAACAATAATACGAGACAAGAAAAAGGCATGGAAGCAATACCTAGGGGCTAGGAATACAGAAGAACAAACAAAGAAATATAAAGAATATGTAAATTTTAGAACAGAAGCAAAGAAGACTGTGCTCAAGGACAAACAGAAATCCTGGGAAGAATTTGGAGAGAAACTGGAAAATAATGCTGGAGAAAACCAGAAACTGTTCTACAGGACCTTAAAGAACATGAGGAAGGAAAAGGATGCCCCCTGAAATTTGTTAAAGATAAACAAGGTGCGCTGTTGACCGTCCCAGAAGAGGTAATGAACAGATGGAAAGATTATTTCTCAGATCTCCTTGGAGTGGAGGAAAACCAAGCTCTGGAAGTAACAGTCCTAATTCAAGAAGAGGGCGCCATGGAGGGAAACGATAATATCACAATGGAAGAACTAAAGGCAGCGTTAGAGAAAATTAAGATTGGTAAAGCAGCAGGACATGATGGTATAACACCAGAAATGGTTAAATACATGGGAGCGGCAGGAGAGATGCTATTCATGAAGATTCTCAAGGCAGCTTGGCACCACAAGAAGATACCAAGAGACTGGGAGGTTGCAATAATAATACCAATATTTAAAAAGGGCGACAATCGACAATGTGAAAATCACAGAGGTATTTCCCTTCTCAGTGTCCCCGGGAAAGTCTACTCTAGGATTCTAGAACCGCGATTAAGAGGTCTAGCAGAGCCAAATATGGATGAAACTCAATGTGGGTTTAGGGCAAACAGAAGTACTCAAGACCTTATCTTTACACCCAGACAGCTAAGTGAAAAGGCTCTTGAATATGATAAAGAGATGCATCTCTGCTTTTTGGATTTGGAGAAAGCATTTGATAAAGTTCCTTGGGACAAACTCTGGGAGTGCCTGACAAGGAAGAACATCCCAGGACCCCTGATCTCTGCCATACACTATAAAACATGCAGAAATTATGTGCGGTCATCAAATAAAAAGTCAGAGGAGTTCAAGACCACTAGCGGAGTAAGACAGGGAGATATTCTATCACCATACTTTTTCATACTCCTCATGGATGAAGTCATCAAAGCCTGCAAGGAACGGACAAAAAAGTATGAAGTAGGGTACTGGAAAATGAGACCAAGTTATATCGGAACTAACATTTACAGACGATGTGGCCCTGATCACGAAAACCGAAGCACATCTCCAGATCAACTTGCAGGTCTGGGAAGAAGAGTTGAAGAAAAGAGGAATGCACATCAGCAACTCCAAAACAAAAACCATGGTGATCGCCAGAGATGAAAAGAGACATCAGATAACCCTGGGAACACGAGCACTAGAGCAGGTCAGCAACTTTAAATATCTAGGAGTGGTAATAGACAGCAGGGGAGGAATCAAAGAGGAGTTAACTGTACGAAGGGCAGCAGCAGGTAGACTGTTCCATGCAATAAATAGAGGTTTCCTCAGTAGAAGAGAAATAAGCAGGAAAACAAAGATGGATGTATACTGCTCGACCTATGTGCCTGTCCTGACATATGGATGTGAGTCATGGGCAATGACTACAGCCCAAGAAAGGCAATTACAAACTTCAGAAATGAGGTACCTAAGAAAGGCGGTTCAGGTGACGAAAAGGGACAAGTTCCGTACCAGACAATACGTAGCAATCTTGAAGTTCAACCCCTGCAGACACGAGTGGAGCAGTTCTAACTACAGTGGTTTGGCCATGTCTGTAGAATGGAAGAAGATCGGATACCAAAGAGGTCATGGAAGATCAGATACCAAAGAGGTCATGGGAGATCAAAAGTCAAGGACGCAGACCCCGAGGACGTCCCCTCACGGTAGTAGATGAGCGACTAAGTAAGTAACCATCAAGCAGGGCGACAACATGCTCACTGGGAAAAAAGCAGCAAACGCCTTTATAGAACATTATGCCAGACCAAACCACATTGATATCCCTACAGATAGGCATACAGACATTAGTGAAGAACAAAAAGAGCCACGACAACATCAATATGGCACCAGAGGAGCACATGATGGCAAAACTAACAATGAATGAAATGGAAGAGGCCATGAGAACCTTAAAGAAAAAGAAATCGCCCGGAAAATATGGGGTAACAAACGAAATGCTGATGGGGCTGGGCCAAACAGCAAAGAGGAAGTTACTATCAGTCCTGAACCAAAGCTGGAAAAGGGGAATTGTACCGCAGGCATGGAAAGATGCTGTAATTATACCAGTACCAAAGAGCAGATCCAAATGGATACAGGTCTATCAGTCTACTGAGCTTTGTAGGCAAACTGATGGAGCGTATGATAAACACCAGACTGATGTGGCATCTGGAAGAAAAACACATACTAATTCCACAGCAAGCAGGCTTTAGACAGCACAGATCCACTGAGGACCACATCATTCTCATAGCCCAGGAAATAGAGGATGCTTACCAGGAGAAAAAGAATAGAGTAGCAGTTTGGATGGATTTAGAGAAGGCATTTGACAAGGTGTGGAAAGAGGCACTTATAGTCAAGCTACGAAAAAGTGAAGTTTGTGGGAAAATGTACAGATGGATCAGCCACTACCTCGAAAACAGAACAGCCAGAGTTCAAATACAAGGGCAGATGAGCAAAAGGGTGACACTTGAACAGGAAGTACCTCAAGGGGGAGTACTGTCACCCACACTCTTCCTGGTGTATATTAACAACATCACAGAGAATATACCAAGAAGAGTCCACAGCTCCATGTTTGCAGACGATCTGGCTATGTGGACCTCTGAAAAAAATCTCACCATAGCAAGTAATCGGATGCAGCAGGTCCTAACATCGCTGGAGGAGTGGGCGAACTTATGGCTGGTCAAAATAAATGAGGAAAAAACAACATGTACGATATTCTCGCTTTCAAACAAAGCCCAGAACACCAAAAGAAGTCTTAACGGCAAATATCCGCGGCCAAACGATAACCCAAACTACCTGGGAGTCATATTTGATCAGCGCATGACATGGGAAAGTCAGATCAAGAGAAACCGAATGAGAGCTAGACAAAGAATGGCAATCATGAGGAAACTTGCTGGCACAAGCTGGGGAGCAGATGAAAGTATACTAAAGAAACTGTACACTGGAAGAGTGAGACTAGTTCTCGAGTATGGCATTGCGGCATGGACAACAGCAGCAAAGGTGAACTTTGACAAAATTAGCAAACTTCAAAACCAAGCCATGAGAGTTATAACAGGAGGCATGAAGTCAACGCCAATTGTAGAACTTGAAAAGATTACAAATCTGCAATCCATGACCGACAGAAGAGACTGCAGAGCCCAGCAGCAAGCAGAGAATCTCAGAAGACTGACAGACCATCCAATGCACCAGAGACTAAATAGATTTGGAAATGGGAAACTAAAGCGGAGAAACTTTGCAAAAATAGCCAAAGCAAAGATGAGCGAAGACCCTATGAACACATTAACAACACCAAAGCCCATCCCAACTGTACGCAAGTTTACCTGGAAGCAGCATATATTTCCTGTGGTGGTAGAAAATATACCAGGTATTGGAAACAAGAACAGCCAGACTGAAAAAGAAAGAAGACACATAACCCTGAGGTACATAACGAAAAACTACCCAAACATGGACTGGACCCATGCATACACTGATGGTTCTGTAACAAATATAACACAGAATGGAGGGGCAGGGGTATTCCTGAGCCTACCAAATGGAAAAATAACACTGTCAGTGGCAACTGGAAAATACTCAAGCAATTTCAGAACGGAGGCAGAGGCACTGAGGGCTGCCGCAGATGCAATGCTGACAGGCAAAAGAAATGAAAGCCAGATAGTCCTGTTTACAGATGCCCTGGCCGTAGTCACAGCGCTAAAAGCCAGAAAAATACTGAACTTAATAATTTAAGAGCAGTATTCTGTCAACTATGCCAGCAGACCGCACCAAAAGGAGTAGTGGTACAGTGGGTTCCATCCCATTGTAACATCCAAGGCAACGAGGAGGCAGACAGACTGGCAAAAGAAGGTGCAAGACTACCACAACCAGATTCTAGTGTGACCTACGAAGAGTCCAAAAGGCTTATTAGAGCCAGATACATGGCCAAATGGGAAACAGAACATACTGGCTACACAAAAAATGATGCCTATTACCAATTGAACAGAAGAGAGCAGGTCGTGGTCTTCAGACTCCGCACAGGCCACAACAGACTGAGGTACCACCTATTCAATAAATTGAAGATAAGTGGCACTGACGAATGCAGTTGTGGTACAGGAAAAATGGCCGCTGAACATCTGCTGCAAAACTGTCCGAAATACGAGGACCAGAGAAAGCACATGTGGCCATCACCAGTGGCAACACTAGACAAGCTCTATGGCAGTGTCGACAGCTTTTTTCGAAAAAATACAGGTTGACGTCTGACAGCGTACGAAGAAGAAGAAGACCCAAGAATGATACAAGCTTACAACAACAGACACAATACACTTGACCCAAGAATTATACAAGCTTACAACAACAGACACAATACGCTGACCCAAGAATGACACAAGCCTACAACAACAGACACAATACGCTGACCCAAGAATGATACAAGCTTGCAACAACAGACGCAATACACTTGACCCAAGAATGAAGACTTATAAGCTCTCCATGACGTTCAATGGCACAAGTGAAAGAAAACTTCACTGAACAGATTTCTGATGGTGACAAAGTAATATGTATTGGCTTGTCTACATTTGTAATTGATGGAAATACCAAACTTCTGAAAAGGTGAACAAGAGAAAGCCTGAATAATCAAATAATATCATTCAAATGACCATAAAACAGCATTTGTCAGCAAAGAATTCACACTCATTTATACTGTTGCTATACAAGGCCAGTTGCTATGTTGCCATCACGCAGGAACATAGCATGAAAACGTGACATTTTTTAAAACCAATGTTACACCATAAACCTATAAGTACAGTAAATCCAGAAACATTTTATGACCCACGATAACTCAGTTGGTAGTAGCCGATGGCTCAGATCAGGTCTGCGGAAATTCTTTTTTCTTTCAAAGTTCTATGATTTTTTATTTGATTTTGATTGGCGTCTAAAAATATGTCATTATTGATGGATTATTAAGTGTGTATAAGATATACTACACAAGTTGTCATTGGATATTTGTAATAATAATCCACAGTTTTAGTATTTATAAGCATATTGTGTATTTTCTGTTAAATTGTAACTATGAAACTATCTGTAGGTCTGAGTGTCATTCTGGAAAAGCATAAATGTCTTATTCTTTCAAGCCATATTCATTATTGAAATTATATGTGTGTATAAAAGTACAAACATATTAGTGATATTGCTTGCGTACTCTGATCATATACATTTAAATTATGTAATGTAAAATTGTCTCCGCAATAATTAATTTTATATTGACAAAAGGGGAGGAAGACTTAACGTCTGGTAAGGCAACACATACTTATCACACATGTTGGTCAAGGTCAGGTAAAATATACAGATCAAGACCCCCACCGACTTCCTTGCAGTCATTCCTGGAAATGGGCTGTCCTTGGCAGTCTGGCTAATAAGGTGGGGGATCAATGTGATCTCCATAGTAGTGAGCATCACACAGATGAAGCCAAGTATAGCATAACCGCTTGGAGGACCCGGGTCCACTTTCATCAGCGTGCTTGGGATGTGAGGAAAGCTACTGCAATCCGCCACTTAACGCTCTTTTCAGGGTGCACAAAAGAGTAAACTTACTTATTGTGGGCATTCACAACAACATATTGACAAAAGTACATCTTCTAAGGCATAAATTTATAGCACCATTAAATAATTATGAGAAAGTATATTGTATCCTAAATATATTGTACAAATATTCAGACATGTCAATTCATAATTGTTGTATTTATTTTCAGATATGTCAGCTGCTGTATGTGCAGGTAGAATGTGATATTATTTTGTCAAGGCACAACGTAAATAAATTGTTCAGAAAATTATTTCCTTATTTTTCATGTTTGTTTATTATTCATATATGTATTCCATTATGTTACTTTGTCTACACTTTAACATACACAAAATTACCATTAAATATTGTAAAACCAACAACATATATTGTTCAATTTTAAATAGTCATATATCTAGGCTTCTTTGACTATTTTATTTATTAACATTTATTTCAATCTTGCTTCTATACCTATTCTACATGTACACAAATTAATACAATTCTTCGATTCAGTTAGATTTAATTATTCCAAAATAATAACACACCCCAACTTTAGAAGACAGTCCAAACATAGAGCCATTTTCACATAGTCATTTCTCCACAACTTATTGTCTTTTTTTATTGCATAATTTTGCACACCTTTAGTACCCCCTGTAATGTCATTTCAGTCAAATTTAACTAGTCACACATTGTTTACATGATGGGCATTTAAGTCAAACCAAGACTTTTTTTTTGTAAATTCATTTATTTTTCTATGCAATCTCCTGCAACGTCTATGCAATTATCCCAGCGTTTAAGTAATGCTTGAAAAGCTTCAGCGTAGAAAGATTTGTCAGTATGTCTGAGCCAATCCAGAACAGTCTGTTTCACTTCGTCATCAGTGCTGAAATGCTGACCTTCCATGAATTCTTTTAGGGGTCCACAGGTGGAAATCACTTAGAGGGTGGTGCAGGCTGTAAGGTGGATGTGGCAATACCTCCCAGCCAGCCAAGTTGTTGCATATAGCACATAGTGAGGTGAGCAGTCTTGAATTCTTCTTTGCCAGTCAAATGCGGAAAGTGTCTTGGCACCCAATATGCAATAACCTTCCAAAAATGCAAATGTTCATGAATAATAGTATTCACCGCACCCAGAGAAACACTTGCCTCTTGTGCAATTTTTCGGCAGGTTATGCGTCCATTTTCCAGGACAAGATGTTCCATAATATGGATATTCACAGGAATGACTGTGATGGGTTGAGAGCCACCACAACCTGGATCATCACTCATGGAAGTACAGCCTTCTCTAAAACGTTTACACTATTCAAATGTCTTACTGCGGTTGAGTGTCTCATAACCGTTTTGGTGATTGCAGTCTTCTGTAAATTTTCACAGGTTTCACGCCTTCTTTCACAAGAAACTTCATCACAACACACTGTTCTATGCAAGCACTAACAGTGTTGTCCGTCATTTTTATTTACCTGACCCATGGCAAGTGGACCACCTAGACGTAATAGGACCCAGGTGCCCCTAACTAATGATAGTAGTTCCAGCATGCTATAACCCATTCAGGAAGAACTAGAACAAAAAGTCCAGGTTTGATTTGAACGTCCCTCGTACAATTCATATCAAAGTGTATGCAACTCTATATAATAAGCTATTTTTTGGTTATTGCTGCTTGTTTATATACATGCCTTGACAAAAAAATTGTACTGAATATGCAGTAAGCTACATTCTCCTTGAGGTGGTCCCCTAGTAATTATTAGTTGAAATCCTAATCTCAAAATAATTAATCTAAAATAAGAAACATCAATAACAAAAATGCACTGCTTAAAATCACATGGAATAGGTGGCGAAGTTGCTAAATGGATTAAAAATTGGTTAATGGGAAGAAGGCAGAGAATGGGAGTACATAAAGAAGGAGTACTCTGAGTGGTGTGAGGTAAAAAGTGGAGTGTCATAGGGCTCGGTTTTGGGACCAATTTTGTTCTTGATATATATATTCTTCATCGTACGCAGTCAGACAGTAACCACTATTTTTTCGAAAAAAGCAGCCGTCATCCTGAGGCTGTGATATATATATAATAATGATTTAGACAATGATATCTGATCCATGATTGTAAAATTTGCGGATGAAACAAAAACTATGCAGAAGTGTCTCATCTAAAGCTGAGGTGGGTATGTTGTGGTCGGATTTAGATAATATTCGGGAATGGTCTGAGAGCTGGCAAACGGAGTTTAATGTAGATAAATGTACAGTCTTCCACATGGGTAGATCCAATATGGAATATAATTACAGATTGAGAGAGAACAATATTAGAAAGATATAAAAAGAAAAAGGACATAAGGGTTATAATTGACCATATAGGTAAGGTGAGTGAGCAAGTCAGGTAGGAGTGAAAAAGGCAAATGCAATATTAGGTATGATAAAAAGAAATATTAAAAATAGGAGCAAGGAAGAGATAGTTAAACTGTATAAAGCATCAGTTATACCTAGATTTAAGTACTGTGTTTTTCTGGATCATTATTGTAGAGGGGATATAAATATGCTAGAAAGGATACAAAGAAGAGCGACAAAACTGATAGTGGGATTTCGGAATTATGAGGAAAGTCTCAGAAAAAAAAAAAAACGTGTCTAGAAAAGAGAAGAATTTGAGGTGATTTAATACAGGTTTATAAGATTATCAAGGGAAAGAATAAATTAGACAATAACAGGTTTTTCAAAATACAGCCGCCTACAAGAACAAAAGAGGGCATAGCTACAAATTCATTAAAGAAAGCTCCAGATTAAATACTACGAAATATTTTTTTAGTCAGAGAGTGGTGAGTGCTTGGAATGCATTGCCACTGGAAATAGTGGAGGCAGCGTCCATTAATGCATTTAAGAATAAATTGGATGTGCTTAATTATTTTTACATCAAGTGAAGTAAAAGAAACTGGTTGTATACAGACTCTTTAGAGTCTTCTAAATAAGTATAAAGATGTCAAGTTAAATTATTTTCTAATTTTATCTGGTACTGGCATTGCCTATAAGAGAACTGGCCTTATTTATCAGAGATGTGAAACATATTCTATCTGATGTCTGTATAGTCAATAACTAACCATTAGCAAAAAGCATCATGATCTTTTGGTAGTCTTCTTCTGATAGGACTTTAAGGTCAAGCTGTCGCTCTCTGTACAAGTCTTGCCTATCAAGAACCCACTGCTGACTAAATGGAGAGAATAGTGAAGATAACACAAACAAACAAATTTATTACTCATCTGACAAATCGTTCAAAAAAAGTAGACACAAACATTTACAGACATTTAAAATAATCATCTTCTCATACACAAAATTATATTACACTTTAAATTAGTATATGCATATACCTTGGGGAGGAAGACTAATGTCTGGTCAGGCAAAATATACTGATCAGACATGTTAGTCAGGGTCAGGAAAAATATACTGGCCAAGACCTTGACTTCCCCGCAGTCCTCCCTGGAAACGGCTGTTTTCATGGCAGCCTGGCTAACAAGATTAGGGGTCCACATGATCATGGTAATAGTGAGCGACAGGCAGTAGAAGCCAGTAGATAGCACAACCGCCTGGAGGACCCTGGTTCACCTTCATCAGCACTCTCGGGGTGTGAGGAAAGCTACTGCAACCTGCCACTTAATTTCATTTCTCAGGGCACACAAAAGAATAAACCTACTCATTGTGGGCATTCGCAAACAACAACAACATGCATATACCTTGGTAGTTAATTTGAATTATTAGACGTGATGTAGCCAACTTTATTTAATCTTTATAGCACAAGCATATGCAAGTTATCGCAGGCAAGGGGTACCCCCCACTGTACAAAAACACTTTAAACATTATGAGAACAAGAACCAAAAGAGAGATCCTTGAATGGCACAGTAAGAGAGAATGATCGGACAGATGAGACTTCTTCTTCTTCTGAGTTCATGCTTTTTGGTCATGCTAGATTTGTAGACCCGTCGCTAGAACAAAGTCCACTGTCCTCTCCAGATCCAGGTGACCGCCCCACAGCTTCTGCGTCAACTCACCTCCCTCTGGCCAGGTTTGGCATCATAGATCTGTGTATTGGGCAGTTCTGTAAGATGTGTTCAGGGGTCTGGACCCCAGTTCCACATGGGCAATCAGTTGTGTGTGATATCTTGAGCAATAGTCTGCAGTGGCCTATTCTCAGGCGAAAGATAGTGCTCTGTTGGTGTCTGTGGGGCTGGTGGATTGAGTCAGGTCTATTGCTCACACAGATGAGGCAATAGTTACGGAGAAGAATGGGACCACACTGGTTGTAGGATGACAGATTACCACATTGTCATCACAACCCTAGGCAGGAAATGCAAAAACTGGTGCAACGGGAAAGCAGAGCTCATGGTAAACCAGTTGATAAGTGCTAACATTCAGTAGTATGCCTGCTTTGCAGTGAAGAATTAGGTAGGGGCTTCTCTGCCACAGTGAGAGATCAGGTTGTTGGTGAGCAGAGCGAGGCGTACGGGACATAACATATGAGAATAAAGATGGAGGCATCGACCTCAGCTCTGGGATGGTTATTTGAGACCTTTTTTAACAAGAGCAGTTATTGTGCCCAAGTTCATACTTTGGAAGCTACAAAATAAATGGCTTCTGCACGAGTGGATCTGTCAACTGCAGAAGCCTCAAACTTCCAGGGGCTGGTGTACTGTTCTAGTCATGATGTGATCCTGGACAATGAAAGAGCTGACATCTTGGCTACACAAGCACCTATTTTTGGGTACATTAGAGATGCCTAGCGGTGACATTTTCAAGTCTCAATGACCATCTGTTGGATGATGACACTACAATAGATGAAACAGCAATTCAGACTGCAGAACTTTGAAATCAAATGAGGTCAAGCAGAAGTGCATGAGAGGACAGAGCAGGAATGTGTTCAGCCAATCAGCTACAGGAAGTATCAGTATCCACACTCTTTGCTATTTACTGGGAAAGACTCAGCACCTATGGATATAGCCCGGAGTGCAGTGAAGTCAATTCTTGAGAACAGAACAGCACACTCATAATATCAACATGCATACTTCGTCTATTATTCACCCCATTACTTTATTTAATAAACAGTAAACTCAGCTTACACCAGAGTGGTACCAGAGTTGAAAACCAACAGAACCACTGTAAACTTCCAGAAATGTCATAAAAGATGACTAAAGAGGGTTGTACTTACTTTCCGTGTCCAAGCACCACGTTATACAGTATGCTTCTAGTATTCAGCGACATGTATTGCCTCGTGATTTGCCTTCAGCATGTCGCACCGATTGCATATTTCCTGGAAGTTGGGGCAGGTCATCAGGTGTTCTGGGTCATGTATTGCGCCAGTCACATGTCATCATCTGTGTATCCCCATCATTTCATATTCCTCTTCCACCGTGATACACCAGTTCGGAGTCTGTTCAGCGACTTCCATGTTGTGTATGGTAGATGATGTCTGGGGGCATGTTTCTCCCGAAGTTCCATCTCTGGGGCCTGCATCAATTCGAGCTATCTCTCAATATGGTGACTTTCAGGGTTTGTCTGTATGGGCTGTGTTGATTTTAAGAAGCTATGTCTGGATTTGAGTCTTTTGCTCTGTACCTGACGTCCAAATATTGGGTGCCTTGAGTTGTGCTCCTGTTTTTTTCATTAGATTTCTGCTGCGACACTTCTTCGAATCTCAGGTGGTGCTAGGCCAATTATGGGGTATATTTTATCAATGGAGGTGGGTTTTAGACACCCTGGTACTATCTGATCTGCCTCATTTATTGCTGTTTCAACTAGTTTCGCACGGGTAGAGTTTTTTTCAGACTGGCGCAGCGTATTCAGCTACGGAAAAACATGGGGCAAGTGCCGATGTCCGAAGAACTCATGGCTGTTCCCACCTATGTTGCGCTGTCAATTTTTGGATGATATTTCTTGCATGTCTTACGCTTTGTGTCCTGACAGTGCATCATGTAGGACAATGCACTGTCTAACTTCACACCTAGATATTTGGGAGCCGTTCAGTGTTCAAGATTCTGCCCTTGCCACCTAATCTGAAGTTTCCTTTTTGCCTCTCTGTATCTGGGTCGTGAAACTTCATGATTGTCCTTTTGAAACCAACAGTGCATATACTCAGATAAAGGCTTCCTGCAATGGGACCAGTTTTTGTGGTGGCCTTGTGCTTCACTTTAAGCAAATCAAAACAGCAAAACCAAACTCAACTTGCTTCAAATCATTCACTGAATGATTTCATGAATGCTTTTAGTTCACAAATTTTTTAATATTATACTCTAGGTGAGTTGTCCATGTTTAGTCTACTCTCTCCCCCATGACCTATCCAACTTGAGTAACCCTTCTGGAAGCGTTCACTTCCGTTGGCTTAATTCCTGTGATCATTGAGACATACAAGCTCCCTCATCATCATTTCAAGGTAACGGACTTGATGGTAACAACAGTCATTTACAGACGAGGACTGACGTCATCTGTTACAGTGAATTATTAAGTAAGAGTTATACTTGTATGTATTTTACTATTTGAACCGTTTGTTTTCAGTGACTACTCATAACTGGGATTCAGTTTTACCTTGTAAGTTATATTATATATTATCATTATAATTGTATTTTAGTATATTTATACTAAGATATAAAAGCCCTTGGAAAAACAATACCATCTCTACTTAATACCATTGACAGTCTCAGCACTTCGCATATCTAAAACTAGCAGACACTGCCTACAATGAACCACAATAAAGTACAAGTGTGTCATTGTTACACTTTCACCTGACTAGTTTCTTCTTCTTCTTCGTTCGTTCTCAATCTCCAGCTACCAAACCCTGAAAGGGCTTTAGTAGCAGAATGTAGTCCAGAGAACGGAATGCGTTGTGTCGTAGTTTACAGCTTGGCTGCGATATTTGCACCTTTCGGTCCAACACATCCAACTTCAGCAAGCATTTTTTGAGTACCGGGTTAGCATTCCCTCTTCGATCCCTTCTCCTTAGCCAGTCTGCCCTAATGCAGCCTGTTATCCAGGATCACCGCGTGGAGGTGTAGAAGGGTCTAGGCAGCTATGGTTCGCTAGCCCTGACGCTAATAGTCAGCTATGGGTCGCTGACCACTGCAGCTCATGTGCTGCTCAGCATCTTGATCCCTCACCTGACTAGTTTAAGTAGTTAAGTTACAGATTAATTAACTAAGATAGTAAGATTAAGATTTGTTTTTCTGATTTCTTAGTTCGACCTGTTCTTCGTCAAGAGGAGGTTCTGATTTACTTTAAATAAATTCAGTTTAAATACAACCTAGTCTTGTACTAGTGGTGAAACTACTCAATAACTGAAATCTAACAATAGTTAATAGTAACATAATATATAATATATAGTTTAGTATTAACAAACAACTACTTGAACCTACTAGTACTTAGTACACTGTGAATTTCAATTATTGGAATTAACAATGTGATGTTACTACTACTACTAGTCTTAGTAGTGCTTTTAGTAGTTCAACTACTAGCTGAAGTTAGTAGTTGCCTAACAGTCAACTGTGACAACACTAACACTACAAACACTGACACTAACAATATTAACAAGTGCTCAAGAGTACTATTTTGCTGACAAACTGGCTGTTACAATATTAAAAATACTCACTAATGTGAACTGGCCCAGAAATTGCCTGCCATGCTCAGTCAGAATATTTATAAAGTTAGCTACTTTGTCTTTTCTGATGTGATGAACTCAGTCGGATATTCTCCGCGTCCATATAGTGATACAAATCTTGATAGTGTACTTTCATTAAGCACTGGAGACAATTTCATCTCGTAATTTTCGTTTCCGCCATTCGCATCTATCGACACGGCTAACGTACATCGAACCAAACATTACTGTACAGAACCAACTAAACTTTAACGTCTTTTCACTGGTTTAGAAGATTCTGAAAGTCTGCATACAAATAGTTTCTGGGAGAGTGGTTAACCAATGTATGAGTCCATCTTAATAGACTCAGACACTAGAACAAAGTAGACCCACAGTTTGTTAGACGCCATCTATCCTCACTTGAGAGGCAAATATTGACTGTGGCGTTAATAATGGGATTGCTATGGCTAACTCTGCGTTTGGGAGGCTCCAAGCAAACAAACGGAAGGCATCAGTGTCGCCACCAAGATAAATGTGTATCGTGCTGTGGTGTTATCCGCTCTGCTGCATTCCTGTGAGACATGGACAGTGTTTAGTAGATATGCCAGACAGTTCAATCGTTTTCACTTGAGCTGGCTGCTTAGGATCTGGTGCCTAACTCTGACATTCTTAACATGCCGAGCATCCATACACTTCTAACATTTGCTCAGCTAAGATTGACGGGATATATTACTGGCATGCCAGATGAGCGGATCCCAAATAAGCTATTAAAAGATGAACTCACGACATGCAGACGTTCATCAGGGGCAGAAGAAACGCTACAGAGACTTCTTGAAAGCGTCTCTGAAAAGCGTCAATATCGCTGTCACCTCCTGAGAGATGCTTGCACAAGACCGTTTCACCTGACGAGCTAGTATCGACGATGTGTTCAGATCACAGAGAGTATAGCTTACGTCGAGGATAAGCGAAAGCGTGCTGCCAGAAAAAAATAATATTCACAATGATTCCACAGTCGGCTCTCCACATACGTGCTCTGGATGATGTGGCAGGGTATGCCGTTCCAGGATTGTTCATTACAGCCACCAGAAAACACATTTCACAGTTATAGTCTGATGCTTTCGCCACCTTCGTTTACGACGATCAACTGTTATTATTATTATTTTAACCAGATTTTATGGAAGCATGAATCCAGTTTTTTTTTTGCATGTTTCAATAGTATTGTTTTTTGCACGGTGAGGTTGCAACTCCAAGCACATATCTCCTTAGTCACATTTTAAGACATGCCGATGTGAAGTTATATATGACCTCATAAACAAAACAGCCATCGTGTCTTTCTCTGTCTTGACTCTCAACCTTTGTCTCTGAAGATACAGAAGGGTTAACTACTACATGAGTGGAGAGTGTATGTTGAGAGCTCATACCTGCAGGGGCTTGTACTGATTTTCTGTCTTGCATCTTTCACCAGTGACAATTGTATGTCAGAGCTGTGTAGACTTTTGTGCGCTGGCAATAAACCATGCATCTCTCGACGGAGGCCTGAGACTTCATTTCTTTCGTGAGTGACCATGTTTCAGCTGCTGAGCACACTGTATGTAGTACTGTGAAGAACGAGTGCAGGTGTGACAAATTGGTTTCCAGCGATGAGTGGTGTACGACAGAGGTGTGTTCTTTCTCCACTTTTGTTCATAAATGACATGGATAAAATGACACAGTTGGCTAATCCTCATGAAGAGTCCCTAAATGAACTGTTATTTGCTGATGAGAGTTCAAATACCTAGGTAATATGTTCACTGATGACGGAAGAATGGACAGAAAGATTGCATTTAGAATTCAGAAGGCGAAAAGTGTCCCCTATCAAATTGTATTCCTTCAACTAAGAGGAGGTGGTTAAATACACTATTTAATCCTACATTGTGTTATCAATGTCAATCTCGTTCTTACTAGAAAAACATAAGAGTAAGATCCAGAGCTGCGAGATGCGCTATATAAGAAGTATAGCTGGAAAAAACAATCCGTGACCGAATCCTCAACACCACGCTGAGGCAGACAATGGGAACAAACCCAGTTAGTGTCCACGTTGACTCCCAACAAATCAAGTAAATGGATTAGTCATTTAGTCAGAATGTATTATGACCAGCCTGCACCAAGAGCATATCATATGCATGTCTTCGGTCCACGAGCAAGGGGCATAAGCCGACGTATATTTTACACTCTCATGAAGTTATATCTAACGATAGCACAAGCCTCTCACTTTGTGATACTTACTTTCCCTGTCCTACATTCTTCCAGTATTCAGCTACGTGGATTGCCTTGTCTCTCAGCAGGTCATCCATACTACAAGTCTCCTGGAGGTTTGAGCAGATCATCAGATGGTCCTGGTCTTGTGTTACTCTACATTCGCATGTTTCATCATGCATTTATCTCCAGCTTTTCAGGTTTTTTCCGAATCATGATACATCAGTTCGAAGTCTATTTAGTCTATTCCATGTTGCATAAGACAGGAGATGTCAAGGCGCAGTTTGTTCACGTAACTCGATCAAGGGGGCCTGTGTCAGCTGTTTCCAACTTTCGATTCGTAGAAATCTACGCATCCCGCCTCTCTGCGACGCCCTTGCCGGCAGTAGGACAAAAGAAAAAGAAGAATTGTGAAGTTGAAGAGAGAAGTGCAACAGTTGTGACTGTTGTTCAGTATAGGCTTTATGGAAGCCGTCTTGTCAACTTTGGTTACAGGCCGTTTTACACATTGAGTAGGCGTCCAAGTTATATGTACTCGTTCACATCATCCAGACTCTCTCCATCGAGGATGACTTGGTCAAGGAAAGCGAAGCAATTTGCACATGACTTGGACGTGTTCATTTCGAGACCCGCTTTCTTTTACTCTCAATGGAAAGCTGATAGCATTTCATTGGCGTCCGTGGCTGCCTCTGTGAGTACTAGATTATCCATAAAGTGAAGGCGATTTAGCATGCTGTCATTTATATTGATGCCAAAGGTGTCCCAGTTGCAGAGGCTGATGACGGATTCCAATCATGCGGGAAAAAGGATGGGTGAGATGGAGGTCACACTGAACAACTCTTCTCTGCATGGGTACTACTACTGGTCTTTGGAAAGGGTAGAAAGTAGTCCCGCAATCTGTGTAACAGTCAGTAAAGATTCGTTTGTATCCAGGATAGTTCCCTTGGTCTAATAGAGACTGCCAGACGATTTGAGTTAAACGCTTTCTTGTAGACGATGAATGTATATATTCGTGCTGTCTGGTACTCGCGGGCTATTTCTATTAGTCGGCAACAGTTGAAATATGTTCCATTGTGCACGACAAAAATCCACCCTGTTCGATCGGTTGCGCCGGGTTGGATGGATTCTAGCAAGAATACATTTCGTGAACATCTTGTAGGTGACCAGGAGGAGAGTGATTGGCTGTGATTCTGCAAATAATTCTATTCTACGGAACCATAGCCCATTATGGAAAGTCATGTGACCAAACATGGCTTCCTGGGTATCAACCCCCTCTATTTTACAGCTGATCTGGTGTTTATTAGATTAGTTTCTTCATTAACATTTCACCGATAGATGTGTTGTATGCATGTATATCTTCACAACAGAATCAGGAGTTCGACATGCAAGCAAGTGAAGAGCTTGTGGTGCAAAATCCGTTCAATTTACCAACTTATCAGGTTTGTTGATAATTTAAATTTCACCATCTGACTAATAAAATACTAATTTAATTAATAACTTGTAATACTACTAATAGTAATACTAATCTGAGTTGACAATGAGTACTGACTACTCTACTACTACTTAACTACTACTAGTTCAGTACTACTACTACAACTGTACTCAGTACTAAGTACAGAGTAGAGTGTATCCTATTGAATTGTCATTGACTCATTGAAGTCATTGAGTATCCCTACTGAGTACTATTGAGTAATTGACTCTTTGAGTTGAGATAAAATAATAAAATGCGCGTATGTTTTATTATGTATAGATCATAAGTTAAGTATGTGCTAAACAAATATAATGCAATATAATATATTTTTCACTAGTATTAAAATTCTGTAAATCAACACGCTGTACCAACATATAACTTATAAGAAGTCAGAAGATCTCAGTCAGGATTTAATCCACAGCAGCAGAAAACATTAAAGTAAAGCTTACACTTACTGATGACGAATTCTGCAAGAAATTAAGCTTGCACACCCTTTAAAGTCAGTAGAAGAAGAATACAAGTTAGGAAAGCCAGACTTAAGAGTAGCAATGAAGCATTTATTAGGTGTGATAGTTCAGACCATCTAACCTACTCTAAAGACTGGTGGAAGTGAGCAAAGTTGTACTAGCTGACTTGAACGACGAAACCCCGTCAAATAAACAAATTACTATCAAGCAGGGCGAGAACTTGATCACAGGTAAGAAAGCCGCAAACGCCTTTGTCGATCACTATGCCAGAGCAAACCACATCGAGGTCCCTGCAGATAAGCATACAGACATTAGCGAAGAACTAAAGGGACACGAAAACATGAATACGGCTCCTGAAAAACACATGATGGCCAAACTAACAATGCGCGAAATGGAAGAGGCTATGAGAACACTAAAGAAAAGGAAATCTCACGAAAAAGACGGGATAACAAACGAAATGCTGATGGGGCTGGGCCAAACAGCGAAGAAGAAACTGCTATCGGTCCTGAACCAAAGCTGGAAAAGGGGAATTGTACCACAGGCATGGAAAGACGCAATACTGGTACCAGTACCAAAAACAGGAAAGGACAAAACAGATCCAAATGGATACAGGCCCATAAGCCTACTGAGCTGTGTCGGCAAGCTGATGGAACGGATGATAAACACCAGACTGATGTGGCATCTGGAAGAAAAACGAATACTAATTCCACAGCAAGCCGGCTTTAGACAGCACAGATCCACTGAGGACCAGGTCATCCTCATAGACTTAGAGTCAAGCTAAGAAGAAGTGATGTCTGTGGGAGGATGTACAAGTGGATCAACCACTACCTCAAACAAAGAACGGCCAGAGTCCAAGTACAAGGGCAGATGAGCAAAAAGGTGACACTCGAGCAGGGAGTACCCCAAGGGGGAGTATTGTCACCCACACTCTTCCTGGTATATATAAACGATATTACAGAGAATATACCAAGAAGAGTCCATAGCTCAATGTTTGCAGACGATCTGGCTATGTGGACCTCTGAAAAGAATCTCACCATAGCAAGAAATCGGATGCAGACGGCCCTAACATCTCTGGAAGAGGGGGCGAACTCATGGCTGGTCAAAATAAACGAGGAGAAAACCACATGCACAATATTCTCGCTTTCATTAAAACCCCAAAGTACCAAATTAAGTCTAAATGGCAAAATCCTGCAGCTAAACGACAACCCAACCTATCTGGGAGTCACATTTGATCGGCGCATGACATGGAAAAGTCAGATTGAGAGAAACCGAATGAAAGCTAGAGAAAGAATGGCAATCATGAGGAAACTTGCTGGCACAAGCTGGGGAGCAGACGAAGGCATACTAAAGAAACTGTATACTGGAAGAGTGAGGCCAGTTCTCGAGTATGGCATTGCGGCATGGACAACAGCAGCGAAGGCGAACTTCGATAAAGTTAACAAACTTCAAAACCAAGCCATGAGAATTATAACAGGTGGCATGAAGTCAACGCCAATTGTAGAACTTGAAAAGATTACAAAACTGCAATCCATGACCGATAGAAGAGACTGCAGAGCCCAGCTGCAGTCAGAGAAACTCCGAAGACTGACCGACCATCCAATGCACCAGAGACTAAACAATTTGGGAAATGGGAAACTAAAGCGGAGAAACTTTGCAGAAATATCCAAAGGAAAGATGCACGAAGATCCCATAAACGCACTAACAACACCAAAACCCATCACTACTGTACGAAAACCTACCTGGAGGCAGGATATATTTCCAGAGGTGGTAGAAAATATACCAGGTATTGCAAACAAAAACTGCCAGACTGAAAAAGAAAGGAGAGATACTTCCCTAAGCATCCTAACGAAAAGCTACCCAAGCATGGACTGGACCCATGCATACACCGACGGTTCTGTAACAAACACTACACAGAACGGAGGGGCAGGAGCATTCCTGAACCTACCAAATGGCAAGAAAAATAACACTGTCATTCGCTACTGGTAAGTACACAAGCAATTTCAGAGCGGAGGCAGAGGCACTGAGGGCAGCAGTGGAAGAAATGGTGACACACAGTGAAAATGAGAGCCATATAGTCCTGCTGACAGATGCTCTCGCCGTAGTCACAGCGCTAAAAAGCCAGAAAAACACTGAGCTTAATGACTTAAGAGCAGCACTCTGCAAACTGTGCCAGCAGTCCGCACCGAAAAGGGTAGTGGTACAGTGGGTTCCGTCACACTGCAACATCCAAGGCAACGAGGAGGCAGACAGACTGGCAAAAGAAGGTGCAAGACTACCACAAACAGATACCAGTATGACGTACGAAGAGTCAAAACGGCTTATCAAAGCCAGATACATGACCAAATGGGAAACCGAACATACTGGTTACACCAAAAACGATGCCTATTACCAGTTGAACCGAAGAGAGCAGGTCGTTGTCTTCAGACTTCGCACTGGCCACAACAGACTGAGGTACCACCTATTCAACAAATTGAAGATAGGGTGTACCGACGAATGCCCGTGCGGTACTGGTAAAATGACCGCTGAACATCTGCTGCAGAACTGCCCGACATACGAGGATCAGAGAGAGCAGATGTGGCCATTACCAGTGGAACTGCAAGACAAGCTCTATGGCAGTGACGAGAGCCTCAGGATGACCGCCGCTTTTTTCGAAAAAATAATGGTTACTGTCTGACTGCGTACGCAGAAGAAGAAGAAGAAGTACTAGCTGACTGTGAATCTCTAGAGATAATTGGGTACACTCAGAACAATAGGTGGGGATTTGGCCATGATGACATTCGTTGGTGGTCGAAAGTATCAAACAAGAAACAAGAGGATATAGATGTCCATTAAATCTAGAGGTGCAGGAAAGTAAACAGATTTTTAAAAAGGCAATGCAGCAAGGCCAATGGACTATGCAGGATGGAGCTTTACAGATGTCTTTGACGTTGGGTGATGTATGGTATCACAATGACTCTTCATTATCAGATCATTGTATGATATTTGTGATATGGGGAAAATCTCAAGATGCTCACAGTACAAAGGAAAGCAAACTCTTGAACATGTCCTTTTGTCATACATGGTGTTGCAAGGAGAAGTAAAATACACATGCCATCACACCATCATTTTGTGAGACGTGCTGCCACAATTGGCAGGTCAAGCAAACAACAAAACCAGCCCAAGACACCTACTTCACCAAAGCAGGCAAATCAGCACACTCTTCTTCTTCTGCGTTTGTTCTCAATCTCCCGATACTGAGCCCCGAACAGGACTTTGCAAGCAGCAGGATTGCGATATTTGCACCTTTCGGTCTGACACATCCGACACACTAAACCAATTAACAGTGGCTTGCTAGCAGTCATTGGCAGTACTAATGACTGGAAGATTGCAGTGGACCTACCAGGAAGGGGGATTCATTCTGTTATTAAGAAGGCTCAGAGGTGACCAGATATAGTGCTGCACTCGCCCACCATCATGATTGAGATAACTGTGCTGTTTGAATCTAGATTAGATGAGCAGCATTTTTTCAAAATGGAAGTATTTAGCAACTAGTTAGTACTAAACCCTCAGTGGTTTTGATATCAGGGTATATACTAAATAAAAAAATGTTTTTATAAAATACATTTTTTATCCTTACAGAGAAGATTGCGTCACCTGCAAAGTATTGCTGTTCGCAATTTGAACTGCCCAGGTGACCAAGAAATTGACATATGTAACTTGACAGTCTACTTCACATTACACAAGAAAGTGAAACACAAAGGTGCTTGAGCTTCTCCACTCTGTCATTTCTTGCTTTGTATATTATCACCTTTAATAAACAGTAATGGAAGAGCAGTCTGTCTCAGAATTAAACACATAATAATACAATCACATAGATGTCTGCACTTGTTATCAATGGGTTGTACATGTTTGTCCCATTCTCTCTAGAGTGCAATTACACTGTTTTATACACGTTTTTCTCCTAAAGAGTTTTGTTATTACAATTGGCTTCTGTGTGGTATTTTTCAACCATTATTGTCTCCCAAAGACAGTTGACCTTCAGTACTGCTGCAGATTTGATTTGTTGATTAAATAATAGAGTAAATAAATCAAAAATACATTTTCTGAAAATCCGTTTCTTACAATGATCAAAAATAGGGTGTGGTTGTTTCAGTTTAGAATATAGATAGACTCGCTCAAGTTACACAAATTTAAGAATATAAACTTTAAATCACTGATATCTTTGGAAGTTTTTATGTTTTGCAGTAGGATTTTGAGTTGCTTACAAAGGCCTATTAATTTGTATATATTATACACACACCCAGTAAAGTGTGATCAACAAGTATCTGAATTGAATTTCTGAAAAAAAAATAATACAAGAAATGGTTTTTATTTCAAGTGGTAAATGATTTTTGAGAAGAGAAAAAAAGTTGATTGAAACAAGATCTGGTAAATAGGGCAGAACATGTGGAATATGGTGCTTAGCATGAAATTGCTGTAAAAGTTGCGAAGCTTGGGCACATTATTATGATAAAGTTGCAACTCTCATGTTATGTCTGCCTTTTGCAACTAAGTGCATCTCTCAAATACAACAAAACTTAAGCTGTACTCCTTGTTGACTGTCTGGAGTAGAGTGTATTCACGATGCACAATTCCCTTCTGATACAGTCGGCATTGTCTTGACATTGCTGTGGTCTTGTAATGCTTCTTTTGGGTTTGTGAGAGTTTGGAGTCGTCAACTGTGAAGACATAAACTTACTATTCATCACCAGTTTTGATTGTTTTTAAAAAGTTGTCACAATTTTCAATGCACTCAAGCAGGAGAGACCTGTACCAATTTCAGAGCTGAAGCAACAGCTGTTCATACTGCAGATTCTAATCAGTCAAACACAACTGCAAGAAAAACGGTCATTCATACAGACTCCAGAAGCGTACGCCAAACCATCTCAAACGCCAAACAAGATAGACTCTCACGCAAAATAAAATACAACAACGGGTTGTTGTCCCAAAAAAACAGATCTAGTCCTGCAGCGGATTCTGGCCTACTGTGAGATCCTTGGAAATGAGAAGACAGATAAGCTCACAAAAGCAGGAAGTGGTGGCACACACTCGCCATCCATAGAGCTATAAAGAAGCAAAGACACTCATCAAACGATCTATGAGGGTGTAATGGAGAGACCAGCACAAAGAATGCAAGCCAGAAAATGACGGCATAGACAAACTTGGCAGAGATGGGCAGACAAAAGATCTTCAAGACTCAGAACGAGACATTGCAGACTCAAGGCCCACCTAGATAGAATGGGTCTTTGAGACACTGCCACGTCCGATTGCCGAGCACCCAAGCAAACATCAGAACAAAGAGAGGCAGCCTGGCCTAGGAAAGCAACCATGCTTGGAAAGCTGTGGGTGACCAGCGAAGACCAGAAATGCACATTCTCCTTTGTGAAACTCACCAGGCTAGAAGCATGGGATCAGTTGATCGAAGAAGAAGATTGCACTCAAGCAGCTGAAACAGGGGTCTATTTCTGGTCAGCTGATACAAATTTTGGAACAAATTTGGATGAGAAGTGTCTCATGCCCAAATTGTCCTTAAGAATTGACTGAACTGAACCAACACTAATACGTAAGACTTAGGCAACTCACAGATTGTAATTTTATGATTTCCCAGAACGGCTGTGTGCACAAGTTGGACATTGTTTTCACTTTTGCTGGCTGCAGGTCTCCTAGGCTTCATGGTTCACT
The DNA here is from genome assembly GCA_036924085.1 of Ariolimax columbianus. Classification (NCBI taxonomy): domain Eukaryota; kingdom Metazoa; phylum Mollusca; class Gastropoda; order Stylommatophora; family Arionidae; genus Ariolimax; species Ariolimax columbianus. The sequence continues at coordinate 80,815,660 of JAVGWX010000002.1, read as the reverse complement.
ATTATTTTTGCTTTCATTTATAAATATATTGTATTCCACTTAGCAATAGATTGTTACTTAAGATTCATTAGTGGCTTCTTCAGTAATTGAAATCTATTGAACGGCTTAAAAATACTGGATGTTGAAATTAAATTTCATAGTAAGGATTTGGAATATAGATGGAAATAAGAAGTGGAAAATCCATTTAGTATATTCTAATTGGACAGGTAGCTGAGTTTATTAACTAATCTTCTTTATTACAATTGTTTTTTTCCCCAGCATTCTATACTAGTGAAAAAATTACTGGCTCTCTGGTAAGCACATGCAGTTTGTATGGCTGTGTTTTATTACTTTACTATAAATGTTGCCTTTTTTTTTTTATTGTACTTATTACCAATTATGATGGGATGTTTGTCTTACTGCTGCACAGAATATTCCACCATTGGTATGTATTACAACATAACTTTAGCGACAGTCTGATGAATTAAAGGCTGATGGCCCAGGTGGACCACACAGTGAGCAGGCTATGCTTTTACAGATTTACAGCTGGGTAATGGTAGTTGATATTCCGTACCTTTGCTGTGAAAAGTGAGTGGCTTTATCACTATGCTAATTCGACACATCAGACTAAACAACGGATATCTGAACTGCTTGGCCGTGCATGCCTCTACAACATAATAACCAGGTGTTATTTAACTATGTTTATTTCTCAGATGATATTTGTGTGTTGTCACATAAGCAACAGGATATACAAGGAAAGATAGACAGACTAACAAATGAAAGTGTGAACAAAAAGCAAATGAAAATATAAAGCTAAATGCTCAGATAATTGATGAAGTGTACAATTTTATATATCTGGGAAGTAATATTTATAAGGGAGAGGAACAAACCTAGATGTTAATCCAGGATTATAAAGGCCAGATTTGCTTTCAACCGTTGTTGCCAAATTTAGAACTCAGCAGCATTCTTCATGGAGAATAGGATTCAGCTGTTTAACACAAATTTAAAGTTTATCCAGCTATATGGCTTGTAGATATGGCATGTGACTAAGAGTATCACATCTTCTTCGTTGTTTGTTCCCATACTCTCACAACCAATCCTTAGAAAGGGCTTTGCAAGCAGCAGGATGTTGTCTGGAGAGCAGAATGTATTGTGTCATAGTTTATAGCTTGACTGCGATATTTGCACCTTTCGGTTTGACACATTTTTTAGTAACGGGTTTCCTTCCCTCTTCAATCCCTCCTACTTAGCCAGTCTGCTCTGTTGCAGCCTGTTATCCATGATCACCGCATGTAGGTGTAGAAGGGTCTTGGCAGCTCTGGTTTGCTGGACCTGACGCTAGCAGTCAGCTTTTGATTGTTCATGTGCTGCTCAGTGTCTTGATCCCAGATAAATAATGATGATAATGTTTAACTTATGTGGTTCATCATAGAACAATACAACAGGGTTACCTCCCTAACACTGCAGCTTGTCATGTAAGAGGAGACTGACAGTGTGGCTGTGAAACATATTCCATGGGACCTCTAGAGAATGTCCTACAAATGCTGAACACTAAAGTAGGTGTGGTATAATTTGCCCAATCCTAAGTTTCACAACTCCAAGTCTATACATCTCTGTGTCTGTATAATCAGTGAGCTAAAGAAACCTGCTCACCAAAAAGGGGCTCCAGTGGGTCTGCCTGTCTGGGCGTATTTATGTCAGTACTGCTAAACTGTAAACATGGTTATTACTGTGAGGTGTACATAAGTATACTAGTGCACATAGGTAAGTATATGCTTCATGTAAGTTGTGTATTATCACATGAGATGAATGCACATGTGCTGTCTTTCCTGGTCTAGCATATCCTTCTATACCAAAAAACCATTGTGTGCGGTGGTTGTGGAAGCCACTGGTGCCGAGTTAACTCAGCTCTTGACAATGTTTCTTTGATGGTAGATTACAGTGACTTTCTTATGTCCTGAGTCGTAATGGAGAAGGTGGACTTAGGTCCTCCAGGCTGTAGTGCAATGTGACACTCCTCAGTAAGAACACCACTATGGGGATTACAGTGTCGATTCCCACCTTGTTAACACATCCTATTTCCAGAAGTTTGGCACAGGCATTTGGTAGGGTCCTTAATCAGTATGTTTTACCTGGCCCTGATGTTACTCATTGTGAGAAAGAACAACATCCTCATCCAGGTGATTCTACTTATTAGGCTGCAAGTACAATGAACCTAGAAGATTGAGAATAATTCCCCACCACAATACCTGTAATAGGTAAAGTGAGAATGATACTGAACAAGGCCATGGAAAGGGAAAGAATCAGTATGTGTGTTCCTATAGACCTTGAACCCTTTATGATGGTACATAGACTCAACCCAGGATGCTCTTTGTTCTGACAAGGATGTTTGATTATGTTGTGTCATAGTTTACAAAACGGTTGCGATATCTGCCTTTCGGCCAGGCACACCCGGTTTCCGGACATCACTATTTTGGGGACCTGATTTGTCTTCTCTCTTTGCTCCCTTTTCTTTCAGCCAGCCTGCATGAATGCAGTTTCTTTCTAGGGCCTACCACTTGGAAGTGTGATACAGTCTTGAACAGCTCTGGTTCAGTAACCCTGATGCAATGAGCTAGCTAGAGCTGCTGACTACTCTCTTCTTGTTCACTGTGTCTTCAGCCTCCAACTCAGAATTTGATGATCCTTGTGCCTTGAATGTTTTGTCACATGTCTGGAACCTATTGTGATGGTACATTGACTCAGTTCAGGATTTGATAATCCTTGTGCCTTGAATGTTTGGTCACATGTCTGGAACCTATTGTGATGGTACATTGACTCAGCTCAGGATCTGATGATGCCTTGAGTATTTGGCCTGAAACCCAGAAGAGCTTAACATAAGCAGCATGCAATTTGTCATCTACAAGAAAATGGAACAATCTGGATTTTGAATGGATCTTTTATCCTGGTCATGCTAGGTTTGTAGAAATGAAAAAGCTGACATCCTGGTCTTAAAAGCAGCTGTACTGCGAACATGCGCTGAATAGGTGTGACATTTTAAAATTTCTTTATTAATGCCTCTTGGAGGATGACATTTTAAAGTTGATTAATAATGCCTCTGGGATGATTACATTTTAAAGTTGATTAATAATGCCTCTTGGAAGATGACATTTTAAAGTTGATTAATAATGCCTCTTGGAAGATGACATTTTAAAGTTGATTAATAATGCCTCTTGGAAGATGACATTTAAGGTTGATTAATAATGCCTCTTGGAGGATGACATTTTAAAGTTGATTAATAATGCCTCTTGGAGGATGACATTTAAAAGTTGATTAATAATGCCTCTTGGAGGATGACATTTTAAAGTTGATTAATAATGCCTCTTGGAGGATGACATTTTAAAGTTGATTAATAATGCCTCTTGGAGGATGACATTTTAAAGTTGATTAATAATGCCTCTTGGAGGATGACATTTTAAAGTTGATTAATAATGCCTCTTGGAGGATGACATTTTAAAGTTGATTAATAATGCCTCTTGGAGGATGGCATTTTAAAGTTGATTAATAATGCCTCTTGGAGGATGACATTTTAAAGTTGATTAATAATGCCTCTTGGGGGATGACATTTTAAAGTTGATTAATAGTGCCTCTTGGAGGATGACATTTTAAAGTTAATGAATAATGCCTCATGGAGGATGACATTTTTTTAGGTGAACTGGCAATCCACATATTACAGTTTTTCAATCAGACTGGGTCCAGTAGAGAGTGATGCCTTAGAGGATGGAGCAGAAGTAGGTGTTCTATTTCTCAACAAATGGCAAAGTGTGTAGATACCGATGGTTCCCATTGCTCGCTAGTTGTACACACCCCTGCTCCATCCTCTCAGGTCAAGTACAACCGAGTCAACAAATATTGACCTGCCAGTATTTATTGAAGTTTGTGTGGCTCTCAAGATTGAATAGCTAAACTCAAAGCCCAACCCTCCTTAGTCCACTCTTACAACATACCTGACAGTTTACAGTGTTACTATTCTTTACTTCCTTTTTAGACCCTGGTAACACTTGGACGTTTGATTGATTGATTGAAAGAACAGGACAACCACATTCCAATTCACCAAATATATTTGAAAAATTGGAGGGATGTGAATGGGATTAGCAACTTGATCAGGAACAACAAAATGCAGTATAAATCACTATTGTAAAAGTTTATGATCATATTGTGAGGGGGGGGGGGGGGGGGGGGGTTCCTCTTCTCACTCTACTGGCCCTGTAACTTTAACAAAAACAAATGTAAACATTTACAGCTCTGTTTATATGTAATGGTGTTAGAAGACTTGTAAAAGATGCCTGAGGTAATGATATCTTGTTTGGTTTTTGACAGAATCCGACATGGCAAAGCTTTGGTTTGCAGAGATGTGACACAAGTACTGATCTCACAGCCAAATGTATCCTTCCATTGATACATGTTAATATTGTATTATATTACCTTACTCTGACCTGACAATTCATATACTTATGTGACAAGTTATGTTCCAACCTGGCTCCATTTCTTTCTCCCCTTTCCCAAAAAGGAAACAAAAATAAAGAAATATGGGAAATGGTTCATAGAACCAACTTCATTACACTTGTATGCACCCATTAAGTCAAAGTAGTTATGTGCTCTACTTGAATGAAGACTACCCTCACTAAAGTAGTTATGTGCTCTACTTGAATGAAGACTACCCTCACTAAAGTAGTTATGTGCTCTACTTAAATGAAGACTACCTCACCAAAGTAGTTATGTGCTCTACTTGAATGAAGACTACCCTCACTAAAGTAGTTATGTGCTCTACTTAAATGAAGACTACCTCACCAAAGTAGTTATGTGCTCTACTTGAATGAAGACTACCCTGACTAAAGTAGTTATGTGCTCTACTTGAATGAAGACTACCCTCACCAAAGTAGTTATGTGCTCTACTTGAATGAAGACTACCCTCACTAAAGTATTTGAGCGCTCTTCTTGAAGTATCTTTTGTGACATTTTGTTTTATATAATTAATTTTGCCAGCCTTATAAACAACCCTTGTTAGTTGTCTTTTACTACATGCATAGCTGAGCCACTACCCGAAATAGGAAGTGACGAAGTCATGTATACAACCCAACACCTAAAATTAGGTAAATTGTCTGGTATGGATAAAAACACTTGCCTTCCAACTGGCCATACTTTTCAACATCTGCCTTCATACAAGACAAATTCCAGACCAGTGGAAGAGCTTCAAGAAAATTCTGATCTACAAAAAAGTGACAGAGAAATTCCAGGGAACTACTGCTCAATCTGCTTGCTGTCAACTATTTATAAACTGTTCACAAAAATCATTATCGAGTACCCACAGATTAGAAAGGCACTTCAATGAGAATCAACCACGAGAACACTCAAGTTTCAGAAAGAACTACTCAACCAATAACTATCTCCACATAATCAACCAGTTGATGGAGAGAATGCGGGGAGTATGTATGTCCCTATGAATTATGTTTGTAGACTACAAAAAGGCCTTTGATAGCGTGGAAATAATTGCAGTGGTAAATGTCTTGAGAAACCAAGGTATTAACGAAAAATATGCCCAGCTTACAGAGAGATAAACGAGGAGTGCTTAACTGTGATCACTTTTTTCCACATGCCACTCTTCATGCTGCAGAGTATGACAAGGAGATACCATCTCCCCAAAACTGTTCACAGCTGCCCTTGAAATAGTTTTTAGGTCCTTAAAATAGCAGGATCGTATCGTCAACATAGATGGCGAGATGCTCTCACATCTGCATTTTGCAAACTATATTGTGATCTTCAGCCACAGCATTGCAGAAGCAAAACAACACCTAAACGAGCTGATTGGAGCAGGTAAGGTGGTTGGCCTGAACATGAATAGAAAGAGGACTCAATTTCTACTGAACACTGTTTGCCCTATTGGGGAACTGCGAGGAAAAATGAGTCCATTGAAAAATGTAAATGCGTATGCGTACCTAGGTCAGGAAATCAGCAACAACCACAACTTTCATAAGGAGATCTCATGTAAGAGAGCAGTGGATTGGCACTGCTTCAACCGTATTAAACTGATACTTCAGTAGACGATGGACATTAATGCCAGGACTCACACCTTCAAAATCAGGGTTAACCCAGCAGAGGTATATGGGTGTGAAGTTTGAAATCTACACAAATCAGATGCATAGAATATCCATATAACCGAAAGAGTAATGGTGCAAAGAGTCCTAAATATCTCCATAAGAGACCGCAACCCGCCACCAAACAGAGTTCCAGTATGTCATTGACTCTGTATCAATACGAAAGTACAGATGGGCCAACCATGCAGTTAGCATAACTGAAGATAGATGGATGAGGAGAGTTTTTTCTAGTGGCCATACAACTACAACAGTCCGTCACAGAGTCACAGTCTCTCTATAGCGCATATTCTGAGATGATGATGGAAAATGTTGTTCAGAGTTGTAATAGAAGGGTCAAAGTCAATGGTTTGAAAGTTAATGCCATCAAATTTATCGATGATCAAGCCATAGTGGGAGGATAAGTAGCAACATTGCAAATGCTATAAAGTTAACAACTCAGCCAAAGAGTTTAACATGTAAATAAATAGACAAATGAATATAACCATAAATTTAGAAATAATAAAATACAGAAGTTTACATATTTAGGGCAAACCATCACAGCAGTGAGACATAAATTAAAGCAAAAATTGCTGCTGAAGACAGATGTGTCAGACCGAAAAGTGCAAATATTGCAGTCAAACTGTAAACTAGCAACACAACGCATTCCGTTTTCTGGACTACATCTTGCTACTTGCAAAGCCCTGTTCAGGGCTTGGAAGCAGGAGATTGAGAACGAAGAAGAAGAGAAAGACAAAGATTAAATTAGCAAAAAAAGTCCTTCAGAGAAAAACAGGTGATATAATATTATAATAACTTCAAGTAAGTTTAAATAAAGAATATCAGGATAGAACTGAGGCAAAGAATTATTGATCCCATGAACGCATGACCAATTGCTCTGCATGAGACTGAAACATGGACTCTAACAAAGAAAGATGAAAAAAGCTTGGAAGCATTTGAAATGTGGAGGTACCATAGAATGGAAAGAGTGAGTTTGACAGAAAGAAGATGTAATGAAAATTTCCTAACCGAGGTAGACAAAGGGACATTTTGAAATGATACAAAAATGAAGATTGAGTTGGCTGGGACACAATGAACGACTTCTACAGAAACAACTAGAGGGCAAGAGGAAGTCTGCATCCAAGACTCAGCTTTATATCTCAAGTATGCAGTGACATTAAAGTGCGAACCTAATATGAAATGAAGAGAATTGCAGAGGATAACAGCAAATGGAGAGACATGCTCGGACAATCTTACAAACAATCTCAAAACTGACCAACCAGAAGATGACATGAACAGCTTGCTACTTACTCCAGAAGGAAGATGGCCATGTATTCTGCTTGAGAATATATGGTCTAGAGAATGCTCTAGGAATCAAACATGACCCACAAGAATGGTGACCATTCAAAGAATCCTCTAAATTGAGTCTCAAGGTGGTAATAGAAATCAATTTCCATCTATTCCAGGCAGGCAAGCTGTGTACATGAAAGACACCTACAATAATTTAAAGCAAGCTCTTGAACTGTCTTCAATATAGCAAGTATGGCTGGCATCTCTGTTTCAACCTGTAGGATGTGGCTCTAGTGATGTGTCTGCAGCTGGAATATACAAAGTACTGCTGTTTCTGATATGAAGGGGGCACTCAAGCAAAGTGACATCAGACGTAGAAGCAAACTTATACCAGTACATGTCATATGTACATATTACTCTTTTATAATAAAAGAGCAGCAAAGATGGCGCAGTAACCGGCTGCATGTCTACATTGCTCTGCTGTTTTAGTTCATTATGGATGCCGACAGACCACGTGTGATTTATTCCGTCCGATTATCCTGGAATATGAATAGCACTACGCTTAAATCTGTGGTGTCGTATTTCACGGTCTAGTTCACACGTCTACATTGCTCTGCTGTTTTAGTTCATTATGGATGCAGGCAGACCACATGTGATTTATTCCGTCCGATTATCCTGGAATATGAATAGCACTACGCTTAAATCTGTGGTGTCGAATTTCACGGTCTAGTTCACACGTCTGAACTTCACAAGATTGGCGCCCTTCGCCTTAGCTGCAAACAGTGTTGGTTTTGGTGTGGGAAATTTAGACACGGCTATAATGGACTGGAACACAATCCAGGAGAGATGCCCAACTCTCTCACATGCTGAGCCATGTCCCTACGACCTCTTGAGGTTATGGGAAAAGCACGACACACAACAATAGATGTCATCCCCCTCTGCTGCCTTGCGGGATATCTGTTTACGGGAAAGGCATCAGGAGTAAACTGTGTGGAAAAATCGGCATCATGTGCTACTCTAGTTGTCTCTATAAAATCTTGCCACTGGCCAAGGGTTGTTCAGGACCAGAGTGAGGTTGACAAGAGGTGCAGTTCTTCCTCACTTTAATCCAAATCACAGTGCAAGTCACCCATTTCAGTGGACGCAGCACGAGAAAAAAACTGTCCACAGGGCTGAACAATGAGAGTGGTCTTTATCACATGTGATGGACGAACATCATTCATTCTAATTATATAAATATATATATATTATAATTAATTGTGGATTTCTCAGAAATAGCCAATTTAGCATTTTCATTGTCATATTCAGCATTTTTAAATCTTTAACATTTTGAACCCTGGCCACCAGGTTCTTAAAATCCCATCCCCACTGTGCTTCTGAGAAAATATGCACACGGTAGACATTTGAGAAAAGCTATTTACTATGACAAAACTACATGCTCTAATTTCATTATCTCAAATTGACTGACCTGATCATCTGCAATATTCCTACTTATTATGTCAGTAAATTGTGGAATGCATTTATTGAAGACACCATGCTGTATCAAATATACTTGATACATTACGTGGAATACATGCCCACCCTGGACCGTAGTTTGATCTTCAGAGGAACAGGAACAGTTGTAGCTTTTTTATCACACGTCTAGTTAAAATAATCACTTGTCCTTCTCAGAATAAACACCATTTAAATTCATCATCCTCCGAATCCTTGAGTATACTTTCAGTGGCTTGTTCTGTCATCAGCATTTTTGAATGACCATTTCCCAAATTTCCAAAACTACTTTCTATCACGAAAATCACCACATTCATCGAAACAATTTCTTATTTCGTGAATGATGCCGTATTCGTTATTTTCGGAAATTTGTGTACTGTGTAGACATCATGATATTATGATCAAAATCTGATCAGTACATCCCGAAATACGCCTTACAATAATGGTCCACTCCTCAAACTGAATCATGGGTGGCTCAGGGAATGGGATCTTTACACACCCACCGGTTCAAAGGGTTAAGAAATGGCTACTTTTGTCTCAAAGGCATGACTTTAATCCAAATTTGTTGTCCAGTGTTAAAAGTACATTAAAAATAATTTCTCGTTATAATTTATCGGTCAAGGCTGTTAGATGGATACGATTTCTTAACCATTATAAAAAGGCTCTCATAATAGTGTTATTATTCAGATTGAAACCTTGACCTTGTTCTAAGCTGTGGTTGTGAGATTATGGTGCGGCCATGGAGATGTGTTTAAAGTGAAAATTGAAGCTGAAGTTAACTTCTCTGGTCTTCTGTTCTTCTCCAACAAGGTATCATCATGTTTTTTTTCTTTTTGCCGGTATTGTGTGTGTTATATTCTTCACAACAGTTTCAAATTTGTTATATAGCTGGCAAATTGTATTCAAACTCTCAGCTGAAGTACAGGCACTAAGCATAACTGCTGAAATAATTAACAACAAGTCAGTGTCATCAGTTTGTATACTTCACCAATACAATGTCAGTTCTGCAAGCCTTCAATAATGAGAAACTGTCAAAGCTTAAAAAAAGACTTATGTGAACTGAAAGTCAAGAGAAAAATAATGCAACAGTGGATGCCATCACACTGGGGCATACCTAGAAATGAGAGAGCAGACAAATTAGCAAAAGAGGGAGCGACATGAGAACAATAGGAACAAGCAATTTCCTTCCAGGAAAAGAAGGCCCTTATCTACGCCAAAATAAAGTCGACCAAATGAGAGACAACTATCACTACCTTAATTGAGTGGAGCTGGCAGGTGACCCTTACCTGTATGAGAATGGGATAAAACAGATTGAATAGCCACGTACACAGTTTAAAACTGGCTCCTTCATCCATGTGTATGTGTGAACAAGCATCACAGACAGCCAAACATTTTATTCTGTTCTGTTTCTAAGAATTCATGTCACTGCACTCTGGACATACCTATAGGTGCTCGGTGTCTCAGAAAATGGTGGTGGGTCTGAATGCTGATGGTCCCCGTAGCTCGCTGGTTGTACACTCTCCTGCTCTGTCCTCTCACGTACCCGACTGCGCTCGAACCTAGTTTGATGTCAAAACTTTGCAGTCTGTGGATTGCTGATTCATTTATTTTGGTGTCATCATCCAACAGGTGGTCATTGATTGAAGATATTCTATGACTGTTATATGCTTAGACCACTACAACATGAGCACCGAACCATGGAGGCGAACCTCCACACAAAGTTGTTCAGAAGCCTTCAAAAACTCTCCATCACAGCAACCTTTCTACTTTATGTGTAGACGACAAATGAGATAAAGAAGGACATTTAGCAGCCTGTACTCTTCTTGTCATGTTTGTACTCTCTACAAACCGTAAGATCTCCACTGCAGTTGACTCTATACAGGAAGCTTGCGTCAAGCACTTTGTATGTTCTTGTATTCGTGGCTGCTGAAGCCATCATGTTTGGCATGATTCAATTTCTAGTCACTGTTATGACCTGTGCTCATAAGGCTGCAGTGGTCCTATTCTTTGTTTCCTGATATCAACACTGGTGAAACAATATAAAATGAATCAGGAATTTGCATGTCATCCTTGTGCAGGGCTGCACCAGTCCACAAAGATAGTGTTCACTGACAGACTGACACAGGATAGTGTTCACTGACAGACTGACACAGGTTAGTGTTCAGTGACAGACTGACACATGTTAGTGTTCACTGACAGACTGACACAGGATAGTGTTCACTGACAGACTGACACAGGTTAGTGTTTACACTGACAGACTGACACAGGTTAGTGTTCACTGACAGACTGACACAGGTTAGTGTTCACTGACAGAATGACACAGGTTAGTGTTTGCTGACAGACTGACACAGGTTAGTGTTTACACTGACAGACTGACACAGGTTAATGTTCACTGACAGACTGACACAATATATCGTTATTATGATATAGCAAGTACATGACAAGAACACAGACGTCCTGAATGATTACACTTTTTCCAATTTAAATGTAAGCAAAAATAATTGTTGACCTACTGTAGCAGTTAATTAAACAAAATGCTATTATTAATGGATGGTCTGCATTGCTCCATGTCTGTCTGTTATACATATATACTGCTGTAACCATAGTAATTTGTTGCCTTTCAGCTGCAAGTGCCAGGGATCAAGCATCAGACAGACACCCTCTTATTTGGACTGTTCAACAATATTTTTATTCACTATGACAAAACCTCTGGAAATCCACAGTTGGAACAATGGGTATGTACCACTAGTGCTTCTTAGAGGAGTGTCTCATTTCTAATACCCACTCACAAGTAGAAATAGGTTGTCTATTTGATGAGTTGCAGAAGTTCTCACTCTATATGACTGATGAATTTACACTGCAAAATATGGGGAGTAAGACTAACGTCTGGTCAGGCACAACATACTGATCAAATATGTTAGTCAGGGTCAGGCAAAATATGCTGGTCAAGACCCTCACCTCGGCTTCCTAGTAACCCTCCCTGGAAACAAGTTGTTTACATGGCAGCCTGACTAATGGGGTGAGGGATTGATGTGATCCCAGTAGTAGTGAGCGACACGCTGATGAAACCAGGCATAGTACAACTGACACAGGTTAGTGTTTACAGTTTTCCTGTAAAATTTATGTAAATATAAACTTCATTGCAATAAAAGGTAGGTTTTGTTTGGGATCAATCCCCCTGTCAAGTAATAGTACATATTGGCTACTTACAGCTACAACAACGGCCCTAGTCCTCTGCAGTTAATCCCCGCTAATTGGTCTTATAGCGATTACAGTAACAATGCTCGCAAACAAAAGCATCCTACTCTCAAGACCAAAGTCCACCCCTGGACTAGAAATACTCACCTAACAGTGTGCACATTCAACTGCCAGTCTATATGCTCAGCACCACAGCTGAGCCACCTTATTGACGAGAGTAGCAAATTGAGCTTCCATACAATTGACATCTCGGAGACTAAACGAGAGAAAACAAAACTCTCAGCAATTTGGAATAACGGAACAGGGGAATTACATCGGCACTCTGGGAACTGCGACGCTAGTCCAGTCAGGCACAACATACTGTCCAAGACGTCGCATCATGCACAATATACTGGCCAAGACCACTAACTCTCTTCCATGTAGCATCCCCTGGAAACAGACTTGTTTTCAAGGCAGCGTGGCTGACGAAATGTGGACCGATGTGATACCCGTAGGAGTAAGCACCACACAGATGAAGCCAGGCATGGAGGACCACGGTCCACCTCCATCAGCATGCTCGGGATGTGAGAAAAGCTACTACAACCTGCCTCTTAACGTCCTTTTTAGGGTGCACAAAAGAGTAAACTTCGGTACACATTGTGGGCGTTAGACAAAAACAACTACATCGGTACCCACAAGGCCAACTCTAAATCAGGAGGAGTTGGTTTCCTTGTCGTCGCCCATCTCGTTCGACAGGTGACATTCATAGACCACCGTCTGGCTTTTTTGGACATTACCATCTCCAAATATCATACTCTTAACATCATTCAAATGTATGCACCAGCAGCAGATGAAGATGACACTGATTTCTACGACAACCTCATCTACTACAAGATGACACTGATTTCTACGACAACCTCATCTACTACAAGATGACACTGATTTCTACGACAACCTCATCTACTACAAGATGACACTGATTTCTACGACAACCTCATCTACTACAAGATGACACTGATTTCTACGACAACCTCATCTACTACAAGATGACACTGATTTCTACGACAACCTCATCTACTACAAGATCATTATCAGCGATCTTATGTCAGAATGGGACTTTGCCAATGTGGGACCGCACTCTGGAGAAAAAAGGAATGACATAAACAACAGACTGTCTACTTTCTATGAAACAAATCAACTGTTCCACTGTAACAACTTTCTCCAGACGTCCGTCCACAAGAGGTACACGCACGTTGGACCTTCATCGTCACAAAATTGACTATCTCGTCCATTCGCAAATATACCGCAGATATTTTGTTGTTGGTTCCTTCTGCACTGGAAGCGACCATTGCCTTCTCTACATATGTTTCCACTTCGACCTTAATCCTTGCAAAGCTCCAGCAGCAGTGATTATATTGGGGTCCAGAGATCTTCATCAATCCCTCTATTGTTACCACCCTCGTAGCTAACAAGCAACAATTACATCCACCTCAAAGGCAGCCAGACTCACAGCATCCACTCACGCCACAAATCGCATTTCACCTACCACTCAAGCTTTGTTAGAGGAGCAACAAAAGATAGCTTGTTTACCGGGCAACCATATAGCCTTCACCACCCTAAGCAAAATATGCCATCAAAAACTTTACTAAGACCATAAGACCTTTGCACATGATCGTCTCTTGGAAACTGCAGAATATTGATGCAGCATTAAATTGACTACTCGCTGATCACCGCCAAATCATTCCTTGTCTGAAAGCTTCCAATAGGTCTCATACCATGTTAAAGCTGGGCATGGAGTCATCATGAAAGCTTACTATAATGACCTCTTTAGATCATCAGAACCCCCCTCCAATTACCCTCTCTTCCACTTTCCCTTCTCTTTCATGCCTCAGTCACCTTCAATTTGTCAACTATAGGTTTTAATACAAGCTCCAGGTGTAAGACCTGAGGGGAAAACCTGATATAATGAACAAGTACAAAGGAGTTGTGATGGTGTTTGAATGTGAAGAACAACTAAGTAGATTAAGGCAGGAGGTGTGTAGAACATTTTGTTATCGAAGTATAGCACTGTCAAGGTGTGTCCAGTTGGCTGGATTCCTCAACACATTTCTGGGGAAGAGATGCTTTGTCACATGGACAGACCAGATTTAAATCCAGAGTGCCTATTTCTTGACTTTCTTTTCTGTATTCTAAGTGCTCAGAAAAAAATTCTTGTGTTTGTAATCATTGCCACTACACTATTTTCAAAGCAGTGTTTCACATTTAAGAGGGATTCACCTGCAAGACCCATAGTCTCATATATTCCATCATTTGCCATGAGTATTGTGACATACATCAGTGAGTCAAGTTTAGAACTATGTGCTCACTTCCGGCAATACCTTAATGACATCTCCAAGAACTCTGGTTCCTCAGCTGCCAACTGCTTCAATACTCCTTGGCACAAGGGGAAGGTCAATGTTAGTCACAAGCAGTGTGTCCAGCACTTCATATATTATCGATTCGGAGCGAGAGAATAGACTGATCTTTCTCATGGACTGCATTCAGCTGCAAAGCATAATTTTCCATTCTTTTACATAGACTCTTTTAACCTTTCTTTCATCCCTCCATTTGCCTTTCTTCTCGGCTGTCTTCATGTTTATGTGTTTTGTGTACACGGATCACCTTCTGATCATTTCCTGCTTTTACCACTTCATGCACTTTCCTGGCCTGCTTTTCTACATGTATTTGTTTTCTACGAGGCATGTTCAAATGAAACCGGACCTAACTGCACCACGTGAACATACACAGAGTGCGCATGATGATGTCAATTCTGAGTGTGATACAGAATCCATCCAGAGTTGTTCAGCGAGTGGTGATTCGGTGTCTAACAGCTTAAGGATGTCGACCAGTTGACATTCATCGCGGAATGCATGCAGTGTATTGGGAAAAATGTGCGTTTAAGTCAACAGTGAAGAACTGGACAACGATGTTTAAAAATGGACAGGAGCTAATGAAAGATCCTCCGAGACCAGGTCAGGCGCATAGTGTTGTGTCAGAAGATGCGATCGCCAAAACTGATGCAGCAATTCGGGTGGACCGTCGCCAGAACTTACGTTCGCCACACTTTTATGACCATACACTGCCTGCATTCTGCGATGAATGTCAACTGGTCGACATCCTTCAGCTGTTAGAAACCAAATCACTGCTCGCTGATCAACTCTGAACGGATTTCATATCACACCCTCCATGTTTTCAACGGTCTGCTGAGGAAACTATGAGTCAGAGGATAATGAAATTTTGCAAACGTGATGGTTGGTATGTGCTGTTTACACCAGAATTAACGTCATCATGCGCATTGAACGTATGTTCACTTGGTACAATGAGGTCCAGTTTCATTTGAACACTCCTCGTATATTTTTGTTTATGTGTTAATATCTCCATTTGATATGTTCATATCTTCTTTCATGATATGTTAGTTCTATGTGTATCATCCATTGTTCCTGATAGTCTTTTGGTTGTAATATAGATTTTGTTCGTGTTTCTATTCCAGCATGGTATCTGTAGAATACCTATCCATAATTTTATGCAAACTATTTTAATTGTACATAATTCAGATCCCAGATACAGAGGTGGCTAAGATAGAAATTCCAGGGTCTGTGAGGCTGGACCAGTTTGCGAGTAGACCTTCATACAGTACCAGTAATCTCAAAAGGTATTCTTCACTGTTTGCTCTTTAAAAAAATGTGTAGATGTTGTTCAAAGCGACTTGTGCTGAGTTGAGTCAACTCTTGATGATGTTGTTTTGGTAGTGGGTTACAGTTGCTTTTACATCCCAAAGTGTATTTGAGAAGGTGGACTAATAATAGTGAGTTCATTTGAATTGTTTCATTTTCAATTTTCAAAAAAAGGGGACACCCATCAGTATGAAAACCACAGAGGCATATCCTTCTATATTGTCCCAGACAAAGCGTACTCTAGAATACTGGAACAGACACTAAGACATCTGGCTGAGCCACAGGTGTATGTAGCTAACAGAAGCACTCTAGACATTATCTTGAGACTCTGACAACTGAGGCGAAAAGCTCTTCAGTATGATGGTGATACACCTCTGTTTCTTGGACCTGAAATAAAATTAGATGCAATTCTGTGAAGCAATCAATGGGTATGCATGGAAAGGATAAAACAGCCAACCCAAATGAAGGTAGCAACATTGGTTAACTCTTTAATTAACTTCTTTTTGCTGATGGTCAAGCAGTCATAGCAACTTCAGAAATACAATTGCAACAACATAATTGATCAACTAAATTCAACATGTAAAGAATACAGCATGAAAATCAATGTCGAAAAAATTGAGGTTGTGAAAATATCTAAAATAGTTGGAGACATCAATATCGTCTTTGAAAAACAGCAAAGCAAACAGGTGAAAGATTTCACATACCTAAGTATGTTCCCTAAGGAACACGCTATCAGCAGACAGAAGAATTACAGCGGAAATTCAACAGAGATGCAATAATGCAAATGAGATCATCGGACAATTAACTCGAATACTTAATTGCATGCACATGACAATAACTACCAAAAGATCTTTCTACAACACGATTTTCGTCCTGACACTATGCTATCAATGTCAAAAATGGACACTAGTATCACATTGTAACCACACAATGTAACATCAGAAATTAAATGCCTGCGAATAATATTGGGTGTAACAAGGAGAACATGATCACAATAACATGATACGATAACAGCAGGAGACCAACACCAGCATTAGACTACATGCAAAGACAGCAACTGTAAATTGGTTTGGCCACGGAACAAGACTACCACCACACAGCAACCCTAACAAAACAATGCTATTTAGATACAACAGATTCAAGGCCAAAGGCCGACCATGAAAAAAGGGACTATTAAAATATCTGAGGTGGTGAATTTCACTGCATGAAGCACATAGAAGGGCTTGTTCTAGAAATCTCTTCATAACCTGATGCTGAAAAGCAGAACAGAATAAGTGAAAAGAAAAAAGAGAACCACACGTGAGAGGAGTTCAAGACCACCAGTGACAAAAGACAGGACTATGTTATATCAGCATACCTCTTCATACTACTCATGGATGATGTCATCATAGTCTGTAAGGAGAGGACCAACAAGTATTCAGTGGGCTGGGGTACTAGAAGAGAGAGACCAGCTGGCATTTGCCGATGATGTGGATCTGATTACTAAATAAGGCACATCTCTAGACCAACCATCAAATCTGGAAGGAGGAGCGGGGAAGAGAAGGATGACCACTAACTGCTCAAAAACAAAAACCATGGTGTCTCGAGAGAGAGAAGAGAAGAGATGTGACATTTCTCTGAGTGAACAACCTCTGGAGCAGGTCAAGCAGTTCAAATACCTTTGGAGCTGTAATAGACGAGAAGAGTTGATTAAGAATTGCCTATACAAAAGGCAGCAATTGGTAAACTTTTTAATGCCATAAATAATGGATCCTCAACAAAAGAGAAATAAGTAAGAAAACCAAGATGGATGTATACCACTCCACCTGCGTACCAGTTTTGACTTACAAATATGTCATGTACAAGGACAACAGCCCAGAAAAGTCAGCTCCAAGAACCAGAAGGGATTTCTAAGGAAGGTGGTCCAAGTAACAAGAAGAGACAAGGTCTGCAATCAGACAATGCAGCAAGATCTTGAAGCATCGTCCTTGCAGACTCGAGTAGAGCAATCTCAACATTGATAGTCTGGCCATATCTCGCAGAATGAAAGAAGATCGACTATCGTGACGGTCATGGGAAGCAAAGAATCAACAATCCAGACCGCAAGGATGACCAAAAATCCACTGGAATGACAACATAACTGACCATGGACTAAACTGAAACCAGGCAAAGAGGAAGACAGCAGATATAAAAGTCTGGTACTCTTTCTGGCAAACCTCTGCACCCCAATGTAGAAGAGGAGTGACTAAGGAAAGTAAAATATATATATATATATATATATATATATATATATATATATATATATATATATATGTGCAAATGAGGTCAAGAAAGAATTCAGTCTAATGTTCAGCGGCAAAGACCCTGGCTCAGATGCTATTCCAGCTGAGGTTTACAAAGCAGGAGGCCCTGTGTTGCTACTCAAGCTAACATACCTCTTTTGCTCAATTTGGTATGCAGGTAATATGCCGCAGGAACTGAAAGATACCACCATTATTTGCTTGTACAAGCTTAAGGGTAATCATAAATCTTGTGATAATTATAGTAGAATCTACCTCCTGTTGATCGCTGGAAAGTTTCTGGCTTGAGTCTTTCTCAACCGTTTAATAACTCCATCTGGAGCAGAAGCTGCTTCCAGAGAGTCCCACTGGTCACAGGGGGCTTGACATAATATTTGCAGCTCATCAAATTCAAGATAATGTCAGGAACTGCATCATGATTTGTACATGACTTTTGTTGATCTGACCAAGACATTTGACACTGTCAATGGGGATAGACTCATGATGAAATTCAGTTGTCCTGAAAAAATTAGTTGTCCGCCAATTTCATGATGACATATCGGCTCGTATACTGAACAATGGTGAACTGTTTGCAGCCTTCCCAGTCATAAATGGAGTCAAACAGCCCCATCTCCCTTTAGCATGGTGTTTGCTGCTATACTTTCTGATGCTACACATGACTATGACACTGATATGCGTATCAGATACAAGACAGATGAGCAGCTGTTCAATCATTTGCACCTAAGGTCCCTCACAAAGGTGAAGGAACAATGATCTTACATCTCCTCTTTGCAAATGGCTGTACCAATTACACATGCTCAGAACAGGATCCTAGCAATTATGGATGAGTTTTCAACTGCATGCACTAACTTTGGTCATACCATCAACACAAAGACAATGAAGGTAATGTTTGTACTTGCTTCTGAAAAGCATTACCATGATCCAAACCTTACTGTACAAAGCCAACATCTACTAGCAGTTGATAGCCTTACTAACCTTGGCAGTACACTCACCAGAATAGCAAATATAGACTGAAGTACACAACAGGATTGCCAAGACAAGTGCTACTTTTGGAAGACTGCGAGCAAACGTTTGGAGCCACTAAAGAATCAGTGTTACCACCTTGATCAAGATATATCATGCTGTTGTGCTAACCACCCTTCTATGCACATAAACAAGGACAGTCTAAAGCAGGCATGTCAGGAAATTCAACCTTTTGCGCATGAGCTGTCTCCTCAGTATTGGCGGGCAGGATACAGTGTCCAACTCTGTAGTCAACAGGGTGAGACTCTCTGGCATCCATACGCTTCTGCAGCGCCCATATCAGATTCTATGGGCATGTTGTTCGCATGTACGTTGAGCGCCTCCCTCAGAAACTGCTCTTTCATGAGCTCAGGACAGACAAGCTCTCATCAGGGGAGGAAGTGGAAACAGAAGAAATTATACAAGACTCTGAAAGATCCTTTGAACAGTTTCTCCATTGATATCACCTCCTGGGAGCTGCTTGCTCCAAACCGCTCACCCTGACATACTGCCATCACGCATGGTGCTCGCATTGCAGAGAACAATTACTGCGGTGTAGAAAAAGCAAGCTACATGAAAAAACAGAACGCAAGACGGCCCAATTACTATGCTGTCCACATGTGCCCCACCGGGAGGTAGAGTTTGTGGAGGTCAGATCGAGCTGTACAACCATATGCAGTCACACACATATATAGAGGAAGGTAAGGCACTCACCTCTCAAGAAATGAACGAAAGCATCAAACTATGGCTGTTCTTCTTCTTCTTCTTCTGCGTACACAGTCAGACAGCAACCATTATTTTTTCGAAAAAAGCGGCGGTCGTCCTGAGACTCTCGCCACTACCATAGAGCTTGTCTTGCAGTTCCACTGGCAATGGCCACATCTGCTCTCTCTGATCCCCGTATGTCGGGCAGTTCTGCAGCAGATGTTCAGTTGTCATTTTACCAGTACCGCACGGGCATTCGTCGGTACACCCTATCTTCAATTTGTTGAATAGGTGGTACCTCAGTCTATTGTGGCCAGTGCGAAGTCTGAAGACAACGACCTGCTCTCTTCGGTTCAACTGGTAATAGGCATCGTTTTTGGTGTAACCAGTATGTTCGGTTTCCCATTTGGTAATGTACCTGGCTTTGATAAGCCGTTTTGACTCTTCGTACGTCATACTGGTATCTGTTTGTGGTAGCCTTGCACCTTCTTTTGCCAGTCTGTCTGCCTCCTCGTTGCCTTGGATGTTGCAGTGTGACGGAACCCACTGTACCACTACCCTTTTTGGTGCGGACTGTTGGCACAGTTTGCAGAGTGCTGCTCTTAAGTCATTAAGCTCAGTGTTTTTCTGGCTTTTTAGCGCTGTGACTACTTCGAGAGCATCTGTCAGCAGGACTATATGGCTCTCATTTTCACTGTGTGTTACCATTTCTTCCACTGCCGCCCTCAGTGCCTCTGCCTCTGCTCTGAAATTGCTCGTGTACTTACCAGTAGCGAATGACAGTGTTATTTTTCTGCCATTTGGTAGGTTCAGGAATGCTCCTGCCCCTCCGTTCTGTGTAGTGTTTGTTACAGAACCGTCGGTGTATGCATGGGTCCAGTCCATGCTTGGGTAGCTTTTCGTTATGAAGCTTAAGGTAGTGTCTCTCCTTTCTTTTTCGGTCTGGCAGTTTTTGTTTGCAATACCTGGTATATTTTCTACCACCTCTGGAAATATATCCTGCCTCCAAGTAGGTTTTCGTACAGTAGTGATGGGTTTTGGTGTTGTTAGTGCGTTTATGGGATCTTCGTGCATCTTTGCTTTGGCTATTTCTGCAAAGTTTCTCCGCTTTAGTTTCCCAGTTCCCAAATTGTTTAGCCTCTGGTACATTGGATGGTCCGTCAGTCTTCGGAGTTTCTCTGACTGCAGCTGGGCTCTGCAGTCTCTTCTGTCGGTCATGGATTGCAGTTTTGTAATCTTTTCAAGTTCTACAATTGGCGTTGACTTCATTCCACCAGTTATGATTCTCATAGCTTGGTTTTGAAGTTTGTTAACTTTATCGAAGTTCGCCTTCGCTGCTGTTGTCCATGCCGCGATGCCATACTCGAGAACTGGTCTCACTCTTCCAGTGTACAGTTTCTTTAGTATGCCTTCGTCTGCTCCCCAGCTTGTGCCAGCAAGTTTCCTCATGATCGCCATTCTTTCTCTGGCTTTCATTCGGTTTCTCTCAATCTGACTTTTCCATGTCATGCGCCGATCAAATGTGACTCCCAGATAGGTTGGGTTGTCGTTTGGCTGCAGGATTTTGCCATTTAGGCTTAATTTGGTACTTTGGGGTTTTAATGAAAGCGAGAATATTGTGCACGTGGTTTTCTCCTCGTTTATTTTGACCAGCCATGAGTTCGCCCACTCTTCCAGCGATGTTAGGGCCGTTTGCATCCGATTTCTTGCTATGGTGAGATTCTTTTCAGAGGTCCACATAGCCAGATCGTCTGCAAACATTGAGCTATGGACTCTTCTTGGTATATTCTCTGTAATATCGTTTATATATACCAGGAAGAGTGTGGGTGACAGTACTCCCCCTTGGGGTACTCCCTGCTCGAGTGTCACCTTTTTGCTCATCTGCCCTTGTACTTGGACTCTGGCCGTTCTTTGTTTGAGGTAGTGGTTGATCCACTTGTACATCTTCCCACAAACATCACTTCTTCTTAGCTTGACTCTAAGTCCATCCTTCCAGACTTTGTCAAATGCCTTTTCCAGATCCACCCAAACAGCTACTGTGTGTTTCTGTGCCTGGTAGGCATCTTCTATCTCCTGGGCTATGAGGATGACCTGGTCCTCAGTGGATCTGTGCTGTCTAAAGCCGGCTTGCTGTGGAATTAGTATTCGTTTTTCTTCCAGATGCCACATCAGTCTGGTGTTTATCATCCGTTCCATCAGCTTGCCGACACAGCTCAGTAGGCTTATGGGCCTGTATCCATTCGGATCTGTTTTGTCCTTTCCTGTTTTTGGTACTGGTACCAGTATTGCATCTTTCCATGCCTGGGGTACAATACCCCTTTTCCAGCTTTGGTTCAGGACTGATAGTAGTTTTTCCTTCGCTGTTTGGCCCAGCCCCATCAGCATTTCGTTTGTTATCCCGTCTTTTCCGGGAGATTTCCTTCTCTTTAGTGTTCTCATAGCCTCTTCCATTTCGCGCATTGTTAGTTTGGCCATCATGTGCTCTTCAGGAGCCGTATTTATGTTTTCGTGCCCCTTTAGCTCTTCGCTAATGTCTGTATGCTTATCTGCAGGGACCTCGATGTGGTTTGCTCTGGCATAGTGATCGACAAAGGCGTTTGCGGCTTTCTTACCTGTGATCAAGTTCTCGCCTTGCTTGATAGTAATTTGTTTATTTGACGGGGTTTCGTCGTTCATGGCTCTGACTAGCTTCCATAGCTTGTTCCCTTCTTTGTCCAGGTTTAAACTTTCCGTTTTATTTTTCCAACTTTCTCTTGCTGTTTGCTTGAGAGTGTGTTTGTACTTCGCCGCGGCGGCTTTGAGGGCGATGTTTGCCTCCACGGATTTTTCTCGTTCTGCCATGTTCCTCGCATTAGTTACTGCATCTTCCACTTTCTGTAACTCATCATTCCAGTAGGGCTTATAGTTTTTCCTAGCTCCTCTTGGGATGGTTTCAGTGGCGGCTTGCATTATTGCCTTGCTTAGGCTCTCTACCATGGGCTTCATTTTGGTGTTTCGTGTGTTGATGGTTTCACACAGCCCATCTGTCAGGATTGCAAATCTGTCCCAGTCGGCTCGTTTGTAATTCCAACGTGGGAGCGGTTTTGTTTCCTGTGGGCCTACTTCCATGTCAATGGTTAGCCTGATCGGCCTGTGGTCGCTACCTGCCAGTTGGTTTAGCACCTGGCGGTCTATTTTATAGTGTATGTCCTGTGTGGAGAAGGCCAAATCTGGAGTCGAGGTGGTATGCCATGTTCTTGAATAGAAGCTAGGGCTATCCTCCGGCCTATTGATTAGGGAGAGATTTGCATCTATCTCCCAATCTTCCACTTCGTCACCTCTACTGTCTGTGTCAGAGTATCCCCATCTCTCCGAGTGGCTGTTGAAATCTCCAACTACTATGCAGTTGGAGTCTCTGACCTCCATACTCGAGAGCGATAGGTCTCTGTTTGGTGGTCCGTACAGATTGAAAATGCGGAGTTTCGTCTCTAGAGCCATTATGTCAACTCCTACAATTTCTGCTTGTCCGGTGTGATTGACAGGTACCGCGCTACTCGGTATGCTGTTTCTGGTCAGTATCAGGACCCCTCCTTTGTGACCTTCTCTATCTAGACGGAAGGTCTGGTATCCTCTGATTGAGAATTTATGGTTATTGTTGAGGTGCGTTTCCTGGATACATGCCACGTCAATCTTACCTTCATGCAGGTGGTGTGTTAGGGAAAGTTTTTTGTTAATGACTCCCTCCGCATTCCACTGTAGTATTCTGAGGGTCTTGAAGTTTTGGCCAATAGACGTTACCCCATAGCCATGTGCCTTGACTCCACGACACATGGGTGGGTGACCACCAGTAGTCAAGGGTGGGCCCCTTCGAGGCGTGAGGCCCGGCGCTATCGCTGCCTGGCGGGTCTCCTCAGGATGAGCGCCATACGTTTTTCGAATAGGTTGTGCTGCCATCATACTGTGATTTACGTTGCACTGTTTTGTTAGGCTTGCGGCCCCGTGCATCCGATTTCAACAGGCGTTTCTGTAGGGATGCCCTCCTTAGCCTTTGGCTGTCCCCAGCCTATCTGCAAGGCAGCAGTTGTTTACGATCAGAGTTTTCTCTCCTATGGAAGTTGTCTTTCCAGACTATCGAGTCTTCACTACTCGTGTCTATAGGGTGCAATGATGGTATGTGATATATGAGATGGACTGGTTTACCCGGAAGAGAGGCAGTCCAGTGTGTCTGTATCCCAGGATCGTCACGTCCTGCCAGAAACGTAGCATTTGCATGTGAGTGGGGTATCTCTTTTTCCCTTTATTTTCTTGGCTTCTATGCAGGGATGGTACGCCTAGCATTCCCCGCCACCTGGGGTGTTGACACAGTGGGGCAGGTGTGCAATGTCCGCTGGTCTGCATCTCTTCTGCGTCCAGCATGATAGTTATGGCTGATAACGTACAGAGGTAGATATCGTAACCGGAGTGCATTTAGCCAGAGGACAAGCCTGGTAATGTCACAGAGATGTTGATCGCCTGGTGTGCGGACAACTCTCATGGTCAGTGGTTGAGTCTTGACAGTTCACAGTGTGGTGGCTGCTCTACTGTTTTCGACACCCCGACCAGGTTCTAAGTCTTTGGTTGGTGTTTTTCGCACCCCATCGCCGTATAGGGTGAGTATCAAACAGTTTTCCGCCCGCTTTGATTTGCGGGCGGCAAGGACCTCTTACTGTGGCTCTACCTGATAGGGCTGGGGCGCAAGCCCCAGGTCCCGAGCATGTAGGAGCCTCCCATTGCAGTGGTGCTGAGATTTTGGGCGGGATTGCGGCTTTCAAGGGTTCGGCCGTAATCCCCCACATGGTAGCCTCGCGCCCTTGGCTTATCAGCCTGGTACGTGAACCAAAGTGTCTGCGGCTCCTCTCGATTTGAGCTGGTTTTCCGTAGCAACGCCCTGTCATTTGTAGGGTAAAACTGACCTGTCTTCAGATCTATTTCCAGCACCCGTTCACTATTTGGTCAGACGAATTTATTGAGGGCTTTTGTTTGTCAATGACCAGGTATTTGAAATCTGCGGAGTTAAACACGATTTCCGTAGCGTTCTTTCATTTGAGCTGACTTGTCGTCCGTGAGTCTAATACCAGCGTACGTTCATTATTAGACCCAAACGGCAGCGCTCTCAATTTGTCAGTTTTTCTACAGCATTGGCGTGTTCAGTCAAATTAAGCCGCAGGTTCCACACCTGGTGGTGCCCTTTCGTCAATTCCCTTAGCGAGATAGTCAAGTTTCTTAAAGGGTAGCCCCAAAGATTTTCGAGGGTCTAATTCCAGCACATGTTCTCTATTAGACCCCACTAAGGTGTACTTTTTGATAGTCATTCTGCAGTATTGGCGTGGTAAGTTAACTTAGGTCTCAGGCTCCACTCCTGATAGTGCTCTTCCGTTAATTCCTTTATCAAACACTGGATGCAGACAAAACCGAGCCACAGGGGACATAACCCCAGATTCTGGGGGTCTAAGTCCAGCACCAGTTCCATGTTAGACTCCAGAAGAGTGGTCTCGGCATGTCAATCATTTCAGTGTTGGCCGTGTTGAGTCAAATTAAGCCGCAGGCTCCACTCCTGGTGGTGCCCTTCCGTCAATTCCTTTAAGTTTCAGCTTTGCAACCATACTTCCCCCGGAACCCAAACACTTTGGTTTCCCGGAAGCTGCCCGCAGAGTCATCGAAGCAACTCCTGCGGATCGCTAGTCGGCATCGTTTATGGTCAGAACTACGACGGTATCTGATCGTCTTCGCGCCTCTGACTTTCGTTCTTGATTAATGAAAACATTCTTGACAAATGCTTTCGCAGTAGCTCGTCTTGCGGCGATCCAAGAATTTCACCTCTAACGCCGCAATACGAATGCCCCCGTTTGTCCCTGTTAATCATTACCTCCAGTTCCGAAAACCAACAAAATAGAACCGAGGTCCTATTCCATTATTCCATGCACCATTATTCAGGCAGCCGAGGCCTGCTTTGAACACTCTAATTTTTTCAAAGTAAACGCGCCGGCCACCCAGGACGCTCAGCGAAGAGCACCCGTGGGAGAGAGCCGGCAGACGGTAGGGCAGGAGACAACGGGCAGTGAACCGGCGCGAGCCGGACCGCCCGCCTGCGCCTGAGATCCAACTACGAGCTTTTTAACTGCAACAACTTTAATATACGCTATTGGAGCTGGAATTACCGCGGCTGCTGGCACCAGACTTGCCCTCCAATAGATCCTCGTTAAAGGGTACTCATTCCAATTACGGGGCCTCGAAAGAGTCCCGTATTGTTATTTTTCGTCACTACCTCCCCGTGCCGGGAGTGGGTAAGTTGCGCGCCTGCTGCCTTCCTTGGATGTGGTAGCCGTTTCTCATGCTCCCTCTCCGGAATCGAACCCTGATTCCCCGTTACCCGTTACAAACATGGTAGGCATGTCACGTACCATCGACATTTGATAGGGCAGACATTTGAAAGATGCGTCGCCGGCACATGAGGCCATGCGATCAGCACAAAGTTATCCAGAGTCACCAGTGGGGACGCCGCAACCCCGCGAGGGGAAACGACGATTGGTTTTGAACTAATAAAAGCGCTCTTTCCGCGAGGGTCGGAGCTTGGTAAGCATGTATTAGCTCTAGAATTGCCACAGTTATCCAAGTAGGATCGTGTCATCTAAGGAACCTCGACTGATTTAATGAGCCATTCGCGGTTTCACCGTGAGACAGTGTGAACTTAGACATGCATGGCTTAATCTTTGAGACAAGCATATGACTACTGGCAGGATCAACCAGATATCTGTCGGAGACGTACGTACAGCACACACCGGTCGGCGGAGGAAGGGTGTGTAAAAAGCCTCGCTGGGACGACGGCCGCAGGGACCGACTGACGGGACGGACGGTTTGTTCCACCCGTCCCTCACTCCGTCGACCTAGGACCGCCTGACAGGGGCCTCCCACACGCACCAGACGACCGACCGACCGGGCTCGCTCGAGGAGGGATGGCAGCGCTCTGTGCAGAACGGATCCCAACGACCTCGGCGACGAATTTCACTGGGACTAGAGACACAATTTGGCCTGCCGGCCCTTCTTCTCCGTAGGGAGAACGCAGGGCCTCGAGGCAACGATTCCTGCTTTCCATTTGCCGGTCACAAGCTCTTTGCGAGAGTCGGACCACCAGCGAGACGTACTGTCGAGCTCTGCTATAAGCCTTAGATAAATCACCACGGACGGACCACGTTTCCTGATACGGACCAGACTAGCGCACCTCGGTGGAGGAGCCACTACCACAAACCGCACCCAATTCGCACTACGGGGAAAGGCAGGCGAGCGTTTTCCGCAAGCCCGCGCTATCGCTCCGCCTGGCGGGACTGAGATCGCTTTACGAACACTGGTTGAAATTGAGTCGCCGCAGCGAGACAACTACCCCAGATCTATGGCTGTTCAAAACCTGCAAGTTTCAAGCTGTTCTAGTCTCAAGGGATATGAAGATACTATCAGAATCAAATTACTTACTGAGAGATTCCATGTATCTGCTGTGCACATAAAAGACCCCTTGACAGTTGGAGATCTAAAAGAGCAGGCTGTAAAAAAAAAACAATGGAAAAATAATGAAATTCCTACCCGGGAATATTTTTCTGAGCAGTGCATGAGCTGTAGCAGTCAGCAACACATAGCTGCAAAGACCATTCTCCAACTCCACGTGTTGATCCTTAATAACAGGCTGCAACAGGGCAGACTGACTAATGAGAAGGGATTGAAGAGGGAAACTAACCCTGTAATATAAAAAATGCCATGCTGAAATCGGATGAGTTGGACTGAAAGATGCAAATATCGCAGTCAACCTATAAACTATGACACAACGCATTCCGTTCTCCAGACTACATCCTGCTACTTTCAAAGCCCTTTACATGGCTTGGGCAGCGGTAGTTTGAGAACAAATGATGAAAAAGAAGAAGAAATTCCTACCCAATACACAACCTACCTTCTTAAACCTAGTATGCATCGGGAAATAAATTTGTGACAAGGAAGGTACTGCAGATATCCTTTGGGTACCTGCTAGTATGCATACACATCGCTGTATGGATACCAGGGTTCTAAGTATTCCAAGTAGGTATCTATCATCATCATGTAGCATGTCCTTTATAGAATGTCACTCCCATTACAGCCTGTCTGAAAGCAACTCTTTCTCTTACCAAAATGCCAGCATCCGCCACAGTTATACCCAGCATTCCTGGATATCTTGGTGCCATCGTCTTCTTGGTCTATCCCTGCCACTATTGTCTAACACTATACCTTCTATCACTGTTCTCTCAAGATCGTTGTGTCTTTTGATGTGACCAAAGTATTTCAATTTTTTGCCAAAACAAAATTGATAAACCAATTCTCCTCTATGTTCAACTCATGCCAAATGTCTATATTTTTCTCCATCTAGGGTATTCTGAGGATCTTTCTAACATTTTGACTTGAAGGACAATTCTTTTTCTAGAAGTTTTGGTAGTCAAAGAATCAATTGAATATAAACTTTGATCACATCAAAAGACACAACGATCTTGAGAGAACAACAATATTGAGAGAATATATATATATATTTTTGTTGCGTTTCATTGTTTAACTCTTGTCTGTGATATATTTCCTTATGTGCATTATTATGTGGTTGATTGGTTCAGTTGATATTTTTTGTACCTATCATGTCACTGATTGCAATTTTTCAGAAATGAAATGTGATTATTTTTCTGCAGGATTCACATGGTGCAGCGAGCTATCACACAAACTCTGGCTTCAGTCAAGCGTGTGCACTCAAATATTGAGGACAAGCTTCTGTCTTCTAATGAAAATGCTGAAACGGTGAGAAGCTTATGTGATATTATTGGAATGTATAATATCCTTGTTGTATGTTTGAAAATTGTGTTTGTTTGTAATTTGATCTGTATACTCATATCTGTCATGTATTCCCCTAGCTGTCACAGCGAGAGGTGCTTTTGATGAAAGTGAGGCAACTCCGTCAAGAACTACTGTGGCAGACTCAGCTGAAGCAGATGGAGCAAGAGAAGTTAGAAAAGTATCAGTCCACCCAGAACATGAGATGTGAGTGGTGTGTCTTTGTGTACTGAGTAGAAAGATCAGACCTATCTTCCAAGCTGTTCTAAGATTTGTTATTGTAAATGATCACAAACATAATTCACACAAGAGGAGGAAAGAAAAATAACACTGTAAACTTGCCAAGCACGTCATAAGTCACCTAAGGAGGGCTGAACATGGGGCTGGCTACATCATGCTGAATACAATTTAAGCCACAAAAACTTTGATAAATATGGACAAGGAAATTAATTAAAAGTAACATATAACTCAATCATCCAAGAGGGGAGAAGGTTTTCTGTCAAGACAGCTTATGATGTGATACAGAGAAAACCGTAAAGAATCTTTATTGCTATCAAAGAGAGCTTGAGACAAACATAAAAAAGGTTGAACGGATGATTCAGGGCAAGAGGACTTGGTGTGCTCCACAGGGAGCTGAAAGATTTGACTGTTCATGTTAACATACTATGTTTCCTAGTAATATATTCAGATTTGGATATTTCCTTGTTGGAATCCTGGAAAATGCTATTGTGGAAAAAACGATTCGGACACAGCACTTTATTTTGCATGTCATATAAGGTGAGTAAGAAGAGTTGTGCATGGGGCTGGCAGCTTCATCATGTTAAACGTTGTGCCACATAAACCACCACTACAAGAGCATATAAATTATTAGACTGTTTTTGTTGTTGTTGCAAGGAGTACAACAGTAGCTGATACTGGAGTGCATAAGGAATTATGATAGTAGGATATTACCCTGTATCTCATTTCATTGTTGTTTGTTATTCATTTAGTGCATAAGGAATTATGATAGTAGGATATTACCCTGTATCTCATTTCATTGTTGTTTGTTATTCATTTAGTGCATAAGGAATTATGATAGTAGGATATTACCCTGTATCTCATTT
The DNA here is from genome assembly GCA_036924085.1 of Ariolimax columbianus. Taxonomy (NCBI): domain Eukaryota; kingdom Metazoa; phylum Mollusca; class Gastropoda; order Stylommatophora; family Arionidae; genus Ariolimax; species Ariolimax columbianus. The sequence continues at coordinate 80,785,961 of JAVGWX010000002.1, read as the reverse complement.
CATTGTTGTTTGTTATTCATTTAGTGCATAAGGAATTATGATAGTAGGATATTACCCTGTATCTCATTTCATTGTTGTTTGTTATTCATTTAGTGCATAAGGAATTATGATAGTAGGATATTACCCTGTATCTCATTTCATTGTTGTTTGTTATTCATTTAGTGCATAAGGAATTATGATAGTAGGATATTACCCTGTATCTCATTTCATTGTTGTTTGTTATTCATTTAGTGCATAAGGAATTATGATAGTAGGATATTACCCTGTATCTCATTTCATTGTTGTTTGTTATTCATTTAGTGCATAAGGAATTATGATAGTAGGATATTACCCTGTATCTCATTTCATTGTTGTTTGTTATTCATTTAGTGCATAAGGAATTATGATAGTAGGATATTACCCTGTATCTCATTTCATTGTTGTTTGTTATTCATTTAGTGCATAAGGAATTATGATAGTAGGATATTACCCTGTATCTCATTTCATTGTTGTTTGTTATTCATTTAGTGCATAAGGAATTATGATAGTAGGATATTACCCTGTATCTCATTTCATTGTTGTTTGTTATTCATTTAGTGCATAAGGAATTATGATAGTAGGATATTACCCTGTATCTCATTTCATTGTTGTTTGTTATTCATTTAGTGCATAAGGAATTATGATAGTAGGATATTACCCTGTATCTCATTTCATTGTTGTTTGTTATTCATTTAGTGCATAAGGAATTATGATAGTAGGATATTACCCTGTATCTCATTTCATTGTTGTTTGTTATTCATTTAGTGCATAAGGAATTATGATAGTAGGATATTACCCTGTATCTCATTTCATTGTTGTTTGTTATTCATTTAGTGCATAAGGAATTATGATAGTAGGATATTACCCTGTATCTCATTTCATTGTTGTTTGTTATTCATTTAGTGCATAAGGAATTATGATAGTAGGATATTACCCTGTATCTCATTTCATTGTTGTTTGTTATTCATTTAGTGCATAAGGAATTATGATAGTAGGATATTACCCTGTATCTCATTTCATTGTTGTTTGTTATTCATTTAGTGCATAAGGAATTATGATAGTAGGATATTACCCTGTATCTCATTTCATTGTTGTTTGTTATTCATTTAGTGCATAAGGAATTATGATAGTAGGATATTACCCTGTATCTCATTTCATTGTTGTTTGTTATTCATTTAGTGCATAAGGAATTATGATAGTAGGATATTACCCTGTATCTCATTTCATTGTTGTTTGTTATTCATTTAGTGCATAAGGAATTATGATAGTAGGATATTACCCTGTATCTCATTTCATTGTTGTTTGTTATTCATTTAGTGCATAAGGAATTATGATAGTAGGATATTACCCTGTATCTCATTTCATTGTTGTTTGTTATTCATTTAGTGCATAAGGAATTATGATAGTAGGATATTACCCTGTATCTCATTTCATTGTTGTTTGTTATTCATTTAGTGCATAAGGAATTATGATAGTAGGATATTACCCTGTATCTCATTTCATTGTTGTTTGTTATTCATTTAGTGCATAAGGAATTATGATAGTAGGATATTACCCTGTATCTCATTTCATTGTTGTTTGTTATTCATTTAGTGCATAAGGAATTATGATAGTAGGATATTACCCTGTATCTCATTTCATTGTTGTTTGTTATTCATTTAGTGCATAAGGAATTATGATAGTAGGATATTACCCTGTATCTCATTTCATTGTTGTTTGTTATTCATTTAGTGCATAAGGAATTATGATAGTAGGATATTACCCTGTATCTCATTTCATTGTTGTTTGTTATTCATTTAGTGCATAAGGAATTATGATAGTAGGATATTACCCTGTATCTCATTTCATTGTTGTTTGTTATTCATTTAGTGCATAAGGAATTATGATAGTAGGATATTACCCTGTATCTCATTTCATTGTTGTTTGTTATTCATTTAGTGCATAAGGAATTATGATAGTAGGATATTACCCTGTATCTCATTTCATTGTTGTTTGTTATTCATTTAGTGCATAAGGAATTATGATAGTAGGATATTACCCTGTATCTCATTTCATTGTTGTTTGTTATTCATTTAGTGCATAAGGAATTATGATAGTAGGATATTACCCTGTATCTCATTTCATTGTTGTTTGTTATTCATTTAGTGCATAAGGAATTATGATAGTAGGATATTACCCTGTATCTCATTTCATTGTTGTTTGTTATTCATTTAGTGCATAAGGAATTATGATAGTAGGATATTACCCTGTATCTCATTTCATTGTTGTTTGTTATTCATTTAGTGCATAAGGAATTATGATAGTAGGATATTACCCTGTATCTCATTTCATTGTTGTTTGTTATTCATTTAGTGCATAAGGAATTATGATAGTAGGATATTACCCTGTATCTCATTTCATTGTTGTTTGTTATTCATTTAGTGCATAAGGAATTATGATAGTAGGATATTACCCTGTATCTCATTTCATTGTTGTTTGTTATTCATTTAGTGCATAAGGAATTATGATAGTAGGATATTACCCTGTATCTCATTTCATTGTTGTTTGTTATTCATTTAGTGCATAAGGAATTATGATAGTATATTATTACCCTGTATCTCATTTCATTGTTGTTTGTTATTCATTTAGTAAACACCCTGAGGGAGAAGGGGACAGAAATGCAGCAGTTGGCACAGGACACAGAGCAGAAGAGAACTCTGCATATACAGTCTAGGTAAGAGAATAGCAAGTATTACTACATTATTTTGAATGTGTATTGAAATCAATTTTGTGTACATTTTTCCTTTGTGACTTGTAAGAGGCTATCATTGTTCAACTGTAGTTTCTTGTCACACTGTGAACAAATCGATATGTAGGAAATCCATACCTCAGTGGTGATTCAGTGAATCTCAAGAATATTGGAGTTGAAGCTGAGGGCTGCATGAGGACAAGTTAAATTGTCTCATCCCTGCACCACAGTAATGTTTATTACTCTCTGTAGCCTAGGAGAACATTTCAGATGCCACATCTTTTGTAGCTTCTTTTGATTCAGCTTCATAACTGTGGCCTTGAACAATGCCATTTTGTCTATCCAAAAAATCCAACATTATACTCTTTTAGCAGTCATTGAAGACAAATTAAGCATTGTATGCCAACCTTAATGTTTGTATAACCTTTAGCCCCCTAATGTCCACCTATGTGGACAACCGAAAGTATAGAATATCATCTTACAGGCCGTTTACACGGCCCGACAGAGTCACTCCCTAAAATAGAGAAAACAACCGGGTTAAAACCATATGGGGCATTTGAAACAAGATAGGACGGCACTTCCTTTCTGTTGGTTAATTTGACTGGGAGCGTTGCCTGTGAATTTTTCCAAGGATTTTTCAATCGATTTCAATCGTCGCTCGAAAACATGGATATTTCGACCATTTTTCAAGAAATTATCATGGACGTCGATTCTGATTGTGAGGAGTTCAATATCGACGAAATACTTGACATTCATCCTAATATTGGTGCAGGAGATGCAGTTTCTGATGTCGATTCAGAAAGCATGGATGGTGATTTCGTACCAGAGGACGGCGTTTCTTCTGGTCACAATCACGACTGGCTTCGTAACTTCGATGAAGTTACTGGGCCTAGTGGTGTTGCTTCGGACCTTTCTGAAGCTGATCTGTTTAGTTTGTTTATCACTGCAGATATTATTAATATGTTTGTAGTGAAAACTAACAGAAACGCTGAATCTGTAAAAGAACAGAAGAGAGACGCTGCCTGTCCTTATTCACGTGTGACATTATGGAAGCCTGTCACTGTAGACGAAATGAAGGCGTTTCTCGCCTTACTGCTGTTGATGGAACTGGATAAGCGTTGTTCATTTGACATGTACTGGTCAAATTATCAATTCCTAGAAATGCCAGGTTTTAGAAATGTTAAGACCAGGGATAGGTTCCTGGGCATAATGACTTTCTTTGACTGCACAAGTGAACTGGACATGCTTTAGGTGAGTCAAAATGTTTGTAAATTTTTGTTTTCCTATTTTTTTTCCAATTTTCAACTTCACCTTTTTGTATCTCAGAAACTAACATACATACAATAAAAACACGAACACCAACAAGTTCTTTATTCATTTGTTTCTCTTCATACAAAAAATGATATCAATATAACAACAAACAAAAAAGATATAGGCTCTGAGGATCAACAACCTAGAAAAACGTGACGTGCTGAAAAATAATTCAGCTGCTGAGGAAATTGTGTCAATTTTTAATTTGGAGTGCTAAAGGATAAACAACCTTAAGGTCTGTATAAATATCATTTTCCCATTTTTGTCCGAAATTTCTCATCTATCTACAGGTGTTGTCTTTTTGGAATACATAATTTTAGAGAAATCTAATTTTAAAATGCTGATCAATACTTCTTTAGATTAAACATCTATGTTTGAAACTATTATCAAGAAGAAGACAAGTTATAGGCAGCAACTAATAAATGTAAAACCATTTCTTTTTAAAATTACCACCAAAAATGCTCTGATACAGACTTCCTTTAAAGGTATCAGTTGTAGGTGTGTCCTTATGCTTCTTTTGTAGCGAGAAAATGAATCAATAAGTTTGTTTTCATGATAGGACAAACTACAATATTTCTTCTATTCTAAGACACACATTTTTTCCAATTTAAATGTCTCTAAAAATCGGGATGCACCTTACCTTGAAATACTTTGGTCACATCAAGGGATACAGTGGTATTAAGAGAACAGTGATGGAAGGTATAGTGCCAGGCAAAAGAGGCAGGGGTAGACAGAGAAAATGATACCAAGATATCCAGGAATGCCAAGGTATGACTGAGTCAGAGGCTGGAGTTTTGGCAAGGGAACGATGTTCTATAAAGGACATACTACATGATGATGATGACCTTACCTTACAATCGATGGTGTTTTATAACCAGTATCAAAAGAAAGTTGTCTGGTGTTAGGTGGACAAGACTTCAGATGGCATTGTCATTGCCTAGAGCATGCACAAATGTGGTAGAGGAATTTCTTGTCTTGTATTGATATAATTTTGTCGTATCATTTAAGTTTAGTTCATTTTGATCGCTTGTAACCGTTCAAATTGTTGTCCAAAAGAATACACTATGAAGCATCACTGAAAAGAATAGTTATCATGTATGCAGAAGAAAATGTGAATAGAGAGACAGAGCGGAAATCTGATATTAGTTGAGCAAATGACCATAATTCCATATTTTTGTGCAATGTTCTCAATGCTTCAGAGGACAATATATTATGAGATAATGCAAATATCAAAAAGTGATGTATAAGAATCGGACTCTGAATGTGAAGTTGACTCTGATATTGATTCAGAGGGAAATGATATAAGATGTGATTCAAAGAAAACCGTAAAGAATTTTTATTGCTATCAAACATAATAAATGATTTGTTCTTAGTAAATTGACTGGTATTATATATTTTATTTGGTGCAGTTATGATACGTCTTAGAATCACAACTTTACACCTGCCAAAGATGGATGTGTCGGACTGAAAGGTGCAAATATCACAGTCAAGCTGTAAACTAGCGACACAACGCAATCCGTTCTCTGGATTACATCCTGCTACTTGCAAAGCCCTGTTCAGGACTTGGTAGTGGGAGTTTGAGAACGAACGAAGAAGAAGAAGTACTTTACATTTTTGTGTTTGATGGTGTCTTAGAATGGGAGAAATACAGTAATGGCAACATGGGCATGAGTGTTCATAACAACAATAATAAACCTTGTTTGTGCTTACAGAGAAATGCTAGTAAAAGAAAATGCTCAGGTCTTGTTCAGAAGGAAACAGATTATCAGAGAAATGGTTCATGATATTTACCCCATCACGGAGGTCAGTACTGCAGCACATTTTACTACTTTGTCTACTTTTTCTTTTAATCAGCAGCAAATATGAGTTATCCATTGTCCTGTTTCGTATTTGGAGTATTGTTTCTAGAGCCTCCTTTCAAACCAATTTGGTGATTTCAAACAACACAAATTTGGCATGTGTGAACGATGAGTGGTGAAAAGTGCATCAATTTATTTCAGCAATAAAACTAACATTTTTGTTGTTACAAAAGCAGCACTTATAGATATGAACTGTGACCCCACGGCCCAATTTTCTTGGCTGGAGGTGTAAATGTGCAATCCACCTGTGAGCGAGATTTATTGCGGCTTTCTCTGCAGCGAGTCACTTGCCTTCTTGACATAGATGACCAGCTTCTGTCTTGAATATTTTAGAGAAGAAATTGTAGCTGTGAACTTTAGTGTTATGATCACCACCACAATATTAAATTGTAGATGTGAACTTTAGTGCTATGATTACCACCACAATATTAAATTGTAGCTGTGAACTTTAGTGCTATGATCACCACCACAATATTAAATTGTAGCTGTGAACTTTAGTGCTATGATCACCACCACAATATTAAATTGTAGCTGTGAACTTTAGTGCTATGATCACCACCACAATATTAAATTGTAGTTGTGAACTTTAGTGTTATGATCACCACCACAATATTAAATTGTAGCTGTGAACTTTAGTGCTATGATCACCACCACAATATTAAATTGTAGCTGTGAACTTTATGAAAATTGTTTTGACTTTACTTTGCCCACAGGACGAGAAAGGTCAACATTTTTACATTTGTAATGTTCGACTTCCAAATGCTGAGGACTATCAAGGTATGCAAGCAGAGCATCTAGTTATTGTGTGTGTTTTTGTTATTGGTAGTAGAACTTGTTCAAATAGACCACAGTTGCATGTGTGTTTATGCTTGATGTTAGTGTTTTATGATGTGCGGGTACATGGTGGTTTGAGATGTTTTATGATATTCGTATACATACATTCTTACTTAGTCGCTCCTCTTCTACCCAAGGGTGTAGAGGTCTGCCAGAAAGAACACCTGATTATTTTATCCGCTGTCTTCCTCTTGGCCTGGTTCCAGTCTAATCTCAATCTTTTATAGTCTGTCTTACATTGTCTTCCCAGTGAACTTCAGGTCGTCCTCGAGGTCTGGAGCCTTGGTTCTTTGCCTCCGTGCCTCCCATGGTAGCTTTTCTTCTTTCATTCATGGCATAGCATGGGCTAGTGGTTAAGTGATACAGGTCACAACCCGAAGGTGATGGGTTCGATCCCCATCGTTACCCCGGGGAAGCAAACCCATAGAAACTGCAGGAGGAAGTAGACCCTTACATAAAATGCCGAAGTCGGATGCACTGGGCCGAAAGACGTAAAATAAAAACCGCAATGCGGCAACGCACATCGCCCTGGAGAATAAAAACATTAGGCGAACGCCAAAAAAAAATTTAAAAATTCTATAGACAAGGTCAAACTACAGAAGTTAAAATTGCTCCACTTGAGTCTTCAAGGGCCGGACTTCAAGAACTTGTTATATTGTCTAATTGCAGACCTTATCTCTTGTTACTTGGACTGTCTTCCGTAGATATCTCATTTCTGAAGCTTGCAGCTGGCTTTTCTGGGTGGTGGTCATTGTCCATAACTCAAAACTGGTACATAGGTGTAGTAGTATATAGCTATTTTAGTTTTCTTGTTCATATACATGTTAGGTTTAATGTTTTTTGTAGATGTTTTGTGATGTTCGTATACATGTAGTAAACCACAGGAAGTAAACATTACAAAATAAAGAATGTGCTATGGATGGACTTGTTATTTGCTGCTAATGCTGCAATTGTCACTCACAGTGTGGATGAACTCTAGAGCTTGATTGATCTCTTCTCCCAGGCGTGCAAAGATTTCAGCCTCACAATGAGCCTGAATAAAACAAATGTGCTGGAACAAGATGTCAATACCACCTCAACCATCACTATCGATAACTACAAACTGGCAACTGTAGACCAGTTCACTTACATCAGGTCCCTAATCAATGATAAGCTCTCCCTTGACCCTGAAACAGGTAATCGCATTGGCAAGGCTGCCATAATATTTTCTCATCTCACAACATGTGTCTGGGAAAACTCCAAACTTACGGCCAAGACCAAGGCCATGGTCTTCAATGCCGGTGTCATCAGTACCAATCTATATGGCAGCGAAATGGGGACACCCTATGCCAAACAAGAGCATAGGCTCAACACCTGAGATTCATCCTTGGCATCTCATTGAGAGACAGAGTGACAAATGTGGAGGTGGATTCTTGCACTGGTCTTCTAAGTATGTACACACTCCTTCGCCAACAAAGACTGCGATGGCTTGATCATGTCTGTCGCGTGGAAGACGGTCGCTTCTCCAAAGATATTTATATATATATATATATATATATATATATATATATATATATATATATATATATATATATATATATATATATATATATATATATAATATAATATATATCAGATGTGGTAGGGAGTGTTTTGTTATGTCTCTGGCCAACTGGTTAATCTAGCCACCTGGTCACTTTATTTCAATAACCTTCACTTCATCAGGCCAGGATGAGCTGCGGGCATCAATAGCCTTGGGTTTTACCTGTCACCTGACTCAGATGATTTCCCACTTTATGGATTTGCCACTTCGTTATCCGATGGTGCATAGAGGTTCTCGGTCCACTATTATTGATCACATTCATAGCAAGTTGACGGAGAAGGACAGAGAGTAAGTATACCATTAATTCATTATAACCATTGATCAGTTTTATTCATTTTCTTGAAATGTTTAGGTTGCTACTCTGGAGCTCATACTTACACAGGATATAGTTGTGTTGTCAGTGATTAGATCTAGGATCAGTCTGAGTTGCGCTGGCTCTCGATTTTTCATCCTTTCATCATTAATCTTCAAACCGATGGATGGTGAAACTTTCTCTAAAGGAGATGATATTTTAACTACCACTGTTTTTATTTTGTGGTATGATTCTCCTGCCAGGATGGCTATATATCTTCTGTAAATGTCTTTGCTAAATATCTGTAGATCGTCATCAGGTTGACATGGAGGATGTCACAGCGATGGCCACCATTTGTATTTCTTAGGATACATTTTTCATTTTTGTCTTTGTGATTCATTCAGTGTGTTCGATGTACTGATTTATGTACCGAATACATCTCTATGTTTCACGCTTAATTGGAAACTTTGGGTGCCTGCTACTGGTGTGTAGAACTAGCAGCGTCTTATTAACAGTTGTTACTTATTTCATGTATATCACCCCTCGACCCAAAGAGCTATGCTGGCGGTACCATAGCTACCAGCAGGATCTCCCATGAGACAGGTCGACGAGTAGGGGCAACTTTACATTGTACCAAAGGCTGTATCAAAACAAACCTGTTGCCCTACATGCAGACTGGAAGAAGTCAAGGGCTAAGAAAGGGTAATGTGACAGAAACATCTGTTGAAATCGCATGCACTGGGCCACAGGCCTAACAGGACAGTGCAACATATTTCTCGTTTCAATCCAAGACAAAGCTCTATAAATATCCAGATAACCTCATGCAGCACTGCGTTCTTTAGAGTTGGCGTCTGAAAGTGTAAGAAGACGAAGATCTAGGAATAACAATATGACATTTTTTTGGTTCATGCCAACAATAATTGTAACGGTATTGTGACTAACTTCAACTTATGTCGGTCCCAAGGTCTCTTATTGGGAAGGGAAGAACAGAATCTCTGCGTCCTACCGTACTTTCTTACTTGACTTTTTACCGTCCATTTGTACTGTTGAGTATTATAGGGAGTGCAAAAAGTTTCCACTCCTGGGTGAAGTGTATTGCAGGAAGCTTGTGTTGTTGGATTTCTGCTATGTCATCTATCCATCTACCATATGTGTTTCATCATGCTCTGTAACTAGATCTTCTTATGTCATAATTGGTCCTTCATCAAGTTCCATTCTTATGAGATGGCTGAACCATCTCATTTTCTATTATGCTATGAAGTAGACACAGAAGTAGTTCTTACAAAATCTCCTATGTAATAATTTTTTATTCTTTCTCTCCAGGCATCATAGACGTTTCTCATATTTATTTTCACACTGTAACATTCCTCTTCTGTGACTTGGATGAGGACCATGTCTTGTGCCTATAGCAAAGAGTTGGTACCAAAAAAATACTATTTATCAGCTGTCATATAGTTTCTGATCTGGTGTTAGTTTTTATGTAGTAGGGACAGTTAGTAAGTCACTGTAGATGCGTTCTGGCATCTGGTTTTAATTTCTCTATCAAACCTTCCATCTTCCATAAAAATACTTCTCGGGTATTTGAACTCTTGGACTTGTTTAATTTGATATTGTTTACATATATTTTATGTCTTTGTTACACTAATCTTCATATTGAATCTTTCACATGGTGTGCCAAATGCGCTCATATGACCATGCAATCTCTTTTCATCCTGTTACATTAGGCCTGGGTGCTCCGCCGGGGTCTTTGTGAATGACAAGGACAAGAATAGCACCATTGTCCGACAGAGTGCATGTTATAAGAGGCGACTAACTGTGTGACATGGCATAACACTGACCATGGTTAGGTGGTTTGTTTAGAGCAGCATAGATGGTGCCTAACAGGCTGCCGGTCTACTTTGCTCTAGTGTTTGAGTCTATTAAGATCTATTGCACATCGTTTAACCACCCTACCCTCTGTAGCAGAGTAAAAAGCTGCTCAAGTCTAGCCTGCTAAGCAGGAAACCCTCCTTCCTGCAAGATCCAGCTCGTGCCAGAGCTGGTACTTGCACAGGGGCATCTGCCCCTGTTGAAGTACAGGTCATGTAGGACAAGTACATTAGGCTTTAGCATCTGCATAAAGATGGGGTCTTCACCAGATCCCATCGTCGCTGAACTTTATCAGAATGTTGTTATAACCATTGCTATTGTATTTCTTACAGATTTCCGTTGTATGGAAAAGGCAAAGAGAAGTTTCAGTACAACTACGCAGTCTTTCTTCTCAATAAAAATATTAGTCAAGTAAGTTCTTTCATTATTTTCATTCTTAATCGCATTGCTAGTATCATTTTCTCATGTGGTCCATTGTGAAAAGAATAAACTCACTGCTGGCATTTCAAGAATGTGTTAACACATGAAATTATTCTATCTCATTTTCTCATGTGGTCCTGGAGTTGGTCCATTGTGGACAGAATAAACTCACTGCTGGCATTTCAAGAATGTGTTAACACATGAAATTATTCTATCTTATTTTCTTTTGATTAGATGACTGCAGAAAAAGTTGAGCATATCAAGATTTTATCTGGACTAAATTAATGCCTTTGCTAGATTAGTTTCTCTGCTAGATTAATGTCTCTGCTAGATTAGTGTGTCTGCTAAATTAGGTTCTCTGCTAGATTAGGTTCTCTGCTAGATTAATGTCCCTGCTAGATTAATGTCTCTGCTAAATTAGGTTCTCTGCTAGATTAGGTTCTCTGCTAGATTAATGTCTCTGCTAGATTAATGTCTCTGCTAAATTAGGTTCTCTGCTAGATTAGGTTCTCTGCTAGATTAATGTCTCTGCTAAATTAGGTTCCCTGCTAGATTAATGTCTCTACTAAATTAGGTTCTCTACTAGATTAATATCTCTGCTAAATTAGGTTCTTTGCTAGATTAATATCTCTGCTAAATTAGGTTCCTTGCTAGATTAATATCTCTGCTTGATTAATGTCTCTGCTAAATTAAGTTCCTTGCTAGATTAATGTCTCTACTAAATTAGGTTCTCTACTAGATTAATATCTCTGCTAAATTAGGTTCTCTGCTACACTCAGGAACATAAGATGAATTTGTTCAACACTTACACAAAATCAGTTCTTCTAAATGACTAAGAAACAGAACATGCAACTAAGAGTATCACATCCAGACAACCATCTACAAATATATGTCACATACTTTGTGTTAGGTGACCATATCTCATAACAATACAGATCTGTGACACAGAACACAACCAAAACCTACCTAACTGGAGATTGAGGTGTGATACAGAACACAACCTACCCAGCTAAAGATTGAGGTGTGACACAAAACACAACCAAAACCTACCCAATTGGAGATTGAGGTGTGACACAGAACACAACCAAAACCTACCCAGCTGGAGATTGAGGTGTGACACAGAACACAACCTAAACCTACCAAACTGGAGATTGAGGTGTGACACAGAACGCAACCAAAACCTACCCAACTGGAGATTGAGGTGTGACACATAACACAACGAAAACCTACCCAACTGGAGATTGAGGTGTGACACAGAACACAACCAAAACCTACCCAACTGGAGATTGAGGTGTGACACAGAACACAACCAAAATCTACCCAACTGGAGATTGAAGTGTGACACAGAACACAACCAAAACCTACCCAACTAGAGATTGAACTGTGACACAGAACACAACCTAAACCTACCCAGCTGGAGATTGAGGTGTGATACAGAACACAACCTACCCAGCTAAAGATTGAGGTGTGACACAGAACACAACCAAAACCTACCCAGCTGGAGATTGAGGTGGGACACAAAACACAACAAAAACCTACCCAACTGGAGATTGAGGAGTGACACAGAACACAACCTAAACCTACCCAGCTGGAGATTGAGGTGTGACACGGAACACAACCAAAACCTACCCAAGTGGAGATTGAGGTGTGACACAGAACACAACCAAAATCTACCCAAGTGGAGATTGAGGTGTGACACAGAACAAAACTTATACAACTGGAGATTGAGGTGTGACACAGAACACAACCAAAACCTACCCAGCTGGAGATTGAGGTATGACACAGAACACAACCAAAACCTACCCAACTGGAGATTGAGGTGTGACACAGAACACAACCAAAACCTACCCAACTAGAGATTGAGGTGTGACACAGAACACAACCAAAACCTACCCAGCTAAAGATTGAGGTGTGACACAGAACACAACCAAAACCTACCCAACTGGAGATTGAGGTGTGACACAGAACACAACCAAAACCTACCCAACTGGAGATTGAGGTGTGACACAGAACACAACTTATACAACTGGAGATTGAGGTGTGACACAGAACACAACTTATACAACTGGAGATTGAGGTGTGACACAGAACACAACTTATACAACTGGAGATTGAGGTGTGACACAGAACACAACTTATACAGCTGGATATTGAGGTGTGACACAGAACACAACTTATACAACTGGAGATTGAGGTGTGACACAGAACACAACTTATACAACTGGAGATTGAGGTGTGACACAGAACACAACTTATACAACTGGAGATTGAGGTGTGACACAGAACACAACTTATACAACTGGAGATTGAGGTGTGACACAGAACACAACTTATACAACTGGAGATTGAGGTGTGACACAGAACACAACCTATACAGCTGGAGATTGAGTTGTGAAAGTGGAGATGGACAGGACTCACTATCAGAAAGGAACATTCCAACATAATCGGACATGTTTTGGATTGAAATCTGCAGGAGAAGAGAATAATGTGGAGTCCAAAGAACAGCTGGTGAAGAACAGTAGAAGAGAAAGCCAGTGAAACTGGTGTCACATGGACAGAGATCAGGCAGATGTTTGAAATAGTAATGGGTGGAAAGCATTTTCTGCAGCTGTATATGTCCAGGGAATCGAGAACGAATAAGGGGAAATAATTAGCTACACTTCGATGAGTGACTGACTCTTCTATAGAAATAATATGCTACACTTCGATGAGTGACTCTTCTATGGAAATAATATGCTACACTTGAGTGACTCTTCTATGGAAATAATATGCTACACTTTGATGAGTGACTCTTCTATGGAAATAATATGCTACACTTCGATGAGTGACTCTTCTATGGAAATAAACTGCTACACTTTGACGAGTGACTGACTCTTCTATAGAAATAATCTGCTACACTTTGATGAGTGCCTGATTCTTCTATAGAAATATCTGCTTCACTTTGATGAGTGCCTGATTCGTCTATAGAAATATCTGCTACACTTCGATGAGTGACTCTTCTATGGAAATAAACTGCTACACTTTGACGAGTGACTGACTCTTCTATAGAAATAATCTGCTACACTTTGATGAGTGCCTGATTCTTCTATAGAAATAATCTGCTACACTTTCATGAGTGACTGACACATAATCTGCTAATAAGTAAAAATAATAAGTTGCCCATCACAAGCGAAGATGGTGACATCATCAGACTGTCCTCATCCTGAAGATGTAACTTGCGCTGAATTTGGATTATAGTGAAAAATAAGCTGAGCTGGACATCAATCTTACTCTCTCTTCCTGAGTTACCAGTGGCAAGACATACAATCAAGATGACTGGAAGTAGCTCAAGATGCAGACCAGGGACCACTTGAAACTTTTGGGAGTCGATCGTCAACCGTTTCCTTGATGATTTGAGAGGCGAATGTCGTACCTCTCGAGACTAGAAGACGCTGCTGCTGACCAGTGCCAACATCTGTAGGTCTAGGTGAGGGACCATTAACCCATGGCCAAGTGGATGTTCTGGTTTTGGCATGCAATGAAAATCTACGTAATTTCCAAGTAGGTCGTGCACACGAACCAAGGACAGTGCGTAATCCGCAGTGACATCCTATCCAACAACGTGTATTCTTTAACAATAGAATCCACATTTTAATGGATTACCAGCAACGACTAGTTATTCAGTTGTATTTGCCATTGATGACATTTTTGTGATTTGTAGCTTTAGTTTAAGCACATCATCACAATTTGGTTGGATTACCTCCGCTGCCTCCTGTGGGTTTCAGGAAAGCTGGACTAATCATAGTGCGTCTGTCACTATGTGGGTGGCTTTGACTTTCACTCTGTGACAACACTTTGTGAATATCTGGAACATTATTTGGTACTTAGTTTCTTGTGCTCATTTGTTATGAGCTTAGAGATTTAGTCCTGGTCATCCTACATTCTCCACAGGCATTGATGATAAACCTACCCACCATGTCATCAAAACCCAGTAATGTGGGAAGTCATTGGGCTAGCAATCTCAAGTAAAAAAGAAATCACAATTGTAAGAGAATGAGAATATGGTTGTATACAGGCTTCCTGTAAGGGAGCCCGCTGAACTGGTTGTCATATGTTTCAGATGAAGCAACTAGGAGACAAAAAGTTTCCTTCACTCTGAACATCTGCTGGGGCTTGTATCAAGCAGTAATATTAATGACATATTGCTGAATGTAACACTACATTAATTTTACATGTAAAATGATGACCAATTGGGCCCATTCCGTGTAAAAGACGTTCACAAAATTTTGGCATTTTTATTTTTACCCTCCCTTGCTACATGTCCACTTTTGATTGACATAGAAGCAGTTTAATCTTCACATTTAAAGTAAAGTAACCAATAGCACCACTGCCGTAGCGGTGTGAGGTGTCAGAGATCTCATATTTCTAAGGCTCGTCCATATGAGGGCGGCAGCCATCGCCTCTCCCTCGCCGCCCCACTTCTTGGACTGAACCAGTACCCATTCAAGGCTGGGTCGACCCGGGATCTGTTGCGGTCTGAAATAATTTTATACACTTTGACAAGGGACTGACATTTCTTTGTAAATAATCTGTTACACTTTGACGAGGGACTGACATTTCTTTGTAAATAATCTGTTACACTTTGACGAGGGACTGACATTTCTTTGTAAATAATCTGTTACACTTTGACGAGGTACTGACATTTCTTTGTAAATAATCTGTTACACTTTGACGAGGGACTGACATTTCTTTGTAAATAATCTGTTACACTTTGACGAGGTACTGACATTTCTTTGTAAATAATCTGTTACACTTTGACGAGGTACTGACATTTCTTTGTAAATAATCTGTTACACTTTGACGAGGGACTGACATTTCTTTGTAAATAATCTGTTACACTTTGACGAGGGACTGACATTTCTTTGTAAATAATCTGTTACACTTTGACGAGGTACTGACATTTCTTTGTAAATAATCTGTTACACTTTGACGAGGGACTGACATTTCTTTGAATATAATCTGTTACACTTTGACAAGGGACTGACATTTCTTTGTAAATAATCTGTTACACTTTGACGAGGGACTGACATTTCTTTGTAAATAATCTGTTACACTTTGACGAGGTACTGACATTTCTTTGTAAATAATCTGTTACACTTTGACGAGGGACTGACATTTCTTTGAATATAATCTGTTACACTTTGACAAGGGACTGACATTTCTTTGTAAATAATCTGTTACACTTTGACGAGGGACTGACATTTCTTTGTAAATAATCTGTTACACTTTGACGAGGGACTGACATTTCTTTGTAAATAATCTGTTACACTTTGACGAGGTACTGACATTTCTTTGTAAATAATCTGTTACACTTTGACGAGGGACTGACATTTCTTTGTATATAATCTGTTACACTTTGACAAGGGATTAACATTTCTTTGAAAATAATCTGTTACACTTTGACGAGGGACTGACATTTCTTTGTAAATAATCTGTTACACTTTGACGATGGACTGACATTTCTTTGTAAATAATCTGTTACACTTTGACGAGGGACTGACATTTCTTTGAAAATAATCTGTTACACTTTGACGAGGGACTGACATTTCTTTGTAAATAATCTGTTACACTTTGACGAGGGACTGACATTTCTTTGTAAATAATCTGTTACACTTTGACAAGGGACTGGTGCTTCGATTGTGGTTATAAATAAAGCTCTACAACACGGTTGTCTATGTTCCTCAACTGAGGGCCATCTGAATGAATAAGTCAGCATGTCATTTAAGATAACAGTTCATGTCTAGAAAAACTCACAAGATTGTTTTGCCTAGTTGAAACTAAGGGCACTACTTTAGACTAAACAGTTTTGGATGATGGATGCAGACAGTTCAGCTTTTTGCTTGAGGCTTTTGTTCAAGGTCCCAAAGTATTAACAGGACAGGACAAATCCAGTTTACCACGGCACTTAACATTCCAAGATCAGTGTAGTATTTATGTGCATAATTTCCCCCAACTTGTATAAAAACACGCCCCCCCCCCATCACCAAATCCCACCCTGCCTCTCAGTTTTAAGGTACACAATTAAATTTTGGCTTCATATTACACAGCATCTAAGGAATAGCGGATACATGTTATCATTACTTTTAAAATAAACTTACATTTGCACAAGTCAAGTCATCCCGTAACCGGTGAGGTTACAACCCTAAGAGAAAATTTTTATCCAGCACCATGCTAGGCTTCTATATTTTCTTATCTGGAGCCTAGATCCTAAACAAATGTCACTCCCTGGAATCAATTATAAATGAAATTCTATGAATATATTTTGTTAATATGAGCATGGTCAAGAGAGCCAGAAGTTAGGACCAGATGTAAGGGGCTTATATCAACAGTAGTGTGAAATTCATAGGAACCACCAGAGAATCTGGACGCTCTCTGGTTACAATTCAAAACCGTCCTAAAGGCAGCTGCTGCTGCAGAAGCTGCTACTCAAAGAGCTGCAACTGGCAGACCTTTTCATGCCATAAATAGAGGATTTCTCAGTAAAAGAGAAATAGGTAAGAAAACTATGTACCAGTTTTGACTTGCTGTTGGGAATCATGTATTGTTGTTAATCATGTGTAATGACCACAACCAAGAAAAGCCAACTGCAAGCGCCTGAAATAAGATATCTGAGAAATATGGTCCAAATAGCAATAAGAGACAAGGTCTGTAATCAGACAATACGACAACATCTCTAAATCCAGTTCTTTAGACTTGATTGATGGTTTGGTGATTTGGTCATATCTCTCTCGTTTGCCTTCTATCACCCAGGTTTGTATAGGCCATCAACCAACCCTCGCCAAGCAGCTCCGTCCTGTGCAATCTTTTCCACTTCCTTCCAGCATTTTCCTGTTTTCTTTACCTTTAGATCTCGTCTCCATGTATTCCTTGGTCTGCCTATGCCTCTCCTTCCCTGGGGGTTCCATGACAGGGATTGCCTGGTGATACTGGCCTGGGGATTCATCTCCACTTTCTTCCTAAGATTTTCTGTTCCAATTTACTTTGTCCCGCTCTCTCCCACAGCCTGCTGTTTGTAACTTTGTCAAACCATTTTATAGAAGAATCTTTCTCAGGCATCTGCTGACAAAACCTTTCAGTCTCCTGTCATTGCTTCTTATTTTCTTGAAGTTCCATATGGGTTTCAACATTCTGAATGTGTAACTCTTGCTTTTTGTATCCTTGTTTTTATATCCTTGCCTATCCCTCCTTCCTTGTTGATGATACTTCCTAGGTATGTAAATACCTCCACCTCTTCCAGGGGCATTCCTCTCAGCCTTATTGGTTCTGTGTTTGCTGCATTGACCGTAATTATTTTGGTCTTTTCCTCATGGATCTTCAAACCGACTTGTTTAGAGATATAATCCAGTCTATCCAGTTCCCTTTGCATTTGGCTTTGGCTGTGGGACAGAAGGGCTTCATCATCTGCAAAATTCAGGTCCTCTAGCTGTTTATTCAAGGTCCACTGAATTCCATTTCTCTCATTTGTTGTTACTTTCATAATCCAGTCCACTGCCAGGATGAACAGGAAAGGCGACAGTAGGCAACCCTGTCGTACCCCTGATTTAATTTGGAATTGCTCTGTTAGTTGTCCTTCGTGTATAACTCTACATTGCATACTTTCATACGTCTGTCTAATTATGTTTGTGAGCTTTTGAGGAATTCCATAGTGCCTCAGTAGTTTCCATAGTATATCTCTGTCCAAACTGTCGACAACCTTTTTAAAATCAACGAAGTTGGTGTACAAACTCGAATTCCATTCCAATGACAGCTCCACAATTATCCACAATGTGGCTATCCAGTCAATGCATGATCTATACTGTCTGAAGCCCGCCTGCTCATCCCTTATTTTGTTATCCACCTTGTTTTCAACCTTTCTAGTATTACTCAATTTAATACCTTTCCTGGCACTGATAATAACATTATTCCTCTATCATTTTTGCATTCCCGTAAATCTGCCTTCTTAGCCAATTTCACCAGGTTTTCACCTTTCTTCAACCTTTTGGTAAGCTTTCTTGTTCTCAGATGGCGCCTTTCAAGTTGTGGAGCATGTTAGTAGATGTTTTAACATCTGCTTTTATGGCTTCAGGTGGTATCCTATCAGGTCCTGCTGCTTTTCTGTTCCTTAGAAACTCTATTGCCCTTCTAATCTCTTATTTACTTGGATTATCACAGTTGATCAGCAGGTCCTCCTCGTCTGGTGGGTTGTCTGGTGCTGGTCTGTTCAAAAGCTCTTCTAAGTATTCTGCCCATGTTTTCTTCTGTTCTTCAAGGTTAGTTATCTTTTCCCCAAGTATATTTTTGATTGGTCTACCTTGTTGTTGATACTTTCCCGATAGTTTCTTGGAAGCCTCATATAGACCTTTCATATTTCCCTCTCCTGCAGCCTCTTCTGCTTCCTCAGCCAGACCATCAATGTAACGTCTTTTGTCCGCCTTGATGCTCTTTTTAACCTCCTTGTTACTCTCTACATACTCTTTCTTTTGGTCATGTCAAAATAATTAAATATATCAGTTACCATGGCAGTCATGGGAAGCAAAGAACCAAGTATTCATAACCCCAGGGGGACACAAAGTTTGCTGAAGTGACAATATATGAGGAACAATCATTAAGAAACAGCAATTTTTTTATAAAGTACATGGAAGAGTATATACAACAAAAAATTTCAGGACTCAAAAAAGCTTTTTAGCAATGCTCCATGTAGGTATTGTGATGATCAAGTAGTATGCGTGTGCAATATAGTGTCGATTGGCACCGTGGAGGAACAATGAGCCGTTATTTGTTTTTTGTGATCAGAGAGTGTGAAACCTTCTGAAATCTATAGAAGAATGAAGATTCAATATGGAGACAGTTGGTTGAGTTGGAGGAGAGTGTATGAATTGGTAGAAAAAATTCAAAATGGAAGACAAAACGTCATTTATAAACCGACGTAGGAGACCGGCAAGCGTGACAAACTGACACAATTAAACAGCAGATCGACCAGTTTGTCTGTGGCAACAGGTGAGTCACTATTGATAGAATAGCTGTGATGACTTCAGTATAGGAAAGTGTAAAGCAGATGGATCCTAATGCAGCTGATAATGAGGTAATGGAGGTAGTGCAAAATTGGTTACAGGTCACACCAAAATACTTTTCTAGAGGGCATCCACAAGCTAGTAGACAAAGTTTGTTGCCAGGAACGGGGACAATGTCTAAAAATAAGACACAATAAATTTGATACACGATCTTGTAAAATTGTTATTTATAAAATTGCTGTTACTTAATGATTGTCCTTCGTAAGACTCTATAAAAGACTAAGGACTAGACTGGAACTAGGCCAAGGAGAAAACAGCGGATAGTCTGGCGTTATTTTTAGCAAACCTCTGCACCCCAGAGTCGAAAAGGAGAGACTAAGTAAGAACAAGCATGAGCCACACAAATGATTTCACTGGCCACAATTGTTGTGACATTCTCTGATTTGATTATATCTTGCATGCGTCCTCAGCTGAGGTTTTACTGTGGCCTTGGGACTAATGACCTGCGGCAGACTCTACCAAACCTCAAATCGTTATTGGAGCAAAGACTGGGAGTTAGATCGTGAGTTTGCTGTACCATGTTTAGCAGTTTTTGCAGTCATAATTTATCTGTCTAGTTCCCCTTGAAACATAGGACTGTATCATATTCTCTCCACCTATTCTGTATTCTGTGCTATCCTCTTGTGTTCTGTTCGTGACTTAACTGGCTCCCTCTTCCACATTTCTTTGCAGGTGTTTCTTGACCTCTCCACTAGTCTCTTTCTTGTGGGTTCAAATTCAGGTCATCTGGCTATATTGTTTGGTTTCTTTGTGAGAATATATCCTTTTTGTCTCCACTTTCTCTACTAAATTTCCTGCTATATTGGCTGTTCATGTGTTTTTCCCACATATCTATTAAGTATGATAAAAAGTTTCCAGATTGGCATCCAAGTTTTCGAACATCGGGATACAGCCAGAAGTTGTGAGGTAGATAGAGGTTGATATCTGAGCCTAGCAAGCATGTAGATTGAGTCATATCTGCCCTGCTCATCCAGTTTGTTTGCAGTAGTGCTTTGACCTTACATGTGTGAACCGCATTAATCACATTGTCATAATGGAAAACAACGGTCAACGAAATTGCATAAGATTTTGTTAAAAACTTGACAATACATGTAAAGAAACACACTAGCAACAATCCCTCCATCCCAACTAGAATGATCTTTTCCAACTCATGACATTGAAATCTCCAAGAAGGATTTTTGACAACTATTTGGTGATACATATACCTGTGCCTAACAACTTCCAGCTCTATCCAGCAGTTCTAGAATTGTGATACCAATCCAAATACTTTTTGATCACACCTCATAGATCTGTACAGCCGGTCTTCGGGGAGGATTGTATAAGTAGTACACAAGTTTATGAGTGGTATAAACTTGATAAAGTTGGCCGTGATGAATGGTCTGTGAGGCCTGCAACCAGAGCTTCTTGCAATGTAAAAATAATGCAGACTTTTAAAAAAAATCAGAAGGCAATTGTGCATCATGAATACGCTCCACCCAGGGAAGAAGACATACCTCCTACCAGGCACAGTAACTGGGTGGTGTATAGCTGAATGGTCTCAGTATTTCGAGGTTAGCTGAAAATAAACAGCTGTGGACCAGAAATGGTGACCTGTATGGAGGTCCAAAGGAGGCAGCCCCTCCAAAATGCAAAGACACAATAGTTTAACTTAACGCCATATACTGGTTTAGAAGACTACAGAGTATGTATACAACCAGTTTCGTGGAGGGTGGTTTAACTGATGTGCGAGTCCATCATAATAGACTCAAAACACTAGAACTAAGTACACCCGCAGCCAGTTAGGTGCTATTTATAGCTGCTCTTAACAAACCACCCGAGGAAATAATTTGGGTAGATTTTTAACTTGAATTCTGTCTGGGCAGCTGCCGTCAAACCTACTCTTTTCGATTTCCAACTGCCAAGGAATTTTTTTAATGTGTTTGACACTGAACACAGGAGTCCGATCTCACTACTCAGAGATCAGGGGAATTTTAACCAGAAGATCCATTTGAAAAATAATTCGGTCTCCACCGCAATTTGGGAGACCATTGAGTCCCCCAATAGGCCAATGACTTATTTACCTACCCACCCGATTACAATATCACAGGAGAAAAACTGGACAGACCTTAAAGATGACGAACTGGCATGAATTTCAGACTATGAATTTTGGAACATGGAATATTGGATGCATAAATGGAAATGAGAAGCTCATGGAAGAAATGAAGAAATCCACATTGGAAATCCTAGCTCTCAGAAACTAAGAAAAAAAGAAAAGGGGGTCACAGATCTTGAGGGTAATTGCTTCTTTACAGCAGAGTTCCCACTACAGTCAGAGCCGAAGGAGGAATGTGTTTTGTTGTGTCCAAGAGTCAAAGTGACAACATCAAGGGACGGGAATTTGTCTCTGAATGTTTTATGGTACTGGACCTCCCTCAAAGAAAATGGCAAGTTAGACATAATTGTCATTGTTTATGACCCGAATGAGGTGAGTAGAGCAGATGTCAAAGATGAGTTCTTTAAATTGCTTTAAAAGACAGTGGCCAGTAGTCGTGATGAAATTATCATCCTTGGAGATTTCAATGGCAGAGTTGGAAAATATCATTCTAGATGAGATGGATTCTTCTTGTTCGCCACATTTATTTTTGTTTGCGTCGACACGTAATGGCCAGTTCTCTGGATAAAGGTTGCTGTGATGGATAGCTCTTCAAGGTTGCTGTGATGGATAGCTCTTCAAGGTTGCTATGATGGATAGCTCTTCAAGGCTCCCAATCAGATTTGTGTGGAGGTTCATCTCCATTGGCCAGTGCTCGGTATGCAATTGGCTAAACATTAAACAGTCTTGCAGGATATGTCTTTCTCTGTGCTGCTTGTCTGCACATACACATGGGTGATGGAGCCAATTTCAGCCTGTGTAAATGGCCATTCAATCTGTAATGTCCCATTCTCATGCGGACCAGAATCATTTTCTTCTCTGGATCGAGGCAGTAAAAGTTGTCTCTCATTTAGTCAACTTTCCTTATTGCTTGGATAATGTCATTTTTTTTTTTTAAAGGTGATTGTTCTTTTTGTTCTTATGTTGCTCCGTTCTTTGCTAATCTGGCTGCTGTGTCATTTCCTGGTATGCCATAGTGAGATGGTATCCAATGTAGTACTACCCTTCTTTCGGTGATGGGATAGAGGGATTGGGAGACACAGTGAAGATGTTTTTAAATGACAATGGAAGACAACTTCTGAGATTCTGCAGTGAGCAAAATCTAGTTATCACAAACACAAAGTTCCCTCACAAGTGCACACACACACACGCGCGCGCACACGCACACAATGTGAACCGACAAGGAAAGCGAAATCCACAATTGATTATGCTATCATGAGAAAAGATTAATTTAAGTATGTGAGAGCCCAAAGAAGGCCAGAAATCAGAAGTGACCACTGCCTCATTACAATAAAGAGAACAACGAAAAGAGTAGCCCCCACCAAAATAAGACTCGATCAAGTAAGAAACCAAACACCAGAGCAGGAGCAGCAAGAATAAAGGTTAACAAGATTTTTAACTCAAATTCTTTTTATTTTGTCTGGGTATCGGCCATTAAGCCTACTCTTTTAAATTTCTAACTGTCAAGTGATTTTTAATGTGTTTGACACTGAACATGGGAGGCCAATCTCACTACCCAGAGATCAGGGGAATTTTTACCAGAGTATCCACACGAAAAAATCCCGGTCTCCACCTTGATTCGAACCCATGACCTCCGGCACCCAAGGCGGACACATTACCTCAAGACTGCTGAGTCCCTATACAAACATACATACAGCAAAGGCCGCCGTCCATCGTAGACGATGATGGCATAATTTATTTTGCTAGCGCTATTTTTTGTAAGGATTACCTGCGCTACTTTTTGTCCTCACTCTCTCGTCTCGTGCCACCTGACCCCAGTGGCAAGTCAAGGACAAGATGACTAAGGGGCGACTACGAGATGTAGGGGACTCTGCACCAAGCACTCATGAAAAAGACGGCGGAGTCCGGAGTCAAACCCACACCACCTGATCATGAGGTCAATGGCTTAACCACTTCGCCACAGAATCCCCATACATACACACACACACACACACAATCATAATGTACAAGTTTCCAAACAGTTAAAAGTTTCTTTGAATCAGCACTAAAAATTACCAACACACTGTACGGAGCAGTTAAACAATTGAAGAAGATCTGTGTGTGTGTGTGTATATATATATAAATAATAAATTATGCCATCATCGTCTACGATGGATGGCGGCCTTTGCCTTTGCTGTATGTATGTATATATGTTTGAATAGGGACTCAGCAGTCTTGAGGTATATATATATATATCTCAGCAGCTATGGGATAACAACAATAACAACATACACACACACATAATCATAATGTACAAGTTAAAATAACATAATGTAACAGTTAAAAGTTTCTTTAAATCAGCACTGAAAATAAATTAGTAGTAAATATGTTGACAAAAATTATCATAGAATTTTGTCTGAGCAATTTTACCAAAGTGGAGAGCAAGTCTAAATTATGTATCATTTAACACCACATCTATGCCTGTATTATTTCCAGGAGTTCCATGTTTGAACAGCGAGATGCCACCACCTTGCGATCTCCTCCTCATACAAGTATTGCTGGATCCCAGGCCAGCAGAATAAGTCAAGTCATGTCAAGCAATGCTTCGAGTGTCACTAGGAGAGATTTGGTCCCAGAACTGGAGAATCATACATCACAAATCTCACGGTCCGCATCTGCTACTGAGGAGGGCATTAGCCTGTCTGAAAACACTCCCATAACAAGCTCAAGAATGGGCCACAGCGTGTCTTTTCCTCAGACTACCAATACCAACATGAAACTCGTGTCCTCAGTCCATGAAAGCTTTGATTACAGCCCTATTGGAAACTCGGCACCTCTAAATAGTTATATCCTTGCTACACATATTTCTGATGAACTTCAAGGTTTCTTTGGTCCGAAAGAAGGTTCGCCAACCAGCTCCAGAACCAAAGATGCTCATGAGAGTGAAAACGTGATAAAAGAAGAGGATGAAACAGAGGATATATTTAAACCTTCAGACGATAGCTTCTTCAGAGTGAAAAACCAGCAGTCAGTTGTGGCTTTCAACAAATTGTTTCAGGACGTACAGAATAGTAGTGATGCTGCAGACTCTAACTTTAACAATGGAATCATTCCAAAGTCAGATATCTTTTTGGATACTAGCCAGAGGAGTTTTAAGCTTGTCAAAACCTCTACCATGTCTTCCACACCAGGGGCAGACCATAACAGCAAACAGATGGAAACTGTAGACAGTCCCAACGGATACCACACAAGCACTTCAAGCTCTAGCCATGATCACACAAACCAGGCTGGTGTTTATGTCGATGCAGAGCAGGATGTCAACTCCTTTGATCCATCTTCATCATGTGATGACAGTGAGGTGGACCCATCACATGAGAAATGTGACCCTTAGACCACAAGTGACCAGGTTAGGTGTCCTCGACTCACATTCAGTAAGCATTTTGACTAATTCCCATGTGGGTAACAAAACAAAGAAAAGTACCAAAATAATAAATGTGTAGAGACAATATATTTAAGAAAATGTTCATTCTAACAAGAGAAAGTGTAAGGCTGGATGATATCCAGAGAAAGATGGGTTTCCAGAAAAAGTGTAAGATGATGATTTTTCAGAGAAAGTGTAAGATAAAATAGTTTCCAGAGAAAGTGTGAGAAGAAATGGGTTCCAGAGAAAGTGTAAGACAAAATAGTTTCCAGAGAAAGTGTAAGACAAAATGGGTTCTTAAGAAAGTGTAAGTCAAAATGGGTTCCAGAGAAAGTTTAAGACAAAATAGGTTCCAGAGAAAGTGTAAGACAAAATGTGTTCCAGAGAAAGTGTAAGTCAAAATGGGTTCCAGAGAAAGTGTAAGACAAAATGGGTTCCAGAGAAAGTGTAAGACAAAATGGGTTCCAGAGAAAGTAAGACAAAATGGGTTCCAGAGAAAGTTTAAGTCAAAATGGGTTCCAGAGAAAGTGTAAGACAAAATGGGTTCCAGAGAAAGTGTAAGACAAAATGGGTTCCAGAGAAAGTGTAAGACAAAATGGGTTCCAGAGAAAGTGTAAGACAAAATGGGTTCCAGAGAAAATGTAAGACAAAATTGGTTCCAGAGAAAGTGTAAGACAAGATGGTGTCCAATGAGAGTAACTGTGGCTATCTCCTGTGTCAAGCAGGGATACTGCTAGGACTACCTCACATCCAATAATCTTTAAAATGAAGTTGCAAGCCTTGATGATTGTCAGTTGTTAATAATTGGCCAATGAGAACTTGATTCTGTTTGGCTGTGACTTTCAAAATGGTTTCTCAGAGTTAGTATCAGGGAAAGGTTCGCAAAGCTTGGTTTAATGAACCCTGAAAGATATCATTTTTTTTAATTATACAAGTATACTTACTACTGATAAAGTAGGTTTGTCGGTGATACAAGAAGGCTTATTAAAGATACAAATGGACTACTGCTAATACCAGCACGCTTGTCACTGATGCAAGTAGGCTTATTACTTGTTAAAATAAGATTTACTAATGATTGGCTCTTTTTGTCTTGTCAGACGATAGTAATTGTGCTATTAGCACAAAGCCCAGGTAGAAATATAGAGACCATGTGGGGTTGCCCATGCAGTATGGTCCCTCTCTCTGTCTGCCTTGTTTACTCTAAAGGACAGGTAATACCAATACATTTGGAACAAGCCAAGCTGCAAAAGCTGCCCGATCAGTAGAGCAATGCTCTTATCTGTAGGTCTGGCAGGGATTCACTCCTAGGACCAGCCGCCAACCAATTAGGCTTTATACTGATACAAGTAGGCACTGAAAGAAATTGACTTATCATTGATACACACAAGCTTACTACTGATACAAGCAGATGTGTCACTGAAACAAGTAGGCTTGTTGCTGATGCAAATAGACATACCACTGACACAAGTAGATGTACTACTAATACATGTGGGCTTACTACAAATAAGTACTCTTATTACAGATGCAAGTAAGCTTACAACTGATACAATAAAGCTTGTCACAAATACAAGCAGGCATATTACTGATACAAGGAGATATGCTACTTATACAAGTGGGCTTACTAAAGCTACTGATACAAGTGGGCTTACTACTGATGTAGGCAGGCTTGTCATTAATACAAGTAAGCTTATACTGATGCCAGTAGACTGATTTACAACTGATACAAGTCAGCTTATACTGGTGCCAGTAAACTTACTGTTGATATAAACCTACACCAAAGTTTATGATGTTCTCTTTCAGTGGTGGTTGCTGTAGTACTTTGTTTCACAATGCGGTTGCTAGCCTCATGCAGAACTCTGTGCACACACACACAGTCAGGCATACACAAATCTTCATATTAATTTCTTGTATAACATGTGTAATAGGGTATAATGTCTTATTCTGCTTACCCCATTAAGGTGATTTGTAATCACACTGTCAAAACAGTGTCACTTGCACCAGTGCAATAATAGATGTTAACAGTCACTTGCACCAGTGCAATAATAGATGTTAACAGTCACTTGCATCAGTGCAATAATAGATGTTAACAGTCACTTGCACCAGTGCAATAATAGATGTTAACAGTCACTTGCATCAGTGCAATAATAGATGTTAACAGTCACTTGCATCAGTGAAATAATAGATGTTAACAGTCACTTGCACCAGTGAAAATGGAAACTTACTTCTACTAATTAGGAACAATGTTTTTCTGCTAGGTAACATATGTTATTCCACTGGGTAACATGTTATTCCACTAGGATATACATGTGCAGTGCTCTTCTCAGACGTTGGTATTCTTCTTAGAATGGAAATGACAGCCCTGACTGGTGGTTGCAGCAGCCAGTTCTAGATTCTGTACAGACTGAGCAGCCAATCAGCCAGTCTGAATCACACTCATTTAGAGTTTTATCTACTACTGACAATTTGGGTAGTCCAAGTCAACTGTGAGTTTTTATCTTGTTTCCCGTGTCCAGCATCCTTACCTTAATACAGATTGGTCATTTTCACTCGTCTGTCATTATTTATACACTCATCTGTTTGTATAGTAGCAGTCTAGTATAGGAGTTAGTATAGTCTGTAGGAGCCACGTAGCTCAATGGTTAGCGAGCTGGCTTTGCATCTGGTGGTCCTGGGTTCATTCCCCAGTTGAGGCGGAAATGTTTTTTTCAGGTCGACCCAGCCTTAAATCAGTACCGGTTCAGTCCGGGAAGTAAAAGCAGCGAGGGAGAGGAGATGGCTACCGCCCTCATATAGCCGAGCCTTTGAAATGTGAGATCGCTAACACCTCACACCCCTACGACACCCCTCTATCGGTTACTTTACTTACGTTTTACTGTTTGTATGAAAATATGTTCACAGTCAGTCATCCCATAGCAGATACCGCTGACAAAGATGAAGCGTTATGACTTTATAGTATAATGTCTCAGTATTTGTGAGGTGGGGTTTACCATCTCTCTTCCTTGCTACATTGCCTCCCTATACTAGAAAGGAAATAGAAGTCCCAAAGCTGAATTTGCTGTCAGAGATGAAATGTTTGATTTTATTGTCTTAGCTTCTGTGGGGTGGAGTACTGGTTCCCCGCCTTGATTTCTTGGCTTCTATAAGTCAAAGGGTTAAGTCAATCTCATATAACCTGCCATAGAGATGAAGTCAGATTATCACATTATCCTTGGAGTCAGTTCAGCAGTATGTGAGAAAGCCAATAATATTCTGAATGCCACCCTATCTTTTACAACACTGTACCAATGCAGACATAGGTCTTTGGGCAGTCCATCTTATCATCGCATAAGTGGGCAATCCCATGGACGTGTACAGGCAAATGGCCACCAAAATGTTGTTCTACATGTCCATCTGCTGTCGGGCATACGTACCACATGTCCAGCCCATCGATGTTTGCGTGATATCGCAACATCTCGAAACAAAGTTTGATGTTGAATTTCTTTTGACATTCCATTGCTCTCTAAGCTTTTCGGCATCTGTTTTGTGCAAGTTCTACACTTCGCATCTGTCAATCATTGCTAGAATGACAATTGAATTGAAAGTGTGTGCTCTTGCCGTGGTGTCTTTCATCTCTTGGAGTATTGGCTTAATGGAATTTAAGTGTTATACTTAATTGTACAAAGTTTCAGATTTTGTGAGTTATGGTTGACCAATTCTCTTCCCAGTTGCCTTGCCCTCCCTCTCTAACTCAGAATCATGTACCCATTTACATCTGAGTTTACTGGAGCATGCAGAGACTGGATCATATACCTTTTTAAGTTTTGTAGTAGCAAACTCTACCATTTAGGCTGCAAGAACAAATTTTATACTTACGGTGTCACAGAGTATTGTGGGCCAATGTTTTGTCACTTTTTCTTTCTCTATCTCTCCCTCCCTCCCCCCTCCCCCCTCTCTCTCTCTCTTTTAAACATTTAAATTTAAAAAATAAAGGTAGGCATCAGCTGTAGCAGTCAGCGACAAAAATCTGACTGCTAGTGTCAGCCAGCAACCCAGAGCTGCCAAGTACCTTCTCCACCTCCGTGTGGGAATCCTGGATAATGGGCTGCAGTAAGACAGACATAGCTGACAGACATGCAGCAAGACAGACATGCAGCAAGACAGACATGGCTGACAGACATGCATCAAGATAGACATGGCTGATAGACATGCAGCAAGACAGACATGGCTGACAGACACACAGCAAGACAGACATGGCTGACAGACATGCAGCAAGACAGACATGCAGCAAGACAGACATGGCTGACAGACACACAGCAAGACAGACATGGCTGACAGACACACAGCAAGACAGACATGCAGCAAGACAGACATGCAGCAAGAAAGACATGGCTGACAGACATGCAGCAAGACAGACATGGCTGACAGACATGCAGCAAGACAGACATGGCTGACAGACACACAGCAAGACAGACATGGCTAAGAAAGTACCCAAAAATGCCATGCTGAAGTTGGATATGTGATCCGAAAGGTGCAAATGTCGCAGTCAAGATGTAAACTACGACAAAGCGCATTCCGTATTCCTGACTACATCTTGCTACTTGCAAAGCCCTTTTCAGAGCTTGATAGCAGAAGTTTGAGAACGAAGAAGGAGGGTAAAGGTAGTCCCATGGCAACACTGCTGTCATAGATAAAGTGTTTGAGAATTCATTATTTGAGGCCACAGAATATTTATGAGGTTGTGTGACCAGTTTCGTTCCTTGCTGTCTTTTCTTCCCTAACAGTAAGCCAGGTGCCCATTTACACTTGGGTTAACTGGAAGGGGACAGTAATTGAAAAACAACACTTTTGCCATGAAAAACGAGTGCTCTTCCACTGGGCTAATCAGACTCGTTTGAATATTCATTTTGATTTGGCACTCATTGCTCTGTGCTGGGTGAATCCCAAGGACCTCTTACTGGGGAGAAAAGCATAAATTCACTGCACTTTCATACATGTCATGGATGGGGACTAAAGAGAGTTGTGCATGGAGCTAGCAACCTCATCGTGAAAAACAAATTGCAACAGAAACCAGCATTACAAAAGCACGCAAAATGATTTGACACAGGCTGCGTAAAGGAGACCAACTGTAGAAGATCTCCATAGTGGATTTTAAGGACAACAAAAATAAGAAAAATTTAAGAATAAATATTAATCTCAATGATTACAGGAAAGCAGGCCTAGTCATAAACCTATGGAAAACCAGGGCTATTCACAACCGTTTTGCAGAGCCCAACCACATACTCTTGGATGGAATACCCGTAGAAGACACTGATGAATATGTCTTTCTGGGTAGTCTTCTCAACATGAAGTACAACATAAAACGTTAGATCGCCAGACGGAAAGGGGCGGGCTGGGCAGCCTTCAACTCTATCATGACAGCAACATATGCTGCAAAAGACACCAGACTACATGCAGACATCTTCGACTCAGTAGTTCTAACAGCGCTCTGCTATGGCAGCAAAACCTGGTCTCTAACCAAAGTAGCAGAGAACCAACTGAGAACAGCACACACATCTCTTGCAAGACGCCTGTGGGGGGCATAACTCTCGGACAACAGCAGCATAACGAACTACACAATAGTGACATCCGGAGAGTGTCACGCAGCAAGAATTTCCTACAGCACGTCGACCATTCGAAACACAGCTGGGTAGGCCATATAGCTATAATACAAGATGAAAGATGGAGAACCATAACCATGATGTGGTACCCGCATGGCAAAAGGAGACCTCGGGGGCTGCCCCCAACTCACTGGCGAGATTCATTAGACAAGCACAACACACATGACCCAACAACAGACAGACTACTGTCCCACTGAACTACATGCGCCGCGACAGAAATGACTGGATCCTGAGTTGGGACCCACACAAGGGCAACCACCCCTTGGTGAAGAAGAGGTCGAACTAAGACGATTACAGATATTTTTCTTTCTTGCCATTCCTCCTGAAAAATGATGTTGTGTCGTAGTTTACAGCGAGACTGGTGATAATATGCACCTTTCAGCCCAACACATCTGATTTCAGTGGGCTATATTGGGTACCAGGTTTGTGTTCTGTTCTCACTATGATCACTATTCTCTTCGCCGGACTACACTGCTGCAGTCTGTTTACAGGGATAGGAATAGGACCTTGGTCAGCTGTGCATCCCTGACCATGATGCAAGCAGTCAGCTATGAGTCTACGGCTGCTGTCAGCTCATTCACTGGGCTGCATCTTTGACCCCTGATTACAGATATATAGAGGCTTGCCTCTCTAGAAACTAACAAAAATGAAACGGTGAAGTGTTCAAACATCCCCTCGTCTCAAGGGAAGTGAATTTGAGCTGCCTAGTCCTATTTGAGATAGATCATAAACTCAGAGGTTCCTTAACAAAAAAAGTTAAGAAAGGTCACAATGATGGGCATTTTAGACATAGCAGATGGGTCAGACTATCTAGATAGTAAGATAATAGGTATCAACCTTAGGTTGCATGTGATGTCGTGGACATGGGTATGGAATTTATTGATGTGAAAGTAGACAAAAGTAAAATGCTAGACAGGAGAGGTTTACACCTCAATAAGATAGGACGCATGCTGTAGCGAAGTATATGTTCAATCATCGTGTGACAAATTTAAACTAGTAAGACCTATAAAGTATAAGACTAAAGATAGGCCTACAAAAGGGTGCTATAGAGGATGCAGTCAAAGTGGAGAGTTTGGGTCAGGGAAGTGTGAAATAAGTAGTGGAAAAGCAAAAATTATAAAGCAAAAACAAAAATTGGATAAACAACAAAATTATAAACAAAATGTTTTTATGCAAATGTGAGATACATAGTTAATAAAAGAGAAGAATTGGAACTGTATGTAGAAGAAGAAAAACCAGATATGGCCTGGCTTTGTTCGTTCTCAATCTCCCGCTACCAAACACTGAAAGGGCTTAAGTAGCAGAATATAGTCCAGAGAACGGAATGCGCTGTCGTAGTTTACAGCTTGACTGCGATATTTGCACCTTTCAGTCCAACACATCCGACTTCAGCAAGAAACCAGATATAATAGGGTTAACAGAATACTGGACATATAGTGACATTGCAGATAGTGAACTTGAAATAGAGGGATATACAATGTTGAGGAAAGATAGGGTAGTTGGGGACAAGGCTAAGGGAGGTGACGTTTTATTATGCTGTACAAATTCAGTTTATATAACGATCAAAGATGATTTATCATGTGGTAACAAAAATAAAAGTGTATGGGGGGAAAATAGAAAGTGGGGGTGAAAAAAAGGTGATTGGAGTATGCTATAGATGTCCATCAAGTCCATAGGAGGAAGATCAGCTGATTAGTAGCATAGAAAAGGCAAGTGAAGGGAAATTATTATTAATGGGAGATTTCAACTTTCCAGAAATAAAATGGGATATGGCAGAAGCACTTGTAGAGTCAAAATCTTTTATAAGTGTATAACTGACAATTTTTAAATTCAACATGTAGAAGCAGCCACCAGAGGCAAAAAAAACACTCAACAGTTTTAACTACAGAGAGAAATATGATTTAAAACATTACCATTGGGGAACTGTTTGGCTCAAGTGACCATCAAATCATCCGTTGGGATCTTATAGCAGGGAAAGAAGTAAACATAAACACGCGAACATACGACTATTCTATGTTAAGAAAATTAAAGAGGCATCGAGCCACTTAATCTGGAAAGATATTGTCGGAGGAACAAGAGTGATAGAGTTTTAAAACAGTTCTAGAAAAGCTAAAAGATGAATGTGTTCCATATAGGGAGGTAATCCCCAAGCGTAAAAAGTGGATAACTAGAATTGTAGTTAAATGTAGAAGAGCTAAAAATAAAAAATATATATAGACAGGCAAATCAAAAGAAACATATTTAAAATATTTGGACAAGCAGAACATAGATCAGAAAGCAAATAACTTACTTACTTAGTCGCTCCTCTTCTACCGTGAGGTGTAGAGGTTTGCCAAAGAGAACGCCACCCTGCTCTATTCGCCGTCTTTTTCCTGGCCTCTTTATAATCCAGCCCTCTTTCACTTAGGGATTGTCGTATGTTGTCTTCCCAACGTACTTTGGGACGTCCTCGGGGTCTGCGTCCTTGACTTTTGATTTCCCATGACCGCTTTGGTATCCGATCATCTTCCATTCTACAGACATGGCCAAACCACTGTAGTTGGGACTGCTCCACTCGTGTCTGCAGGGGTTGAACTTCAAGATTGCTACGTATTGTCTGGTTACGGATCTTGTCCTTTTTCGTCACCTGAACCGCCTTTCTTAGGTACCTCATTTCTGAAGTTTGTAATTGCCTTTCTTGGGCTGTAGTCATTGCCCATGACTCACATCCATATGTCAGGATAGGCACATAGGTCGAGCAGTATACATCCATCTTTGTTTTCCTGCTTATTTCTCTTCTACTGAGGAAACCTCTGTTTATTGCATGGAACACTCTACCTGCTGCTGCCCTTCGTGCAGTTAACTCCTCTTTGATTCCTCCCCTGCTGTCTATTACCACTCCTAGATATTTAAAGTTGCTGACCTGCTCCAGTGCTCGTGTTCCCAGGGTTATCTGATGTCTCTTTTCATCTCTGGCGATCACCATGGTTTTTGTTTTGGAGTTGCTGATGTGCATTCCTCTCTTCTTCAACTCTTCTTCCCAGACCTGCAAGTTGATCTGGAGATGTGCTTCGGTTTTCGTGATCAGGGCCACATCGTCTGCAAATGCTAGTTCCGATATGTAACTTGGTCTCATCTTCCAGTACCCTACTTCATACTTTTTTGTTCGTTCCTTGCAGGCTTTGATGACTTCATCCATGAGGAGTATGAAAAGGTACGGTGATAGAATGTCCCCCTGTCTTACTCCGCTAGTGGTCTTGAACTCTCCTGACTTTTGATTTGATGTCCGCACATAATTTCTGCATGTTTTATAGAAACTCTGTATGGCAGAGATCAGGGGTCCTGGGATGTTCTTCCTTGTCAGGCACTTCCAGAGTTTGTTCCAAGGAACTTTATCAAATGCTTTCTCCAAATCCAAAAAGCAGAGATGCATCTCTTTATCATATTCAAGAGCCTTTTCACTTAGCTGTCTGAGTGTAAAGATAAGAGTACTTCTGTTTGCCCTAAACCCACATTGAGTTTCATCCATATTTGGCTCTGCTAGACCTCTTAATCGCCGTTCTAGAGTCCTAGAGTAGACTTTTCCGCGGACACTGAGAAGGGAAATACCTCTGTGATTTTCACATTGTCGATTGTCGCCCTTTTTAAATATTGGTATTATTATTGCAACCTCCCAGTCTCTTGGTATCTTCTTGTGGCGCCAAGCTGCCTTGAGAATCTTCATGAATAGCATCTCTCCTGCCGCTCCCATGTATTTAACCATTTCTGGTGTTATACCATCATGTCCTGCTGCTTTACCAATCTTAATTTTCTCCAACGCTGCCTTTAATTCTTCCATTGTGATATTATCGTTTCCCTCCACAGCTCCCTCTACTTGAATTGGGACTGTTACTTCCAGAGCTTGGTTTTCATCCACTCCAAGGAGATCTGAGAAATATTCTTTCCATCTGTTCATTACCTCTTCTGGGGCAGTCAACAGCGCACCTTGTTTATCTTTAACAAATTTCAGGGGGCATTCCTTTTCCTTCCGCATGTTCTTTAAGGTCTTGTAGAACAGTTTCTGGTTTTCTCCAGCATTATTTTCCAGTTTCTCTCCAAATTCTTCCCAGGATTTCTGTTTGGCCTTGAGCACAGTCTTCTTTGCTTCTGATCTAAAATTTACATATTCTTTATATTTCTTTGTTTGTTCTTCTGTATTCCTAGCCCCTAGGTATTGCTTCCATGCCTTTTTCTTTTCTCGTATTATTGTTTTCACTTCTGTCTACCATGGTGTACTCTTTCTCCTTCCACCCTTCTTTGGTTTGACCGCATGCAACTGCTGCAGCCTCTTTGAGGATGTCTTTGAATTTTACCCAGAGCATTTCCAAATCTTCTTCAGATTCCTCTATCCTTTCTATTGCTGTTGTTATGAGCCCTTGGTATCTTCTCTTAACATCTGGTTCTAGTAGTTTGTAAGCCTTAATTTTATTTTCTCCTCGTGTATTATGTTTCATGCTTGCTGATGGGTGTTGCCTGGCTGGATAGTGTTTTTCAATTTCTCTCTTTATTTTAACTAGGCAGTGGTCGCTTCCTATCTCTGGTTCTCTGAACACTCTAGCATCCTTTACATGCTTGAAATCAGTTTTCCTCACTATCGCATAGTCAATTATAGATCTTTCATTTCTTGCGGGCTCGCATCTTGTGAAGGCATGGATACGCTTGTGTGGAAACCTTGTATTTGTAATGACAAGGTTTTGTTCTCTGCAGAATCTCAGCAGTCGTTTTCCATTGTCATTTAAGATATCTTCTCCATACCTACCGATGACTCCATCCCATCTAGAATAGTCGTTTCCAACTCTTGTGTTGAAGTCTCCAAGGAGAAGTATTTCATTATGGCAATCGTCAATGGTCCTTTGAAGGAGCTCATAAAATTCATCTTTTATGTCAGTACTCTCATCTTCGTTTGGTGCATACACAGTGACCATATCCATTTGACTATCCTCCTCTTGTAGACTTAGAACCATCAGTCGTTCTGAAATGAATTTCCATCCTTTAATATTTGCTTTGTTGTTACTATTCACTATACAGCCAACCCCTGCTCTGGCTCGTTCACTCATAGGAACTCCGCTGTAGTATAGCATGTTGCCGTCATGGTCCAGAACGCCCTGTCCCTTTTTTTTTTGTTTCTGTAAGTGCCAGGACTGTCAATTTTGCTCTCTTCATCTCCTCCATTAGTTCATGTTCTTTTCCGTTTATACTTCGTACATTCCATGTTCCGTAAATCGTGGTCCTTTTTTCTTGCCTGTTTGTCACCATTGAGGTCAGTCCGGTTTTCTCTATGTTTTGACTTGTAATCAGTTTTTTTAAGACAAACAGGTGATTAGCCTGTTGTGTCTTTGCATGGTGGAGGGGCTGCCTCCATGCCTGCCGACCCGTTTTTGTCCACGGCTGCTTATTTATTCGCAGCTAACCTCCAAATTAGGAGGCCTTTCAGCAATCCGTAACCCTGCTGACGCGCCTGATAGGAGGTAGGTTCCTCCCCCAGGCAGAAAGCGAATAAAACAGCAAAAATAGACTTGGAAAAGAAAAAAAAACTTGGTCAGAGGATCAAGATTGATAGTAAAAGCTTCTTTTCTTATTGTAGAAATAAACAAAGAACAAAAGACAAAGTAGGCCCTCTCATAGACAGCACAGAAAAAATAATAAGTGAGAATAGGGAGGCAGCTAATTTACTCAATCAGTACTTTGGCACAGTCTACACAAAAGTGGACTGCTCCAAGATCTCAGAGCCTATAGATATTTTTCAAAGAGACAGGGATACAGCATGATTAAGATCAATCTGTATTATGGTTTCTGGAAATGGTTTTAAAAAAATTGGAGAGGTTGAAAGTGGATAAATATCCAGGTCAAGATGGTATTCATCCAAAATTGCTAATTGAAATTAGAGACCAACTAGCAAAAGCATTGGCTATATTATGTTTTCAATCACTTGCAAAATGGATTGTTCCACGGGATTGGAAAGATGCAGGAGTGATCCTCTTATTCAAAAAGGGCAAAAATCAGATCCAGCGAATTATAGACCGGTGAGTTTAACGAGCATAGTCTGTAAATTGTAAGTCAATAATTTAAAAAAAAACTGTAATGCATTTAGACAAGTTTAATCTAATCATAAATAGTTAGCATGGGTTTGCTAGAGAGATTGTGCTTAACAAATCTAATAGAATTCATGGAGGAGGTTACTAAAATGATAGATAAATGGGGAGCCAGTGGATGTTATTTATCTAGAGTTTGCAAAGTCCTTTAATAGAGTACCTCATCAAAGACTATTTAGAAAGTTAAAACCACAAGGAATAGGTGGGGAAGGTTCCAAATGGATTGAAAATTGGTTAATGGGAAGAAGGCATAGGGTGGGAATAAATGAGTACTCTGTGGTGTGAAGTAAAAACTGGAGTGCCACAGGGCTCGGTTTTGGAACCAATTTTGTTCTTGATACATATAAACGATTTGGACATTGATATGGGATCCACGATTGCAAAATTTGCTGATGACACAAAACTATGCAGTAGTGTCTCATCTAAAGATGAGGTAGGTATGTTGAGGTCGAATTTAGATAATATTTGAGAATGGTCTATGTGCTGGCAAATGGAGTTTAATGTAGATATATGTAGTCATCCACATGGGTAGATCCAATATGGAATATAATTACAGAATGGGCGAGAACAATATTAGAAAGATAGAAAAAGAAAGGGACCTAGGGGTTATAAAAGATCATACAGATAAGGTGAATGAGCAAGTTAAGGTAGCAGTGAAAAGGGTAAATGCAATGTTAGGTATGATTAAAAATAAATATTAAACATAAGAGCAAGAAAGTGATAGTCAAACTGTATAAAGCATTAGTTAGACCTAGATTGGAGTGCTTTGGACAGATGTGAAGTCCTTATCATAGAGGGGATATAAACATGCTGGAAAGGATATAAAAAAGAGCGACAACTCTGATAGTGGGATTACAGTTATGATGAAACACTAAAAAAAAAAACGGCCTACAGTGTCTAGAAAAGAGAATAATTCAAGGTGACTAAATACAGGTTTTTAAGATGATCAGAGGAATGGATAAATTAGACTATAACAAGTTTTCAAAATACAACCACTTACAAGAACAAGAGGGCATAGCTACAAATTAACTAAAGAAAAGTCCAGATTAGATATTAGGAAATATTTTTTTAGTCAGAGAGTGGTGAATGCTTGGAATGCATTGCCACAGGAAGTAGTGGAGGCAGGAACAATTAATGCATTTAAGAATAAATTTGATGTGGATAGCTTTTAGAGCAAGGTAATGTAAATGAAACTGGTTGTATACAGGCTCTGCAGAGTCTTCTAAAACAGTACAAAGACGTTAAGTTAAGTTAAGCTGTACACACTGTGTATGTAAAAGAACTCTTGGCAGTTTTAAATAAAAAAATAACCGACTGTTAGTCGCTGCCCAAGCAAAAATTCTAAACAATGAAATACCTCCCCAAAAGGAGTCTCCTCCAAAGACACTAGACCTTTTGTCTGCATGCTCAATTACAAGTAGATACAAAGACCACTATACCCTCCAGGGTAGAAAAGAAGCAACTAAGAATAAAAAAACCATTACAGATGTAGAAATGTTACATAAGTCTGAACATAAGAGTTTAGAAGAGGGTCTACAGAAGTAGATGGAAATTTAGAAAGAGGAGGTCAGTTTTTTTTAACTAAACTAAGAAGAGAAAGAAAATGGGGTGGAGTATCTCACGGCTAAATTAAAGTCATAATCCTGTACAAATAATAGCTTGTTCAGAAACATTGTTCTGTGACATCAAGATGTAGACATGTCAAATTGTGGGCTTAGCTTGTTCAGAAACATTGTTCTGTGACATCAAGATGTAGACATGTCAAATTGTGGGCTTAGCTTGTTCAGATACTTTGTTCTGTGACATCAAGATGTAGACATGTCAAATTGTGGGCTTAGCTTGTTCAGAAACATTGTTCTGTGACATCAAGATGTAGACATGTCAAATTGTGTGCTTAGCTTGTTCAGAAACATTGTTCTGTGACATCAAGATGTAGACATGTCAAATTGTGGGCTTAGCTTGTTCAGAAACATTGTTCTGTGACATCAAGATGTAGACATGTCAAATTGTGTACTTAGCTTGTTCAGAAACATTGTTCTGTGACATCAAGATGTAGACATGTCAAATTGTGTGCTTAGCTTGTTCAGAAACATTGTTCTGTGACATCAAGATGTAGACATGTCAAATTGTGTGCTTAGCTTGTTCAGAAACATTGTTCTGTGACATCAAGATGTAGACATGTCAAATTGTGGGCTTAGCTTGTTCAGAAACATTGTTCTGTGACATCAAGATGTAGACATGTCAAATTGTGTGCTTAGCTTGTTCAGAAACATTGTTCTGTGACATCAAGATGTAGACATGTCAAATTGTGGGCTTAGCTTGTTCAGAAACATTGTTCTGTGACATCAAGATGTAGACATGTCAAATTGTGGGCTTAGCTTGTTCAGAAACATTGTTCTGTGACATCAAGATGTAGACATGTCAAATTGTGTGCTTAGCTTGTTCAGAAACATTGTTCTGTGACATCAAGATGTAGACATGTCAAATTGTGGGCTTAGCTTGTTCAGAAACATTGTTCTGTGACATCAAGATGTAGACATGTCAAATTGTGGGCTTAGCTTGTTCAGAAACATTGTTCTGTGACATCAAGATGTAGACATGTCAAATTGTGGTCATCATTATTTTCTTGCCAACAGGAACACAGGAACACTACTGTTGGTAGCCTTTTTGCAGGAGGCTCTTGCCAAAGTATGTATGTTATTTATCCTCCTTACATGGCTGATGTGATATATAGAGTAGAATCAAGAGTAACTAACTTCCTTGGCTCATGTAGAGTAGAATCTAGAGGAAACAACTTACTCTCCTTACATGGCTCATATCATATGTAGAGTAGAATCAAGAGGAGCCAACTTACTCTCCTTACATGGCTCATATCATATGTAGAGTAGAATCTAGAGGAGCCAACTTACTCTCCTTACATGGCTCACATGTAGAGTAGAATCTAGAGGAACTGCTTTTTCATGCCCAGTAGGGGACTCAGGGATCATCCACATGCAAGCATATTGGGGCAATTGATTGTATCTTATTCTTTGTTTGCTCTTTCTTTAGACATTGTACTGCAGTTTACAGTTGGACTGTGATATACACATATTTTGGCTCAGGCCATCGACTTTTAACAAGGCTTTTTATTCAAATTGACTTCCCTTTGACTTTAACTGTAACCAGAATACCTGAGAGGCAGACGTTGGTTTGAAGTCAAAGAGTTTGCTTCTCTTAGATCAGTGCTCTTCAACCTTGTTATATCTGGCACCCACTTTTTATAACTTTTGTGAGGATAAATTTTCCTTAACGCCCACTATAATCTGCAATCTACGAAAGAAAACTCAGCGATCATCCACCGAGTCTGTGTATTTTGAATGATCAATTAAATTGTCCTTTGCAGAATGTCGGCTCCATCAGGCCCTGTCTGAAAGAAACTTGATATCTTGACAAATCTCCAGCCTGCTCCAGAGTCAGGCTCAAGCATCTCTTGATGTCTTTGTGCCATCATCTTCTTGGTCTACCTCTTGCCTGTCACCATACCTTCCATTACCGGCCAAAGTATTTAAATTTTCTGTTCATTATGAAATTTATGAACCAATTCTCCTCTATGCCCAACTCTTGTCGAATGTCTGCATTCTTCTTTTTCAGTCCACAACATTCTGAGGACCTTTCTCCAACATTTAGACTCAAAGAACTCGAGGTTTAGACAACTGTCCATGTTTCACAGCCGTATGCTGCTACAGGAAAAATGCAGGTCCTCAAAATGTTCACTTTTGTTGGTTTGCTGGTATTCTGCAATAGTTTCCTCAGGTTGTGGATACAGCATCTAATTATTCTGCTACCGCCCACCTTAAAGCTAAAATTGCCCACTGGTGGGTGGTAGTGCCCAGGTTGAAGAGTACTGTCCTAAATAAATAAATACCCATGGCTTACAAGGTTCATCTTCTCAGAGCCTCACCTCTGCTGTTGGTAGGGACCATCTCATCTAGGCAAGGACAGATGTGACTTTTGCTGTCAGTGGCTGTCCGTGTGTTGTACATGCCTTGGGAGCATTTTGTTAGGTTTTGAAGTTCGTTCTCAATTACACCATGACAGCATTTGAGATCACATCCTAATCTCCAAATATGCCATTGAAGTTTTATGATTTGGATTCTCTGTGGCCAGCCTGTCGCTGAGTGATGACCTAGTTTTGTTTGTGGCACCACATTGAATGCTTGACCATTGTCGAGTCCAACATTCCATAATGAAGTAAACTTGTGCTGCATGCCAATTGTGTCATTAACTGCCTCATGTGTTTTTATTATGGTATTCAAAGTTTCACAGAAGTTTCTCCTTTTTTATTTTACTTTTAATTAATTTGTTTGTAAAATCTATCATTGCAGCATTTATTCCCATTGCTGGAATTTATATGACTAAGAAATAAAAGCTGTTTGCCCCTGCAGTTGCCATAGAGTGTGCAGGCTAGGTTTTATACCAAAAAAAACCTGATAGAAAATAAAGACCAACCATTTGGTCACCCACTCTTTAAACGTAATACAGATAGACAACATTTGTTTCTAATGTGGTAGAAATGATAACTTTCTGTTCTTGATTTAGGTGAACATGTACATATTGAAATCATCTGCATATATATTTCTCTAGACATGTCAGTTTGTCCAGGAAAGCCACTCAATCTACAACTATTATTAACTTGCATTTTATTGTGCAGCCAATCAGAAAGCAGCTTTTTAGTGATGTCTTCAACATCATTGAACTATGTATAAGGTAAAGGTAATCTGATAGCAGACACTGCTGTCAGGGATGAGGTGTTAATTCATTGAATGTACAATGAACTATGTTTAAAGGTTTCTGTATGCAAAATTGAAAAATCTAAATTGTAGCAAAAATTACATTGTTATTCTTTTGTTGCATAACTACAGAGTGAAAGTTGGCTTCCCTAGCTTTACAAATCTCACATACAGAGTGAAAGTTGGCTTCCCTAGCTTTACAATTCAGTGGCAAAGGTTTTGGAAGGCAGGACCAATTGAAAAGTCTATCTCACATATCAGTTGTTAGCGTTTGTGACCTCAGAAAGTTTTCAAGCTAGGATTCATTTCAGTTAATCCTTTGTAGTTGATACTGGTGTATGTCTGTGGAGCTGTTTGCACAGATGCAATTACGTGGAAATAATTTACTGCATGTTTAATATACTTGCCTAAAGGTGACTAAGCAGGGTTAACTGGACAATATCATTATGTAAAGTAAATAGCTACAGAAACTACCACTGCAAGAGCACATAAATGCATTGGTACAGACTTCCAGGAAGGAGGCCAGCTGCAGTGCTAGACCTATGTTCCACTAGATCCAACAATGACATTGATCACATCCCACCAGCATGAACGGTCCTGGGCTAATCACATCCCACCAGCATGAACGGTCCTGGGCTACTCTTTCTGTCTCTCTCCAGGTGTAACCATTTCATTGAAGTTACCTCTAACACTATCTTCATTTTTTTTAGGTCTATAATATCCTTCTCTTTCCTTGAGGATTCCATGCCTGGCTGGCTATGTTGGATGGTGCCTTCTTTGCATATATCTTATCCAGCCTATTTTCTTCACTTAATTTGTTGTTCCAATGGCTGTTGTTTCCCACAGGTTATCAGTCCTTACCATTAACCCTGCTACTTATTCTCTGTCGTATTACTCCATACAACAGCACAGACTTG
The DNA here is from genome assembly GCA_036924085.1 of Ariolimax columbianus. Taxonomy (NCBI): domain Eukaryota; kingdom Metazoa; phylum Mollusca; class Gastropoda; order Stylommatophora; family Arionidae; genus Ariolimax; species Ariolimax columbianus. Next base: position 80,743,035 of record JAVGWX010000002.1, on the reverse strand, counting down.
ACACTGAATATATTTTAAGTTTGGTGTAAATCCTGATTTCTCTGGATCACCATATATTGTTTAGTGTTAAGGAATGCTTTTCAATTCTAGTCTTTGCATCCGCACACCCTCTGATGTGTCAATTGTGCTGCCCAAATAGGGCACTCCCTCCAGCATGATTGGTTCTTTGTTGATCAGGTTACTTTAGCATACGAAGAAGAAGATCAGGTTACTTTAGCATACGAAGAAGAAGATCAGGTTACTTTAGCATACGAAGAAGAAGATCAGGTTACTTTAGCATACGAAGAAGAAGATCAGGTTACTTTAGCATACGAAGAAGAAGATCAGGTTACTTTAGCATACGAAGAAGAAGATCAGGTTACTTTAGCATACGAAGAAGAAGATCAGGTTACTTTAGCATACGAAGAAGAAGATCAGGTTACTTTAGCATACGAAGAAGAAGATCAGGTTACTTTGAAGGAGCTTGGCTTCTTCATGTTGATATTCAGTCTCAATTTGGCTGATTGCTCTTTCAGCCTATCAAGTTTCTCTTGCATTTGACTGTGACTGCCTGACAAAAGTAGGGTTAACAAAGATAGTGATAATTGTTTCTCTCTCTCATCCTTCTGACTTCAAGTTTCTCTTGCATTTGACTGTGACTGCCTGACAAAAGTAGGGTTAACAAAGATAGTGATAATTGTTTGCCTCTCTCTCGTCCTTCTGACTTCAAGTTTTCCTTCCAGCAGTTTTCAACTCAAGACGATATGCACATTATCATAACTGGTACTCTAGAATTAGATCTGCATTGTCCTTGGAAGAGATTCTCATATCATTACCAGAACTCCCATGCTATGGACTACAACAGGAAAGTGAAAGAGACGTTGACCTACAACAACATGGTGAAGAACCATAGAAGCCAAAATGAAAATCATGAGCCAGAGCTGTGGCACAGTACGAAAGATGGCCACAGACCCAGCAAAATGAAGAAGAGTGTTTGAGACAGCCTTGTTGTTGTTTGTGAATGCCCACAATGAGAAGGTTTACTCTTTTCTGGCCCTGAAAAGGACTTTCAGTGGTTGGCTGCAGTAGCTTTCCTCACATCCCAAGTGTGCTGATGAAGGTGGACTGAGGTCCTCCAGGCGGTTGTGCTATGCTTGGCCTCATCTATGTGTTGCTCACTACTACAGAGATCACGTCAATCCCTCACCTTAGCCAGGCTGCCATGAAAACAGCCCATTTCCAGGGAAGGCTACTAGGAAGCCGAGGTGAGGGTCTTGGCCAGTTGTTTTGCCTGACCCTGACTAACATGTCTGATCAGTATGTTGTGCCTGACCAGACTTTAGTCTTACTATCCTTGACACAACCTTAAAATATGTCATCATGTGGCATAGTTACTGGCTGCTTCAAGAGTGATTTAGATGGTATCCAGGAAGAAGAAATCGTATCTTTTTATGTGAGGTCTTCTGTTTGACAAGGATGAGTCGACCAACAAGACATAGTTATTTAATCCTTTGAACCCATGATACCAATACACGTGTGTGTGTATACACACACACACACACATATAAATTCTCCTAACCACCCATGATTCAGTTTGAGGGTGAACTATTATTTAAAGGTGTATTTGGGGCTATACTGCTTTGATTTTGGCCATATATTGTGATGTCTCCATCGTACACACATTTCTTAGGAATTTTGGTTATGGAAAGTAATTTTGAGAGAAGATTCCCATGTATCAAGAAAATTTGATACAGGATGATCTTCAATGAATATATTCCACAATTTACTAGCATAACAAGTAGGAACATTGGAGATGATCTGGTCTAGTCAGTTTGAGATAGAATAAACAAATTATAGCACAAAGTTTTGTCATAGTAAATAGCTTTCCTCAGATGGTGGCTACCTTGTGTGTATTTTTTCAAGAGCATAGGGGGATGGGATTTTACGGTCTGGGTGGCCATGTTCACAGGGCTAACTCCTTTCAATATGACAATGGCCAGGTCACCAGGAATGATGAACTAAAGTCAGTCTCAAAACAATAAGTTACTATAATCTGAGATCTCTTTAACAAGGACAGTCATCGTATCAGACTGCCAATCATTACTTCGAAGGTACAGAAAGGCTGACTAAGACATTGTTCCCCATCTTCTGATTGACTCATTTCTCATGATGTCTCTTCTGACCCTGACCACTTTTGACCAGCATCTTATTTTATTTTCCCCGTTCACCTTGTTTTGTATTGCGAAGTGCGTTTCGCACCTAATGATCCAGTGCAACTGAATTCCACACACATTTTTAAAAATGGGCTTACTTTCTATATGGGTGGTGGTGGTTGTTAATGACCACAATGAGTAAGTTTACTCTTTTGTGTGCCCTGAAAAGGGTGTTAAGTGGTGGGTTGTAGCTTTCCTCATATTCCGAGCATGCTGATGAAGATGGCCGTGGTCCTCCAGGCGGTTGTGCTATGCTGGCTACATTTGCGCTGCGCTCACTACTACGGGGATTAGCCAGACTGCCTTGAAAACAACCTGTTTCCAGGGAACATTACATGGAAGAGAGATTGTGGTCTTGTTCAGTGTATTGTGTCCGACCCTGACGTGACGTCCTGGTCAGTATCTTGTGCCTGACGGGACTAGCATCTCAGTTCCCCTTCTACATTGATACAACCTTACTGCCTCTTAAATCTGAACACAAGTCAGTTTGGGTTGTGAGATGTGCGATTAACTGCTCCACCACCCCATTCCTATCACAGGCATCTCTTTTCACAAATGATATGTGTTGTGAGCACCCTATAAAGATCACCTATTTTCACTTCAAACACACTGACTTTACCACACAGGGACTATCTCTACTTCAGATGCCAGTGTCAAAGCCACGTGTCAAATAACATCTTGTGAACATAATTATTTTATTCTGGAAAAAAATACATCAATGTGAATCTAACAGACAGTGTAATGACAATGTGGCAGATATCTTTGGTTTGCTCATCCAAATCAGTGAAGGAAATAGCTCTGATCCAGGGAGATAATTGTCCCTTAGCAAATAAAGAATGTTAATTAATACAGCATTTCTCAAAGCTATTGATATACACCAACTGGAAAATGGCTCATAGAACCCAACTTCATTGTACCTGGGGTACCCCCCCTCTGTATGTGCTCACCACCTTTTATTGCTCAAAGTGCAGATGGCAAAGCATAAATTCTGCAGATGCTCCAGTATTATCCTATGACTTCATCAGGATGGGAAATAGAATACACCTTTATGGCAGAAGGTTCTCAAACCCATGGTTTCATACATTTTGGCTGAGTTTAAAATTTGGTTTGAAAGAAACACAATTATCAAATTACGATAGAGGAAATAGAAGAGTGAATAACTTGCGGTTTCCCAAAAGCCCACATGATGATGACAGATGAGAAAAACAGGGAAAAGATGATAGTCTGTTAAATAGTCACATAAGATTCATCGGAATTGATGGTAGTCTGTCATATAGTTATGTTCAGCTGAAGTCGGACCGAAAGGTGCAAATATCACAGTCAAGCTGAAAACTACTACACAGTGCCTTCCGGACTACATCCTGCTGCTTGCAAAGCACTTTTCAGGGCTTGATAGTGGGAGTTTGAGAACTGAGAAGTTATATTAGATCCATCAAAATCGATGGAACAGTTGTTAGCTCCAGGAGAACTGATGGTACGGTCTGTCTTTCAGATCCATCAGAACAAGCTACCATTTGTTGTTCATGGAGTCATGTTAGATCCATCAGTACATGGTGGTCTGTTTCATATACTAGATCCATCAGAATTTATGGTACAATCTGTCTCATGTGTTAGATCCATCAGAATTTACGGTACAATCTGTCTCATGTGTTAGATCCATCAGAATTTACGGTACAACCTGTCTCAGACCCATGTTAGATCCATAAGAATTTACGGTACAATCTGTCTCACAGACCCATGTTGAATCCATCAGAACAGATTTTAGTCTCTCTCACGGACCCATATTAGATCCATCAGAACAGATGGTAATCTGTCTCACAGACCCATGTTAGATACATCAAAACAGATGGTAATCTCTCTTTCAGACCCATATTAGATCTATTAGAACAGATGGTACAGTCTGTCACAGAACTGTATTAGATTCATTGGAATCGATTGTCCGGTCTTAACATTTGACGGTGTTTCTCAAAGTTTTTATCGTCGCAGACTACTTCATGGATGAATAAAGTACACACACTGACCACCCATCCAAAGTAAAGTTTACCCACCTCCAAAATATGTGTTAAAAATTGTATTTTTAATCATTTTTTTTTTCCTTGCTGGCGTCTGCCAAGTGGATGTACAAGACAAAAGAATATAAGACGCTTGCACCTCCAGTCGAAGCGTAGATTGTTACTTTATAAATAATACTTACAACCAATACCAATATTTCTTCAAAAATTGTTATTACACCAAATAAGCAAAGTAATGTGGACAAAAATATCTTTCTGTAAAAATGATTTTCTTTTCTGGTGAAAGAAATTGTTGGACTGTCATGAGCCACTGGTAGTCCATGGGCCACACCGTAAAAAATACTGCTCTACCTAGATGTGTATTTGTCTCACCACACACTCAATATCGGGATAGAACGCCAAGTGTGTTGCCTGAGGTCACTTTCTTGGGAAGAAAGAAAAGATCCACTGCATACACCTCCATGAATGTCATACAAGGTAACTATAAAGAGGGTTGTGCTTGTGGCTAGCAACCTCACTGTGTAAAACAAATTGCTACAGAAAGGACCACCGTAAGAATACAGAAGTGAAATGAAGAACATTAGGGTGGTCAAACTCCTTCAGCGAGTGACGGCATGGCCTAGCGGTTAAGTGACACGGCTCACAATCCGAAGGTACTAGGTTCACGCCCCATCACAGCAGGGAAGCAAACCCTTAGAAAATGCAGGAGGAAGCAGACCCTTACATAAAATTCATGCCAAAGTCGGATGCACTGGGCCGACAGGCGTAAAAAAAAAACAACAGTGCAACGCACACCGCCTTGGGGAAATATAAGAGATAAGGCGAACGCAAAAATGAAAAAAAAAAATCCTTCAGCACAGGTGCCAAAAATATTCATATATTTAACATAATCCTCTGGCTGGTCAGTCCTGAAGCTGGTTGAAATATCTGAGCATGTCTCTCCATTTGACCCTATCCTCTGTAGCTCTTTTTATTTCAGCATAGGTCCTTCCATATTTTAACGTCTCTGCATGCCTCAGATGTAAAGGTGAGTATTGGTTGCCTCTTTTCCCCTGAATCTTGCTCTCTAGTATTTTTGGTAGACTTTCATGTCGCATACTGTGTCCCAACCAACTCAATCTCAGTTTTTGTATCATTTTCAATATTTGTCTTTGCGCCTAACTCAGAAAGGGCATTGTCATTGGACCTTTTTTTCTGTCCAACTCACTCTTTCCATGGTTGCACCACAAATGCTTTCAAGCTTTTTAGACCTTTCTTGGGAACTGAATATGGTTGTATCCCCTTGCCTTTCACATCCACGTGGGTTGTCTGTGACAAGTGAGTGTCCCCTTCTGCACATCCACAGAGTTGACTACTTATACCGGTGGATACTCGGTCTACAAGCCTGTGTTATCCGCTTCCAATGCCTTGTCCTTTCTCTACCACTAAGGAGTTTCCATTTGTCAAGTTGAGACTATCCAATCCTTTTTGTGTACTATACACAAGTGTATATTTAAAAAGCTTAATTTAATTATTTTTTTGTACATGTTCATGGAGGTATACAAATTTTAAGAAAAACAGGAGAAGGCTGTTGTACAGACTTCAGTTACCAAAACATGGATAAGGTATATTTGTGCTCTTAAATTAGCTCTCATTTATAGCAACACAATCAACTGATAATGCAACAATCTACATCCGCTGACAAATGCTTGAATATTCAAACACACAATGAAATGCCAGCAAGCAATTATTGTCAACAGAGCCAAAAATGTCTTTCGTGAACACCAATAACAACGGACATCTCACAGGATTATATGTTGCTGTTCTGATACTAAGGAAGCTACGTCTAGATGGAACAGTTTCATATGAGATTTGGGAGAACAACAACATCAGATGATGATTGTAGGCAGAACAACAGATGATGATGATTGTAGACAGAACATCAGATGATGATTGTAGACAGAACAACATTAGATGATGATTGTAGACAGAACAACAGATGATGATTGTAGACAGAACAACATTAGATGATGATTGTAGACAGAACAACAGATGATGATTGTAGACAGAACAACATTAGATGATGATTGTAGGCAGAACAACATTAGATGATTGTAGACAGAACAACATCAGATGATGATTGTAGACAGAACAACATTAGATGATGATTGTAGACAGAACAACAGATGATGGTGATTGTAGACAGAACATCAGATGATGATTGTAGACAGAACAACATTAGATGATGATTGTAGGCAGAACAACAGATGATGATTGTAGCAGAACAACATTAGATGATGATTGTAGACAGAACAACATTAGATGATGATTGTAGACAGAACAACAGATGATGGTGATTGTAGACAGAACATCAGATGATGATTGTAGACAGAACAACATTAGATGATGATTGTAGGCAGAACAACAGATGATGGTGATTGTAGACAGAACATCAGATGATGATTGTAGACAGAACAACATTAGATGATGATTGTAGACAGAACAACAGATGATGATTGTAGACAGAACAACAGATGATGATTGTAGACAGAACAACATTAGATGATGATTGTAGACAGAACAACAGATGATGATTGTAGACAGAACATCAGATGGTGATTGTAGGCAGAACAACATTAGACGATGATTGTAGACAGAACATCAGATGATGATTGTAGACAGAACAACATTAGATGATGATTGTAGATAGAACAACATTAGATGATGATTGTAGACAGAACAACAGATGATGATTGTAGACAGAACAACCTTAGATGATGATTGTAGACAGAACAACAGATGATGATTGTAGACAGAACAACAGATGATGATTGTAGAAAGAACAACATTAGATGATGATTGTAGACAGAACAACATTAGATGATGATTGTAGACAGAACAACATTAGATGATGATTGTAGACAGAACAACCTTAGATGATGATTGTAGGCAGAACATCAGATGATGATTGTAGACAGAACAACAGATGATGATTGTAGACAGAACAACCTTAGATGATGATTGTTGACAGAACATCAGATGATGATTGTAGACAGAACAACAGATGATGATTGTAGACAGAACAACAGATGATGATTGTAGACAGAACAACATTAGATGATGATTGTAGGCAGAACAACATTAGATGATTGTAGACAGAACAACATCAGATGATGATTGTAGGCAGAACAACAGATGATTGTAGGCAGAACATTAGATGATTGTAGACAGAACATCAGATGATGATTGTAGACAGAACATCAGATGATGATTGTAGCAGAACAACATTAGATGATGATTGTAGACAGAACAACATTAGATGATGATTGTAGCAGAACAACATTAGATGATGATTGTAGACAGAACAACATTAGATGATGATTGTAGCAGAACAACATTAGATGATGATTGTAGACAGAACAACAGATGATGAATGTAGACAGAACAACATTAGATGATGATTGTAGTCAGAACAACAGATGATTGTAGGCAGAACATTAGATGATTGTAGACAGAACATCAGATGATGATTGTAGACAGAACATCAGATGATGATTGAAGACAGAACATCAGATGATGATTGTAGACAGAACATCAGATGATGATTTTAGACAGAACAACAGATGATGATTGTAGACAGAACAACATCAGATGATGATTGTAGACAGAACATCAGATGATGATTGTAGACAGAACATCATATGATGATTGTAGACAGAACAACAGATGATGATTGTAGACAGAACATCACATGATGATTGTAGACAGAACAACATTAGATGATGATTGTAGACAGAACAACAGATGATGATTGTAGACAGAACAACAGATGATGATTGTAGGCAGAACAACATTAGATGATTGTAGACAGAACATTAGATGATGATTGTAGACAGAACAACATTAGATGATGATTGTAGACAGAACAACAGATGATGATTGTAGACAGAACATCAGATGATGATTGTATCCAGAACAACATTAGATGATGATTGTAGACAGAACATCAGATGATGATTGTAGACAGAACATCAGATGATGATTGTAGACAGAACATCAGATGATGATTGTAGGCAGAACAACCTTAGATGATTGTAGACAGAACAACATTAGATGATTGTAGACAGAACAACATTAGATGATGATTGTAGACAGAACATTAGATGATGATTGTAGACAGAACATTAGATGATGATTGTAGGCAGAACAACATCAGATGATGATTGTAGACAGAACAACCTTAGATGATGATTGTAGACAGAACATTAGATGATGATTGTAGGCAGAAAGTAGTACAACACAGTCTTTGCTAAAAACTGAAATGAATTTTAATTATACAAATAATTAATGGAAAAATTCTCTGTACATTTGGTCCATGGAACTGCAGTTGGATCCCCCCAATATTGATGTTACAGTCATTCACATACAACAAAGTATTCGTGTGGTACATCCCCTCTCATAAAGCCATGTTACGTCTCTCTTTATGATAATACTGCCCCACTCATACAACAATGTATACGTGTGGTACATCTCTCATAATGCCATGTTATGTCCCTCTATGCTGATGGTGACAGCCTTGGACTCTGTGAAAATTTTTTCAAAAAAATTCGTGTTTTCTCTTAACGGTCAACAGTTTTCTTTGTTATACTCTGAGAAGAAATAATTACTTTTAAGATAAGATCAGACAACTCTCCTTGGAAGAGGTCCTTGACACACAGAAAAAGGAAGATCTCCTAATATTAATGGGAGTCTTCAATGCTAAAGTGGGAGCAGACAACGTGGGTTATGAACAGATTATGGGAAGACAAGAAATAGAACAAATAAACAAAAATGGAAAAATATTTGCAGATCTGTATAAGCTACACAAAATGATAATTGGAGGAAGCATGTTTCCACACAAGGAGGTACATAAGGCCACACGGAGATCACAAGACCACGTGACGGAAAATCAGATTTAGCACATCTGTGTCAGTCGTGTTCAGAAGTACACCACAAGATCTAAGAGTAAAGCGAGGCGCAGATGTAACGTCAGACCACCACATGTTGCTGGGGATTTTGCATCTCAAACTAAAAAAATACCCAGTACAGGGCGCAAGGAGAACAATATATTACGTACGCCTCTTACTACACCAGGAAAAGAAGATAGAATAAAACTTAATAACAGACACCAAGGTGATGAGGTGGAGAGGGACATTAAATAGTATGTGGGACCAGGCTAAAGAGATGTGGAATAAGATGTGAAGAAACTGTAGGATTCAAGAGAACCCAACACAAAGAAAGAATGGATCACATTATATAAAATAGAGAAAAGAAAAAAGAAAGCTATACTATACAATTGCAGAAGCACAGACTAATTATACTGTTGCATACAAAGAGGTCAAGATATATATAAGGAAAAATAAAAGAGAATATATTGACAAGTTGGCACATTATGCAGAGAGATTAGCTCATTAACTAAGAGAATTGCAAATAGATATATGCAGACAGATATACAAACCAATCAAAGATAAAGAAACCAAGACATTGACATCATCAGTGTAACAATGGGTTGAGTATTTAAAAGAAAATCTAAGCAGACCTCCACTACAAGAAACACCAAACATCCTACCAGCAGAGAAGATCCTAAACTTGGACTACAACACACCAAGTCAGATTGCAAACAAGGATGCCTGCTCTCACCTTTCCTGTTCTTGTTGGCTACAGATTAGATAACGAAAACATAAATTGAAGGGTGAAAAAACAGTATTGAGTAGACACTATTAGAGGACCTGAATTATGCAGATGATCTGGTACTTTTGTCACACAATCATAGCCAAATGCAAGAGAAACTTGATAAGGTGAAAGAACAATCAGCCAAATTGGGACTGAATATCAACATGAAGAAAACCTAGCTCCTTAAACTAACACTAAAACCAATCATGCTGGAGGGAGAGCAGCTGAAAGAAGTGGAAAACTTTACCTATTTGGGCAGCCCAATTGGCACATCAGGAGATGCAAGGATCAGAAATGGAAGGGCAAGAGGGCCATTCTAGACAACATATAGAGATCCAGAGAAATCAAGATTCATACCAAAGAATATGCAACACCAGTGTCAAGTCGATGTTGCTGTATAGAGCAGAGATGCGGAGAACGACCAAGGCCATACAACAAAAACGAAGGATAATAGGCATAATGTGGCAGGACATGGTGAGTAATGAAGACCTATGAGAAAGGAGCCAACAACACCCACTGGAACAACAAATTTAGCAAAGAAAAAAATGGGGCTGGATAGAACATATGCCGTAGAAGGCACAGTCCAACATAAGCCAGACAGGTTCTTACATGGAATTCTCAAGGGGAGAGAGAGAGAGAGAGAGAGAGAGAGAGAGAGAGAAGAGAGAGAGATAGACAGAGAGAGAGAGGTAGACCCCAAAAAAAACATGAAGAAAATGTGAGAAGGAACTAAAATTAAATGATTACACCTGGAGAGAGAGGCAGAAAGAGCAGCTCAGGACCATGTGTGCTGGAGGGATGTTGTCAATGGCTTATGCACAGAGAGGAGCAATGAGCTTTGAAAGATTAACATCTCCTCTCACAATGCCATGTTACGTCCCTCTATGCTGATGGTGACAGCCTTGGACGTCTTCGAAAATTTTTTCTTCTCCAAAAATGCCCTTTTGTGTTTTTCGTATCGTCCAACAGTTTTCTTTGCAGCACTCTGGGAAGAAATAATTAGTTTCAAGATAAGATCAGACAACTTTAGTATGGATGATTACATAAATACATTCAAGGATTTATCAGTTTATCAACAAAAATTCAAAAACTATCACAGCATGAAGATTTCAGATGTCAACTTGAATACATCTAAAGAAATCTGTCATCAGTTGAGCTTGTCATCTCCACATGCTTTCAGATGTCAACCATCACATGCTTTCAGACATCATATTGTATCTCAAGCAAGCAAACTACATGGAGGTGTCAGGGTCACAAGCAAGAGGTTGACCCCATCGTTGATGGTTAGAGGGCACCAAAGAAACACTCCAAAAGTTAACATGTTGGCGGCACAAGCCCCCCACCTAGCACAGACCAGAAGCCTATGCATACTACTTCTCTGTGCTGCCGCAAGGTTTGAGCAGTAGGATAAAAGAAGAAGCAAAAGTGTCATTCTATTAGCACAACAAGCTGGCCATGACAAGCAAAGATGATGACAACGTCAGAGTTGTGTTGTGATCGTATACGACTTTAAGACATGTCCTGACACGACAGACCTTACCTCACATGAATGGATTCAGTAGCTGCACATTTTGTGCTTTCAGGCACTGCCATTACAGTGATTTATGTTTCATTCGGTGAAATGAGCACCTTGTGTGATGGTAGTGCACAAGGTGGAGAGGTCCTATGCAGGTGTCTCCCAGGAGGCGACATCAATGTTAAAATAACTCTTCATTCCCCTCTACACATATAGCTCTTCACTCCCCAAATACTTACTTTTGTTGGGGGTTGATATTCTGTGTTTGTCTTCGGTCTGACCACGTAGTCCTTGTTTGATGGCATGGGGACACGTGCTCTGTACACCCAGCCTGGGTCTCCTGGACGCAGGGCTCTAAACAGAATAAATATAGACCAGTTTAAAACCTTCAGCTTAGAACTTCAATTATGACATGTGGCTGTAGCATGGAGCAGAGAATAGTAACACTGAAACCTGTCAACCATGTCATAAGAGGCAACTAAGGATGGTGGGGCATGGACCCAGTTGGCCTGTAAAAACTACTGAAACACACATTTTTCTACAAATATGAATAGGTCAAGTACAAGTAAATATAGTTCAGCCATACATGATGGCAGAAGGCCCATTTAGAGCTAATGATGCAATGATGAATCGTAATGAATCTTGAGCTGCTGGCTTGCAATAAATAGAAATATTGAAACAGAATAGCTTTACAAGATGGTCTCTATTCTAGAATCTCAATGGTAAGAGAAATAGCTGCAACACATGGATGAAAGACAACAAAAGGATAAAGAAGACATGACAGCAAATATAAAGGATGGCCAAAAAAATGTTAACCTAACACCATATTTCCAAAATGCCACACAGGCGTGTCAACAGCATCTTGTCTTTTCACATATGTACACCTCAGATTTTGACATATACTTTTCACATATACATGACTCAACAAGAAAGCAGTTGTGCAGTAATGAATTACATTTCACATGAAAAAATAAAACTATTGAACATTATTGTTTATGTTCTAGTAACTTGTTTGGAGGGTAAAGGGTTAATACCTGAGATAGGACTCACAAGACGTGGACTTACTTTTTCTCTCCTATAAGTGCCTTGTCAATGTTCTGTTTGGGTGTCTGAGCACCCTCCAGGCTGAAACACATAAAATGGACACAACTGAATTCTTTTTTATCCTTAGAAGTTGTTTAGTCGAAGAATCAACGTCATTGCATACGGTTTAACCATAAGTGCTTGTTCTTCTCTATATTTTTGAAGAATTTCGGCACAATGCACACACTCTGCAGCACTGGCGAGGATCCTGTAAAAGATTGTGTAGATTTTTAACATAATTTTGAATTTTGCTCGGTAGTGACTGTTTTAGATTTCCAACTGCCGAGAAATTTTTAACATGTGCGACACTGCACGCGGACGTCTGATCTATACTACCCAGAGATCCGGGGAAATACTAGAAAGCACATGTGAAAAATCTGCCGATCTAAACTGTGATTTCTTCTTCTTCTTCTTCTGCGTACACAGTCAGACAGCAACCATTATTTTTTCGAAAAAAGCGGCGGTCGTCCTGAGACTCTCGCCACTACCATAGAGCTTGTCTTGCAGTTCCACTGGCAATGGCCACATCTGCTCTCTCTGATCCCCGTATGTCGGGCAGTTCTGCAGCAGATGTTCAGTTGTCATTTTACCAGTACCGCACGGGCATTCGTCGGTACACCCTATCTTCAATTTGTTGAATAGGTGGTACCTCAGTCTATTGTGGCCAGTGCGAAGTCTGAAGACAACGACCTGCTCTCTTCGGTTCAACTGGTAATAGGCATCGTTTTTGGTGTAACCAGTATGTTCGGTTTCCCATTTGGTAATGTACCTGGCTTTGATAAGCCGTTTTGACTCTTCGTACGTCATACTGGTATCTGTTTGTGGTAGCCTTGCACCTTCTTTTGCCAGTCTGTCTGCCTCCTCGTTGCCTTGGATGTTGCAGTGTGACGGAACCCACTGTACCACTACCCTTTTTGGTGCGGACAGCTGGCACAGTTTGCAGAGTGCTGCTCTTAAGTCATTAAGCTCAGTGTTTTTCTGGCTTTTTAGCGCTGTGACTACGGCGAGAGCATCTGTCAACAAGACTATGTGGCTCTCATTTTCACTGTGTGTTGCCATTTCTTCCACTGCCGCCCTCAGTGCCTCTGCCTCCGCTCTGAAATTGCTTGTGTACTTACCAGTAGCGAATGACAGTGTTATTTTTCTGCCATTTGGTAGGTTCAGGAATGCTCCTGCCCCTCCGTTCTGTGTAGTGTTTGTTACAGAACCGTCGGTGTATGCATGGGTCCAGTCCGTGCTTGGGTAGCTTTTCGTTATGAAGCTTAGGGTAGTGTCTCTCCTTTCTTTTTCGGTCTGGCAGTTTTTGTTTGCAATACCTGGTATATTTTCTACCACCTCTGGAAATATGTCCTGCCTCCAAGTAGGTTTTCGTACAGTAGTGATGGGTTTTGGTGTTGTTAGTGCGTTTATGGGGTCTTCGTGCATCTTTGCTTTGGCTATTTCTGCAAAGTTTCTCCGCTTTAGTTTCCCAGTTCCCAAATTGTTTAGCCTCTGGTACATTGGATGGTCCGTCAGTCTTCGGAGTTTCTCTGACTGCAGCTGGGCTCTGCAGTCTCTTCTGTCGGTCATGGATTGCAGTTTTGTAATCTTTTCAAGTTCTACAATTGGCGTTGACTTCATGCCACCTGTTATGATTCTCATAGCTTGGTTTTGAAGTTTGTTAACTTTATCGAAGTTCGCCTTCGCTGCTGTTGTCCATGCCGCGATGCCATACTCGAGAACTGGTCTCACTCTTCCAGTGTACAGTTTCTTTAGTATGCCTTCGTCTGCTCCCCAGCTTGTGCCAGCAAGTTTCCTCATGATCGCCATTCTTTCTCTGGCTTTCATTCGGTTTCTCTCAATCTGACTTTTCCATGTCATGCGCCGATCAAATGTGACTCCCAGATAGGTTGGGTTGTCGTTTGGCTGCAGGATTTTGCCATTTAGGCTTAATTTGGTACTTTGGGGTTTTAATGAGAGCGAGAATATTGTGCACGTGGTTTTCTCCTCGTTTATTTTGACCAGCCATGAGTTCGCCCACTCTTCCAGCGATGTTAGGGCCGTTTGCATCCGATTTCTTGCTATGGTGAGATTCTTTTCAGAAGTCCACATAGCCAGATCGTCTGCAAACATTGAGCTATGGACTCTTCTTGGTATATTCTCTGTAATATCGTTTATATATACCAGGAAGAGTGTGGGGGACAGTACTCCCCCTTGGGGTACTCCCTGCTCGAGTGTCACCTTTTTGCTCATCTGCCCTTGTACTTGGACTCTGGCCGTTCTTTGTTTGAGGTAGTGGTTGATCCACTTGTACATCTTCCCACAAACATCACTTCTTCTTAACTTGACTCTAAGTCCGTCCTTCCAGACTTTGTCAAATGCCTTTTCCAGATCCACCCAAACAGCTACTGTGTGTTTCTGTGCCTGGTAGGCATCTTCTATCTCCTGGGCTATGAGGATGACCTGGTCCTCAGTGGATCTGTGCTGTCTAAAGCCGGCTTGCTGTGGAATTAGTATTCGTTTTTCTTCCAGATGCCACATCAGTCTGGTGTTTATCATCCGTTCCATCAGCTTGCCGACACAGCTCAGTAGGCTTATGGGCCTGTATCCATTCGGATCTGTTTTGTCCTTTCCTGTTTTTGGTACTGGTACCAGTATTGCATCCTTCCATGCCTGGGGTACAATACCCCTTTTCCAGCTTTGGTTCAGGACTGATAGTAGTTTTTTCTTCGCTGTTTGGCCCAGCCCCATCAGCATTTCGTTTGTTATCCCGTCTTTTCCGGGAGATTTCCTTTTCTTTAGTGTTCTCATAGCCTCTTCCATTTCGCGCATGGTTAGTTTGGCCATCATGTGCTCTTCAGGAGCCGTATTTATGTTTTCGTGTCCTTTTAGCTCTTCGCTAATATCTGTATGCTTATCTGCAGGGACCTCGATGTGGTTTGCTCTGGCATAGTGATCGACAAAGGCGTTTGCGGCTTTCTTACCTGTGATCAAGTTCTCGCCCTGCTTGATAGTAATTTGTTTATTTGACGGGGTTTCGTCGTTCATGGCTCTGACTAGCTTCCATAGCTTGTTCCCTTCTTTGTCCAGGTTTAAACTTTCTGTTTTATTTTTCCAACTTTCTCTTGCTGTTTGCTTGAGAGTGTGTTTGTACTTCGCCGTGGCGGCTTTGAGGGCGATGTTTGCCTCCATGGATTTTTCACGTTCTGCCACGTTCCTAGCATTTGTTACTGTATCTTCCACTTTCTGCAACTCATCATTCCAGTAGGGCTTATAGTTTTTCCTAGCTCCTCTTGGGATGGTTTCAGTGGCGGCTTGCATTATTGCCTTGCTTAGGCTCTCTACCATGGGCTTCATTTTGGTGTTTCGTGTGTTGATGGTTTCACACAGCCCATCTGTCAGGATTGCAAATCTGTCCCAGTCGGCTCGTTTGTAATTCCAACGTGGGAGCGGTTTTGTTTCCTGTGGGCCTACTTCCATGTCAATGGTTAGCCTGATCGGCCTGTGGTCGCTACCTGCCAGTTGGTTTAGCACCTGGCGGCCTATTTTATAGTGTATGTCCTGTGTGGAGAAGGCCAAATCTGGAGTCGAGGTGGTATGCCATGTTCTTGAATAGAAGCTAGGGCTATCCTCCGGCCTATTGATTAGGGAGAGATTTGCATCTATCTCCCAATCTTCCACTTCGTCACCTCTGCTGTCTGTGTCAGAGTATCCCCATCTCTCCGAGTGGCTGTTGAAATCTCCAACTACTATGCAGTTGGAGTCTCTGACCTCCATGCTCGAGAGCGATAGGTCTCTGTTTGGTGGTCCGTACAGATTGAAAATGCGGAGCTTCGTCTCTTGAGCCATTATGTCAACTCCTACAATTTCTGCTTGTCCGGTGTGATTGACAGGTACCGCGCTACTCGGTATGCTGTTTCTGGTCTGTATCAGGACCCCTCCTTTGTGGCCTTCTCTATCTAGACGGAAAGTCTGGTATCCTCTGATTGAGAATTTATGGTTATTGTTGAGGTGCGTTTCCTGGATACATGCCACGTCAATCTTACCTTCATGCAGGTGATGTGTTAGGGAAAGTTTTTTGTTAATGACTCCCTCCGCATTCCACTGTAATATTTTGAGGGTCTTGATGTTTTGGCCAATAGTCGTTTCCCCATAGCCATGTGCCTTGACTCCACGACACATGGGTGGGTGACCACCAGTAGTCAAGGGTGGGCCCCTTCGAGGCGTGGGGCCCGGCGCTATCGCTGCCTGGCGGGTCTCCTCAGGATGAGCGCCATACGTTTTTCGAATAGGTTGTGCCATCATACTGTGATTTACGTTGCACTGTTTTGTTAGGCTTGCGGCCCCGTGCATCCGATTTCAACAGGCGTTTCTGTAGGGATGCCCTCCTTAGCCTTTGGCTGTCCCCAGCCTATCTGCAAGGCAGCAGTTGTTTACGATCAGAGTTTTCTCTCCTATGGAAGTTGTCTTACCAGACTATCGAGTCTTCACTACTCGTGTCTATAGGGTGCAATGATGATGATATATGAGATGGACTGGTTTACCCGGAAGAGAGGCAGTCCAGTGTGTCTGTATCCCAGGATCGTCACGTCCTGCCAGAAACGTAGCATTTGCATGTGAGTGGGGTATCTCTTTTTCCCTTTGTTTTCTTGGCTTCTATGCAGAGATGGTACGCCTAGCATTCCCCGCCACCTGGGGTGTTGACACAGTGGGGCAGGTGTGCAATGTCCGCTGGTCTGCATCTCTTCTGCGTCCAGCATGATAGTTATGGCTGATAACGTACAGAGGTAGATATCGTAGCCGGAGTGTATTTAGCCAGAGGACAAGCCTGGTAATGTCACAGAGATGTTGATCGCCTGGTGTGCGGACAACTCTCATGGTCAGTGGTTGAGTCTTGACAGTTCACAGTGTGGTGGCTGCTCTACTGTTTTCGACACCCCGACCAGGTTCTAAGTCTTTGGTTGGTGTTTTTCGCACCCCATCGCCGTATAGGGTGAGTATCAAGCAGTTTGTCCGCCCGCTTTGATTTGCGGGCGGCAAGGACCTCTTACTGTGGCTCTACCTGATAGGGCTGGGGCGCAAGCCCCAGGTCCCGAGCATGTAGGAGCCTCCCATTGCAGTGGTGCTGAGATTTTGGGCGGGATTGCGGCTTACAAGGGTTCGGCCGTAATCCCCCACATGGTAGCCTCGCGCCCTTGGCTTATCAGCCTGGTACGTGAACCAAAGTGTCTGCGGCTCCTCTCGATTTGAGCTGGTTTTCCGTAGCAACGCCCTGTCATTTGTAGGGTAAAACTGACCTGTCTTCAGATGATCTATTTCCAGCACCCGTTCACTATTTGGTCAGACGAATTTATTGAGGGCTTTTGTTTGTCAATGACCAGGTATTTGAAATCTGCGGTTTCTGCAGAGTTAAGACACGATTTCCGTAGCGTTCTTTCATTTGAGTGTTTGAGAGCTGACTTGTCATCCGTGAGTCTAATACCAGCGTACGTTCATTATTAGACCCAAACGGCAGTGCTCTCAATTTGTCAGTTGTTCTACAGTATTGGCGTGTTCAGTCAAATTAAGCCGCAGATTCCACACCTGGTGGTGCCCTTCCGTCAATTCCCTTAGCGAGACAATCAAGTTTCTTAGAGGGTAGCCCCAAAATTTTCGAGGGTCTAATTCCAGCACATGTTCTCTATTAGACCCCGCGAAGGTGTACTTTTTGATAGTCATTCTGCAGTATTGGCGTGGTAAGTTAACTTAGGTCTCAGGCTCCACTCCTGATAGTGCTCTTCCGTCAATTCCTTTTTCAAACACTGGATGCAGACAGAACCGAGCCACAGGGGCATAACCCCAGAGTTCTGGGGGTCTAAGTCCAGCACCAGTTCCATATTAGACCCCAGAAGAATGGTCTCGGCATGTCACTCATTTCAGTGTTGGCCGTGTTGAGTCAAATTAAGCCGCAGGCTCCACTCCTGGTGGTGCCCTTCCGTCAATTCCTTTAAGTTTCAGCTTTGCAACCATACTTCCCCCGGAACCCAAACACTTTGGTTTCCCGGAAGCTGCCCGCAGAGTCATCGAAGCAACTCCTGCGGATCGCTAGTCGGCATCGTTTATGGTCAGAACTACGACGGTATCTGATCGTCTTCGCGCCTCTGACTTTCGTTCTTGATTAATGAAAACATTCTTGACAAATGCTTTCGCAGTAGCTCGTCTTGCGGCGATCCAAGAATTTCACCTCTAACGCCGCAATACGAATGCCCCCGTTTGTCCCTGTTAATCATTACCTCCAGTTCCGAAAACCAACAAAATAGAACCGAGGTCCTATTCCATTATTCCATGCACCATTATTCAGGCAGCCGAGGCCTGCTTTGAACACTCTAATTTTTTCAAAGTAAACGCGCCGGCCACCCAGGACGCTCAGCGAAGAGCACCCGTGGGAGAGAGCCGGCAGACGGTAGGGCAGGAGACAACGGGCAGTGAACCGGCGCGAGCCGGACCGCCCGCCTGCGCCTGAGATCCAACTACGAGCTTTTTAACTGCAACAACTTTAATATACGCTATTGGAGCTGGAATTACCGCGGCTGCTGGCACCAGACTTGCCCTCCAATAGATCCTCGTTAAAGGGTTTAAAGTGTACTCATTCCAATTACGGGGCCTCGAAAGAGTCCCGTATTGTTATTTTTCGTCACTACCTCCCCGTGCCGGGAGTGGGTAAGTTGCGCGCCTGCTGCCTTCCTTGGATGTGGTAGCCGTTTCTCATGCTCCCTCTCCGGAATCGAACCCTGATTCCCCGTTACCCGTTACAAACATGGTAGGCATGTCACGTACCATCGACATTTGATAGGGCAGACATTTGAAAGATGCGTCGCCGGCACATGAGGCCATGCGATCAGCACAAAGTTATCCAGAGTCACCAGTGGGGACGCCGCAACCCCGCGAGGGGAAACGACGATTGGTTTTGAACTAATAAAAGCGCTCTTTCCGCGAGGGTCGGAGCTTGGTAAGCATGTATTAGCTCTAGAATTGCCACAGTTATCCAAGTAGGATCGTGTCATCTAAGGAACCTCGACTGATTTAATGAGCCATTCGCGGTTTCACCGTGAGACAGTGTGAACTTAGACATGCATGGCTTAATCTTTGAGACAAGCATATGACTACTGGCAGGATCAACCAGATATCTGTCGGAGACGTACGTACAGCACACACCGGTCGGCGGAGGAAGGGTGTGTAAAAAGCCTCGCTGGGACGACGGCCGCAGGGACCGACTGACGGGACGGACGGTTTGTTCCACCCGTCCCTCACTCCGTCGACCTAGGACCGCCTGACAGGGGCCTCCCACACGCACCAGACGACCGACCGACCGGGCTCGCTCGAGGAGGGATGGCAGCGCTCTGTGCAGAACGGATCCCAACGACCTCGGCGACGAATTTCACTGGGACTAGAGACACAATTTGGCCTGCCGGCCCTTCTTCTCCGTAGGGAGAACGCAGGGCCTCGAGGCAACGATTCCTGCTTTCCATTTGCCGGTCACAAGCTCTTTGCGAGAGTCGGACCACCAGCGAGACGTACTGTCGAGCTCTGCTATAAGCCTTAGATAAATCACCACGGACGGACCACGTTTCCTGATACGGACCAGACTAGCGCACCTCGGTGGAGGAGCCACTACCACAAACCGCACCCAATTCGCACTACGGGGAAAGGCAGGCGAGCGTTTTCCGCAAGCCCGCGCTATCGCTCCGCCTGGCGGGACTGAGATCGCTTTACGAACACTGGTTGAAATTGAGTCGCCGCAGCGAGACAACTACCCCAGATAAACTGTGATTTGAACCTGCAGCCTCCGGCACCCAAGGCCGATGACTTACCTCAAGACCATTCAGTACCATCCTTAACCTTTATGACATGGGAGACAGCGCAAAACGACTCTATTTTTATTGTAAAGCGGCAGTCGTTATCCGTGTATAGTGACGGTCGTTTTTAAAAATCAAACTTGAAAATTACTATTACATAGTAATAGTCTAAACCAAGCTGATCTTTTGATTGTAGAGAGTTCCTTCTTCCATAATGTACAGTTAGATACCATCAATGGTGATTGTGGAATTAGTTTCAGGCATTTGAAAACAATTTCTTCTGTTTTTAGCCCGGATTAGAAGATTCAGCCATTATTGAGAGTGGGGGAGTCAAGTTTCTGCAACAGATTTTTCTGAGGTAGATCTGTTTAGATTGTTTGTTTTGATCAAATAATTATGTTTATAGTCGAAGTGACAGACATAGGCATTACGGCAAACATCGGTAATCCATTACTGGAGATTTTTTTTTTTTTTCAACCAAGGGACACTAAAAGCGGGAGACTAAGTGTACTGTTTTTTTTAAACACTATTGCGTTAATTTTTTTTAAATCTCAGAAACTAACACACATACACACACAACAAAAACTCCAATAGATTCTTTATTCATTTACCTCTCTACTCACAAACAAATCATATCAATAGACCATCAAATAAAAACGTTACATGCTCTCAAAGTAGCAACCGTAGTGAAACGATTGACGCCTGAAAAAAAAAAAGGGTTTCCTTTCCCTCCACAATCCCTAATCTTTTCACCAGCAGCATGGTTGCCTTCTGTTTCCAGGGCCCCAACTTGGAGGTGAAATAGGGTTCACTGACCCTGATGCATGCAGCCAGCTGTGAGTTGCTGGCTGGTTTCAGCTCATTAACTTGAATGTCAGCTCAGCAGGAAGGGACAGACCAAATGTTTACAATTAGCAAACTACATGAACCATAACCTTTGGCATTTTTGGAAAGAGATGGAACACCTAAGGGTTTGTCTGAATTGTAGTGAAATATGTCTTGCATAACATAACAAGTTCCCAAACAACAAATTCTTGTCCTTGTCTCCTTTTTTGGTTCCATATGGAGCTAGAGTGACCGCTGCCCCCTCACAGGAAGCATGAATCAAAGAACTTACATATGCACTTGCAGCGATGGAATCTGTAGCAATCTGGTTTACATTAGGCTGCTAGACCCATGCACTTTTTTTAGTCACCTTTTAGAACATGCTGAGAAGATTACTTACTTACTTACTTAGTCGCTCTTCTTCTACCGTGAGGTGTAGAGGTTTGCCAAAGAGAACGCCACACTGCTCTATCCGCCGTCTTTTTCCTGGCCTCTTTCCAATCCAGCCCTCTATCACTTAGGGACTGTCGTATGTTGTCCTTCCCAGCTTACTTTGGGACGTCCTCGGGGTCTGCGTCCTTGACTTTTGATCTCCCATGACCGCTTTGGTATCCGATCTTCTTTCATTCTACAGACATGGCCAAACCACTGTAGTTGGGACTGCTCCACTCGTGTCTGCAGGGGTTGAACTTCAAGATTGCTACGTATTATCTGGTTACGGATCTTGTCCTTTTTCGTCACCTGAACCGCCTTTCTTAGGTACCTCATTTCTGAAGTTTGTAATTGCCTTTCTTGGGCTGTAGTCATTGCCCATGACTCACATCCATATGTCAGGACAGGCACATAGGTCGAGCGGTATACATCCATCTTTGTTTTCCTGCTTATTTCTCTTCTACTGAGGAAACCTCTATTTATTGCATGGAACAGTCTACCTGCTGCTGCCCTTCGTGCAGTTAACTCCTCTTTGATTCCTTCCCTGCTGTCTATTACCACTCCTAGATATTTAAAGTTGCTGACCTGCTCCAGTGCTCGTGTTCCCAGGGTTATCTGATGTCTCTTTTCATCTCTGGCGATCACCATGGTTTTTGTTTTGGAGTTGCTGATGTGCATTCCTCTCTTCTTCAACTCTTCTTCCCAGACCTGCAAGTTGATCTGGAGATGTGCTTCGGTTTTCGTGATCAGGGCCACATCGTCTGCAAATGCTAGTTCCGATATGTAGCTTGGTCTCATCTTCCAGTACCCTACTTCATACTTTTTTGTTCGTTCCTTGCAGGCTTTGATGACTTCATCCATGAGGAGTATGAAAAGGTACGGTGATAGAATGTCCCCCTGTCTTACTCCGCTAGTGGTCTTGAACTCTCCTGACTTTTGATTTGATGTCCGCACATAATTTATGCATGTTTTATAGAAACTCTGTATGGCAGAGATCAGGGGTCCTGGGATGTTCTTCCTTGTCAGGCACTCCTAGAGTTTGTCCCAAGGAACTTTATCAAATGCTTTCTCCAAATCCAAAAAGCAGAGATGCATCTCTTTATCATATTCAAGAGCCTTTTCACTTAGCTGTCTGAGTGTAAAGATAAGGTCTTGAGTACTTCTGTTTGCCCTAAACCCACATTGAGTTTCATCCATATTTGGCTCTGCTAGACCTCTTAATCGCCGTTCTAGAATCCTAGAGTAGACTTTCCCAGGGGCACTGAGAAAGGAAATACCTTTGTGATTTTCACATTTTCTATTGTCGCCCTTTTTAAATATTGGTATTATTATTGCAACCTCCCAGTCTCTTGGTATCTTCTTGTGGCGCCAAGCTGCCTTGAGAATCTTCATGAATAGCATCTCTCCTGCCGCTCCCATGTATTTAACCATTTCTGGTGTTATACCACCATCATGTCCTGCTGCTTTACCAATTTTAATTTTCTCCAATGCTGCCTTTAGTTCTTCCATTGTGATATTATCGTTTTCCTCCATGGCGCCCTCTTCTTGAATTGGGACTGTTACTTCCAGAGCTTGGTTTTCCTCCACTCCAAGGAGATCTGAGAAATATTCTTTCCATCTGTTCATTACCTCTTCTGGGGCAGTCAACAGCGCACCTTGTTTATCTTTAACAAATTTCAGGGGGCATTCCTTTTCCTTCCTCGTGTTCTTTAAGGTCCTGTAGAACAGTTTCTGGTTTTCTCCAGCATTATTTTCCAGTTTCTCTCCAAAATCTTCCCAATATTTCTGTTTGGCCTTGAGCACAGTCTTCTTTGCTTCTGTTCTAAAATTTACATATTCTTTATATTTCTTTGTTTGTTCTTCTGTATTTCTAGCCCCTAGGTATTGCTTCCATGCCTTTTTCTTTTCTCAAATTATTGTTTTCACTTCATCTGTCCACCATGGTGTACTCTTTCTCTTCCACCCTTCTTTGGTTTGACCGCATGCCTCTACTGCAGCCTCTTTGAGGATGTCTTTGAATTTTACCCAAAGCATTTCCATATCTTCTTCAGATTCCTCTATCCTTTCCATTGCTGTTGTTATGAGCCCTTGGTAACTCCTCTTAACATCTGGTTCTCATAGTTTGTAAGCCTTAATTTTATTTTCTCCTCGTGTATTATGTTTCATGCTTGCTGATGGGTGTTGCCTGGCTGGATAGTTTTTTTCAATTTCTCTCTTTATTTTAACTAGGAAGTGGTCGCTTCCTATCTCTGGTCCTCTGAACACTCTAGCATCCTTTACATGCTTGAAATCAGCATGGATACGCTTGTGTGGAAACCTTTTATTTGTAATGACAAGGTTTTGTTCTCTGCAGAATCTCAGCAGTCGTTTTCCATTGTCATTTAAGACATCTTCTCCATACCTACCGATCACTCCATCCCATCTAGAATAGTCGTTTCCAACTCTTGCGTTGAAGTCTCCAAGGAGAAGTATTTCATTACGGCAATCGTCAATGGTCCTTTGAAGGAGCTCATAAAATTCATCTTTTATGTCAGTGCTCTCATCTTCGTTTGGTGCATACACAGTGACGATATCCATTTGACTATCCTTCTCTTGTAGACTTAGAACCATCAGTCGTTCTGAAATGAATTTTCATCCTTTAATGTTTGCTTTGTTGTTACTATTCACTATACAGCCAACCCCTGCCCTGGCTCATTCACTCATGGGAACTCCGCTGTAGTATAGCATGTTGCCATCATGGTCCAGAACGCCCTGTCCCTTTTTCTTTGTTTCTGTAAGTGACAGGACTGTAAATTTTGCTCTCTTCCTCTCCTCTATTAGTTCATGTTCTTTTCCGTTTATACTTCGTACATTCCATGTTCCGTAAATCGTGGTCCTCATTTCTTGCCTGTTCGTCGCCGTTGAGGTCAGACGGGTTTTCTCTATGTTTTGACTTGTAATCGTTTTTTAAGACAAACAGGTGATTAGCCTGTTGTGTCTTTGCATGGTGGAGGGGCTGTCTCCTTACAGCCTCCATGCCTGCCGACCCGTTTTTGTCCACGGCTGCTTATTTATTCGCAGCTAACCTCCAAATTAGGAGGCCTTTCAGCAATCCGCAACCCTGGTGACGCGCCTGGTAGGAGGTAGGTTCCTTCCCCAGGTGAGAAGATTACAATGGGCCAATTCTTTCATCCTCTGATACAACTTAGTTGATAAAATAGATAGATTCTATTTCTGCGTTCATCCTGAAAAGAACATTTGGTTAAATTCTGTAGTAGTTTACAGAGGCTGCGATATCTGCGTCTTTCAGTCCGACTCATCTGATTTCAGCAAACAACATTTTTTGGACTGGGTTTGCCTACTCTCTTCAATCCATATTCTCTCAGTCAGGTGACACAGATGTAGTCTGCACTGCGTCGTCGGCCACGACAAAATATAAAACATGAACAAATTAAATAATGTTAGAGGAACAAAATAGGTCAACTACTAATCTCACACCTGACTCTCCGTTTCTTGGGCAGCTGCTCGTAATCTCTCTGTTCTCTCTCCTCCCTGGAAAGGTTCTTATAGTTCGAGGTCAGGTTAAAAATTGGCCGTGACCATTCATCTGGTGAGTGAATAGGAAACAAGAGGTTTACCTTAGCGGTGGCTGCAGTTGCATCTGCGATTAATCACAATGACTAACAGTGAATGAAATACAAAAAACAGTTTACGGTTTAACCTAATTTTTTCTTCTTCTTCGGTGTTCGTCCTGAAAATAATATTGTTACGTTGTGTTGTAGTTTAGAGCGAGGCTGTGGTATCTGCGCCTTTTGATCAGGTACATCCGATTTCAGCTAGATTTTTTTTTTGTATTGGGTTTGTCTTCCCACTGCGACCCTTGCATTTTAGTCAGACTGGGCCAGTGCAGTCTGATTCCATGGTCGCTGCTTAGAGGTGAAATATGGTCTTGGTCTGCTGTGGTTCGTAGACCCTGATGCAAGCAGTCCGAGTGACTTCATGAAGGCCCTGTGTGCGAATGAGATGAGGATAGGACCATTGCCACACCGAGAGCATATCTGAGGTGACTAACAATGTATTTGAACCCGTCTAGTGTTTAACCCTTTGAACCCGTGATCCCGATGAACCGGTGTGTGTGTACATAACCCGCGCCCCGGGTCACCGGTAGAGCACATGCATCTTATAAGAACGGGCATAGTATGGATAGACACGGCAGAATTTGCATACTACTTCCGGAATGTTACTTCAAAATGGTGGCGCCCATGAACTGATCACATTGCGACAAATTTTTACAATATTTTCACAATGAAAAGACATGCAGAAAAACCAGTAAATGAGAGTTCTAAAAGGCTTACAATGGAACAAGCTGTCGAGATTGTTCTCAGTGATTCGGAGGACGATGAATTAGATTTAGATAGCAACTATTCTGAAACTGATATAGAAGTTGAATCAGATGATCATTTGAGTGATAATATGTGTTCATTAGACTCTGATGAAGCTACATCTTACCATGTTCCTGATTTTTCTGGCGATCAGGCTGTTTTACAGGGGCGTGGAAGGGGGCATCTCCCAGGTAGTGTCTCTAGTAAATTTGATGCGGGTTGGTCTCCAATAAATATATTTAGACCTGTGTCTACAGTAGACACAACATTTATGGAGCAGATAGGCCCTAAGAACATTCCATAATCTATTAATCCAGAAAGTAAAGCCAGTGAATTTTTGGAACTTTTCCTGGATAATGATTTCTGGCACAATTTGTGTGAGCAGACAACTCGACGCGCTGAGCAGGTGAGAAGCAATAAACCAACTAGCTACTATGCAAAAAATTTTTAAAGTGTAGTATTGTCAGAGATGAAAGCATTCTTTGAACTGCGTCTTCAAATGGAACACAGTGTGAGTAAACCACGTTATTAGCAGTACTGGTCTAGCTCGTCTGCTAACTTCGTGTCTCATACTCCTGGTTTCCGCACTGTGATGGACCGTGATCGCTTCCTTGCTCTCTGGACTTTTCTTCATCTTGTTGATGAGGAGGACCCGGCTTTGGATAAAGCAGATAAAGTTTACAAAGTAAGGCCTATGTTGGATGTGTTGCTACCAAAATTTCGGCACTATTATTCGCCTTCACAGCACGTGAGCTTAGACAAAGGTATGATCCCCTCGAAGAGCAGGCTTGCCTTCAAACAGTATATCAAGTCAAAGCCCATAAAGTGGGGAATAAAGGCTTACATGGCTTGTGAAGCAAGCTCTGGATATATTCTGAATCTGGAAATCTACACTGGAAAAGCAGACAATATTATTCCAGATCTTGGTGTTGTTGGTAGCGTCGTTATTAGAATTTTAACTTCTGGGAATTTGGTCAACAAAAACCATATAGTTGTTATGGACAGATTCTACAACAGTGTAACTCTCTTTGACAAGTTGTACACTGATTATGGTACACTTGCTGTAGGTACAGCAATGACAAATGGGAAATTTTATCCAAAAGTACTGGCAGGAAAGAAGAAAATGGACAGGGGTCATTCAGAATTTATTTGCCATAACAACATTGTATGCCTTGTCTGGATGGACCAAAGACCTGTAAATTTTATATCCAACTACCACAACCCAACAGAAATTGGAACTGTTAGAAGGAGAAGAAAGGATGGAACAGCTGTAGATGTTCCAACTCCTCAACTTTGAATTGACTATAATGCTTTCATTGGGGGCACAGATGTCAAATTGGCTAATTGTGAAATTTTTTATGTGGGCATGTAATAATGCCTACATACTTATGGATCATTATAGTCCCCACAATACAACAGGAAGACGATACAGGACATTTGGGATGTTCATGAACGAAGTTTGTTTATCCCTCATTGGGGATTATAGAACAGCTACTGCAAAACTTCACAACCGTGTCGAGGCACAACAGAGACTGCAAAATGTTGGTTCCCATTATCCACAAATGTCTCCAAAAGCTACAGGAAATAATGTTTGTGTAGTATGCTCATTTAAATTTAACAAGCATGTCAAGGACTTCCCAAACATGGCCTACAAAGACAGACCATTCAAACAAGTCAAGACAAAATTTTGGTGTAAACATTGTGAAACTTATGTGCCTAAAGGATGGGTCTACATGCTAGGAGGACTGGCATAATAAGCAGGAATATTGGAGATGATCAGGTCAGTCTATTTGAGATAAAATAATTTAAACAGATCACTTAGTTTTGTCATTGTAACTAGTTTTGTTCAGGTGTCCATTTTTGGCATTTTTTCTTCAGGAGCCCAGGGGAGTGGGGTTTTACAGGCCAGGTGACCAGGGTTCAAAGGGTTAAGACTCTCCAAAAGCCTGAAGAGTGTGGAGTTACATTCAGGGTTTGAAAGATAGCTCTCTCTAGAAAACTTCTTCTTTTGTCCAACCTATCCTTACCATGAGGCGTCGCAGGGATGTATTATTGCCAGGTGGAAAACTTGTGCTGTTAGGTGGAACTTCCTGGGTGTGTCAGAAAAACACCCTCGATCCACCTATGTCGAGGTCAGCCCCTTGCATGTGGACCAGTGCATATGAGATGCTCTCACTGCAGGCTGATAATAATGCATTCTGACTAAAAGAACAAACTACTATATTTTGTGGATGTCAATGTAGGCATGGTTTTGTCTCCACTATCTGCCTCAGCAAGATGTTGCAGATTCGGTCACAGATTGTCTTTTTGGCTGCACTTCTCACACAGCTCTGTTATGTGTTTCTAGTAAGGACCAAGACTGACATTGGTAACACAATGTAGGAATAAACAATGGATCAGCCTCCTCTTAGTTGGAAAAAGCACTCTAAGGCATTTCAAAATTAGTGCAATTTTATAGTGGCCAACGTACGCCTTTTGATTTCTATTTGCAATCACTCTGCCATCATCAGTGAACATACAACCTAGGTACTGGATATCCGTTACTTGCTTGATAGTTTTGTCACCGCTCTGGAAACTTCTCTGCAATTGTTCATGTGATATCAATATCGTCTCGGTTGTGTCTGTGTTGATCTTCATGTCATATTCGTTACAAGCTAAATGGAGATAGGTTAGGTGATATTGTAGGTCTTCTCCATTTTGGTAAAAGATGACTTAATCATCAGCAGACAACAGTTTATTTAGGGACTCCTCATGAGGATTAGCCAACTGTGTCATTTTATCCAAGAAAATTATGAATAAAAGTAGAGAGAAAAAACACACCCCTGTCGCTGGAAACCAATATGTTATTACAAGGAATTTGTTCATACTGCACGCTGCTGTTTCTCCTCTTGGTGCATAGGCCATCGACAACATCTCGCCAGCGTGCACGGTCCTGGGCTGCTCTTTCTGCCTCTCTCCAGGCCATCGACAACATCTCGCCAGCGTGCACGGTCCTGGGCTGCTCTTTCTGCCTCTCTCCAGGCCATCGACAACATCTCGCCAGCGTACACGGTCCTGGGCTGCTCTTTCTGCCTCTCTCCAGGCCATCGACAACATCTCGCCAGCGTGCACGGTCCTGGGCTGCTCTTTCTGCCTCTCTCCAGGCCATCGACAACATCTCGCCAGCGTACACGGTCCTGGGCTGCTCTTTCTGCCTCTCTCCAGGCCATCGACAACATCTCGCCAGCGTGCATGGTCCTGGGCTGCTCTTTCTGCCTCTCTCCAGGCCATCGACAACATCTCGCCAGCGTGCATGGTCCTGGGCTGCTCTTTCTGCCTTTCTCCAGGCCATCGACAACATCTCGCCAGCGTGCATGGTCCTGGGCTGCTCTTTCTGCCTCTCTCCAGGCCACCGACAACATCTCGCCAGCGTGCATGGTCCTGGGCTGCTCTTTCTGCCTCTCTCCAGGCCATCGACAACATCTCGCCAGCGTGCACGGTCCTGGGCTGCTCTTTCTGCCTCTCTCCAGGCCATCGACAACATCTCGCCAGCGTGCACGGTCCTGGGCTGCTCTTTCTGCCTCTCTCCAGGCCATCGACAACATCTCGCCAGCGTGCACGGTCCTGGGCTGCTCTTTCTGCCTCTCTCCAGGCCATCGACAACATCTCGCCAGCGTGCATGGTCCTGGGCTGCTCTTTCTGCCTCTCTCCAGGCCATCGACAACATCTCGCCAGCGTGCATGGTCCTGGGCTGCTCTTTCTGCCTCTCTCCAGGCCATCGACAACATCTCGCCAGCGTGCATGGTCCTGGGCTGCTCTTTCTGCCTTTCTCCAGGCCATCGACAACATCTCGCCAGCGTGCATGGTCCTGGGCTGCTCTTTCTGCCTCTCTCCAGGCCACCGACAACATCTCGCCAGCGTGCATGGTCCTGGGCTGCTCTTTCTGCCTCTCTCCAGGCCATCGACAACATCTCGCCAGCGTGCACGGTCCTGGGCTGCTCTTTCTGCCTCTCTCCAGGCCATCGACAACATCTCGCCAGCGTGCACGGTCCTGGGCTGCTCTTTCTGCCTCTCTCCAGACCATCGACAACATCTCGCCAGCGTGCACGGTCCTGGGCTGCTCTTTCTGCCTCTCTCCAGGTGTAATCATTTAATCTTAGCTTTTTCTGCCTCTCTCCAGGTGTAATCATTTCATTTTAGCTCCTTCTCACTCTCTCTTCTCTGCGTATTTTTGGGGTTACCTCCTCTCACTCTTTTCCCCTGAGGATTCCATGTAAGAGCCGGTCTGGCTATGTCAGACTGTGCCTTCCGCAGCATATGTCCTATCCAGCCCCATTGTTTTTGCTTAATAAGTTGTTCCAACGGCTGTTGGCTTCTTTCACACAAGTAATTCCTCACCATGTCCTCCCACTTTATGCACATTATCCTTCGTAGGCATCTGTTAGCGAAGGACTGTAATATTTGTTGTATGACATTTGTCATTCTCCATGTCTCCGCTCCATACAGCAACACCGACTTGACACTGGCGTTGAATATTCTAATTTTGGTGTGAACCTTGATATCTCTGGATCTCTATATTGTTTATTGTCAGGAATGTCCCTCTTGCCTATCCAACTATGATCCTTACATCTGCTTCTGTACCTCTTGCTGTGCCTATTGTGCTGCTCAAATAGGTATCTACTTCCTCCAACTGCTCTCCATCCAGCTTGATTGGTTCTTTGCTGTTAGTGTTTTGAGTTTAAGGAGCTTGGTTTTCTTCATGTTGATATTCAGTCCCAGTTTGGCCGATTGTTCTTTCACCCTATCAAGTTTCTCTTGCATTTGACTATGTGTCAAAAGTACCAGATCATCTGTGTAGTCCAGGTACTCCAATTGTGATAACAGTGTCCACTGAATACCAGTTTTTTTGCCTTCGATTGATGTCTTCATCATTTTTAGGAATTTGTTGTTTATTCCATTTTTTCTTGACTAATGGCTCACTAGGGGTGATGTAGTCCGCATTACGCCAGTTACCTTTACTTCCCAGACTTGCTCCCAGATTTGAGGGTTGGTTGACCCAGGAGTCCTTTTGTACCTAAACAAATATCCAAAATCAATTGGGGATTAAACGTAAATTGCTCGACTGGACAGCTAGTGCATTAACCACTGCCCTACGGCAGCTTCTAAACAGTATTTGTAATAAAAAATACATTAAAAAAAATAAATGTTTGTAATAAAATTTAACAATACAGTGTTTGAAATAATGAATAAAACACTATGCAGTTAGGATACATGCCTAGGTTTTCTTTTATGGGTAGTAGTAAAATACAAACGGCAAATTGTGAAGGACTGCAAGCAAGCGGCCATTACTGCTCAACAAAACTTCCCCCCATCCGTCGAAATGGACGATTAAAATTTATGTGTAGTGATTTCAACCCTGTAGGGATCTCATTGACCTGTGAGCTTTTCTGCATCTGCTTTTCAAAGGTTCCCATACCTCACATGGAATTATCATGCTGTTCAATCCATGGACTCTTGCCTTGTCACTTCTCATCTGCTGAAAAGTATGAGTTTGATATGATTGAAGCTCAACCATCCTGCTGCTATCCTTTATGAAATCTCACGATTTATTATGTGCAAGTTTATAATTTGATAAAGTATTTTCTTGTTCTTGATGACCCATTCCCCAGCGTAGCTGCGAGTCCCAACTTCATCTCCAACGGACCCTGTCTTAGGCCACGGTTCAATGGGATAATTTCGTATCCGCAGTTTTCCAGTGAGTGTAAGTGTTCAATATGTATTGAGTTTTCTTTCTATTGATTCTAAAACCTACTGCCTTGCTTGCTTCGCTGAGCCCATTAAGGCATTGTTCAGCTTTGCTAATACTGTAACTGAAGATGACTATGTCATTAACAAAGAGGTAAGTGAGTATTTCTCCTCCTCCTCCATCATTCATTCTCAAACTCCTACCAAGCCCTGAAAAGGGCTTTGCAAGTAGCAGAATGTAGTCCAGAGAACGGAATGAGTTGTGTCAGCAATATTTGCACCTTTCGATCCTACACATCTGACTTCAGCAGGCCTTTTTGGATAATGGGTTAGCCATCCCTCTTCGATCCCGTCTCCTTAGCCAGTCTGCCCTGTTTCAGCTTGTTATCCAGGATCACCACGTGGAGGTGTAGAAGGGTCTTGTTAGCTCTGGGTTGCTGGTTCTGACGCTAGCAGCCAGCTTTGGATCGCTGACAGCTACTTGGTCCTGAGTATTTCTCCATCTATACTGATGCCACTATTTTTCCAATCTAGTTTTCTAAAGACTTCTTCAGGGGCCACTGTGGAAAGTTTTGTGGAGACTATTTCCTCATGTCATACGTCACATTGTATTAGTATGTTGATTGGTTGGTAAAATAATGTAATACGATTAACAACAATATACAAAGACCTTTTGTTAGTTAATTAAGAGTTCTTTCTTTTCCATCTGGAACATAAGGCAGCCACTGGAACTGGCCACTTACAGGAAGGCTGTATCAAAGCACTTATGTGTACTCATGCAATGCTGGTTTCTGTAGCAGTTTGTTTTGCATGATGAAGTTGCTAGTCCCATGTACAGCCCTTTTTAGTCCCCTTTAATGAAATGCTTTGAAGGTCATGTTGTTCTTATACTGTCCCCGGCTGGCTCCACCAATTGGGTTGCTGTTGTTGAATGCCCACAATGAGTAGGGTTGCTCTTTTGTGCATCCTAAAAAAGACGTTAAGTGACAGGTTGTCTTAGCTTTCCTCACATATCGAGTGTTCTGATGAAGGTGGGCCAGGCGGTTGTGCTATGCTTGGCTTCATCTGCGTGTCACTCACAACAGTCTGTTTCCAGGACGACCAACGAGGAGGTCAGGTGCGGGTCTTGACCAGTATATTTCTCCTGGCCCTGGCTAACATTCTCTGATCAGTGTGTTTTGCCTGACCAGATGTTAGCCTCATCGTCCCGTCAGGCGAGGGTCTTGACCAGTATATTTCTCCTGGCCCTGGCTAACATTCTCTGATCAGTGTGTTTTACCTGACCAGATGTTAGCCTCATCGTCCCGTCAGGTGAGGGTCTTGACCAGTATATTTCTCCTGGCCCTGGCTAACATTCTCTGATCAGTGTGTTTTACCTGACCAGATGTTAGCCTCATCGTCCCGTCAGGTGAGGGTCTTGACCAGTATATTTCTCCTGGCCCTGGCTAACATTCTCTGATCAGTGTGTTTTGCCTGACCAGATGTTAGCCTCATCGTCCCGTCAGGCGAGGGTCTTGACCAGTATATTTCTCCTGGCCCTGGCTAACATTCTCTGATCAGTGTGTTTTACCTGACCAGATGTTAGCCTCATCGTCCCGTCAGGTGAGGGTCTTGACCAGTATATTTCTCCTGGCCCTGGCTAACATTCTCTGATCAGTGTGTTTTGCCTGACCAGATGTTAGCCTAATCGTCCCGTCAGGAGAGGGTCTTGACCAGTATATTTCTCCTGCCCCTGGCTAACATTCTCTGATCAGTGTGTTTTGCCTGACCAGATGTTAGCCTCATCGTCCCGTCAGGTGCGGGTCTTGACCAGTATATTTCTCCTGGCCCTCGCTAACATTCTCTGATCAGTGTGTTTTGCCTGACCAGATGTTAGCCTCATCGTCCCGTCAGGTGCGGGTCTTGACCAGTATATTTCTCCTGGCCCTGGCTAACATTCTCTGATCAGTGTGTTTTGCCTGACCAGATGTTAGCCTCATCGTCCCGTCAGGCCAGGGTCTTGACCAGTATATTTCTCCTGGCCTTGGCTAACATTCTCTGATCAGTGTGTTTTGCCTGACCAGATGTTAGCTTCATCGTCCCATCAGGCGAGGGTCTTGACCAGTATATTTCTCGTGGCCCTGGCTAACATTCTCTGATCAGTGTGTTTTGCCTGACCAGATGTTAGCTTCATCGTCCCGTCAGGTGCGGGTCTTGACCAGTATATTTCTCCTGGCCCTGGCTAACATTCTCTGATCAGTGTGTTTTGCCTGACCAGATGTTAGCCTCATCGTCCCTCCAATTGGGTTATAAGATGACAAAATATTTGGTACATCAAACAGATCCACTAGGGGAGGACTGTGGAGCCCAGTGGGCAGGGCTCACAAGCCAGCTTTGCTTGTGTTTGAATTCATGAATCAGCAAGGTCATACCACTATGGGAAGTTAACCATTACAAAAATGAATGATGAAGTCAAATGTACTGGACTGTAAGGTGCAATATACTCAGTCTTAGATGATAAAGCGAACGAGAGAGAAAGAGAAAACACACTTCCTAAACAACAGTTGAGCAGATAAAACAGATGACAACAGGGGTACTCACTGATCAGTTTGCCAGCAATTATTTTATTCTCCTTGATCTCCCTTGGGTGTTTGTAGAGGTACATCACAGCCTTGCCTATCCCACTGGACTTGAGCATGTCCGAATGGATTGATGGAAACTGAGGACACAGTCAAGCATGCAGTAAGCATTTACCTACACAGCAACAACAATGTGACAGTTTTATTGAATATCAAAGGGACTGCAGAGATCCAGAGAAATCAAGAATCACACCAAAGTGAGAATCTTCAACACCAGTGTCAAGTCGGTGCTGCTGTATGGGGCGAAGACATGGAGAGCGACTGTTGCCATACAACAAAGACTCCAGTCCTTCGTTTAGCAGATGACTGCGAGAGGCATGGTGGGCATAGGGACCTATATGAGGGGAGCAGCCACTGGATCAATAAATTAACCCTTTGAACCTGAGATCCTGATGAATTGGTGTGTGTAAATAGCCAATTACCAGAGGCAACACTGTGTCAGTATAGCACACGTATTTTCTAAGAACGGGCATAGTATGGATATACACAAGTTGAATTTGCACGTGACTTCAGGAAAGTTACTTTAAAATGGTGGCACACCATTGCAATACATTTTTTTTAAATGTTCACAGTGAAAATACATGCAGAAAAACCAGTAAATGACTGTTCTAAAAGGCTAACAATGGAACAAGCCATCAAGATTGTGCTCAATGATTCAGAGGATAATAAACTCAATTTAGATAGTAATTATTCAGAAAGTGACAATTGAAATTGAATCAGATGATCATTTGAGTGATCCCATGTGTGTATCAGACTGATCAAACTCACTGATCTTGCCCTGTTCCGGATTCTTCTGTGATCAGGCTGTGTTACAGGGGTGTCTCCCACGTAGTGTCTCTAGTGAATTTTACGCAGGTTGGTCTCCAATAAATATATTCAGACCTGTGTCTGCAGTAAACACATAATTTATGGAGCAGATTGGTCGCAAGAACATTCAAAAATCAATTGCCGCAGAGAGTAAAGCCAATGAATATTTGTAACTTTTCCTGGACAATGATTTCTGGCACAATTTGTGTGAGTAAATAAACAGACGTGCTGAACAAAAAAAGCAAGAGTCCAACCAGCTACTATGCTAAAAATTATAAAAATGTAGCAGTGCCAGGGATGAAGGCATTCTTTGGACTGCGTCTTCAAATGAAACACAGTGTGAGTAAACCACGTTATGAGGAGTACTGGTCTAGCTCGTCTGCTAACTTTGTTTCCCATACTCCTGGTTTCTGCAGTGATGGTGCGTGATCGCTTCCTTGCTATCTGAACTATTCTTCATATTGTTGATGAGGAGGACCCAGCTCTGGATAAACCAGACAAACTATAAAAAGTGAGGCCCATGTTGGATGTGTTGCTACCAAGATTTCAGGACTATTATTTGCCTTCACAGCCCTTTACCTTAGACGAAGGTATGATCCCCTCTAAAAGCAGATTTGCCTTCAAACAGTATATCAAGTCAAAGCCCATAAAGTGGTAAATAAAGGATTACATGGCTTGTGAAGCAAGCTGGGGCTATATTCTGAATCTAGAAATCTACAACTGGAAAAACAGAAAATGTTATTCCAGAACTTGGTGTTGGTACTGTCGTACTAGAA
Organism: Ariolimax columbianus; assembly: GCA_036924085.1. Lineage (NCBI taxonomy): Eukaryota > Metazoa > Mollusca > Gastropoda > Stylommatophora > Arionidae > Ariolimax > Ariolimax columbianus. The sequence goes on along the minus strand of JAVGWX010000002.1, from coordinate 80,707,184 downwards.
TTATGACATCTGGAAAATTGACAAATAAAAACCAAATTGTTGTCATGGACAGATTCAACAACAGTGTAACTCTCTTTGATAAGCTATACACTAATTATGGACCACTTGCTGTAGGTACAGCAATGAAAAGTAGGAAATGTTATCCTAAAGAGCTGGCAGGAAAGAAGAAAATAGATACGGGGCATTCAGAATTTATTTGCCACAATAATATTGTTTGCCTTGTCTGGATGGATCAAAGACCTGTCAATGTTACATCAAATTACCACAACCCAACAGAAATTGGAACTGTTAGAAGAAAAATAAGGATGAAACAGCTGCAGATGTTCCAACTCCTCAACTTTGTATTGACTAAAAAGCATCAATACGAGGATCTGGAAGCAAATGTGAGGGTGGTGGGACTGACATGCCAGATGTTAGAGAGGGTGACAGCCAGACTTAGCATGTGTTGGACGAAGACCTATGCTCCACATGGGCGGTAGAGTTCTGATTTGATTGATGGAGAAGCAGATGTACAAATGGTCTGTGTACTTCATTTGCATTGATGAAGTCAATCTCCATTGCTGTACTTTAACATTTAACCGTCTTGTAGGCGAATGAATACTCTCTTAAACTAAGGACAAGGTTCTCTTCGCTAGATCAGGGCATTTGGGATGGGGGGTTGGTTTTCTCCTTATTTTGGTCTATTTTTCACAAGTACAAAATGAAACTAAAAAATGTGTAAGGTATATTTGAGGAAAAATTAAGAAAAATAAACAGCAAAAAGAATAATTGAAAAAGAACATGTATTGTGTTGCACGCAGCCAAATACATACCTGTTGTAGAATGCGGAGAAAGTGCTCACGAATGTTGAGGTGAGGGAGGCTTTTGTCAGGCAAGGGGGCCAACCATTCCTGGGTGGAGACAGTCAATCAGTGACCTAAACTCAACTTTGTTTTGTGAAATTTAACTTTTGATGCAATGATACAAACACACTTCAATCATTGGAACTATTCAATCATACAATCCCACTTCAATCGCTGAAACTATTCAATCATACAATCCCACTTCAATCGCTGAAACTATTCAATCAATTCTCAGTTGTTTTTTGGGATTTGAGACAAAGATACCAACTCCTCCATTCTTGAAAACATTTGTTGCTAATTCATCTGCGTAGGCATGTGTTCACAATTGTTTTGGCTAGTTTTCTTTAATCATACTCAATGTGGCAGTTTGCTTTTGTAGACCATCATGTCCAGTTGTGAGGCCACTGATTGAGGTTTTCATTTGCAGGGTTTCCTTTCCCTGATCCCATGATTTTGGGCATAGGGTGGGCTTCCGCAGTATTTTCTTCATGGGCAGGTCTGCTTGGTGTTATCTTTTAAGTATCTTTCCCAGATAGATGCCATGTTTTAAACAGCAGGATTGCAGAGTTTAGGAAGCTGCAAGCAAACATCTGGCATCAACAGGGTCACCACCAAGTTAAAAGTGTAGCAAACTATAGTGTTAACCAATCTGCTGCATGCTTGTGAAACATGGACAGTGTATAGCCCCCACCAGACAGCTAAATCATTTTCATCTGTGTAGGCTGCTCAGGGTTGGGTGGCATTCTAAGCAAGACTAACATGTTGAGCATTCATACACTTCTGCAAAAATATTGTTCCCATGTCCAATAAGCACATCCCCAAGCAGCTGTTATACAGTAAGTTCAGACAGTCAGACACTCATTAGGGGGACATAAGAAATACTACAGACTCTTAAAAAGTGTCTCTGAAAAGCTTCAACATTGATGTAACTTTCTGGAAGTTGCTTGAAAAGAAACATTTCAAAAAATCCATAGCATCACCAAAGGTGCTCAGATTTACATCGCGGAGGCTCAGAGTGAGCGTGCCACCCAATAGAGCAGAAAGCACACCGACTCCACTGCTGACTCCTCACACGAGTACCTCAGGTGTGGCAAGGTTGCTGTGCCAGGATGGGCCTTTACAGCCATATGAGAATGCATCTCACAGCACAAGTATGATGATGTCACCATCTTTGCTTGCGATGGGCATACTACTACTACTATAACATTCTCTAAATCCAGCTTGTTCATACACCATGATCTGCTTATAAACACCATTTCAATCTGTGATTAAATGTCAACTCATCTTCCCTACACAGCTAGCTGATTGGTTGGTAGCTTGAGCCATTCATGTTACATTTTCTTTTCTTTAATATGGGTATTGTGATGGCCTTTCTCCATACTTTGGACACCGTTTCCATTACCCAACTGAGATTGTTGTTGTTTAATGCCCACAATGAATAAGTTTACTCTCTTGTGTGCCCTGAAAAGAGCGCTAACCCTTTACACCCTAACATGCCTTAAACCATCAGCATAGGGTTGTTATGTACGGTACATTTCATTTTAACGCACCATCCACGGCAGATGGGCCTAAAATGTGATGTTCCTTTATGAAGAAAGTGAGCGTGAATAAAGCATATTCTCTGATACAAAGTGTGATCAGACATTTCCTTCCTTCAAAGCGTAGGCTGTAATGGGTTAAGTGGTGGGTTGTAGTACTAGTAGCTTTCCCCACATCCCGAACGTGCTAATGATGGTGGACTGCAGTCTTCCAGGCGGTCGTGCTCATGATTGGCTTCATCTGCACAACTATGGTGATCACGTCAATCTACATCTTGTCAGCCAGACTGCCTTGAAAACAACTTGTTTCCAGAGAACACTACATGGAAGCGAGATAGTGATCTTGGTCAGTGTATTGTGCTTATCCTGATGGGACATCTTGGTTAGTGTATTGTGCCTGATCCTGATGTGACATCCTGTTCATTATGTTGTGCCTGACTAGACTAGCGTCTCAGTTCCCTACACAACTGAGGTTGAAAAAAAAGTTATTTGCAGTGTGCTTTCATAGCAATGGTTTTTAACATGATGAGGTTGCCAGCCACATGCACAATCTTCTTTAGTCTACCTTTACAACATGTAAGTTAGGAAACAGTGGTCCTATTCTGTTTGCCTCTCAAACCACTCTGATATAAAACCCTTCTTGATCATCTTTTATGATAAGTATTGTAATGTTACTAGGGCCTGAAAGGGGAGCAAATAACAGTAGCACTGCAACCTGTCAGACATGCTGTAAGAGGCAACTGAGGGTTGGGCATGGGGATAGCCTACCCCACCCTGTAGAAACTTTAAGCCACAAAAACTTCAATATTGAAGAGCTTTTCTACACAGTCAGTGAGCTCAAAAAGTTTTGATTGAGTGATAGTAAGGTAAGAGTGGTCCTTCCTAAGCTTTCTCCACTAGTATCTGGGTAAAGGATCAACAGGGTGTCTAATGCCAAGGATAGATAATAAATTGCCAAGTAAACAGTGAGACAAACACTGAGACATTTCAAGTACAGACTTACTGTCATTGCTCCAAGTATCCCAGACTCCAAGAAGATGCCATGTAGGTCTGACCTAATAAAAACAAAACACTATCAAATAAAGTTCCATCGATGATAACTGAATGAAGTCATTTTTCAGACAAGCAAGTATAGAAATATACATCATAATGTCATCTTTTATCCTCAGCCAATGACTGGCAAAGTAATCATTGACGATCATGCTGGATAGAGTCTTTAACCGTGACTAACCCAGCTCTCTGTTGCTCTCGCATGAAAAAATGCCTGCATTCCAGCCATTGTCGAGACACGTCACAGCACGGGTTTATCATATATGAATAAACGGGATGTAATAGAAATCGAATCAAATCAAGTTTATTTGTTATGATGAATACGTCAGTTTCATCTACACGGGTTTTAATTGGTTGCGGTCTTTTGTGTTAGATTACAAATGAATTTGACACACTTTATTATCTTCTTTATGCGGATTGGAGCCAACCAATTATTGAGAATGGTGAAGTTAAGTTGTTGCAAAAGATCTTTGTGAGGTTAATCTGTTTGTTTATGTAGATGAAATAAATACATTTTTAGTGCAAACTAACAGATATGCTGATTTTATAAAAGAACAGTATCAGTTCTTTGTGATGATTTCAATGGATTTATTGAGAAGCGATGTTCCCTAATCGGTGAGTCTAAATCTTTGTGCTTTGTTTTATCAATTTTCATCATCTCAGAAACTAACACACACAACAAAAACAATAACACCAACAAGTTCTTTATTCATTTATGTCTCTATACACAACAAAATCATATCTAAAATCAATCATAAACAAACAAAAGGTTTCAACCATAGTAAAACGTGACATGCTAAAAATAATGCAGTCATAGATGAAGTTGTGTCCATTTTATATGCGGGTTGGTCCATTACACCCAGCCTGCGACCATCCTTTGTATGGTACCTCAGCATTGCTTCTTCAATCTGTGATTCTTTGCAAGATTGTCTTAGGTTGGCTTTTTTTCATGCTCCCTTTGGAGTCCATAGTACAAAATTTCTAGTGATGTTATACAGTTCTTTTCTTAGAATATTTCATTATCACCGAGTGGTCTGCCAGGGTCTTAGTGTATGACAAGGACAAGAATAGCACCCCTGCCCCACAGAGAGCATGTCATAAGAGGCAACTAACTGTGTGACATAGCATAACACCGGCCATGGTTAAGTGGTGTGTTTAGAGCAGCACAACTGGCGCTTAACCGGCTGCAGGTCTACCTTGCTCTAGTGTTTGTCTATTAAGATGGACTAGCACATCGGTTAACCCCGCTCCGCTGCACTTGTCCCAACGTAGCGGAGTAATAAGCTGCTTCAGCCTAGCCCACTTAGCAGGAAATCCTCCACTGGGATACATCTAGCTCATATCAGAGCTGGGACCCGCACAGGGCATCTGCCACTGTAGATGTACAGGTCGACTAAGAACTAATATATCATTATCACAAGTCAGAAAGCACCAGTAACTGGTGGTCTACATTCACTTACATGCAGACTTCCTTATCAAGATTTTTCACCTTGGGGTTTAGAGGTTACCACCATGTTATTCTATGAGCTGTCATCAACCCTGGGCAGCTGAGGCCAGCCAGAGAGAAGACAATGCATCATATCAGCTGTATTCTATCTGGGGTGTATAAATTAGCCAGAGAGAGCATCATGCAATTTTATCGGCTGTCTTCTACCCCAGGAAGTTTGCCAAACGGTATGGCATACCACCACATCAGCTGTCTTTCTGTTTAGCTGATGCACGTCTAGTCTTCAGTCCTTCTGAGACTGTCTGATGGTGTTGATCCATTAAACTTGTATTGTATTTGTGTATAGTTCAGGAATAGCAAAAACCCCATGTGTAATGTACAACGAGTATAATAACTCAGTTTTCCCAGGAATCAGAAAAAGATGAAATGTTGAGCAGACTACTCTGTGTTTAGTTACTTACTTTTTTAGTTGATTGTTGACATATGGCAGCATTTTGATTTTTTTTACTGCAGCTGACTTCTTTTGATTGAGTTCTCTGTCTTGCTGTTCATGGAAATATCAACCCAAAAATAATGGCACCAGTGTATACGACAGAAATAACAACAACACAAATATCATTTCATGTTTATTCTCCCTTCTTAGGTACATTTATAAAGCTGAGGAATAAAGGCTGTTTGCTCATGCATTCACCTGTAAGTACAGGCTAGGTTTTTTTTCTCCATCCTAGACATTCTACATAGGACATGCTACACGATGATGCCATACCAGGGTTTTGAATACGTCCCCTCTTAACTTGCTCAGCCTAGGCACCTGTTCCTCGAAGGGAATATTAATGTGAAAACAAGGTGGAACAACTTCTTTCACTGTGTAGGCCACATGAACAAAGAATATCAAGTTTGTAGACGATTAATGAAAAAAATGTATATATTTACAATTTCTTTATTGTAAAGAAAGATTTTGTTGCTGCATTGAATCTCAGGAAGCTTCAGAACAGTTTTGGATGATGAGAACATTGCTTCTTGGCCAACAGTCACGTTTATCAATTAACAGGTCACAGAAAATCTATGTATTAGTCTACAGTTGGAGTAGTCAGGGATAGAACAATTTTAATAAAAGTATCTGGGAAGTCATTGCTGCTAGGGATGGTGCGTGGTGTAGATTGAGCGTTAGCTGGGTTTGCAATTCTAACATACCGGGTTCAAAACCACTACGTGTCCAGTTCGACTGGGTCTGTCTGTGATTTTTCTCAGTATGACCACTCCTCCACATACAGAGGGGATTGGCAAAACTGCCATAGTGGAACACATTACAAACACGTATTCATACACTGGCCCCAATAATAAGTCCTGATATCGCCCAATGGACTATGGTCTGGGGTGGAAAGAGGCCAGTAGAATCCAGAACATAAAAAAATCATGGTTCTGCTATTTTTCACGTCTGCCACCAAATTGTGACAGACATGTCAAATCTAGCACTCTCATGTTTGTGTCTTTCTTGGTACAGTCACAGACAAGGAAATTCTAGAAACTCATTTACCTTCATCCATCCTAAGATCAAGGTCTCAGTTTCTCATACAAAGACCACCATTGTTTGTAAGGCTGTTTTTTTCTCCGCACAGCTTTTATTTCTTTTATGTCTCGTGAAACCAGTATTGTTCTCTCTTTTCCTGTGTGAGCATGCTGCTTTGTAGCATGTGTTCCACGGTCATGGTATGCTACCCACATGGACACCTGTCCCAGTCCTCATTTTGTTGTAAAGACGATCCTTGAGTCTGTTATACCTAGTTCTCAATCTGAAAATGACGACCTGCTCTTCTCTAGTTAAATCATAGTAGTCATCTTTTTTCCTATAGTCGGGGTGTTGATTAGCCCATTTCCCCCTAAAATTGGCTTTAATTATTGTCTTTCTCTTATTATGCATGAAGCTCAGGTCTGTTTATGAGAAAGGTCCTCCTCACTTTGTTAGTTTGTCTGCAGCTTCATTGGCTTTAATTATTGTCTTTCTCTTATTATGCATGAAGCTCAGGTCTGTTTGTGAGAAAGGTCCTCCTCACTTTGATAGTTTGTCTGCAGCTTCATTGGCTTTAATTATTGTCTTTCTCTTATTATGCATGAAGCTCAGGTCTGTTTGTGAGAAAGGTCCTCCTCACTTTGTTAGTTTGTCTGCAGCTTCATTGTCTTTAATTATTGTCTTTCTCTTATTATGCATGAAGCTCAGGTCTGTTTGTGAGAAAGGTCCTCCTCACTTTGTTAGTTTGTCTGCAGCTTCATTGGCTTTAATTATTGTCTTTCTCTTATTATGCATGAAGCTCAGGTCTGTTTGTGAGAAAGGTCCTCCTCACTTTGTTAGTTTGTCTGCAGCTTCATTGGCTTTAATTATTGTCTTTCTCTTATTATGCATGAAGCTCAGGTCTGTTTGTGAGAAAGGTCCTCCTCACTTTGTTAGTTTGTCTGCAGCTTCATTGGCTTTAATTATTGTCTTTCTCTTATTATGCATGAAGCTCAGGTCTGTTTGTGAGAAAGGTCCTCCTCACTTTGTTAGTTTGTCTGCAGCTTCATTGTCTTTAATTATTGTCTTTCTCTTATTATGCATGAAGCTCAGGTCTGTTTGTGAGAAAGGTCCTCCTCACTTTGTTAGTTTGTCTGCAGCTTCATTGGCTTTAATTATTGTCTTTCTCTTATTATGCATGAAGCTCAGGTCTGTTTGTGAGAAAGGTTCTCCTCACTTTGTTAGTTTGTCTGCAGCTTCATTGGCTTTAATTATTGTCTTTCTCTTATTATGCATGAAGCTCAGGTCTGTTTGTGAGAAAGGTCCTCCTCACTTTGTTAGTTTGTCTGCAGCTTCATTGGCTTTAATTAATGTCTTTCTCTTATTATGCATGAAGCTCAGGTCTGTTTGTGAGAAAGGTTCTCCTCACTTTGTTAGTTTGTCTGCAGCTTCATTGGCTTTAATTATTGTCTTTCTCTTATTATGCATGAAGCTCAGGTCTGTTTGTGAGAAAGGTCCTCCTCACTTTGTTAGTTTGTCTGCAGCTTCATTGGCTTTAATTATTGTCTTTCTCTTATTATGCATGAAGCTCAGGTCTGTTTGTGAGAAAGGTCCTCCTCACTTTGTTAGTTTGTCTGCAGCTTCATTGGCTTTAATTATTGTCTTTCTCTTATTATGCATGAAGCTCAGGTCTGTTTGTGAGAAAGGTCCTCCACAATTTGTTAGTTTGTCTGTAGCTTCATTGGCTTTAATTATTGTCTTTCTCTTATTATGCATGCAGCTCAGGTCTGTTTGTGAGAAAGGTCCTCCACAATTTGTTAGTTTGTCTGTAGCTTCATTGGCTTTAATTATTGTCTTTCTCTTATTATGCATGAAGCTCAGGTCTGTTTGTGAGAAAGGTCCTCCTCACTTTGTTAGTTTGTCTGCAGCTTCATTGTCTTTAATTATTGTCTTTTTCTTATTATGCATGAAGCTCAGGTCTGTTTGTGAGAAAGGTCCTCCTCACTTTGTTAGTTTGTCTGCAGCTTCATTGGCTTTAATTATTGTCTTTCTCTTATTATGCATGAAGCTCAGGTCTGTTTGTGAGAAAGGTCCTCCTCACTTTGTTAGTTTGTCTGCAGCTTCATTGGCTTTAATTATTGTCTTTCTCTTATTATGCATGCAGCTCAGGTCTGTTTGTGAGAAAGGTCCTCCACAATTTGTTAGTTTGTCTGTAGCTTCATTGGCTTTAATTATTGTCTTTCTCTTATTATGCATGAAGCTCAGGTCTGATTGTGAGAAAGGTCCTCCTCACTTTGTTAGTTTGTCTGCAGCTTCATTGGCTTTGATTTTGCAGTGGGAGGGGATCCACTCAATGACCAACCTTGGATATTCTGCTGAGAGCTGTGTCATGAAATATATACATTGCTCGGGATCTTTAGGTTGTTTTAGAGCTGCTAACACTGATAAGGCATCAGTCAGGAATACTGTTTTCTTGGTGAATATCTTCATCTTGTACTACAAGCTCAGCAGCATTCTCCAGGGCCTCTACTTCTGTGTGGAGGTTATTGAAGTATGTTCCTGTTGTTAGCACTAGATTTGTTTCTCTCTGTTCCTCTGTAATAGACCCCTCCACCTCCATTTTGGATGTGTTTATTTTTAGCTGAATCGTCTGTGTATACGTGTACCTATGTTTCTGATGGGTGAATATTTTTCTGTGATAATTTTCCTTTCTAAATTTGCCAGTTACCTTCTTTTCTATTACCTCCATAACTTCTACCTTCTCAAGGATTTTTTGCTTTTTTCCATAGTGGAATTTGGGATGTTAATTTAGATCTCTAGCCACTGCATGGTACAGGCAGGTAGACTGACTGTTGATCAAGATTGAACAGCTGTGATGAGAGTGATGTTCTGCTTCATTATAATAATGATGAACTACTGCCTGGCTTATGATCGAGTCTGCTCTTGCAGGATGATTTGTTTTTACTATGAATTGGTTTCTCTTTAAACTCCCTCGCCCTGTGCACTTTTATCCTGGTTAACATTGTATGATCTGGCATTCTTTTTTAACTTCTCTTCCTGCTGGAGTGCTCTTTGGTCTGTGTACCACAATAATTTAGATTCCTGTGCTGCTCTCTATTGCCGTTTTTATTGGAATTGTTCTCAAAGTTCCAGTGATGATAAGCATACCTTACCTCCCCCCCTCCTCACATGACATTTAATGCTTCATATTAATATATAATCTTTAGTTTGACTTCATATCATAGGTAGTTTAATTATGTCTTACAATGTTTAGATCGTTATTTTAGCTCAATTTTTTAAATATTCATTAATTTTTTTTTCAGTAAAACTATTTGACATACAATGTTGTGGCACTTGGACTGGAGTGAAAGACATGTCTGCTAAATTATCCAGGACTAGAAAGGTTTAAACTCATTTTGGTCATTTGCCTATAAGTAACATGTCGGCTCTACTCAGGCCATCTCATTTGTGGATGTCTGAGTGGGTGTTTAAAGTTATAGGGCCACCAGGACATAACTTTTTGTGCCCATCTGTTATCAGGCATTCACAAACACATGCCAAAGACCATTTTTAATGCAGTAGCTATGCCACATTGAAGGTGTTTTGGTGCTTGGTTTCTGTGTTGTGGATTCGGTTCCATAGAGAGGCTGTCAATGTTCTTCCCACCATTGCCCTATGAGCAGCTTGAAGCTTCTCTATGTCTGCTTCTCATAGACTGATGTGGATCCTACATTATATATATGATTACAAACAAAAACATCTGATAAGCCAACACTCACATTAGCAGCCTCCTTCATCCTGACAATCAGGTCAGCAATGAGGTCATCATTATCATTGATAAGGTCAACATCTTTCCTCTTTCTTCGCTGTCGTTGCATCTCTTCCTTTTTCTTCTGCATCATCAGATCAAAGTCTGATACAAACATTCTGCAACCAAATCGAAAACCAGAAAAACATTCTGTAATCAAATCGAAAGCCAGAAAGACTTTCTGTAACCAAATCGAAAAATACATTATGTTACCAAATTGAAAGTCAAGTCAAGTGAATTATAGGTCTAAATGAAGCCAATCACAGGTATAAAGTTCTAAAGTCAAGTGAATCTCAGGTCTAAGTGAGGTCGACCACAGGTCTGAAGGTCTAGATCAATTGGATCTCAGGTCTAAGTGAAGTCGATCACAGGTCTACAGGTATGTCAAAGAAGATAAAGGTGACATGAAATATGCATGACAGCCATTCTCAAATGACTCAATTATTGTCTGTTGGATGAGGATCAGCAATAAACCAGGAGATTGTAATCAAATATAGAGTGCACAGCCAGCAAGATAAAGGGATCAACAGTAGTAAGTATATATATATATATATACCTTTTGACAACAGCTGAAAAAGACTGAGCACCTGTGGGTCTACCTGGAGTGTAGTGATGTTGGATCTTTGCAACATCAAAGTAATAGAAGTGGTCAATCGGTCCACACAGCCATCATTGTGGAATCACAGGGCATGAGAGAGCTGATGCCCTGTCCAAAGCTGGTGGCAAGATGGAGCAACTTAACTTTCACACATGTCTTACCGAGATGCAAAAACTATAATCTCCAATCAGTTGAACTCAAAATGGAAGAAAAACATGGATGTGAGCAATAGACTTGACCCAATCCACAATCTTTCGCCTGAGAACAGGCCACTGCAGACTATTCGGTCTCCTACATCAGCTCAAGATATCACACACAAGTGACTGCCCATGTGGAACAGGAGTTCAGACTCCTGAACACATTCTACAGGACTGCCAAGTTTACAAAGACCTAGAGTGCCAAACCTGGCCAGAGGGAGCAGAGATGACGCAGAAGCTGTGGGGTTGCCACCCGGACCTAGAGAGGACTATGGACTTCGTCCTAGCGACAGGACTACAGATCAAGCATGACCAAAAAGCCTGAATGCAGAAGAAGAGGTCAATCAGTCCACACAGCCATCACTAGTAGCTGTATGAAGCCTAGTAAACAAATAAGTCTGCTTGTAAAACCACTATCACTCAAAATGGTCTCAAGTCACAAAGAACCCATGATAGCACTCACCCTTCTCCATCCTTGCGAGCCTCCCTCATGTTCTCATCGTCGGACCCATCGGGTGCTGCTTCCCCTTCAACATTGTACTGGGCACCAGACCCCTCCTGCTCATTCTCATCATCGGAGTTGATTGCTGGACAGTCAAACAAATATCAAGCACCACTCATTAACATAGTCGTACAAACAGATGCAGTATTCAGTTTAGACGCATTCCAGAAATAAACATATTACATTACTCAGACTATGTATAAAAGTGTAACTCGTTCTTTCTGGCGAGAGCTGACAAAAAGTAGAAAATCAACAATGTAGAAACGCAGACTTTATTTAGTTCACAAATCAATAAGGTCTTTAAAATTAAAATAAACAACTAACTATATAACACTAGCGAATGTGTGCAACAGCTAATTAGACAAAAAACATAATTTAAAAAATGTATACAAAAACAATTAATATGATCTTAAAATTATTCTTGAGTAAGTAGACGATGAATATATATATTTTACAATTTTGAATGTTGGGGATTTGGGTAGATTCTGTGCCGAAGACGGATGTGTCAGACCGAAAGATGCAAATATCGCAGTCAAACTGTAAACTAGCGACACAACACAAATCCGTTCTCCTGACTACATCCTGCTACTTGCAAAGCCCTGTTCAGGGCTTGGTAGCGGGAGGTTGAGAATGAACGCAGAAGAAGAAGAGAGATTCTAGATTTAGAAAATTAGATGGAGAAAATTGAGGAGGCTCATTTTCAGAACTGAGGAAACTCAATTTCTTTTACCAAAATGAGACTAACAAGGGATTGGGCAAATGTTGATAGCTCAGAATCTTCCTGTTCGTCATACATCCTGAAAAGGACATTGTGATGTAGTTTACATGCGCATATATTTGACAATTAGCAACCGAGGTCATGTATCAACCAGCACCAGGCACATTGTAGAAACAGCCAGTTGTTTCAGTGACGGGACAGAAATTACAAGCGGTTGAAAAATTTGTCCACCTCAGAAGCACGCTGTTGAGATCAGTGACTATTGCTGATGAGCTGGCTAATAAAATAGCAAAGGCCAGTACAGCATTTGGGCGATTGCGCTCGACAGTGTGGCAACAGTCGAGGAATTAGCATAATGACTAAGCTGAAGGTTTACCGCGCCGTCATTGTCCCCACGAGTGCGAGATCTAAACTGTCTATGCTGGTGATGGCAGGAGACCATATCATTTTCACGTGAACTGTCTGAGACGCATACTGCATATAAGTTGGCAGGACCATATCACAGATACTGAAGTGCTGTCCAGAGCCAACATGCAAAGTATTCATGCACTTTTACAAAAATCCCAATTGAGATGGGCTGGCCACCTCGCCCGAATGTCAAGCAAAAGGTTTCCAATGAGGTTCCTGCATAGCGAACTGTGAAGGAGAACGATCACAGTATATTGTACCTTCCCTTCTAAATTCTATAGGTGGATAGTGTTATTATTGCAGTTGCCTCCTTGCTGGAAGCCTAAACCAAAACATTTTGTTTGCTCTTGCAGTGGTGGTTACTGTTACACAATGGTTTGCATGATAATGTTGCTAGCACCATACACAACCCTTCGTAGTCACCTTGTACATCATGCCTAGCAAAGTAGCTAGAACTGGATAGGCTATCTCCTCTAAGACAAGACCCCAATGACACCACCAGGCTATATGGACCCAATAGGAAAGTTGAGAGGCAGACAATTTAGCACAAAAGAAAACAAAGCTGAAATGAAAATCACGAACAAGAGCTGGGGCTTTAATTGAAGGACAGCCACACATATGGAGGGAGTTTATTTCTGCACTACATTGACAGCTTGACGTTCGATGGCCACTGACTGCTTTAAACGGTCATAGGTCAATGGCCACAGAGTTAAATAGCCATACACCTGCTTCACTGATAAAGTGTCCTAGAATCTACACAAGAAGACTGATGCATACTTGCCTGCTTTTTTCTTCTTCTCTTTCTTAGGTACATCATTGGCATCGAATCCTTCAAACTCTTCATCTTCATCACTGGATCCAAAGATGTCAGCAATCAGCTCATCTTTCCTGCACAACAAACATTTTGTAGTTTATTAAAGATGATCATCAACAAACAGTCATCAAATAACAATTCACTACATAATATCTTGGAAACAAAATAACACTGGAATCCTGGTATTCAATCAAGCAGATCAGCGCCTGAAGTCAGGTGGCCAATAACTGTTCCATATGGTCTGTCTTTGGATATACAGATCTGAAGAGGAGGATGTGGCCCACCCTCACTACACAGCAGTACTGAGACCCCAAAAAAGACAGCAGACATTACTGGAAAATCTGGAGTCCCAGTAATCATCTTAATACCTTTGAATGCCGTGACAATTGTAACAAAATAAAACTAATGTAATAAATTGCAATGTACCACAAGATATCAACATAGTTAAACCACATATTACAAGACGTTCAATTGAATATTGGCAGATGTGGGCGACATTGATGCTTGCGCGCAGTCACAAATTTAGTTTCAGTTTTGTTTAGCTGTTTCTTTAACTTGCTTAACCTTGCAAAGTTAATAAGTTTACACTTCCCAGATGGCACAGGTAAGGCAATTGTTTCAAGCTACTCGTAACTTAACGTAAATGTAACTTTTGATTTCTTTGGTAGCAGGTTATAGCGGCTCTTCTTACACCCCAACGCTTACTTGAGGTGAACTGGAGTCCTCCTGGCTGTGGTGCAACACTCAGTAAGCTCATCACTATAGGGATTACAGTGTTGATCTTGACCTTGTTGGCCAGACTGCTGTGACACAGTCGGTTCCAGATCAGGCCTTGATCAGTATATTTCACTTGACCCTGACTACCTTTTGCTCCCTACAAGTGAGGCCAACAGCAAGTACACATGTGTGACACATGAAACTATTCAAATGAACATCATTATTTATTTATTTTCACATCTTACTCATCAATTTTATTGAGTATGCTCTTGTTTTATTGTTCTATTTGATTACTGAAAAAGTTCATGGATGGCTGGTGGAGAGAAATTTGGAAAACTCCCTGCAAGGTGGATAATATTAGGAGCAGGCCAGATGTCATATTTTTTTATTTTTTTTGCGTTCGCCTTATTTTTCTAGATTCCCGAGGTGGGGTGCATTGTATTGTTTTTATTTTGCGCCTGTCGGACCAGTGCATCCGACTTCAGCATGCATTTTATGTAAAGGTCTGCTTTCCCGGGGTAACGGCTGATGCTGTGATGGGGAGAAAACCCAGCACCTTCGGATTGTGAGCCGTATCACTTAACCACTAGCCCACGCTGTCCCCAGATGTCATATGTTGCACATGCCTGGTGTACATGTAAGCTGATACTTACTCTTTATCCCCTTCGTCTTCACTACCTCCACCTGAGAATGAGAAATGACACGAGAGAACTTTACATTTTGTGTCATCTGTTGTCTCACAGAACATCTTTACATACACAGGAAAACTTAACTGGACACATAACTTAGAAAGTTGGGCCTGGAAAGCATTACCAGAACATAAAAGACAAAGGAATCTCAGATATTCCAGAAAGGAAATATCTAGGACAGATTGTCCAACACTTTAAAGTTGCAGGCCACTTTAATTAATATTGTTCATACACACTGTAGTATGCTATAATTATTATAGACCTTTACCTATTCAAATATGAAGAGTGAACATTTGGCATAAAAAGTTCAATACATCTACAGATATTTCCTATAATTATGAAGTAATCAAGAAAAACACGTTTCAAAGTGTTGCACCGTTATAAAAATTAGACAAATGTCTTGAAACTATCATTTGTGCGCCCCGAAAGGGGTGTTCAGCAGCTTTCCTCACATTCCAAATGTGCTAATGAAGTAGGACCATGGTCCTCCATGCCGCTGTGCTATGCTTGGCTTCATCTGCGTGTTTTACTATTACGGGGATCACATTGATTTTTGTCCCCGGAGCCAGACTGTCAGCCTGTTTCCAGGAAGAAGAGCATGAAAGTGAGGTGGTGGGGGGTCTAAGTCAGTATGTTCATCTGATCCTGACGAATATAGTCTGATCAGTATGTTTGGCCTGACCAGACATTAGTCTCCTGTCTCCAACCCAATCTGTTTAATATGAATGAATTTTTAATTTGAAAACAAATATTTGTTACAGAGATGCGACACTTGTCTGAACTGAAGACACAAATTCACAAAATTATTCAGGACGGGAAAGGATTAAACATACCTCTTCTACTTTCATCATCTGATGGCGATCTCCTGGATTTTCTGTTGCTGTAATATTTTAATATAAAACACAACCATTACAAGACTTTTATGATAAACTCAGGTGTGTCTGGTAATAAATGGAATTGAAAGTTGGCATTAACAATGAGATTATATGTTGAATAACAAGGTTGGCATGAGATTTCATTCTGTGATAGACTGCCATTGAAACACAATACGATTCTGTTCCTTTGTACAAAGGTACCCTTTGACCTTCATGTATCCCATCTACATATATGGAGACATTCCTGTACTCACTAGCTTGACCTTAGTAAACATTTCCCTACCTCTTGGCAACATTTTCATATCCTCTTGACTTTTAGTACTCCCTTTTCACTTAGTAAATCTACACATTCTGAGGGACTTACTCAAAGGCTGCCAGGTAGAAGTCATTCCCTTGGAATGTCTTACGTAAAACAGATCTAACTGGAGCAGCAACAGATGTTTTCATGCCCGCATTGGCCTGTTCAGCTACATGCGTCCCCACACCCACCAGGGTAAGCTGTGACAAGGATGATGTCGATGGTCCTTATCGACACACAAAATGAACACAATTTCATTGATATGATACAGAATGCAGTTTTCTTCTTTCGTTCTTAAAGTACCGCTACCAAGTCCTGGGCTTTGAAAGTAGCAGAATGTAGTCCGAAATGCGGTACATAGTTTACAGCTTGACTATGATGTTTGCACCTTTTGGTCGACACATCTGACTTCAGTTGGCATTTTTGAGTACCTGGATAGTCTTCCCTCTTCGATACCTTCTCCTTAGTCAGTGTGCCCTGTTGCAAGTCTGTTATCCTGCATCACTTTGACAGCTCTGGGTCGCTGGCCCTGATGCTAGCAGTTAGCTTTGGGTCACTGGCTGCTACAGCTAATGCATCTTGATCCAAGAACACGGCAAATGATGGATAAAGAGTACATTTTAAAGGAACAGCATATTTTAAATGACACATACAAGGTGTGATAAAAAAAAGTATCTGGATTGCCATCATTATTTCAGAACTGTGAGACACAGCCTGAAGTTGGAGGGAATGTATAGACCTCGGAATTTAATGCACATGTTGCCTGAGTTATATCTGCCCTGTTCGTCTGGCAATTTTTGTTCTTAAGTGTGTAATAATTGCCATTGTAAAAAAAAAAAAAAAATAGAGAGCAATTTTTCTTCTGCGTTCATCCTCAATCTCCTGCTACCTAGCCCTGAACAGGGCTTTGCAAGTAGCAGGATGTAGTCCGGAGAACGGAATGCATTGTGTCGCTAGTTTACAGCTTGACTGCAATATTTGTACCTTTCGGTCTGACACACCCATCTTCACCAGGTACAGAGCTACAAATTTGCATCCGATTTTGTCAAATATGATGAGTGGTATAAACGCTCTCAAGATAGTTGTTAAAGTGTTGACCAGCAACATTGAAAACAATGTCAAATTTGTGTTGAGAAATTGCTGAATCACAATTCTGGAGCATTTGAGGGATGCACTTTGTCGCAACAGGCCAGCATGACAATGCACCTGCTCCATGCATCACATCCTGTGCAGCAGTTTCTAGTTAAGCAGGTAAACTTACCACCCTATTCACCAGATCTCACTCACTACAAATTTTTTCTATTCACAAAAACCAAATTGCACTTGAAAGAAAGAAGATTCAGAATGTTGTGGCATTACAACATAATACAACAAGGCAGCTGTATGCTACTTCAGAAGATGACCTCAAAGCATGCTTTGCACAGCGAAAACAGTGCTGGGCTAACTGTGTAGTTTCATAGGGGAACTATTTCAAAGACGATAAACTTTCAAATTGTAACTCATTTTTCTACCCATTACAGACCAACCTAACTGATTGTTTCTTAAGACATGAATCAGGCCAGACTAACAGATTGAGACATGAATCTTATGAATCAGGCCAGACTGTAACAGATTGAGACATGAATCTTATGAATCAGGGCAGACTGTAACAGATTGAGACATGAATCTTATGAATCAGGCCAGACTGTAACAGATTGAGACATGAATCTTATGAATCAGGCCAGACTGTAACAGATTTAGACATGAATCTTATGAATCAGGCCAGACTGTAACAGATTTAGACATGAATCAAGTCAGACTGTAACAGATTTAGACATGAATCTTATGAATCAGGTCAGACTGTAACAGATTTAGACATGAATCTTATGAATCAGGCCAGACCGTAACAGATTAAGACGTGAATCTTATGAATCAGGTCAGACTGTAACAGATTTAGACATGAATCTTATGAATCAGGCCAGACTGTAACAGATTAAGACGTGAATCTTATGAACCAGGCCAGACTGTAACAGATTTAGACATGAATCTAATCATTTAGGCCAGACTGTAAAGGGTTAATAAATCCAATCCGGATACCATTTTATTTCACTGCACACAATGACACTGCAATTTGGTGGTTCTTAAACTTTTTTTTGTAATTTTGTGGATTTTAAACTGTTTTTTTTAAACAATAGCAGACCACCAATTGCCACCATAGCCCCTTTACCGGACTATTAAAATTATTATCATCATAAGTCTCATTAAGTATCAATCTACTTCAAATGATGTCGAAAGCTTGGTTTTACTTCACATATGGATAGCTAAACCCAGAATAGCTGACAGAAAATCAAGATGTCAACATATTTATTTAGAGAAAAGCGGCAAATTACAAATACACAAGCTAGCTACAACTAGTGAACATTGTTCATACCGCCAAGGGGAGTAAATATCCCCGGTTAAGTACCACTGCCGTAACTCGTGCACATCCAAAGAGTAGGCAGAGAATGGCATATGTGTCACATACCTTTCATTGTCGCTGTCATTTTCTTTGTCAGAAACCTGCCTCTGGGATCCAGCTGAGCTCGCTGTTAGAAGAAATGACAAAGCTGTGTTTGTAATGACTACCACAATAAGTGACAAACACCAACATTGGACAAGTTGTTGCATCCTGTCGTGGACAAAATCAGACAGCTGCTTCCACCTCCTTGTCAGAAGCGTAACGGCTGCCCTTGAGGTGTTACTACAGCTTTGGGAAGAAGTCATAAGACGCCAGATCGGGGTTGTACAATGGGTTCGGTAAAATGTCGACTCGTGTATGAGCGAGCATTGTTATGCTGAAGAATTGCGTGCTTGCCCACATGAACATGCAATCATGCTTGAAGTTACTGCAAATTTTTGAAATTTTAATCGAAGATAGCGGTACTGCCGTGCTACAAAAATTAAGTGTGGACTGTGCGCTCGGTCTCAAAAAGATGGTCATCGTCACTTTTTCAGCCAAGTTGACCACCTTGAATTTTTACGGGGTTGGTGAGTTGTCTGTACCCGATAGACTGGTGCTTGTTTTCTGGGTTATAATGATGTGACCATGACTCGTCATCAATGACAATTCGGCGAATAACGGTATCACCTTCCTGTTCATACTGTGTCGGTAGCTCCTGATACACCTGCTGTCTGTACTGTTTCATATCCGGTGTCCGCATGTGAGGGACCCATCTCACACCCACTTTCCTATACCCAAACAGGGCATGGATAATGTGATATGTATACATACACAGTTATGTGTGCGTGTTGATATTGTGCAAATGAATGTTAATTCATTTTTCTTTTAAATGTAATTAGTTTTCTTCTTGTTTTGCATTTTATGATATTTTCATGTGCTGTTGTGATCTTTCTTCTGATGAGATGCGTGAGCGATGCCTCTTGTGTTAGTGGCCACGTCATAGGTTTATTAATTACATCATAATTATATAACTGTATCATCTGTGCTGTAGTGTCCCATTCAACATAGGTGACATTAGTGTGCTTCTTATTTTAATGAATAACTTTGTTGGTGCATTCATGGCAGCACAGAGATGCATACTGGTGTGAGGAGACAGATCAAGCTCTTCTTGCATTTTATATCCTTGCTAACCAGACATGGAGGATCTAGACAGAACATCAGAGCACTTAGTATTGGTGCAGTATTTATTTACAACTTGTAAACATGTACTAGAATAATGAATATACACACTGCAATAATTTATATTAGTAAGGACCATATGTCCTGTCTTTATATGTCTATCCCTTGTTATGACTCTGCAACAACTGCACTGTATACCCTTTTAACATTGGTGGATTTACAAGCACATGTGCAGCAAAGAGTGTTGTATATCTGTGTGGACATTCATGTCACAGATAAGCAATGAAAAACGATGAACTGGTTTTAGCTATTTCTTGGATGTTTTGCCATACATTCTGTACAGAGCTGCCAAACACTTTATATGGTGACAAAAAGTAAGTTTCATTTTAAAGGGGGAACAAAATATAATCGACACTTAGCTGTTCTCACCTTTAGAAACTGTTGAATTCAAGTTTCATTCATGAGCAACAGTCTGGCTAGGTGAACATAGTTAACCTTTAGCACACTACATTTTTTGACGATAATTTTCGCAGCTTTATTTTTGGTATGGTGGTGGACTTTCTTGTAACTTTTCTGTTTGTTCGTCAATAAATATACTTTTGTGTGTGTAAAGACACAATTGAATAAAGAACTTGGTGTTATTGTTTTAGTTGTGTGTTTGTTAGTTTCTGAGATACAAAAAGATTAAAGAGAAAATTTATTGAAAAAAATTAATAAATTTGGACTGCTAGGCTCCGATAGAAATCCATGAAACCACAATGTTTCGATACTGTGTTTATAATATTGACACAACTGTTTATTTCCAATTCAAACGTAGTTATTACATCTAAACAAACAAAATAAACAGATCTACTCGATAAAGATCTTTCCCAACAAACTACTTCACCTTTCGCAAAAAAATTGGCCTGCTCCAATCAGTGTAATAAGAAAAACCATTCAAAATCCATTTGTATTGTAACATACAATGGTTTTACCGGTAAAAAAACATGTGCAGATGGACGCGATGTATTCAAATTTTTAAAAATGGATATGGGCAGTTAAAGAAATTTTTTTTTAAAATTTATAATGTGTAGGCAGAGTGTCAACTGTCAGTTCATGGTTGCGTACTAAAGATTAAAACATGTTTAATGCGCTAACAAAGAAAACAAATTTCGTTTTAATGTTTAAAAAAAATTCATTTGCACATTTGTAAGATAGAAAGGTGCATGCTAAGAAGGGAGTGGGCCTCTCTTCTGAACAACTCTGGTATACAAAGTGTCACATGGATCTACTGCCCGGGACATGCAGGCATCTGGGGCAACAAAAGAGCAGATGCAGTGACGAGAGACAGGGTTGAGTTGATAAGGGCAATCATGGATGCTCTGCAGAATGATGAATAGACGTTGGGTGGTAAAAATGCATATGTGCAGAGGATGATAAGATTTGGGAGTGACTAGGGGAGAGGGGAGAAAGTGTATTCTGCCTGGAAAGATCCGAAGAACATGAAATCAACATCTGACTGGGACTATGAGTATATATACGCTTGGCTGGCTGCTTGAACGGAGAACTTATGAGAATGTCCCCTCTGTGATGATGTTGGTTCCTAGAATCAAGAATCAATCATTCACACATTAATTATAAGCTGTTATTGTAAATGAAATTGCGAAAATCAATCGTTATTATCATCTCTTTAACCGTATTCAGATATCTTGCACCCATAGCCTCTAGTTTTAATGTTTAAAATTAAACTTATGTCAACAATTGTCCACAGCAAAATTATTGCAAAGGATAGTTTTCAAACTAAAAAAATTCTTGAAAATTTATAGAATAAAAAAATGTCAAATTTACAACACAATATGTTAGTTCCATCCTGCTAGCTCGTAGATATATTGATAGAAAGCCACGTTATTTTAAGGTCGTGCAAGTTCATGCTGATAACATTAATAGCATCACACATCTGGAGGACAGGGAGTGGCGGATTGTGGAACGAACTCCAGAAATGGGCCGTCAGCAGCGATATTATTTTTTTTTGGGCGTTCAGCTTATTTCTCTATTTTCTAAGGCGTTGCACTGTGGTTTTTATTTTGCGCCTGTCGGCCCAGTGTATCCTACTTCAGCATGCATTTTATGTAAGGGTCTGCTTCCTTCTGCATTTTCTAAGCGTTTGATTACCCGGGGTAACGGCCGGTGCTGTGATGGGGATCGAGCCAAGCACCTTTGGGTTGTGAGCTGTGTCACTTAACCACTAGACCACGCTGTCCCCAGCTGCGATATAAACCAGGTATAATAACTGGACGAATAAGCAGTCGCTGACCAAACGATCCAGCAGGATGATGGACAACAGGTGGCACTGCTTTCCCCACTGAAATACCCCATGTGTCTACGGCAGGTACACTAAGCGAGTAAGAGCCGCTATTTGCTCTAGCCACAGGAAGAAAACATCGGTAGACAAACCAACCTACTGCCTTACGGGTGCCATCGGGCGATGGAAAGGCCATGGGAGACAACCCAAAACAGAAAACTCAACACAACCTGCCGAAGACTGAGTTTGTCAGCTATGGTGCAGGAACCGAGAAAAATAAGGGCACATACGCATCAACAGGATATGGTCATGTGATGGTCTATCATCATGGTGCTGCTCTTACAAGTTACAACCGGAGAGGTGCGGTGCTGGGCCCTCACTCAAGCAACCGGTGCCTCTGCTAACTTAGTGGTCAGGGGGAGGCAGAGTAGTGCGACTGATCAACAAACAAACAGCAATACACTGATAGAGACCAGGTGTGCCGGAGCTAAATATTAACAGAAAACCAGCCATCTTGACAAGACAACCAGTATTGACAAAGACCCCCAGATGAAGCAACTGACAAGTAATACATACAAATTAACATGCAACTGAATTCAAATTGACAAGGTATGGACATGTGTCAAGATCGCTGGGGCTGCCCAAAACTGTCCTGCAAGGCACTGTGCCTGAGAATCGCGGGAGAGTCAGACGAAAAAAGAGATGGGAGGACAACATTAAAGAGTAGACGGCAAGGTCCATAACTGAAACTAACACTCTGGTGAAAATTCAAGGCAGAAATGGTGCCTCAACGACCTACTAGGTTATGGGTTTGATGCTGAATTGAAATCATAAGTAATGTTCAAACAAAATGAAATGCTGGGACAATATTTATGTGAGTTAAAGTTACATAGGATGCATGCGTGTATCACCTTGTGATCTGGATCGACTGCGCGATCCTCTGGAGCCAGACTGACTTCTTGACCTCGATCGTGATTGCTCTCTGGAACCTGACCTGCTCCTAGACCTTGATCCCCGACGAGACCCAGACTGTGACCTTGACCTAGATCTTGACTGCTGTCGTGTACCGGATCCACTCCTTGATCTAGAACCCTGACGTGACCCCGACTGTGATCTTGACCTAGATCTTGACTGCTGTCTTGAACCTGACCTACTCCTTGATCTAGATCTTGACCCCTGGCGTGATCCTGACTGCGACCTTGACCTGGCTGGTGACCCAGAGCGACTTCTAGCATGACTTCCAACTGGGCTGACAGGTGGTGACTTGGGACTGCCTGTTAAAATTAAGAGGATGCTCTCAATGAAGCTCAAAGATTTGTATGTGTATATGACGTATGTAAATTGACATCTATTGATGTAATGTTCAAATCCAAATAACTACCATTGTATTTATTATATTTTTTCTTCTTCACACTCCATCTATTAGTTTGTGACGCGTACCTTTTATTTTTAATATCAAGATTCAGAAGAAACAAAAGCTGCACAGAACGTATCTTTTCCTTAAGAAACACAAAAGAGAAGAGCTCAGAATGGCAAAGACAACCGTACATAAATTTTGTTGGTTTGAAAAGGTCTTTCACCGCACATAGGGATAATCAACAGATGATACTCTAAGCTTACAGGTGTTCAAAACCATATAGTTCAAATCATGGACCAGGATTTTTTAACGTGGTATTTAACCGGATCTCTGTGTAGTAGAGATCGGATGCCCATGTGCAGTGTCCTGCACGTTAAAAATCTCTCTACAGCTGAAAATTGAAAAGATTAGGCCCGGACAAAATTATTTTAAAAATCTAACCAACCTATTACGGGATCCTCGACAGTGCAACAGAGTTCTTGTATTGTGCTGAGATTCTCCAGAATATGGAGAAGAACAGAGCACTTTTTGTGCAATGACGTCGTTGATTCCAAACCTAAAACTAAAGTTTCAATCATTAAAAGTCTGCATACAAATTTTGAATACAGTATTGAACAGCGTTGATGCCAAACATCAACTATTTTCTTTGCAACTGATAATTACTGGAGGAATGAAAACCACACCAATCCAGACAATGGAAGCATTTACAAATATAAGATCTCTAAATTCTAGATAGAGGAAAGAGTGCTGACAAACAGCAAAAAGATGCTAAGCCTGCCGGATAATTCCACATGTCAAACTGAAACATCCAGTTAAAAACAGGCTTAAGAGAACCAGCTTTATCCATATATCAAGACACCTACACAAAAAATATGGGGACCTAATGCCCAGTCAGCCTGCAGAAATAGAAATGATTAACTATTAAGAGCCAAACTACAACATTAACAACATTGCAGCAAGTACACAGATTCCAGGAATCAAACGAAAAGGTCAATTCAGGGTCCACGATCTAAAAACATTGGCACAAGTGATGATTGCGGAGAAATACAATACTAAGAAATAGACAGTGGTGTACACAGATTGTTCAGCAAAGGGGCAGGAGGCATATACATAAGACACAATAGTGGGGAGCCGCGTAACACAGTGGTTAGCGCGCTGGCTTCGCATCTGAGTGGTCCTGGGTTCATTCCCCATTTGGAGATAGCGTGGGCTTGTGGATAAGTGACACGGCTCACAACCAAAAGGTGCCGGGTTCGATACCCATCACAGCACCGGCCATTACCCTGGGGAAGCAAACCCTTAGAAAATGCAGGAGGAAGCAGAAATGTTTTTTCAGACCGCAATGGCTCACAGGTCAACCCAGCTTTCTTCTTCTGTGTTCGCTCCCAATCTTCTACTACGAAGTCCTGAACAGGGCTTTGCAAGTAGCAGGATGTAGTCCGGAAAATAATGTGTTGTGTCGCTAGTTTACAGCTTGACTGCGATATTTGCTCCTTTCAGTCCGACACATCCGTCTTCTGCAGCCGACCCGCCTTAAATGGGTACCATTCCAGTCTGGGAAGTAAAGGCGGCTGACGTGATGCTGACCACATCATCTACTAAGAGCTGTGGGTTACAAAATAATATGAGCGTAACACCATATTTCCTATGCGTCGCATGGCGTGACGAGATCTTTATTTATTAATTTTTTTTTTTTTACAATAGTGGACAAACAACAAGAGAGGCTTTCCCAACCAGTAAGTCATCCACAAACTTCAGAGCAGAATCTATGACCCTCCTGTGAGTACTGAGAATACTTGAGACAGAAAACCAACTATCACCAAAAATAGTCTCCGCAGACTGCAGATAGAGAAAACTATCAACAAACTGCTGTTATAAAAAATCAGAGCAGAATTAGGAAAACTCCAGAAATTGTTAACAACAGCCCTCCAATGGCTGCCCTTCCACTGCAGAATTAAGGAAATCTAAAGTGACGCTCTAACAAAAAATGGCAGTAAAAAGGCACAATTGAATCATCTAGCACTTTACAAAGAGATCAAGGACATCATCAGAAATCAGTATATATGCCAATGGAAAGAAGACATGAACCACAAGCATTTACCAAACTCAATTCACTAACAAAAAAGAAACCAACAAACTGCCTTATTTCACCTGATAACTGCTCACTACGGACCACTGAAACATCTATATCAGCTAAAGATATCACACACAGATGTGGAACAGGAGGGCCAGAATCCTGAACACATTGTACGGGAATGCCCACTTTACAGAGAAATGAAATGCCAGATCTGGCCAGAGAGTGCGGAGCTGAGACAAAAGCTATGGGGCAGTCGCTCTAACCTGGTGAAGACTACAGACTTCATTATAGTGACTGACCTTCAGATATAGCATGACCAAAAGATCTGAACACAAAGAAGAAGAATCATTGTAGGAGTGAAAATAAAAGAATGCACAACAAAGTAATTGCTGGGTTGCGAAGAACAGAAAATATAAATATAACAGTAGTTATTTGGACTCCACATTGACAGATATCTCACCCACAGCATGTAATGTGTATGAAAGTTTGGTCGCCCCACTAATTATGAATTATTTATTCAATGATATGATTGTTCTAAATATATAATTTTGATATAAATTGTTTGTGAATTTGAAATAAGTGTTTCATTAATTTTTTTAGTTAACAATCCTTATGACACCAACTGTAAAATGGAACTGTTAGGCAGGCTTATGCTCTGACCTTGGAAAAATCCTTGCACATTAAGAAAGTTTGAGAACCACTTTGTATTACACCGTAGTTTATTTTGTCAGGGTGCAACCACTTCCTTTCCTTTTAACCATGCTTTACCTAACTAAACCTGGTATCCACTTAAGACTGGAGTGTCATGGCCGAGCAGTCAACCCTGACCCTTTGATATTTAGATGTTCAGTGTAGAAGTAATGAAGACACACAAAAATGGACATCACTTTAACATCACCTGAGCGAGATCTGCTCCGTGCGCTTGTAGCAGGAGAACCAGCTACACTTTCAGCACCTGAAACATTTTCTTCATGTGGAGAATGTTGGTCTTTGATATCATCTTCATCTGCTTCAACATTAGAATATCTGCCTGGGGACCTGGATGGAGATGCTGGGGCACTGTCACTAGGGGACTGGGGTGCATCGCTGCCACTGGGTGACTGGGACCTGTTTTCTGCAGGAGACTGCGGCCCACTTCCTAGGGGTGAATGTGGTTCACTATCTACAGGAGAGATAGGTCCATCTTCTGCAGGTGAATTGGGACCACCTTCTGCAAGTGAGTTCGCTTCATCTTCTACAGGTGAACTGGGTCCATCTTCTGCAGGTGAATGAGGTCCAGCAGAAGGTGAATAGGTAGCACTTCCTGCAGGTGATTGAGGTGGACTGCTTCCTCGAGATGGTGGGTTACTTCTATGAACTGGAGATGAAGTCCTGTAACACAAAATGTGGTATTGAATCAAACTATTTTTGCTAATAGCTGTGGGCAAAATTTCCTTAGTTAGTCTTAAGATTATATGGGGCTTTCCCATTGAGAAGAAAGCATTAACCATAAATATGGAATCCGCTTTATTAAATATTCTAATATATGATCCTATCATATATCACAGTAACTTATTACAGCAATGCTGTCTGTGACATTATTATTGGAAATGTATGTGTTTTCGTATAAGAACAGATTCTTTGCTACTTAGAACTAAATGTAGATCAAGAGAATATTTGGCAAAATACCACTACAGAATTTCAAAATATAAGATGTGTACTGCCTAAAGAAGAAACATAAAAGCAACAAAGACCACAAATCAAAATTCCGAAACCTGTGCACATACTTGATAAATCTTTTTTCAGATAACTGACTTTTCTAATCCCCCTGATAACGAATTTTCTTTTCCACTTTTAAAATGTGTTTCCAGAGTTTTCTTTCAACACAGAAGGCTCTTACACACTCAACAGGCCTGAAACCATACTGAAGCTGTTTTTCTGACTGACTGACAATTTGAGTGAGCTGCCTCTGAGATGCTTTCTGTTTTTGGAGTGTATGGGGCCCACAGTGTGCTTCGTCCCTTGTCATTCCCCAATCCATACAGTCTGCTGGCACAGCACATGTATGTGACAAGCTAGGTAGGTAGGTAGTTCGCTTGGGCAAAAAGGGTCTATTGCGTCCATGATCATGATGAACAACAGAATTCCAGGCTGCGTGCAAGGAGGATGATGTCTTTCTGATTCGACCAAACCAGGTAGTGCAGGGGGTGATAACTTGATGTTTCCTATCTTTGATATCCATGGCCCACTTTAAGAGCTGGCAGTCATAGACGTCCTCGACAAGATAGGCCACATGTCCAAATGACAATGATTTAGCATGGTGAGTTTGTCCGCCAGGTGACTTCCTCATTTGGAACTCGATCATACCAGTGGACCACAAGAATGCACACCTGTGTATGTGGAAGGCTTCAATGCACTTCTGATCGCTCTACAGAAAATTCCTAGTTTCGGAACGGCACAGCAGATTGTTGATTGTGGACGACGCAGGTTATTTAATTTCAGTGAAAGCCTCTGCTGGTTCCAGACTTGTGGCAGAGCATTCAGAGAGGCTGCAACCAGGCTGACTCTCCTAGTGAATGAAATGCCACAAATTGAGAAATCCTCTACCCTAGAGGTGCTCTACTATTTCACCTATAGTTGGGTACCTTTAAAAACAAGTGAAGACTGCAATACAGCCATCATGCTGTGTCACGACCCAGTATATGTTCCAAGAACAAGATTAGTCTGACAGGGCAACACAATCTCCTCAAAGCTTTTTGCAGCTACTATAAAAAATATTTTCTAACAATTAAACTGGATCAACAGAGGTGTAAATATAGATGGCGATTGGCTCACCCATTTACGATTTGCAGATGACATTGTATTCATCATTAATGAAGCCCAACAGTTTTTAAATGACCTTAAGCAAGACATTTAGCCGGGGAAAAACCCAAAAATCAAGGATGTTGAATCTCATCTACCTAGGACAAGAGATAAATGCCAACCACAAAATTTGCAGTAACAGCAGTTATTATCTTACTAGAGTACCCTTATATCTGATTAATTTAAATGCAAGCGTTTGGGACCACGTTTTGTTAATGTTCTTAATGCAATATCATCACATGGCATTCGAGATTGAGCAGAGCAGGTGATCCTGTTTCGCCTGAGAACAGGACATAACAGACTGAATAGCCACTTACAGAGACTATCACCATGTGTACATGGGGACAAGCAGCACAGACAGCCTATCATATCCTACAATAGCATGTTGGTTTTGGAGTGTTTTTTTCACCCCCATCTATCCATCATTGCCAGGATTATCCTCTTGCTTGTGGCCCTGAAACCTCCATGTAGTATGACCCCATTGCAGGTTGATCATACTGAATCCTTACCAAATGCCCAAACCACTTTATTTTCTGTGCTTCAATCTTTATCAAGAGAACAAGACATCATGTGTAGACATAATAAAAATAAAAACATGACAAATGAGAAGAAGATCACATAGTATGTCTAGTGGAAATAACAAAGAAAAATTATTTTTACTTTTCCAGCCATCAGAGGCAATTTGTTTGTCTTCTCCAGTTTAATTTAGCATTTAACCTATCCATGTTCCATGTCCTCTGTTATAACTATGTGCCCAAAGACTGTTGAATGTATTCTTTTCATTTTAGTTGTTAGCATTGATCTTTAAATATTTTTTTTCTTGTAACATTTTATCTGATTTCCTAGTGTTTAATTCTTCTTCTTCTTCTTCATATGCTGTCAGACGTCAACTTGAATTTACTTGAAGAAAGCAGCTGTCATCCTGAGGCTGTCGACACTACCATAGAGCTTGTCTAGTGTTGCCACTGGTGACGGCCACATGTGCTTTCTCTGGTCCTCGTATGTCGGGCAATTTTGCAGCAGATGTTCAGCGGTCATTTTCCCTGTGCCACACGTACATTCGCCAGTGCCACCTATCTTCAATTTATTGAATAGATGGTACCTCAGTCTATTGTGGCCTGTGCGGGGTCTGAAGACCACGACCTGCTCTCTTCTGTTCAGCTGGTAGTAGGCATCATTTTTTGTGTAGCCAGTGTGTTCCGTTTCCCATTTGGCCATGTATCTAGCTCTAATAAGCCTTTTGGACTCGTCGTAGGTCACACTACGATCTGGTTGTGATAGTCTTGCACCTTCTTTTGCCAGTCTGTCTGCCTTCTCGTAGCCTTGGATGTTACAGTGGGATGGAACCCACTGTACCAATACTCTTTTTGGTGCGGACTGCTGGCATAGTTGACAGAGTACTGCTCTTAAATCATTGTTCAGTATTTTTCTGGCTTTTTAGTGCTGTGACCACGGCCAGGGCATCTGTAAACAGGACTATATGGCTTTCATATCTTTTGCCTGTCACCATTTCTTCTACTGCAGCCCTCAGTGCCTCTGCCTCCGCTCTGAAATTGCTTGATTATTTTCCAGTTGCCACTGACAGTGTTATTTTTCTACCATTTAGTAGGCTCAGGAATACCCCTGCCCCTCCGTTCTGTGTTTGTTACAGAACTGTCGGTGAATGCATGGGTCGTTTTTCGTTATGTACCTCAGGGTTATGTCTCTTCTTTCGTTTTCAGTCTGGCTCTTTTTTTCCCCAATACCTGGTATATTTTCTACCACCTCTGGAAATATATGCTGCCTCCAGGTAGGAATTTGTACAGTAGGGATGGGCTTTGGTGTTGTTAGTGCGTTCATAGGGTCTTCGTGCATCTTTGCTAAGTTTCTCCGCTTTAGTTTCCCATTTCCCAGATTGTTTAGTCTCTGGTGCATTGGATGGTCAGTCAGTCTTCTGAGTTTCTCTGCTTGCTGCTGGGCTCTGCAGTCTCTTCTGTTGGTCATGGATTGCAGTTTTGTAATCTTTTCAAGTTCTACAATTGGCGTTGACTTCATGCCTGCTGTTATAACTCTCATGGCTTGGTTTTGGAGTTTGCTATATTTATCAAGTTCGCCTTTGCTGCAGTTGTCCATGCCGCAATGCCATACTCGAGTACTGGTCTCACTCTTTCAGTGTACAGTTTCTTTAGTATACTTTCGTCTGCTCCCCGGCTTCTGCCAACAAGTTTCTTCATGATTGCCATTCTTTCTCTGGCTCTCATTCGGTTTCTCTCGATCTGACTTTTCCATATCATGTGCCGATCAAATATTACTCCCAGGTAGTTTGGGTTGTCGTTTGGCTGCAGGTATTTGCCGTTAGGACTTATTTTGGTGTTTGTTTGATAGCGAGAATATCGTACGTGTAGTTTTTTCCTCGTTTATTTTGACCAGCCATGAGTTCGCCCACTCTTCCAGTGATGTTAGGGCCTGCTGCATCCGATTACTTGCTATGGTGAGATTCTTTTCAGAGAACATAGCCAGATCATCTGCAAACATTGAGCTATGGACTCTTCTTGGTATATTCTCTGTGATGTTATTTATATACACCAGGAAGAGTGTGGGTGACAGTACTCCCCCTTGGGGTACTCCCTGCTCAAGTGTCACCTTTTTGCTCATCTGTCCTTGTACTTGAACTCTGGCTGTTCTGTTTTTGAGGTAGTGACTGATCCATTTGTATATTTTCCCACAAACTTCACTTCTTCTTAGCTTGACTCTAAGTCCCTCTTTCCACACCTTGTCAAATGCCAGCTTTGGTTCAGGACTGATAGTAGTTTCCTCTTTGCTGTTTGGCCCAGCCCCATCAGCATTGCATTTGTTATCCTATCTTTTCCGGGCGATTTTCTTTTTCTTTAGAGTTCTCATGGCCTCTTCCATTTCATTCATTGTTAGTTTTGCCATCATGTGCTCCTCTGGTGCCATATTGATGTTGTCGTGGCTCTTTTGTTCTTCGTTAATGTCTGATTGCCTATTTGTAGGAACATCAATGTGGTTTGCTCTGGCATAATGTTCTATAAAAGCGTTTGCAGCTTTTTTTCCAGTGAGCATGTTGTCACCCTGCTTGATGGTAATTTGTTTGTTTGATGGAGTTTTGTCCTTCATGGCTCTGACTAACTTCCATAGTTTGTTCCCTTCTTTATCTAAATTAAGGCTTTCTGTTTTGTTTTTCCAGCTGTCTTGTTATTTGGTTTAGAGGTATTTCGCCGTGATGGCTTTGAGTGCGATATTTGCCTCCATGAATTGTTCTCTCTCTGCCATGTTCCTAGCATTTGAGACTTCGTCTTCCGCTTTCTGCAATTCATCATTCCAATAAGGCTTGTAGTTTTTCCTTGCCCCTCTTGGGATGGTTTCAGTGGCTGCTTGCATTATTGCTTTGCTGAGGCTTTCCACCATGGGTTTCATATTGTTATTCCGTGTGTTGATGGTTTCACACAGCCCATCTGTCAGGATTGCAAATCTGTCCCAGTCGGCTCGTTTATAGTTCCAACGTGGGAGCGGTTTTATTTTGCTGTGGGCCTACTTCCATATCAACTTCTAGCCTAATTGGCCTGTGGTCGATACCCGCCAATTGGTTTAGCACCTGGAGGTCTATTTTGTGATGAATATTCAATGCGGCAAAGGCCAAGTCTGGAGTAGAGGTGGTATGCCATGTTCTAGAATAGAAGCTATGGCTATCCTTCGGCCTATTTATAAGATTGAGATTTGTGTCTGTCTCCCAATCTTCCACTTCATCACCTCTGTTGTCTGTGTCCAAATATCCCCATCTCTCTGAGTGGCTGTTGAAGTCTCCAACTACTAGGCAGCTGGAGTCCTTAATTTCCATACTCGAGAGCGGCAGGTCTTAGTTTGGTGGGCCATACAGGTTGAAGATGCGGATCTTCGTTTCTGGTGTCATTATGTCGACTCCTACAATTTCTGCTTGTCCGGTGTGATTGACAGCTACCGCACTACTCGGTATGCAGTTACGTGTCAGTATCAGAACCCCTCCTTTGTGACCTTCTCTATCAAGACAGAAGGTCTGGTATCCTCTGATTGAGAATTTGTGGTTGTTGTTGAGATGTGTTTCTTGGATACATGCCACGTCAATCTTACCTTTATGCAGGTGATGTGTTAGGGAAAGCTTTTTGTTAATGACTCTCTCTGCACTCCACTGTTGTATTCTGAGGGTCTTGTGTTTTTGGTCAATAGTTTTTGTCCCATCACCTTGTGCCTTGACTCCACAGCACATGGATGGGTGACCACCAGTAGCATTGGGTGGGCCCCTTCGAGGCGTGAGGCCCGGCACGACTCCACAGGATGAGCGCCACACTTTTTTCTGATAGGTTGTACCGTCATCATACAGCGATATGCGTTGCACTTGTTTCGTTAAGCCTGTGACCCAGTGAATCCGATTTCAACAGGCGTTTCTGTAGGGATGCCCTCCTTAGCCTTTGGCTGTCCCCAGCCTATCTGCAAGGCAGCAGTTGTTTGTGGTCAGAGTTGTCTCTCTTAGGGAAGTTGTCTTGCAGGGCTATCGAGTCTTCACCACTCGTGTCTATAGGGTGTGGTGATGATATGATGGACTATGTACTAGTTTATACTATCCCGGAAGAGAGACAGTCCAGTGTGTCTGTATCCCAGGATCGTCACATCCTGTAAGAAACGTAGCATATGCATGTGAATGAGGTATCTCTTTGCTCCCTTTATTTTCTCGGCTTCTCTGCAGTGATGGTACGCCTAGCATTCCCCACCACCTGGGAGGTTGTCACAATAGGGCAGAGGTGCAATGTCCGCTGGCCTACATCTCTTCTGCGTCCATTGGGATGACTGATAGCAGACAGAGGTAAAGAGCGAGGCAGGAGTGCATTTAACTAGGGGACAAGTCTGGTCATGGCACGGAGATGTTGTTCGCCTGGTGTGCAGACATATCTCATGATCAAGGGTTGAGTCTCAACAGTTCGCAGTGAGGTGGCTGCTCTACTGCTTACGACACCCCGATCGAGAACTAAGTCTACTACTAGTGGTTTCACACCTCATCGCAATATGGGGTGAATAATGAGCAGCTTCCCACCCGCTTTGATCGGCGGACGGCAGTGACCTCTTTCTGCGGCTCGGCCGGGTCGGGCTGAGACGCGAGTCCCAGATCCCAACCATATTGTAGCCTCCCATCGCAGTGGTGCTGAGATTTAGGGTGTGGATTCCGGCTTAGAGGCTTTCAGCCGTAATCCCTCAGATGGTAGCCTCGCACCATTGGCTTATCAGCCAAGCACGTGGACCAAATGTCTGCGACCTGCGATTCCTCTCGAATTAAGCAGGATTACCGTAGCAAAGTCCTGTCATTTGTAGGGTAAAACTGACCTGTCTTCCAAGGGTCTAATACCAGCACCTGTTCCCTATTTAGACCCAACGAATCAATAGAGGGTTTTTTAGTCAGTCAATGACCAAGTGTCTGAAACCTGCGATTCCTCTAGGGTTGAGCAGGATTACCTTAGCAACGCTCTTTCATTAAGAGGATAAAGCTGAACTGTCTTCCGTGGGTCTAATTCCAGCACACGTTCCCTATTAGACCCAACGAAAGTGCTTTCAGTCTGTCAGTCATTTTATAGCTTTATGTTATGATCGTTTCACTTTATTACTTATTTATTTACGTGCTCCTCTTTAACACTGGGGTGTAGAGGTCTTTAAAAAAAATCTTTTTCTTGTGGTTTGTAGTTTCAACAGGATGGGAAGCCAGTCCACTACCCAGCCATCATTGATCCCTAATATTTTCTCCCTTTTCCATGTATCTCACCATCTGAATTAATTGCATCTCATGATAGGAAATTACAGATGAGGATTTGCTAACGCTAAAAAAACACAAAAAAAGATTAGAAGGCAGCAACTTTAAATGGAGTCAATTGTTGATGATGAACCAGTTACCATCTAACAAATAATTGCAAGAGTACATTTCCTACATTAAAAAGGGATTGGAAGGTTTTGAGAGGACTGACTCAAATTATGAAAGAAGTTCTTTAATGAACAGAAGTGTGTTAAACGGCATCACATGTTACATGGTAATTGTTCGAGAAAGGAAGTGAATTTCACGAATCAAGCTTTGCTGTTGCCGGACTTTAATAAAGTGCTGTCACAACCATCGACAATATGTGGTCCCAGTGTTGAACAGTCGTCAGCATTTGGACAAAGCCTAGTACAAGCTACTTCATCCAACTCTCCACCATCAAAACAAATAAGATTCGTTGAAGGCTGGGATGATGATTCTCCCTTATCTCACTGAGCAGCCCTTCAATAACAAACGTCATTTTCAAATGTGCATTCGTCAGTCACCATAAGCAAAAGAATAAGTTATTTTAGTTAGGTAAGGACAAAATTTCATATCGTTGATTATAGTGCACTTAATAAATTATAGTGCCAGCATGTTTTTAGGCTTTTATGTGCAATATAAAGTTTTTAAAAGGCGATAGTTCAACAACAAACACGCCATTATAGTGGGCTATGCCTGTACAGTCTTAGGAAATAAAACCAACAACAGGTTGAACATACTGATGATTTATAGAGACCTAGTTAGCCAATAATGTGAACCCACAGAGTAAGAGAAATAAAGAAAGGAGAGAACACAATTAGCAATAGTCAATGCAACTTGCAACATTGATTGAGAAATGAATGAATGACTAGACAAATGGAGCCAGTCACTGAGCCCAAGTCTTAAAGTTGGTCGAGGACAATGATCAGATGATTGACACATGTGGTATCATCTTCGTCATTCATCCTGAAAAAGACAGTACATCATAGCTTACAGTGAGGCTGTGATATCTGCACTTTTCTTTGAGTACAGAGTTTTCTTTCCCACTGTGAGGATTTACAGGACAGTTGTACATTTGTCTGGAAACCATCAAATTATGTTCAAACTTTACCTGCTCCCTGGAGAATTGTGGTCATGTGATGGAGATGTCCCCGGGCTTCTTACTGAATGGTTACTTTTGGCTGGTGATGCTGACCTGCTTCTTTCATGTTCCATCTCTTCTTCATCTCTATCATTCACACCACCTTTTTCCTAAAGTAAAATAGTAGACACAATGAAAAGGAATTTGTCATTTGCTATTAAATAAAGAATGATTAATCTGAGATTTAAGTAACTGAAGATGCAAGTATTAGGACAGCTAAATCTTCCTTGTATAATTCATAAAAAGGAATCATGCATGTCCACTTCAGAGATAAGTTGGTCACTTCACAAGAAACAGTTAAACACTAAATAGTGGGTGGTGGTTCAAATTCAGCAAGTTTTAATTAATAACTTTCATAATTATCCAGGGCAGCGCCTGGTTAAAGACTAGTTAACTCATTCCCTCCTGAATATTTTGGTCCTCTGAACATAATTCAAACACAGCATCACATAGTTGTGATCTATTTATCTTTAATAAAGGTTCACTGAAATGGCATATATTATCTTCTTTTGTTCGCTTGAAAATATGTGCATATCTGCAATGTAAATATAATGCAATATAAACTTCACTGTCTTTTGTAATTCACATACAGGTCCATAAAGAATCTCTTCCATTGTTGTTTCTATGGCCAGTGGGATTTTCTCTGTATATCATATTCGGGACAGTTCTGTAGTATGTGATCTGCAGTCTGCGGTGCCTGTCCGCATGTACACGCAGCTGCGGAGTAGTTGTGTCCTGTTCTAAGGCGCAAGACAACAGTTTGTTCTTGTCTGTTCATCTTATGGTAATAGTCTTGTGTTACTGTTAGTGGATTTCTGATTGATTTGATCATCTTTATCTTCTGTTGGTATGTAACTAGTACATCTGGTCGCTCGTCTTCAGCACCCTCCTTTGCTAATTGGTCTGCTCTCTCGTTTCCTGGTACTCCACAATGAGAAGATATCCACTGCATGACAATCTTGCCCTGGTTGCTCAGTTCAGACAGTAGAGCCTGTAGATCTGGCAGTTTCCAAGACTTCAGTGCTTATTGTGCATCTGTCAGAAATACTACAGGCTGTTGACCGATATTGATGTTCAACAGTTTCTCAGTTGCCACCTTGATTGCCTGGATTTCAGCATCATAAATATTGTTCATAATTGAATCCAGAATACAATGGAATGCATATATTTTACAAATGCAGGTGAACATTTGTGTATGAGGTTATATTTGCATAATCATTTGTAATTTTTGAAAATAAAATTTCCCACCAATAACACATTATTCAACTCTAAATGAACAACTGAATGACTTTCTATCTATGGCAATTCACAACAGAAGACATCCTAACAGTTACACCTAATTTGGTGCAGTTGTTTTTACAGTATTCACAATTTACTGAATCGTGTGAAGTTGAAAAAGTGCTCAAAAATGAAAGTCCCAATCAGCTATGATTGATTAGAACTAAGACTAGATAAAGAAACTGAAATATTGCTCTTAAAACGATATCTTCATCATCACTAAAGTTAGAAAAAATATAATATATCTATTACAGAGCTTGTACTGTAGAAACTCTATTTGATCTGGCTAAAGGGGTATGGGCTAGACCTCCCCCCCCCCCCAATTTTTTTAATAATCCAAGTACGAAAATAAATACACTTTCAATTAAACCCACACTAATTCTTCTGGAAATGAAAAGTACAAAATTTGAACTTCCAACAAGACCAAAATAAAACATTTAAGTGAATTAATGATGGTAAAATATGTTATTATGCGAAACAGTCGCAAAAGTCAAGATATCGGTTCCTGGTTTTCTATTTTTTTTAAACCCACAGAAAGCCGAATCATTTGGCTCGTGGGAGCAGATGAGTTAATATTAACATGACAATGAATCAAAATGTGTGATTTTAAAAAATCTTTCTCACCTGTGTTGAAATATCTGTTTCACCATCCATTGATGCACTTTCATCTTCACCTTTAAATAAAACAAAGAAAGAGTGATTGAAGTTTGCATTCTTCACCAGCACCATGAATTATTTGTCGTGCACGCACTATTATAGTTAATTAATGAGCAATAGTGTTTCAATAAGACAGGGATGATAACTAGTTTAAACTGCTAAGAACTGTACTAATTCTTCATACGTTTTCTAACATCATCTTGAATCTATCTAAAGAAGACAGAATAAAACAAAGATATGTATGGTTCAGATACGTGCCAGAACAAAATCAAAAGGCCTTTATAAAGAAAAACAGATAATACACATAAGAATAACTAACCATCATAGAAGTAGAAATAAACTTATAAAAAGAGATATTAACACATAAAACTATAAATCATGATTGGTGTGGCCCATCAGCCCTATCGGCAGAAGTGAAAGGACTGGCCAGGAAAGTATGAGAAGTCAAAAACTTAAAGGGCCAGATAAGCTGATATAAGACAAACAGGAAATGATCAGATGGTGATGCATGAACATAAAACATTTACAGATGAAAAGAAGGAGAAGAAAGGCTAATAAAAAGAGGGAGGAAAGGTTAGAGGTACAGCAAAGGTATGGGGAATGATGCCCTGCAGATGAAGGCAGCCCATGAGGGAGATCAATCTATTCTCCAGCACAATTGTATGCTGATCATCTGAGGAGCATGAGATGATCCCTGTTACTTTGGCATATAAACTGTCATAGGTGTATTGAACTAATTCACTCATTTCATATTACCACCTTTGGCATATCTCTCCTGACTTATGAATTAGTTTGTATTTCTGTGTGTAAACTATGTGGGTGTTGAATTCACATATGATCTACCCAAGCCATATTGAATAGCAGCATTCATCGAATGGCATGCAACCTCATTTGTGCAACTTGTGATGCCCTCAACATAGATAACACAACATTTTGAATTATTAAGAAATGCACACTGAGACACACACAGTCAAATCACAACATCCAATGTGACACTACTTGAATACTTCACAGACAATACACAGTGGGCACTCTCATATCCCAAGTTTTGAGACAAAAAGGGGAAATGGATTTAAACATTTTTTCTTTAATTCTTTTTGTTTCAGTAAAAGGCTCTAGCCACTGTCATATGGGTTACATTTTTCATCCTTTCTGTGTGCGGCAAGAAATTTTGAGGTCATAAATTAAGCGAAACATACGTCATTTGGAAACTTCAGGCATTGATTGTTGTCCATCAAATATCGGTTGAGGCTATCAGAATATATATACAAGCAATTGAAAAAAATTGCCACATTTGCATGCTTAATTCACTCATTTTGATATGCTTGGTGTGTACAGCAATTGTATTTTTTGAATTCTTCGTCCACTTATCTGTGCTTCTAGTAAATTTGATGGCGATATGACGTCTAATTTGGATATAAGAAGTTTGGACAAAGTAAACACAATTTTATCAACATGCTGTGCCCGCTATTTTTTTCAGTTCAAGTGCCATCGCCACATCGAAGGTGGGCTGCAATGGATCTCTAGTGCACTCTATCTCTTGCCATAATGGTGTAATCTGATAGGCTTTTTCCATTTCATCTTCTGATGTCCACCCACTTATAACATTGTCTGCTTCTTCAAACGACTGCCTTCCACCCTACCCTCCAGTATGGTCTTCAATAAGTTCTTGCTATATGATCAAAACAATGCAACTGTCTAACCCTGATTTGGTCATTAATTCTATTTTCAGGATTGTTATAAACGATGTTTTCAGGGCGGTATGCTAGTATGCATGCAGTATTAATTTAATATGCCATATTGGGCCATTATATTATTATTCATGTTTTATTAGTTGCTTACTTTAAAAGATATGTTTGACACAGATAGACTACACTCACTACAGTGTTACAGTGGTTGTCCTTGCTTGGGTCGCAGAACCAGTCAATAGACTCAAGTCAATGAATGGTTATTTGTCATAATCATAGCATCGAATTCATATTTTGATATTTAGTTGACTATAGCCTACTACTACACTAGTACACTACAGTAGAGTAGTGAGTAACAATTCGGGCTTTTAGAAGTTATAGAATTTATTTAGTATCTAGATCTAAATAAAATTATTTTAGACTAATTTAGCTGACTTGACTTAGTAAACGTTAGTAGAGTAAGTAGTAGTAGTGTTAAAACTTAAAATAGACTAACTCAAACTGCAACAAACGAATTATAGTAATTAAAAAAACTGTAAGTAGTCTAGTACTGTAGAATAAGACTTATTATAAGTAGATGTACTAGATGAGATCTAACTCAAACTTAAAATAAAGTTAAACTAACTTTTAAACTAAAACAGAAAGTTATTTCATTAATTATCTTTAAAGTATAATTAAGAGCTCCTCGGGTGACTTGTTTTATTTATCCATTATATATAAGATCATCTGCTAGAAATACAACTATGCTTACGCAGAACGTCGTCCTCTGACTCCATTCCAAAATAAATGTGACTATTGTGAGAAAAGATCGTCTTTCTGAAAGCTCAACAAATCTTTTGGAATAAACTTCCGGTTTCATGAAGCTTCCGGTGAGGAAGGTCAGTGTAGAAAAAGAGACTGCACAAAATACAGAGGAATATCGCTCTTAGGTCACACTTGCAAAACATTTTGTAAAATCTTAGAAAACAAAATTACGCTATACCATCGAACCTCTGTTCAACGTTACTCAGATGGATTTTAAGAAAAAACAGAAGCTGTACGGATACAATTTTTATTCTCAGACAATTGGTGGGTAAAACAATAGAATATGAACAGGGGTCGTTTGTTGCGTTTGTAGATCAAGAAAAAGTTTTTGACCCGGTAGATAGACATCGTATATGGCACATATTGGCACACTATGGGGCAAATGATCACCTAATTAACATATGCAAAAGTCATTACATTGATATCCAGTGCTTTGTTCAAACAATGACCAAACTCTCCACAAAATGTCATATCAAATCTGGAGTACGATGTGTGCTATCCTATTTGTTGTTCATTACATATGTAGACCACATTTGTAAAACAGCCAACCCAAAAGAAGTGGCAACATTGGGGGAACTCTTAAATTAAGTTCCTTTCGCTGACGATCAAGCAGCCATAGCAACTTTAAAAATACAATTGCAACAACCTATTGATACGACATATAAAGGATACAGCAAGAAAATCAATGTAGAAACAACTGAGGTCATAAAAAAAAAAAGAATTCCCGCAGATTTCAATATCTTCTTTAAAAAACAGCAAGGGATCAAGATGCTGAGCAACGAATGAGCTGCAGCTGTCAGCTACCCATAGCTGACTGCTAGCGTCAGGGCCGGCAAACTAGAACTGCCAAGACCCTTCTACACCTCCACGCTGTGATCCTGGATAACAGGCTGCAGCAGGGCAGACTGGCTAAGGAGAAGGGATCGAAGAGGGAATCCTAACCCGGTACGCAAAAAATGCTTGCTGAAGTCGGATGTGTTGGACCGAAAGGTGCAAATATCACAGTCAAGCGGTAAACTACGACACAATGCATTTCGTTCTCTGGACTACATTCTGCTACTTAAGCCCATTCATGGTTTGGTAGCGGAAGATTGAGAACGAACGAAGCCAAGCCAAAATCAAACGGGTGAAAAATTTCACATGAAAAGGAAACACGTTATCAGTAGACGGAAGAATTACAACTGAAATCCAACAAATAGGCAGAAAGGCAAATCAGATCATTAGAGAATTAACTCCAATACTTAATTGCAAACACGTGACAATAACTATCAAAAGAGCTTTATACAATACATTATGCTACCAATGTCAAGACTGGACAATAATATAAAATGAGAAATGACACATCCTAACACCAGAAATGAAATGCTTGCGAAAAATATTGGATGTAACAATGAGAGATATGATCAGAAGCGATGGTATCAGGAGACAAGTGGGAACAACACCAGTATTAAACTACATCAAAAGGCAGCAAAGTGGTGTGGCCATGTAACAAGACTACCACCACATAGTACACCCTCCCCTCCCCACCGCCACCCCACCCCTTCCTATCAAGCAAAACTATTTAGATACAATGAATTCAAAGACGGACACCGAAAAAAGATGGCTTACACAAATATCTGAGACGGTGAATGCCACTGTGCATAAGGTACACAGTAGAGCTAGTTCTAGAGATCTCTTCATAACCTGACAATGAAAGGCATAACCGTATGAGCGAGAAGAAAGAAGAAAGAAGAGTTACACAATTTCAAGGAATGTGGTTTTTAACGTAATTGTTAAGTTTTTTAAATTTCAATTGAAAGCATAAATAAATATGATAGCGTAGTAGAAGAAAGTGCAACTATTTGGTTGCAAACTTCGCGGATGACACAAAACTATGCCGCATGGTCTCATCTCCTTCCATATCTATCTATCTATCTATCTATCTATCTATCTATCTATCTATCTATCTATCTATCTATCTATCTATCTATCTATCTATCTATCTATCTATCTATCTATCTATCTATCTATCTATCTATCTATCTATCTATCTATCTATCTATCTATCTATCTATCTATCTATCTATTTATCTATCTATCTATCTATCTATCTATCTATCTGCCAATCTGTCTATCTGTCTGTCTATCTAATCTATCTATCTGTCTGTCTGTCTATATTTACGGTATACAACAACCAACGCTCCTAGTCAGCGGGTTTCCATCTCAGTGTGATATGACTCAGGGTTATGTTGTTTGAAAACCTGCTTTTCTGTGTGGCTCATAGCTTTTTCAGAATGGGGGTGGGCGTCAAAGAAAAGCTTCAGAGTCAAATGAAACAGACTGATCAAGACTCAATCACTTGCCCTCGTCGCATTCATGGAAACGTAACGTTTTACAGCCAACTGACCAATGGGGTGAGATGTAGACTGCGATCCTCATCGTGGTGAACTTACTAAGCAGGCTCACATTGCATTACAGCTAGGTCTAACTTTGCAAATACAGCTCGGGATTGAAGCGCCACCATAAACAGGCGATGGCGATAACATGCCTCTTGACAAATCTTTAGAACAACA
The DNA here is from genome assembly GCA_036924085.1 of Ariolimax columbianus. NCBI lineage: Eukaryota > Metazoa > Mollusca > Gastropoda > Stylommatophora > Arionidae > Ariolimax > Ariolimax columbianus. The sequence continues at coordinate 80,665,126 of JAVGWX010000002.1, read as the reverse complement.
TATAGGGATCGTGTCACAGGTGCCAATGTACGCAACACAATTACACAGTCTGTCAGACCTTATCAAGACCACATAGCAGAGATTGGATTAGACATAACATAAAGAGAATAAAGGCTATTTATTATACATGGGAAAAGTGACAAGAAACCATGCGTGCAGATACAAATTAAAGATCAACTAATGAAAAAAAAAACAGAGTTTCTTGTATTTAGGGCATACAATAACAGAATAAGGCAGCTGTGAAAAAGAAACCAGAAAGAGAATAGGTATGGTCAAGATGGTATTCATCAACATCCGACACATAGTAATAGCTGTCAATCGTTGTCGATGACGACCGCCGACATAACCTTTGTTACACATTTCCCTGTTGGGTGTGAGACAAAGTGAGAGTCAGAATCACATGCCTTCATCCACGTGAGCTAAGAGGCCAAGAGATTTCGAGGGCGTGAACGAGAGAGATTGGCGCAGAAAGGTCTAAGTGGTGCAGACGCTGCGCCAGATTATGAGCCGTCGGGCGATCTAATTGCAGGTTTTCGATTGTGGATATGATCATTGTTTGTATATATGGTAGTTGTTAGTTCAGTAGTTGTAATGGTAGTAGTAATAGTAGTAGTAGTTGTAGCAGTAGTAGTAGTAGTTGTAGCAGTAGTAGCAGTAGTAGTAGTAGTAGTAGCAGTAGTAGCAGTAGTAGTAGTAGTAGTAGGAGTAGTAGTAGTAGCAGAAGTAGTAGTAGTAGTAAACGTAGTAGTAGTAGTAGTAGCAGAAGTAGTAGTAGTAGTAAACGTAGTAGTAGTAGTAATGGTGGTAGTAATAGTAGTAGTAGTAGTAGTAGTAGTAGCATTATTATTAATATTATTATTATTATTTTTAGTGGTAGTAGTAGTAGTATTAGCAGTAATAGTAGTAGTAGTAGTAGTAGTAGTAGTAGTAGTAGTAGTAGTAGAAGTAGTAATAGTAGAAGTAGTAATAGTAATAGTAGTAGCAGAACTAGTAATATTAGTATTAGAAGTAGTAATAGTAGAAGTAGTAATAGTAGTAGTAGAAGTAGTAATAGTAGTAGTAGAAGTAGTAATAGTAGTGGTAGTAGTAGAAATGCTAGAGTTAGTAGAAGTAATAGGGGTAGTAGTAGTAGTGTAGTTCTGGAGTTAGTAGTAGTTCTAGCAGTAAGAATAATAGTAGTAGCAGCAGTAGTAGTTGTAGTAGCAGTAGCAGCAGTGGTGGTAGTACTAGTAGCAGTAGACTTAGTAGTACCTGTAGTAGAAGTAGCATTAGTAGTAGTAGCAGTGGTGGTAGTACTAGTAGCAGTAGTAATAGTAGTTGTAGTAGTATTAGTTGTAGTAGAAGTAGCAGTGGTGGTAGTACTAGCAATAGTAGCAGTAGTAGTATTAGTAGGAATAGCAGACGTTGCAGAAGTTTTAGAAATAATATTATTAGCAGTTGTAGTATTACCAATAGTAATAGTCTCACATATACAGAAGCGGTCGTTGCAGCAGTAATCGATGAAGAAGTTCTAGTAGCTGGTGTCGTAGCAGTCTAATAATAAAAGTCATAACAGCAACCACATTTGATGTGTGAGGATCGGTTTTAGAGTAATCATTATGTAGTGATTATTTTGTTGTTATAGTAACACTGGACACCATTTTGACTTTTATGTATATTTGATATTAAATCAATTTACCGTTATGCTGTTTGGGCTGTTGAAAATGAATATAGTCGTTAAAAGAACAGATTAGCTCTAGTTTTAAAATATAGATAAAATAAATTTTACCCAATTGCAAATAGGTATTTTGCCCGTCGCTTGTAATACGTTTCTGGATCATCTCTCACAGGGGTCCAATAAAAGTCTGCTAGCACTGTTCCATTCCATTGCCCTTGGTACCTTTTTTTCGGGGATGAAAATGTGCTGATGAAATCGATCCCATTGCTTGTCACTGACAGCACCATAGTTAGCAGGGAAGAAAACCATTCAGTAAAAAGTGTAATTTCAAGAACATCTTGCCCTCTAGTCTTTCAGTTCTACAATCGGTAATTGTTTGTGGCCAATTGCTGTAAATCATTCCAAGCTAACCTTTCATCACCTGTGAGAATATCATCAGATTGCTCATCTCAGACGAGCTGAAATATTTGTGGACCGACTAATACACTTCACTTGCTTTTGTTGCTTCAGTAAGACTTGGAATAATCTCTAAGGTATAAACATCCTGCCGTATATTGATTAATGGCCTTTACAACATTTTTCATTAGTCCAAGTTTGATGTGCATAGGACGGAGCAAGATCTTGTAGCATTCTATAAGTTGTTCGTTAAGTACATTATCTTTTTTCCGGTGCAAATGGTTGTCGTTGGGGTCAATGCTTTTTCTTGTAGTGGACATTTTTGGCACGGCTGTCCCACATACAGTGGAAACAGCAAAACATTGTGCAATCCTACTGTTGCTTCATTAAGATGGCAATGACCTTCAGGTCACCACAAATCTGTAACTGACACTTGTCAAAGTTGGTGGTGTGCAACACTTGTTTCATGCATGTTGTACGTTTCTTTCATGTAGACTGCATACCCGATTGGAACAGGTGGAAAACCGTTACCTTTATAGAGCAGCACAGCTTTTCAGCTCAATTTTGACGAATCAATGAACACCCCCCAATCGTTATGCGTGTAGTTGATATGTTGCAGACCCACTGTACGAGGTGTGTTTAAAAAGTGTCTGACCTATGATCCTGAAAAATACAATTACTCACCTGAAGGTTTGAAACCCTAATCGCCTTCAAACTTCTCTCCTTGAGACTACCCATTTCCCGCCCCTAATCCCCTTCAAACTTCTCTCCTTGAGACTACCCATTTCCCGCCCCTAATCCCCTTCAAACGTCTCTCGTTGAGACTCTACATATTTTCCACATTGGTCCTGCCATTGTTGGAAGCATGTCAGGAAGGCATGTTTTGGAATGGAGTACAGCTGGGTCGTCGCATTCAGCTTAATGTTTTCTCGTCAATCAAAGCGAGTGCCCTTCGTGTGTAATTTTCAGCTTGAGGAACAGCCCAAAATCGAAAAAAGCTGTTGAATCTTCCGAATGGTTTCCATTTTTGTATCGCCTAGGTTTTGGCATAATTTTATGCAACACCACTGCCCAATTATTCTCATAATGTCGGGGTGAATGAAAATCCGACTCATCACTGAATGGCTAACTGCCAATGACTGACGCAATTCATGCATACACATGGTGGTTCCCTATTCCTCCCTGCCGAAGGACAACCCCCATGTTTCTTTTGTTTCCGCAGAAAAACATTAACGTCAGATACATTTTGAACACACCTAGTATCAACGCAAGCAGCGAGGTTATCTAAGGTTATTTGTCGTTTTGAAATGTGGAAGCAGAACGTTTTGCCGAGCACGAAACATAGAAACGTGCACATTTTCTTCTAGAAGATTCCATTGCTGCAGTCTAGACCCCAACAGCTCTGCTTTATTTTTCGGCAATTCCCGATCTCTCACTAGATCATTCAATTCACTCTGGGTAATTTTATATGGCTGTGCAGACTCTCCTATATGCACGAAATCATGTTCTCTTGATGTAGATGATTTCATCTGGATAAATATCTACTTGCTCATCCAGGGTATATGATTCTGGAGGGTCAAGAGCAGGATGTCCTTCCCCGTGAGGCACTGGCCGCATACTAGAGGGAATATGAGGATAGGTCCCAAGCCGCTTTGTCTTATTAGAAATACCATGACAATTGGGGTTCATGTAAAAGTAACGACCATTAAGATCATTTATCGGTCTCCTCCACACCATTGGCACTGCAAAACGCATTGATCGTTCTTTTCAGTTCAATCAGCAGCACAGATTCGTTGCACGGGCTTGACAATATATGCGTGGAGACCTAATACTGGTCCTAGCTATCCATCTCGGGGTAAATCACGAACCAGAGCTGCAGGAAAGAGAAAGACATATTATTTGAGCCGAGAAGGGGAAGCCATCAGCCTACTGAAACAATCACGCTCCCCGCCCTCTACTGCGTTCTCAACGGATCTTGAAAACTAGAGCTAATTCATAACCTACTTTAGATACGGCCGTCTGACTAACTGAGAAAATACATTTGAAACGTCCCATTTCAAGGCCGACTAAATAACGGAACTCATATTGAGTGAAGGTTTATAATAATTCCATGCTTCAAACAGAGAAATAAAACAAATTCTCGGTATAAAAACATAACAAATGACTGCTGAGAGGGATCCTTTCACAGAATCCTTCCCTTAAACCATATCTATCTTTCTTTCGCGAACACGTTATTAAAGTTGCACTGATAATTGACACATGCAAGTTCCGTTATTTAGGCAGCCTTGGAATATGACGCACCAAGGAGACTTATCTGTGAATGAGAAGGCCTGTATCTACAGTAGGATGTGGCTAATCGGTGAATTTTAAAGTTCATTTTCGTTATCAACTATTCAAGTTAGTTAAAAATAGCTACTTTGGTCTGGGATATCTTTGTTTTTGTTGTGCAGTGCAGCAGCTCCAATACATTGTTGGTTACTACTCTGCTGGGTTGTACGTGCTTCTTATTAGTGTGAAGTCTATTTAAAGTAAGCGTCTTACAATACTTTCCATTGTATTACTAATAGAGCACATATATACGATTCAAACTCAACATGCGCTTGAGAGGATGGCTGAGTGGTCGGCTCATTGTTTTGGCAGTACTCACAGAAATGGTACACACAGTCGTTGACACTGATTCTGCTCTGGTCGACTTTTCCAATAATCCGTACAATTTTCAAGGTTATCTTTATGTTCACACTGTTGTGATGTCTTTGTATGCTAATTAACAATTACTGCTGCATGCATAATTCAGCCACATTCCCTTTGGTTACATAATGTTTGTTTACCATTATGATGGTGCGACAGATGTCCTAGGATTTTACCCAAAGAGTGTGAATTTTTTTGTATTATAATGTACACGTTTGAACATACGAGCGTATGTTTAAAATCAACACTTTAAGTCTAGAACCAGTCGTGCTTGGAGGTGAGCAATGGGGAGACACCTTTACATATTTGGGCAGCACCATTGGTACTTCAGGGGGCACAGATGAAGATGTAATGGCTAGAATTGGAAAGGCAAGTGCAGCATATATGTTACTGAATAATACGAGTAGATGGAAATCCAGGGAAGTAAAGACTAACACCAAGTAAAGATTGTTCAATTCCAATGTCAAGTCAGTGCTACTACAGAGCATAAACTTGGAGTATGACAAAATCACTACAGAAGAAACTCCAGTCGTTCATTAATACTGAGGATAATGGGTATAGGCTGGCAAGACATGGTGAGGCATGCAGACCTATTGGTAAAGGCCAACAACAACCAGTGGAGGAACAGTTCAAACGTAGAAAATGGGTTTGGATAGGACACACACTACGGAAAACATCACCAAACGTGACCAGACAGGTCCTGACATGGAATCCACAAGGAAATGGAAGAGAAGTAGACAAAGAAACACCTGGAGAAGAGACTGTGGAAATGAACTTTGGTACCTTGACCTCAGCTGGAGAAATGCAGAAACGACAGCTCAAGACCGAACTTGCTGGAGGAGGGTTGTCAATGGCCTATACCCTGGATAGGGCGACGGGCATTGATGAACATAAAAACTATTTTAGCAACTGTCATACAAATTAAATTATTTGTTTTTAATATTTACAATAATACGAGGGGGATTCAAATAAAAACCTTAAAAGTTGGGATAACAATTAGAAAAACCACGCCTCTGTATTGTAACTTGTTAATGTAGTTACTAAGGATGCCAATAATGTCCTTCCTGTGCCACAACGGGACAGACAAACAACATGACGTCATAACTGTAGTTATAGATGGCGTCCCACTATTGACATGCACCAAAGAAGAACAGCATTCTGTTATCAGTTTTTTTACAGCACCGAAAGGGTGAAGCCTATAGAAGTCCACGTGGGGAATGAAAGTCTGTTGAGTAACTGTTGCCGAGTAAATGTTGCAGTAACTGTGTCCTCAACACACCTTATCAAAAACTCTTCCTCACTCAAATCCCCTCAGGCGGGCGATCTGGAAATACCTCGTTCACCATGTGTCCTGCTTACAACAAACTTTCAGCTTATCTATTAATACAAAACTCACACATCTATTTGAGCGATCCTGTTCTATCACTAACATTCCTACAACAGTCTGTCAATCGCTCCTCTATCTAAGTCGGTGAGTTAAACATACTATCTAAATTCAGTCTCTCTCTCTCTCTCTCTCTCTCATCTCTCTATCCAGCCTCCTCTCCATCCCGCCTCTCCATCCAGAATCCTGAGCTAAACTTTGACTCTGTGTTATATACACTAAAGCAGTTTTAAAGTTGACCAATGGATCTCAGGGGGTGGCTCTATTTAGTCTAATTGGAACGAAATACTTTGCACACCTGTCACTCATCCATAGCAGCAAGCTCCGCTGCCAATATGTCTGTCACTCATTCTCCCACTACTCAATTCAGAACGCCAGTGTCAGCTCCTACCTGTCCACATTCTTTGCCCCAACTCTGTTTCTCTTTGTTGAGACGGTGAGTGACCTTGACATACATTCAGGCAGCTTTAAGCTATAACATGTTCAGGTACCTTTGTTATCAGCAACCACATCACCCCTGTCCTAAACTATCTTGCTCCGGCGAGAACTGTTACAATGAAACTTGGATAAATGCTCACCACACAAGTGAAAAGGAATGGCAGTTAGCGGATGGAACGATTAAAAGATTAGTACTAAGGGATAAAGGACAGCGCTTGACAATAGCACATGCAGGTAACAGATATAATGGACTGGTAAAGAATGCAGAACTTGTATTTCCTTCAAATTATACTGACAATCGGGATTATCATACCGACATGAATGGTAACATATTTAGAGAGTGGATTTTTAAAAAACAACTGTTCTTCTGTACTTAGATCTATTTCTCTCGTCTGATAATAGACAATGCATCATACAACAACGCAGTGACACAAGAAGACAAAATCCTGACATCATCCAGTAAAAAAGATGCAATAAAGATATGGCTCACAAAAAAACACATACCATTTAAAGAAACGTATCTAAAAGCCTGAATTGTTGTCAATTTTCAAGCACCCCACGAAAGAAAAAGATATTTCACATAGAAAAGTTGATCCAAGAGCGTGGTCATATTTGTTTGAGACTGCCACCTTACCATTCACACTTCAACCCAATCGAACTCGTTTGGGCGGAAATTGAAGAACAAGTAGCAGCTAAAAATAAAACTGTCAAACTATGTGATATGAAAGATTTAACATATGTGACAGGGTTAAGATTATTGATATTCTAAGTCACGGTGCCAAATTAAAGATATGTATGGCAGAGTCTTATTTGTAGCTGAGTAGTTTACTTATCTTAAAAGTTACAACATATATCTTCATTGACACCCACTCCTGTACCAAACAAAGTCTTCTACCTAACGTGTATCTAACCCCTCGTTTCATTGTCGACTTAGTGTCGAAACGGTGATTGGTCCAGGCGAAACCTACGTTCGTCCAACACATTCAGGTAACTTGTGTTTCTTAGAGCGTCCAGTCCAATCTGCACTGCCCTAAGCGTTTATGCTCCAGCTGAAACTGTCACACATTTTCCGCTCTCTCAAATATAGACAAAGATTATTGGGCTAAATGTGAGGACCTTGTCTTGAAAGAGGAAGAAGGCTATTGCAAAAACGTTGGACTGTCGTTCATATCAATTTGTTGGAATCATCCGGCTCTAAGTTAGAAATTAACTTCCCTGTTTTTGTTTTCCGAAAAATAGAAGTTTCCATCACCTTGGCACAACGGTCCTTTTCAATGCCACCTCAATCAGTGTCGATCCCAACCTAACTGGTCAGACTGCTGTTATGCAGCTTGTTTCCAGGAGCACGAACGAGGACGTGAGGTGAGGATTTTGATCGGAATGTTTTACCTGGCCCTGACGGCTTACGGCTCCCAGTGTGTGTATGTACAGTCTTGTCTTTCACTTCAGCTAGTGTATGAGTGGAGTAGGAAGTTCCAAAACGGCGTGAGTTCTGTGACAGACTGTTCACGACCGATCGGACACACCGAGTAGTGGCCTATGAGTCGATTACAGCGGTTGACCCCCTCTTAAAGGAAAATCGCCGATTGACTGGGAGGGAAAGACAAACATCTCCGTTCTGGACTTTCATTCCCCACGTGGACTTCTATAGGCTTCACCCTTTCGGTGCTGTAAAAAAACTGATAACAGAATGCTGTTCATCTTTGGTGCATGTCAATAGTGGGACGCCATCTATAACTACAGTTATGACGTCATGTTGTTTGTCTGTCCCGTTGTGGCACAGGAAGGACATTATTGGCATCCTTAGTAACTACATTAACAAGTTACAATACAGAGGCGTGGTTTTTCTAATTGTTATCCCAACTTTTAAGGTTTTTATTTGAATCCCCCTCGTATTATTGTAAATATTAAAAACAAATAATTTAATTTGTATGACAGTTGCTAAAATAGTTTTTATGTTCATCAATGCCCGTCGCCCTATCCAGGGTATAGGCCATTGACAACCCTCCTCCAGCAAGTTCGGTCTTGAGCTGTCGTTTCTGCATTTCTCCAGCTGAGGTCAAGGTACCAAAGTTCATTTCCACAGTCTCTTCTCCAGGTGTTTCTTTGTCTACTTCTCTTCCATTTCCTTGTGGATTCCATGTCAGGACCTGTCTGGCCACGTTTGGTGATGTTTTCCGTAGTGTGTGTCCTATCCAAACCCATTTTCTACGTTTGAACTGTTCCTCCACTGGTTGTTGTTGGCCTTTTCCAATAGGTCTTCATGCCTCACCATGTCTTGCCAGCCTATACCCATTATCCTCAGTAGACATATATTAATGAACGACTGGAGTTTCTTCTGTAGTGCTTTTGTCATACTCCAAGTTTATGCTCTGTAGTAGCACTGACTTGACATTGGAATTGAACAATCTTTACTTGGTGTTAGTCTTTACTTCCCTGGATTTCCATCTACTCGTATTATTCAGTAACATATATGCTGTACTTGCCTTTCCAATTCTAGCCATTACATCTTCATCTGTGCCCCCTGAAGTACCAATGGTGCTGCCCAAATATGTAAAGGTGTCTCCCCGTTGCTCACCTCCAAGCACGACTGGTTCTAGACTTAAAGTGTTGATTTTAAACATACGCTCGTATGTTCAAACGTGTACATTATAATACAAAAAAATTCACACTCTTTGGGTAAAATCCTAGGACATCTGTCGCACCATCATAATGGTAAACAAACATTATGTAACCAAAGGGAATGTGGCTGAATTATGCATGCAGCAGTAATTGTTAATTAGCATACAAAGACATCAAAACAGTGTGAACATAAAGATAAACTTGAAAATTGTACGGATTATTGGAAAAGTCGACCAGAGCAGAATCAGTGTCAACGACTGTGTGTACCATTTCTGTGAGTACTGCCAAAACAATGAGCCGACCACTCAGCCATCCTCTCAAGCGCATGTTGAGTTTGAATCGTATATATGTGCTCTATTAGTAATACAATGGAAAGTATTGTAAGACGCTTACTTTAATTAGACTTCACACTAATAAGAAGCACGTACAACCCAGCAGAGTAGTAACCAACAATGTATTGGAGCTGCTGCACTGCACAACAAAAACAAAGATATCCCAGACCAAAGTAGCTATTTTTAACTAACTTGAATAGTTGTTAACGAAAATGAACTTTAAAATTCACCGATTAGCCACATCCTACTGTAGATACAGGCCTTCCCATTCACAGATAAGTCTCCTTGGTGCGTCATATTCCAAGGCTGACTAAATAACGGAACTTGCATGTGTCAATTATCAGTGCAACTTTAATAGCGTGTTCGCGAAAGAAAGATAGATATACAGTGGGTCTGCAACATATCAACTACACGCATAACGATTGGGGGGGGGGGGTGGGGGGGGTGTTCATTGATTCGTCAAAATTGAGCTGAAAAGCTGTGCTGCTCTATAAAGGTAACGGTTTTCCACCTGTTCCAATCGGGTATGCAGTCTACATGAAAGAAACGTACAACATGCATGAAACAAGTGTTGCACACCACCAACTATGACAAGTGTCAGTTACAGATTTGTGGTGACCTGAAGGTCATTGCCATCTTAATGAAGCAACAGTAGGATTGCACAATGTTTTGCTGTTTCCACTGTATGTGGGACAGCCGTGCCAAAAATGTCCACTACAAGAAAAAGCATAGACAACCATTTGCACCGGAAAAAGATAATGTACTTAACGAACAACTTATAGAATGCTACAAGATCTTGCTCCGTCCTATCCACATCAAACTTGGACTAATGAAAAATGTTGTAAAGGCCATTAATCAATATACGGCAGGATGTTTATACCTTAGAGATTATTCCAAGTCTTACTGAAGCAACAAAAGCAAGTGAAGTGTATTAGTCGGTCCACAAATATTTCAGCTCGTCTGAGATGAGCAATCTGATGATATTCTCACAGGTGATGAAAAGTTAGCTTGGAATGATTTACAGCAATTGGCCACAAACTTTCTAGAAAACAACATGGCTGACAATTACAGATTGTAGAACTGAAAGACTAGAGGGCAAGATGTTCTTGAAATTACACTTTTTACTGAATGGTTTTCTTCCCTGCTAACTATGGTGCTGTCAGTGACAAGCAATGGGATCGATTTCATCAGCACATTTTCATCCCCGAAAAAAAGGTACCAAGGGCAATGGAATGGAACAGTGCTAGCAGACTTTTATTGGACCCCTGTGAGAGATGATCCAGAAACGTATTACAAGCGACGGGCAAAATACCTATTTGCAATTGGGTAAAATTTATTTTATCTATATTTTAAAACTAGAGCTAATCTGTTCTTTTAACGACTATATTCATTTTCAACAGCCCAAACAGCATAACGGTAAATTGATTTAATATCAAATATACATAAAAGTCAAAATGGTGTCCAGTGTTACTATAACAACAAAATAATCACTACATAATGATTACTCTAAAACCGATCCTCACACATCAAATGTGGTTGCTGTTATGACTTTTATTATTAGACTGCTACGACACCAGCTACTAGAACTTCTTCATCGATTACTGCTGCAACGACCGCTTCTGTATATGTGAGACTATTACTATTGGTAATACTACAACTGCTAATAATATTATTACTAAAACTTCTGCAACGTCTGCTATTCCTACTAATACTACTACTGCTACTATTGCTAGTACTACCACCACTGCTACTTCTACTACAACTAATACTACTACAACTACTATTACTACTGCTACTAGTACTACCACCACTGCTACTACTACTAATGCTACTTCTACTACAGGTACTACTAAGTCTACTGCTACTAGTACTACCACCACTGCTGCTACTGCTACTACAACTACTACTTCTGCTACTACTATTATTCTTACTGCTAGAACTACTACTAACTCCAGAACTACACTACTACTACTACCCCTATTACTTCTACTAACTCTAGCATTTCTACTACTACCACTACTATTACTACTTCTACTACTACTATTACTACTTCTACTACTACTATTACTACTTCTACTATTACTACTTCTAATACTAATATTACTAGTTCTGCTACTACTATTACTATTACTACTTCTACTATTACTACTTCTACTACTACTACTACTACTACTACTACTACTACTACTATTACTGCTAATACTACTACTACTACTACCACTAAAAATAATAATAATAATATTAATAATAATGCTACTACTACTACTACCACCATTACTACTACTACTACGTTTACTACTACTACTACTTCTGCTACTACTACTACTCCTACTACTACTACTACTGCTACTCCTGCTACTACTACTACTACTACTACTGCTGCTACTACTGCTACAACTACTACTACTACTACTACTACTGCTACAACTACTACTACTATTACTACTACCATTACAACTACTGAACTAACAACTACCATATATACAAACAATGATCATATCCACAATCGAAAACCTGCAATTAGATCGCCCGACGGCTCATAAACTGGCGCAGCGTCTGCACCACTTAGACCTTTCTGCGCCAATCTCTCTCGTTCACGCCATCGACATCTCTTGGCCTCTTAGCTCACGTGGATGAAGGCATGTGATTCTGACTCTCACTTTGTCTCACACCCAACAGGGAAATGTGTAACAAAGGTTATGTCGGCGGTCGTCATCGACAACGATTGACAGCTATTACTATGTGTCCGATGTTGGTGAATACCATCTTGACCATACCTATTCTCTTTCTGGTTTCTTTTTCACAGCTGCCTTATTCTGTTATTGTATGCCCTAGATACAAGAAACTCTGTTTTTTTTTCATTAGTTGATCTTTAATTTGTATCTGCACGCATGGTTTCTTGTCACTTTTCCCATGTATAATAAATAGCCTTTATTCTCTTTATGTTATGTCTAATCCAATCTCTGCTATGTGGTCTTGATAAGGTCTGACAGACTGTGTAATTGTGTTGCGTACATTGGCACCTGTGACACGATCCCTATATGTTGTTCTAAAGATTTGTCAAGAGGCATGTTATCGCCATCGCCTGTTTATGGTGGCGCTTCAATCCCGAGCTGTATTTGCAAAGTTAGACCTAGCTGTAATGCAATGTGAGCCTGCTTAGTAAGTTCACCACGATGAGGATCGCAGTCTACATCTCACCCCATTGGTCAGTTGGCTGTAAAACGTTACGTTTCCATGAATGCGACGAGGGCAAGTGATTGAGTCTTGATCAGTCTGTTTCATTTGACTCTGAAGCTTTTCTTTGACTCCCACCCCCATTCTGAAGAAGCTATGAGCCACACAGAAAAGCAGGTTTTCAAACAACATAACCCTGAGTCATATCACACTGAGATGGAAACCCGCTGACTAGGAGCGTTGGTTGTTGTATACCGTAAATATAGACAGACAGACAGATAAATAGATTAGATAGACAGACAGATTGGCAGATAGATAGATAGATAGATAGATAGATAGATAGATAGATAGATAGATAGATAGATAGATAGATAGATAGATAGATAGATAGATAGATAGATAGATAGATAGATAGATAGATAGATAGATAGATAGATAGATATATTGCGGCCCCTAATCTGTTTACTGTTAGGACTATCTGAGTGTTTTTCACCAGTCCAGTATTTGAAAAGTGTGGTACCAGCTTCAGCTGGATATACATATATAGCTTAAAATTCTATATTTCCTTTAAATTAAAAAGATTATATTTACTGAAGTTGCGTCATTGTAACTATGTTTTCTTAGTGTTTAAAATATGTCTATAACATCGTTGTTACTGTTATGTTATATTTTGTTATGCTATATTATGTATACATTATTTTTGAGTGTTTAAAATGTGTCTCTGACGTCATTGTTACTTTTATATTATGTTATGTTATACTATGTTATATTATGTTACATAACATGTTTTCTGAGTGTTTAAAATGTGTGTCTCTGTCATCTTTGTTATTGTTTTGCTCTGTCCTGTTACTGGAATCCTGGTACTCAGACAGGCAGATAACTAGTACCTGGTACAATGTAATCAAAAAATGTCCTTATATTCTAGTTTGTCTGGTCAGCTCTTAAAATGTTCTGTCCCATGTCGTTCTTGGTCTGTCCGTCAACCTCTCATTTGGCTATTCACAACCTCGTTGTAGACTATGAAGTAACGTCCTTTCCAGAATGGACGCACAAGATGAAGAAGAGAAAGTAACCCACTACCTAAGAAATGTCGTCAGGGGCTGAATTACCTCAGTACAAGTGGCAACAACAAACCCACGAAGTGAAGAGTCTTCTACACTGGTGTATAGTTATATACTATGGAGTGTAGATTCTTCTTCAATGGGGTGTAAACGTATTCTTTTCTTTCTCAAACGGCTTATCTAGTTTCAATAGCGTGGGGCAGTCAGCTCCATGCCCTACCCTACGTAATTGCCTCTTACAACATGTCTGGCGGGTTACAGTGCGACTATTCATTACTCCTCTGAAGGTCCCTTAGGGGAGAAGAATAACGTCAGGTCAGGCAAAACATGATGGGACATGTTAGTCAGGGTTAGGCACAATACACTGGCCAAGACACCCACCACGACTTCCTCGCAGTTCTCCATGGAAACGGACTATTTTCGTGGCAGCTTGGCTAACGAGGTGGGTGAAAGTCATGATCCCTCACAGTAGTGAGCAGCACGCAGGTGAATTCTAGCATAGTGCAACTGCCTGGAGGACTCCGATCCACTTTCCTCAGCACACTCGTGATGTGAGAAAAGCTACCACAACCCACCATTTAATGCCTTTTTCCGAGCGCACAAAAGTGTTGGCTATTTCACATCAACCAATCAATTCCCTGAAGGCCTCTGTAACACATTGGTGTGCCTCAAAATACGAGAGGGCTTCAAATGAAAACCTTAAAGGTGAGAAAGAAAAAACCGTGTATTTGTATTGTAACTTGTTAATATGGTTGCTAAGGATGTCAAGAGTGCCCATCACGATGTAGACGAACACATGGTGTCATAATTGCAGTTAAAAGATGGCCACCCGACTATTGAAATGCACCAAACAGGAGCAGTGCTGTTTTAGCAGTTTTTTAGCAGCGAAGGGGCGAAACCTATAGAAATGCATCGAGATTGAAGGTCCAGTACGGTGATGCATGACTTTCCCTCCAGCAAACGAATGAGTGGAGTACGAAGTTCCAAAATTGCGTGAGTTCTGTGATAGACTGTTCACGACAGAGTGAGACACACCGAGTAGTGATCCCAGAGTCGATTGCAGCCGTCGACTGCCTCATTAAAGAAAATCACCGATTAACTGTGAGTGAAAGGCATGCAACACCATATTGAACCTTCCTTCGCCGATGAATTTCTATAGGGTTCGTCTCTTTGTTGCTCAAAAAATTGATGACAGAACGCTGCTCCTCTCTGATGCATGTCAATAGTGGAGCAGCCATCTTTTAACTGCAATTATGAGGTCATGTTGTTCGTCTGCACCACGATGGAATATGCAGGACACTTTTGACATCCTTAGCAAATCATATTAACAAGTTACAATTCAAAGACATATATTTTTTTTCATTTTTAGCCTCTTCGAACTAATACTTCAACGACACCACGACTCAGACGATCGCATCATTACACTACAGCCACAAACAACAGCCACAAACAACAGCACTTCTGGAACAACAACTCCTTTTGCATGTCAACAAAACCAGTGAAAGAAAATTGGTTTGAGACCTTTATTAAAAACTTGAATTTTCACAGAATAAATCACACTGAGCATCAAAGGAAAAAGCATCCTGTTGACCTCATTATAGATAACTGAATTACACATGGATCTGCATGCAGTCTTAAACTTTGACAGAAGGCTTTCTAGTCTATTCAGTCTGTCCAATGGCATAAGGTATTTTAATCTATTTATTAGATATATAGAGGGCCTTTTAATCTTTTTTCCAGACTTTTAAATTTATTGACTAGACTTTTAAATCTAATTGATAGACCAGATGGAAGGTTTTACAATCTATTAACTAGATTTCAGTTTGTAATCTATTGACTAGACTATGATGTACGACTGCCTAATCTATTGTCTCTACTTGGATATAAGTATATCTATTCTAAGGTTTCAAGGATGAATATATTGGCTGTCTAATATATTGTCTGAACTATTATGGCAGCCTGTCTAGCCTATTCAAAGCCTGGACTATGGTGGAAGTCTTATCTATTTTATCTATTGCCTATACATCGGTTGACGTCTGTCTGTTCAACACATGCTATGACACAAATCTGTTGAGCGTTTGTTTAATCTTATCACTGTTGACTCTGGACGAATGATATTCCCCAATCTATTTAAAGTCTGAGTTTTGGCTAAAGACTGAGTTTTGATAAAAGTCTGCTTTACTAATGAAACTAGACTTTGCTGGAAATCTAATAGAAGACTGTTCAATCTATTCAAGCTAGACTTTGATATAAAATAATCTATTGAAAGTTTAGACTTTGACACAAATCTGCTTATCTATTGAAAGTCTGAACTATGATGAGAGCCTGCATTGCCTCTATCATCTAAAGATTAAGAGAAGAATTGTCCATATGCACATGCACAGTCTAGAATGTTATGAACGTCTAATCTATTTCACTTATTTATGGAAGGATGTTTGCATCTGTTCAGTCTAAACTTTGATGGAAGACTAATCTGTTTAAAGTCTAGGAATTTCTATAAATCGATCTCATCTAATTACAGAAAGATGTCAGACTAGACCTTGACAGAATCTAATCTATTTAAAGTCAGGGCAGTGGCACGTCTATTTCGTCTATTCAAAGTCTGAACCTTGATATAAGCCCGTAAGAAAATTGGGGGAGTTAAGTCTCTGCAACTGATTTTTCTGAGGTAGATCTATTTAGTTTGTTTATGTAGATACACTAATTATGTTAATAGTTGAAGTGACAGATATAGCCATTCCGTAAACATCGGTAGTAGTGATAGTACGTTTTCGGTTTGTTTGTTTTTCCCTAACCAAGGGACGCCGCTACCGGGTGAGTCTATATTTGTGTGCTATTTTTCACCACTATTGCCTCCCTCTTTTTGTATCTCAGAAACTACAGGATTCTACCTTGAATTTCACAGATGCAAAGTCTGAACTAAAAGACCTTCCAAAAAACAAAACAAAATTAAAGAAATTCGAGAAGATATGTGTATACGTGCAGTCGAGGGTGCAAAGAGCAAATGTGCCAAGTGAGAAATTGAAGTTAAACAAATTATGTCGTAGAATAATGCCTGGAGAATTGGCTCTGAATGCAGGTCTTATTGCCGAGAAGAAAATTGTGCGTGTAATGAAAAGTACTCTTGACAGACTCCAGCAAAAGGTAAATACATGATTTACAAGATTGGAAGATATTAATTCAAAATGTGGATTTCTGCTCGACATTTCAAATCTTATTCGAATCGACAATCAACATATGGATCTTCTCAGACAAGATCACCTTGATCTCGGAATTTGTTTTAATACAAATGTTGATGGAAATGAGTTGTTTACTGAAATTAACGACTGTTGGATGTTACTGAATTGTCGTCCTGACACACTTCCAGGTTCTCACTTGGAACTATTTCATGTAATTATCAGTTATGGCAAAGATGTTTTTTCCAAATCAGCAGATCGCTCTGCACATTTTTAAAAACGATTTTAGTTTCATAGTTAATTGTGAAAGATCAATCAGCAAACTGAAATGAATACTCTCATACTTGCGAGCGTCAATGTCACAGGGTCGGTTAAGTAATATAGCACTATTTAGTAGAGAGAGGCGCTGAAGAAAACGTGACAATGCTATTGATACATGTGCTGCCGTGAAAGTTAGTAAAAATTAATCTGTTATAAATTGTAAAACGATTATTATAATTCCAAATCTTCTCTGCTAGCCTATTGTTCATAGCACAATCATAAGTTTAAACTGGTTTTGTATTTAACAGTAGTTTAGCCCAAACTGACGGTTATGTTTAGTTAGTTGTACATGCCTATCATACGCCATTAAAAAGTAAATTAGTTAAAGAGTACATTTTTTTAAAAATTGTTCGTGTATACATTGGAGGGAGTGGGGTGGGGATGGGGGGGGGGGTGCAACCTATCGATTTCGCCACGGGTGCCATAGACCGTCGCTACGCCACTGCACTCCTACATGGTAGTGAGACTTGGACAACCTATGTCAAGCAAGTGCACAGGCTAACACCTTCCATCTAGGATGCCTGCGATACATTGTTGGAATTACATTGAGGAACAGATGCATAGGGGCACTCTAGCACTGGGCTCTCAAGCATGTACACTTTCCATAGGCAGCGAAGACTACAATGACTTGGTCATGTTCGTCGCATGAGTCATGGTCGCATTCCCAAAGATATGCTCTATGGACAGTTGACGGATGGCAAGAGAACAGTCGACCAACCACAGTTTAAGTTCAAATATTTGAGCAAGCGGGATATGAAGTTCCTGAACATGAGTCTGACAACCTGGGAAAATGAAGCTGCTGACCGATCCATGTGAAGATGCACCCTGAAGGGCCACCTTAAGCTTGGTAAAGAAAAGCTCTAACAACACAGAGAAGTAAAAAGACAACACCGCAAGGAGAACGAAAAAAAAGAAAATTCAAGTACGAGGCGTGTTCAAATGAAACCGGACAAAACTGCACTAAGGGAATATATGTACGATGTGTGTGATGGCGTCACTTCTGATGTAAGCAGCACATGCCAACCGTCAAGTTTGCAAAATGTCATTATCCTCAGACTCATAGTTTCCTCAGCAAACCATTGAAAACATGGTGGACACGGAATCCGTCCAGAGAACTAGCGGTGGTTCGGTTTCTAGCAGCTGAGGGATGTCGACAAGTTGACATTAATTGCAAAATGCAAGCAGTGTATGGTGACAAATGTGTGGCGAACCTAAGCTCCGGTAACGGTTGACCCGAATCGCTGCATAAATGTTGGCGATGGCATTTTCTGACGCAACAATGTGCACCTGACCTGATCTCGGAAGATCTTTCGTTAACTCACGTCCTTCTTTAAACATCTTTGTCCAGTTCTTCACTGTTATTTTCGACACACTTATGTCACCACACACTGCCTGTATTCTACGATGAATGTCAACTGGTCGACATCCTTCAGCTGTTAGAAATCGAATCGCCGCTCGCTGATCAACTCTGGACGGATTCCGTATCACACCCGCCATGTTTTCAACGGTCTGCTGGGGAAACTGAGTCGGAGGATAATTAGATTTTGCAAACTTGACGGTGCTGTTTAATCAGAAGTGACGTCATCATGCGCATCGTACGTATGTTCACTTGATGCAGTTAGGTCCGGTTTCATTTGAACATGCCTCGTATATATTTTTTGTTTACCACTCCAAGTCGTTTCATCCTATAGTCAATCATGACCGAAAAAGGCTACTACTACAACTCTTACAATGCCCTGAACCCCAGCATGAATAGGATAGTCCCTGAAGCTGCTATCCACTCATGCTTAGACAGCCCTTCTGTACTTTACGAAGTAAAGATTGGAAGTCTGACCACTGCCTCTTTTACTTAAAAATGTACACTGAATCATTTGATCCATGTACGTTGTCAACCTAAATCAAGTTACATCTGAATTTGCTTACTCTTCCACGCACTTCCCCATGTTGTTTTATTGTTGACCTGCAAATTTGTGCTCACTTTTTGCCATAAAAATGGTATCGTTCACCTATTTAAGATTATTTATTGAAACTAAATATATATTGTGCACATATTAAATACATATCAAATATCATGCACAGTTGTTATCGATTACTTGAAGATGACCTTGAAGTATAATCAAAGAGTGGGAGTGAACCAACACTGAAAGGAACAACTGTACAGTAGTATTACATCTTAAACGCAACTGATGTAAGATGTGAAGTAAACCAGTTAATAGCAGAGAGCAGCTAACTATGAAGACTGAATACAAAACATTTTAACAAGGGGCGTACTTAGTCTAGACACCGCCTCCATCACTGAGTTCGTTCCCATTTAGTAGCAGGCATGTAGTAATAAAGGAAGCCATGGTCTGACACGGTGACTGCCCTTGTTAAAGAAGTCTCAGAGAACCACATCAGAGATGCAGTTCTTGCTTCCACCTCAATTCTCATACTGGCGGTTGTTGTTCTGTATACCAAACTTTACTCGGCAACAATCTAACAACTCACTCTAGCAGAGAAACCCTAACCATATATCTCAATGTGTAGCATCGATTCATCACTATCATGAGTGTTATCATTTATAAGCTGGTTGACCTCTAGCCCTGCTTTCCCTTTGCACATTCTCTGCATCCCATGGCTAGGATTATTATGAATGTGGTAATATGATATTCTATAACAATGTGATGCAAATTAAAGTAGGTTAAGGTTATGCAGATAAGGCAAGAAATGGGCATTCAAAACCTTTAAACGATTTTTTTAGTGCATCATCGTCGTCCACAACTGTCAGTTTTGAACTGAATAACTTATAAAGTTGTAATATGCGAGTTTATTTAATTTAATTATATTGATATTGCAATTTATTATATTAGTTTATTTTTGTTATAGGTGTCTCTTCTTCATCATCATCTTCTTCTTCCTCTTTTATCCTACTGTCATTGTTATTGCCAAGTGGGAGGCTTGTGTTGTCGTTAGTTGTAACTTCCTGATAGTGTCAGAGGTACCCTGTCAGCATTTCGTGGACTGCATAACATTTTAAATCAAAGAGGGTCGAACAGAGATGGGCGCATTAGACTAATTAGAGGACGGATCAGAAGTGTTTTAAACCAACGAGTTGCATGAACCAGCAGAATCCACACCATTCACCGTTAACTGAGAGAGAAAGACAACTTAACGTCTTTATACTGGTTTAGAAGACTCTGCAGAGTCTGTATACAACCAGTTTCATTTAGATCACATTGCTCTAAAAGCCATGCGCATCCAATTTATTCTTAAATGCATTAACTGTCCCTGCCTCCACTACCTCCCGTGGCATTGCATTCCAAGCATCCACCACTCATCTGACTAAAAAAATATTTTCTAATATCTAATCTGGACCTCTCTTAAGTTAATTTGTAGCTATGCTCTCTTGTTCGTGTGGGTGGCTGTATTTAAAAAAAAACTTGTTATAGTCTAATATATCAATTCCTCATTTGATCATTTTATAAACATGTATTAAGTCACCACGAATTCTTCTTTCTTCTAGACACTGTTGACCGGTTTTTCTGAGTCTTTCCTCATAACTGTAATTCTGGAATCCCACTATCAGCTTTGTCGTTCTTTTTTGTATTCTTTCCAGCATGTTTATATCCCCTCCACACCTGTAATTAGTACTCCAATCTAGGTCTAACTAATGATTTGTACAGTTTAACTATCACTTCCGTGCTCCTATGTTTAATATTTCTTTTTATCATAATCCTACCTGACATTGCATTTGTCTTATTCATTGCTACCTGAACTTGCTCCCTCCTTACCTGTATGATCTATTAGAACCACTAGGTCCCTTTCCTTATCTATCTATCTATATATCTATCTATCCATCCATCCATCCATCCATCAATCCATCCATCTATCTATCCATCTATCTATCTATCTATCTATCTATCTATCTATCTATCTATCTATCTATCTATCTATCTATCTATCTATCTATCTATCTATCTATCTGTCTATCTGTCTATCTGTCTATCTGTCTATCTGTCTATCTGTCTATCTGTCTCTCTGTCTCTCTGTCTGTCTGTCTGTCTGTCTGTCTGTCTGTCTGTCTGTCTGTCTGTCTGTCTGTCTGTCTGTCTGTCTGTCTGTCTGTCTGTCTGTCTGTCTATCTATCTATCTATCTATCTATCTATCTATCTATCTATCTATCTATCTCTATCTCTATCTATCTATCTTTCTTCTTCTGCTTCTTCTTCTTCTTCGTTCGTTATCAATCTCCTACTATCAAGCCCTGAACAGGGCTTTGCAAGTAGCATGGTGTAATCTGGAGAACGGAATGCGTCGTGTTGCTAGTTTACAGCTTGACTGCGATATTTGCACTTTTCGGTCCGACACATCCGTCTTCAGCAGAATCTATCTTTCTAATATTGATCTCTCCCATTCTTTAACTATGTTCCATATTGGATCTACCATGTGGATGACTGTACATTTATCTACATTGAATTCCATTTGCCAGATTACATACCATTCTCGAATTTTATCTAAATCCGATCTCAATATATCTTCTGCTTTAGATAAGACACTACTGCATAGTTTTGTGTCATCAGCAAATTTTGCAATCATGGATCCCATATCAATATCCGAATCATTTATATATATCAAGAACAAAATTGGACCCAAAACCGAGCCCTGCGGCACCCATCTTTTCATTTCACACCACTCCTTATTTGAGAGGGAGGGAGAGAGGCTGGGCACATATAAGTATGCCCGAAGTGAAGTGATCTATACAGACTCCGTAGAGCCTTCTAATCCAGTATACCGAAGTCAAGTTATGTCAAACCTTAAGAACAGAACAAGATAAAAGTATCTCTGGAATTTGTCCAAGAAATTAATTCGAGTTTTTGCTGCTACCGGATATACACAATTTTAGACAATGGTGGAATTTGGGTCAGATGCTGCTTAACTGATGGTTGTGATCAAAACGGAAATTCTTGCTTGTGCCTGATGTAGACAGAGTACTTTGGCATACATTATATCTTTTTATATGTTTAGCTTGAAGAAAAATGTATTCGCGGACGGGCAATTTTTAATCAACGTCTGTCTTAGTGAAGGTAGCACGAGAGGTGAGCTGGACGTGTCTTACAATAATGACTGAATATAGTGAATGAGTTACACACTAACACAGTAACTGAGTTACACTGACTTAGTGACTACTCACTACTCAGCTGAGTCTTATTTACTCTTCTTACTCTTAGTAGTCTTACTCTTAGTGTTAAAGTTGAAGTAAAGTTGTCATATCCTGTTTTGACAGTAATAAGTTAACAGCTTATCTCCTATGACATTACATTTGTTTATCCTGATGTATTATTCTTCCCCGCCCATCTCGTCTTCCTTCTCCATTCTCATGCTGCATTGGTATTAATTAGTCACTCAAGTCACTGACTAATAAATATTAAATAACTTATTACTTAAGTAATAATACTTATACTTACTACTAATAATTACTATCACTTACTATTATTACTATTATAATTATATTAGACTTGACTTCACTACCAATAATAATAATAGTATGCACATTTGATTTTGAATATAACTAGGCTACTCTAGGACTAGACCTTAACTAATGACCATGGATAATTTCTTACACTTACAAAGTTACGGGAATCCTGTAAAGAACTTTTGACTTTGTCAAACTTTTTGCGTAGTGCTTAGTGCTATTTTTTGCAGTGGTTGTTTCTCAGGTTCAATCTGTTTGAGTTGTGGGGAAAAACTGAAACACACAAGCGAGTTTGAGATATGGAAAGATGTGGATTGTGGTCAGATCTGCAACAATTGGCCCAGGACAGGAAAAATTGGAGTAGAGAAATATATTTGTTGGTGGACCCTGAAAGGGTCTGATTATTGACTATATAAGGATAAACTCATACATTATAAATAATTTTGTTGACAAGACAGAATGGATCTGTTTATCGTATTGTACATGTCAATCTCCAGTGACAAGAAACTGTTTTACTTTTTAGTGTTTACCGGTACCACATCCTCGCAAAAAGATGTAAGGGAAAAATAAAACTTCACAAAAAACTTTTACAATCCACAAGAGCAACAATTATTGCCCCATTTTAAGCTGAAAATAACTATTTTACCTGGGGGAGGAACCTACTTCCTACAAGGCGTGTCAGCAGGGTTGCGGATTGCTGAAAGGCCTCCTAATTTGGAGGTTAGCTGCGAATAAATAAGCAGCTGTGGACAAAAATTGGTCAGCAGACAAGGAGGCAGCCCCTCCACCATGCGAAGACACAACAGGCTAATCACCTGTTTGTCTTAACAAATGATTATCAGTCAAACAAAAGAGAAACCCGGATTGATCTCAACAGCGACTAACAGGAGAGAAATAAGGACCACGGTTTACTGAACATAAAATATAAGAAGTATAAATGGGATAGAAAATAAACTAATAGAGGAGATGAAGAGAGCAAAATTGAGTCCTCGCACTTACAGACACAAAGAAAAATAGACAGGGTATTCTGGACCATGACAGCAATATGTTACTCTACAGCTGAGTTCCCATGTCTGAAAGGGCAAGCGTGGGCTGTATAGTGGATATTAATTTTAAAAAAGCAAACATTAAAGGATGGAAGTTCATTTCAGAACGACTGATGGCTCTAAGTCTGCAAGAGGAGGATAGTAAAATGGATATCGTCACTGTGTATGCACCAAACGAAGATGAGAGCACTGACATAAAAGATGGATTTTATTAGCTCCTTCAAAGTACTGTTGACTGTTACCGAAATGAAATACTTCTCCCCCCGAAGTTGCTGGGTTCGATCCCAACCACATCACCGACCGTTACCCCGGGGTAGCAAACCCTTAGAAAAATGCAGGAGAAAGTAGAGCCTTACATAAAATGCATGTCGAAGCCGGATGCACTGGGCTGACAGGCGCAAAATAAAAACATAGTGCAACGCACACCACCTTAGAGAATAGAAAAATAAGGCGAACGCCAAAAAGAAGAGAAAAAAAGAGTACTTCTCTTTGGAGACTTTAACGCAAGAGTTGGAAACAAATATTCTAGATGAGATGGAGTGATTGGTAGGTATGGATAAGATGTCTTAAATGACAATGGAAAACGACAGCTGGGATTCTGCAAAGAAAAAAACCTTTTTATTACAAATACAAGGTTTCCACACAAGCGTATACATGCCTACACAAGATGTGAGTCATCAAGAAATTGAAGATCCATAATTGACTATGCGATAGTGAGGAAAAGTGATTTCATGTATGTGAAGGATGCTAGAGTGTTCAGAGGACCAGAGATAGGAAGCAACCACAACCTAGTTAAAATAAAGAGAGCAATCGAAAAAAAAGTTATCCAGCCAGGCAACACCCACCAACAAGCAAGAAACATAATAACACACAAGGAGAAAATACAATTAAGGCTTACAAACTAAGAGAACCAGATGTTAAGAGGAGATATGTAAAGGCTCTAGGTAAAATTCAAAGATATCTTCAAAGAGGTTGCAGCAGAGGCATGCGGTCAAACCAGAGAAGGGGGGAAGAGAAAGAGTACACCATGGAGGACGGAAGAAGTGAAAAGAATAATACGAGAAAAGAAAAAGGCATGTAAGCAATATCTAGGGGCTAAGAATACAGAAGAACAAACATAGAAATATAAAGAATATGCTGACAATGTTGACAAGAATGCAGGTGTATTATTTGAAGGAGAAAAATAAAAGACTTACAAACTGCTTGTAAAGCCTTACATTGAAAAGGGAGAAAAAAATCGTACAAATGATTACTTTTTCTTACAAAATTATAAATATATGGCATAATTATTTAAAAGGCAACTAGGGAGGGTTGTGCATGGGGCTGGTAATCTTATCATGTGCAATTAAACAAAGTGTTACGGAAGCCAGGGCTGTAGTAGTGCATACATGCTTTGTCACAGTGTATAATGGAAACAGTTATATGATAAAGTCGTTGATATGTCAGTGAAAGATGTTTTTGTGTAATTTCATGGGGGCCTCAAGCAGAAAAGAAAGTAAAAAATGTGGCAAACCTAAGACAGCTTGGCAAAGAACAATGGAAGGCAAAATGGAAATCATGAATCAGAGCTGGGGGGGGGGGGGGGGGGGATAATACTAAAGATGCTGCAGACTAAAAAAGTGAACAGCATTTGTTGCTGGCTTAAAGACGCCAGCAGGCTTTTGCCAGTCACTGACCAAGAATCTTATAAAGAGAAAAAAAATCATGGATCACTTGCAGAGCCTCTAGAAACTTTGCGCAAACCCTTAGGATTTAGCAGAATATTAGTGGAGAAACTGAGTTTTAGATTCTCAATCCTTGATCCTTAATTTGGTGGATGTAAGAGTGACCAGCAGAAATAGAGATTTTAAAATCTTGATGCTCTTGTGTAGACTTTCTGTCAAATCATGGTCATGGTGAGATCTTGACTTCTAAAACATTCATGGTGGGGACATTAGATGAGGATAGAGAGGGACATACTAAAAATAAACTACTGACTCTTAACAAAAAACATCAACATTTGCACTTCAGTGGCTACCTTTCCATTGGGGAATCACATGTAACAAGAGAGCTGATGCCCTCTCCAAAGCAGGTGGCAAGATCAAACAATTTATACACACAGTGTCTTACCATGAGACAAAAACTATCATCCACAATCAGTACAACTCAAAATAGAAGAAAGACATAGAAGTGAACAATAAACCTGACCCAATCCACCAGCTCCACAGACACCAACAAACCACCATCTTTCACCTGAGAACAGGCCACTGCAGACTATTGGGTCACCTACATCGGCTCAAGATATCACACACAAGTGACTGCCCATGTGGAACCTAAGTCCAGACCCCTGAACACATCCTACAGGACTGCCAAGCATAGAAAGACCAACAATGTCAAACTTGGCCAGAGGGAGCCGTGGGATGCAGAAGTTGTATGACTACCACCCAAACTTGGAGAGGACTGTGGACTTCATCCTAGTGTCGGAACTACAGATCTACATGACCAAAAAAGCCTGAGCGCAGAAGAAGAAAAGCTACTGGTTGTTAGAACAGATTGCAGTGGATGGATTAGCAGTCCACATATTGTGGTAGTTATTGTTGTTGGAAACCACTTATACTGGGGTAATTTAACTCTTGATGACATTTTATGGTAGCTGGTTACAATGGCTCCTCTTACATTCTGAGGCATACTTGAGAAAGTGGACCATGGTCAACAATGAAAACATTGAACGTGTTCGGGACGTTGTATGTGCTGACAGAATACTTAGTGTCAAGAAAAAAGCCTCAGAAGTTGGAATATCAGTTGGAAGTTGCCACAGTATTCTCCACAATGAACTGCACATGCACCGTGTTTGTCAACACGTGGTTCCCAAAATGTTGTCTCCTGAACAGAAAGAAACGAGATTGACCCTGGCAGGAGACCTAATCACAATGACTGATCAAGATAGCAATTTTCTCAACAACATAGTCACAGGAGATGAGACCTGGTATTTTTTGTACGATCCTTAGATAAAACCGGAAATAAATGGAAATCTCCCACATCTTCCCGGACAAAGAAATTTTGTTTGGTCAGGAGCAAAGGAAAAGTTATATTAGTAGTTTTTAAAAATTTCCAGGGTATTGTTTACCGTGGTTTCATTCCTGAAGGCAGTACGGTTAACAAGGAAATGTACGTTGATATCCTCCATCGTCTAAGAGATCTGAAGATAACGACCAGAAAAATGGAGAACAAACAGTTGGATTATGCTGCATGACAATTCGCCAGCACATCGATCCCAACTGGTGAAGCAGTACCTCGCAAAGCACAATGTGATTACCTTGGAACATCCTCCATATTCTCCCGACCTGGTACCAGCTTATCTTTTCTTGTTCCCTCGACTGAAATCGGCACTGAAAGGACAGCAATTCAAGGATGCTGAGGACGTTATCACCAATGCGTCAAGACAGCTGGGAGAGGTGTCAAAGAATGGGTTCCACGAATGTTTCCAGTAGCTGTATGCATGTTGGCAAAAGTATGTAGTTGCCGAAGGGAACTACTTTGAAGGAAATCTATTGTAGCTTATTTCTATACAATTCACTAATTTCCTGGAACTTTTTGAAGCTACCTCGTAGATGGCTCAGTTAACAAAACCACCTCAAATGGAGGTGGAGGAGTCTATTACAGACTTAGGAAATGTAAATCCTGACTGACCCCTTGTCAGTAATAGCAGCTCTAAAACAACACTAAGGTAGAGAGATCTTGAGCAATGCAGATACTCTCTGATACAGCTCTTATCAGTGCACCAACGGTTGGTCATTCAGTGAACCCTACTGCAATATGAAATTACAGACAGACTAATAAAGTGTGGCGAAACTTCCCCACGTAAATACTTGAGCATATAACGTATAGTGAGCAAAAACTATAATTAAAGCCAGCTGAGTGGGGAAATGGGCTGATTAACACTGTCACTTCCAAAAAGAGAATTACTGTGATTAAATTAGAGAAGAGCAAACGTCATCTTCAGACTGAGAACTGGACATAATAGACTCAAGGGTCATTTTTGAGGCGAATAACAGGTATCCATGTGGGGAGCACACCATGACTGTGGAATACTCACACGGGAAGAGAGAACAATACTGCCCTCAAAAGAGAGATTAGATACAAAAGCTGTATGGAGATCAAATTGCCTTACAAACAATGGTGATCTTTGTAAGAGAAGCCTGTACCTTGATCTGAGGATGAATGGAGAAGAAGATATTCTGGCTTCAAAAGTACTAGTATTTGAGACATTGGATAACAGAGATATACTGAAAACAACAAATTGACTACATATAAGCGGATGAAACTTGAATTGGCTGCGACACACAGACCCTTCTACGCCTCCATGCGGTGATCCTGGATAACAAGCTGCAGCAGGGCAGAAGAGCTAAGGAGAAGGGATCGAAGAGGGAATGCTAACCCGGTACTCAAAAAAAATGCTTGCTGAAGTCGGATGTGTTGGACTGAAAGGTGCAAATATCGCAGCCAAGCTGTAAACTACAACACAACGCATTCCATTCTCTGGACTACATTCTGCTACTTACCCTTTCAGGGTTTGGTATTGGGAGATTGATAACAAACGAAGAAGAAGAAGAAAGAAGTACTATGTTTCAAAATCGGTGCAGTTTGATAGTGTACACTGTTCACCTTCTGAATTCTATGTGCAATCCCTCTGCCCACCACTGTGCCATCATCAGTGAACATACTACCTAAGTATTTGAACTCCTGTACATGCTTGATACTAATATCACTGCAGTGTAAACTTCTCTGCATGTGTATCGACATAGTCTCTTGTCTAAATTGAGATAGGTTAGGTGGTAAAGGTCTTCTCCATTTTGATAAAAGATGACCAGATCACCAGCAAACAACAGTTCATTTAGTGACTACTCATGGGGGTCACCCAACTGTGTAATTTTATCCATATTAATTTTGAATAAAAGTGAAGAAAGACCACATATACCACTCAGCACTGGAAACCAATGTGTCATACCAGTATTCATTCATACTGCACCATCACTGTTTATGTGCACAGTATGAAAGCTATCCAATAATTGACCCTCCACACAATATTCCTCCATTACATCCCAAAGCCTACATTGGTTTACCCGGTCAAATACCTTTTCCTGGACAATGAAGGCTACGTCGAGATTCTTATTTGTATTCTATGGTTTTTTTTTTCACTTAACTGTCAGAGTGTAAATATAGCATCCGTTTATCCTCTGCTTTTCCGGAATCCTGATTGTGGAGCAGGGGCTTCACAATAGCTCGTACTCGCTACTCAAGGATTCGTGCTGAAATTTTTCCGACGTGGCTAAGGAGGGATATACCCCTATAGGAGCTGTAATCTTTTCTGCAGCCCTTGTTTT
This sequence comes from Ariolimax columbianus, assembly GCA_036924085.1. NCBI lineage: Eukaryota > Metazoa > Mollusca > Gastropoda > Stylommatophora > Arionidae > Ariolimax > Ariolimax columbianus. The sequence goes on along the minus strand of JAVGWX010000002.1, from coordinate 80,636,013 downwards.
TCAAATAGGTAGCACAACCGCTCTTTGCAAATCACAAAAAACCTTCTCCAAGAAACCTTCTCTTCAATCCACGCTTGATTAAAGATCTTTGTGAGCCATCTTACCTCTACATCTTGACAAGCATTTATGTCATCTGCTAATCTGTTGTCACACATGGGGGCCTTGTAGTTAGGGCTTCTTCTCTGACTTATATATTGTGCATAGCTTGAGTATTAATCTGTCCTTATGCACAATATATTTCGGGTTTGTACCAATGAATGATGTTGCACAGATTCTATACCGCCATCTGCTTGTGTACCTGGGACAGGTAAGTCTGTGAAATACTCCTCCCATCTGTCTCTTACCTTTTCAGGTTCACAGAGTGGTTGTCACTCTCAGTCATTGACCACTGTGTAAGGACTGTATTGTTCATCCCTCAACAACAGAGCACAAATGTTTCTGTAAAAATCTCTGGGAGATATTGATCATTGCTCACTCAATACCTCTCCATACTTCTACGACATGGATACAGTCGCAAATACTGATTTTTGTTGTCTGGGTAGCACTGTGGTTAGAGCGATTGCTTCTCACAGCAGAGGTACTAGGTTCATTCCTCAGTCTCAGTTGGCATGCCTCAATATACCCAGCTGTAAATGGATACCTGACAAATAGTTAGGGGAAAACAAGGCAGAGAGAATGGGAATTGGTCACTGAACATAAAACATTTCTGAGAACTTGTAAGAAGAGGGTTCTAACACTTGATCTCTGGTGACAGGAGGCTGACCAGAAATCCCAGAGACACCCCTTCTCCAGGCCTAGTAAACTGGAAGAAGGAAACTACCCACAAACCTACTACTAATAGCCAAATGAAAGTCCAAAAGACAAACCAGGGAAGACATGAGAAGGCACCTTGGATAGCTTTTGGTAACCTGGCATTAGACACTGTTATGCCTGATTGAATACCAGAATTCTACATGGTCTTTTATAGGACCACTTTTACAGTTTTAAATACCAGTTTGGACAGAAGTCTGAGAATTTTCATTGTTTTAAAAAAGGATATATCTGTCGGATGTTGTACGGTCTTCAGTTTTGGTGTGGGAAGGGGTCTGCGGGCATGTGTTTTCCTGCTTGCATTGGTCATATTTTTGTCTGATTGCAGATCAGGCTGAGGATGTTCCCTGTACTGGGTTTAGTCATCAAGAAAGTTCTAGCTGTGCTGACACTGATTCTTCTAGCTGATTGTGTGCCATGCAGTAAAGGTGAATTTGTGTCTTTCTATACTAATCTCTTTGCAACCTCCAGCACCACATGAAGTCATCAAGAGGATTAGCAGTAGAGAACTTGTGACAAAGAGAGATGGTCCAATCCCCAGTTGCTGCATGCCTCAGTCTAGCAGCTATAAATGCACTAGGAAAGGTCAGGAAGAGATATTGTAACACTCATCTAAGAAAAAGTGAACATTTTAAACACTTATTCTGTAACAGCAGTGTCTGATATGATATACAACTTTTTACCTATCAGATACTTTATGTTACGATGGTCGATGGAGCACAGTGATATCAATCTGGTATCCTGAGGTAAAAAGAAACCGCGGGGAAGACCTCCAACCTTGGTCAGACTCCCTTGCTGTACACAACATCAGAGACGCCTCTGGGGGAGGGCTTACCATGCACTGGATTTTTGTGGCCTGAGGCAGGGTCTGCTGGAGATGAAGTTGGGACCCGAATCTGTGCTGGGGAATGAGTCATCAAGATTAAGAAGATACTTTATCAAATTATAAACTTGCACAAAATAAATCGTGAGATTTTAAAAAGGATAGCAGCAGAATGGTTGAGCTTCAATCATATCAAACCCATACTTCAGTAGATGAGAAGTGACAAGGCAAGAGTCCACACTTTCAATCAATCATTGACTCTTTTCATCTTGTCGGACGATAGTAATTTTGCTATTAGCACAAAGCTCGAGCACAAATATAGAGACATGTGTTGCTTATGCAGCATGGTCCCTCTCTCGGTCTGCCTTGTTTGCTCCAAGGGAAAGGTGATATCAATACATTTGGAACAAGGCAAGCTTCAACAGCTGCCGGATCAGAAGAGCAATGCTCTATTTGTTCGCCTGTCGGGGCTTCACTCCTAGACCAGCCACCAATCAAGGCTAAGGGGCTGGTCTGCCCTGCCACAACACTCAGCTGAAGTTGTCTTTCCTCGCTCTAGGGTAATGCATTGAATCCTCTTGCGTGTGCTCCTTCGCACATCGTCGGTTGTCAGGTCTGGTAGATACTGACCAACTTTCAGAGATCAGAAAACAGGCTGCACAGTCATATCTGACAAAACCCGACAAGATCCGTCAGTATCTTATCTGCAAGGCTTCAGATGGTTTGAAATCAGAGTTTTCCTTCTCCTAGATGAACTGCCTTCCTAGGCTTTTGAGCCCCATCTGCTCGAAACTACTGGTTTTTTAACTACTCACCTTCCGCCCCTTCTCCTGTTAGTCAAAACAGTTCTTCCACGCGGAGGCCAGGAGTTGGAATTTGTTGTCAGAGGCTATATGAGACGCACGCCATGGGAGCATTTAGTTGGTGTTGAGAGTTCATCCTCAACCCCCACCACCAGCTATAACAACATTTAGAACCAAAATGCTTTCACTAGCATGGTTATTCCAGCCTTTGTATACAACTACAACTGCGAGGTATGAAGCCTAAGAAAAGGAGATTCAGAGAAACTTCAAGTTGCGCAAAGACAAATGGAACATTGAAAGTCTCTCTACTGAACCAAATTCACAACACAAAAATGAAGATCCCAAATCTTCTTCAAAGATGTTGTAGATACTGCATTGTTAAGAAAATACAGATGGGCTATGTCTATTAACAGATGGGCTCATGACTGACAACAGATGGGCTCATGCCTGACAACGGATGGGCCCATGAATGTTAACAGATGGGCTTATATGTCAACAGATGGGCTTATATATGTCAACAGATGGCCTGACAACAAATGGGCATGAAAAGTGACATTGTAGTGGCCCAACAACTTAAATTTTCCACACGGATGTCCCCCAATGAGATAGTGTGAGTAAAGGCCTTAGTCCAATCTGTATCTGCCATTACACACTCACTCTGTCTGATTGAATACCAGGATTATATATACTTGATCATTGTTATGTGTGTTACAGTAGGAGCATGTTGCCACCAGTGCAGTTGATATCTATGCAGGAAACAAGCCAAAGCATTTATATATGGTTACCATGGTGATTTTTGGGACATTTTGTTTTGTCGGTTGGTGCTACCAATCTCATGCACAACCTTGCTTAGCCAACTTTGACAAAATGCATAGTAGATCTCAGTGTCCTTACACTTCAATCCCAAATAAGAGGGACATGTGACCTCCTTAGGGTGGGACACATCATACATTTTCAGCTAAGGTCCATCAAGCAGTTAATGCATTTAAAAAACAATTTTTGCAAATTATGTTTCAAGCTTTTTTTTTATGTTGCTGAAAGTTGCTTCAAAATAATAATAAAAAAACCTCTACAGTTGCTCTTCAATGTCAACCCTCCCATTGTGGAATCACACAGAATGAGAGAGCTGATGCCCTGTCCAATGCAGGTGGCAACTTATCCATAGCGTCTTACGATGAAGCAAAAACTATCATCCACAAATAGTACGCCTCAAAATGGAAGAAAGACATGAACAGAGCAGTAGAACTGACCCAATCCATCAGCTTCACAGACACCAGCATACCACCATCTTCCGCCTGAGAACAGGCCACTGCAGACTATTGGGTCACCTACATCGGCTAAAGATATCACACATAAGTGTCTGTCCATGTGGAACCGGAGTCCAGACCCCTGAACACATCCTATAGGACTGCCCAGTATACAGAGACCTACGATATCAAACCTGGCCAGAGGGAGCTGAGGGGACACAGAAGCTGTGGGGCTGCCACCCGGATCTGGAGAGGACTGTGGACTTCGTCCTAGCAACTACAGATCTAACATGACCAAAACGCCTGTAGAGGAAGAAGTGGTGGACACATCATACATTTTCAGATATGGTTCTTCAGACTCTTTTTTTTTAAAAATTGTTGCAAATTACGTCTTAAGTGTTTTTGTGTGTCTTGTTGAAAGTTTTAATTGAAAACATTTTATCGTACAAATAAAGTTATTGCCAAGGTTGGATATGGATCCTAGTACATAGTCCATCATATCATTGCCAAACCCTATAGACACGAGTAGGGAAGACTCGATAGTCCTGCAAGACAACTTCCTAAGAGAGACAACTCTAACCAAAAACAACTGCTGCCTTGCAGTTAGGCTGGGGACAGCCAAAGGCTAAGGAGGGCAACCCTACAGAAACGCCTGTTGAAATCGGATGCACTGAGCCACAGGCTTAACAAAATAAAACAGTGCAATGTAAATATCGCTGTAAACAGCGTACGATGAAGAAGAAGAAGGATATGGATCAAGATGCTGAGCAGCGCATGAGCTGCAAAAGCAAGCAACCCATAGCTGACTGCTAGTGTTATGGCCAGCGAACCAGAGCTGCCAAGATCCTTCTACACCTCCACGCAGTGATCTTGGATGACATGCTGTAATAGAGCAGTCTGGCTAAGGAGAAGGAATTGAAGAAGGAAGACTAACCCTGGTACTCAAAAAATGCCTGATGAAGTCGGATGTGTTGGACTGGAAGGTGCAAATATCATAGTCAAGCCGTAAACTACGAAACAATGTATTCCGTCCTCTGGACTACATTCTGCTACTTGCAAAGCCCTTTTCAAGGCTTGTAGTGGGAGATTGAGAACGAACGAAGCCAAGCCAACTCTCACTCATTTACAACCCAAGTTTTACTATCAGAGTGGCAAGCTGCTATCCAAACACAATACAGTCTGTAGGGATAAGCTGCTGCCAAAACACGGTATAGTTTGCAGATGGGCAAGTTCCAAGGGATAAGAGGGGCAAGGGATAAGTTGCTACCCAAACACAGCTTAGTTGACATGGAGAATGTGCTGCTAGAACACGGTAAAATTTACAGGAATAAGCTGCTACTAGAACACGGTACAGTTGACAGGAACAAGCTGCTACTAGAACATGGTACAGTTGACCGGAACAAGCTGCTACTAGAACACGGTACAGTTGACAGGAACAAGCTGCTACTAGAACACGGTACAGTTGACACGAACGAGCTGCTACTAGAACATGGTACAGTTGACTGGAACAAGCTGCTACTAGAACACGGTACAGTCGACAGGAACAAGCTGCTACTAGAACACGGAACAGTTGACAGGAACAAGCTGCTACTAGAACATGGTACAGTTGACCGGAACAAGCTGCTACTAGAACACGGTACAGTTGCCACACATGGACAAGCTGCTACTAGAACATGGTACAGTTGACCGGAACAAGCTGCTACTAGAACACGGTACAGTTGCCACACATGGACAAGCTGCTACTAGAACACGGTACAGTTGACCGGAACAAGCTGCTACTAGAACACGGTAGAGTTGACACACACGGACAAGCTGCTACTAGAACATGGTACAGTTGACCGGAACAAGCTGCTACTAGAACACGGTACAGTTGACAGGGACAAGATGCTACTTCACTGTCTTGTCTTTTTTTAGTGTACATGTTTTCAGAATGCTTAAAGTGTGTTTGTCTTTGCAATTAAATTGTTGTCCCTACTTTGTGAAAAAATTTATATGTTGTGGCAGAGAAGATTTTTGCAAAGGTTTATAACTTATATAGATTTTTTTTTTTTTGTCATTTAAAAAAAAATCATTTTTAGAAAGTGTGTGTCTTTATTGTTTCTGTCTGACCACAAAGCATGTCATTCTTGAAAATAGGTCAGCCCACGTGCGTGGAAGGTCGACATGAGTTGAGTGAGGAGAGGCTGATCAATTGGTTGACAGGAACATATGTCAAGGAGGCTAGACCAGTGCTGAAACATGGCGATGCTGTCTCCGTCTCTGTCAAGTTTTCATTCGTCAGGGTGGAAGATCTGGTAGTGTACCATTTCTAGCATTTGTCTAGGTGGGAGACTGTTAGTGTACCCTTTTTAGCATTTGTCTAGGTGGGAGACTGTTAGTGTACCCTTTTTAGCATTTGTCTAGGTGGGAGACTGTTAGTGTACCCTTTTTAGCATTTGTCTAGGTGGGAGACTGTTAGTGTACCATTTTTAGCATTTGTTTAGGTGAGAGACTGTTAGTGAGCCATTAATGACATATGCTGTAATGTAATAATAGCGGCAGCATATTCTTGAGTGGTGAACTTGTCGATGACCATCACACCTGGTGATGTCTTTAGGGCTGCAACATTTATTAAGGTTAGCCTGCAATGGATCACTGGACTTGGTCGAGATACCAAGAAATGAAGTGGTGGACAGACTAGCAAAAACAGGATCCTCCAAACAACAAAAGGATAGATCCTATAGCAACTACATAGTTCAAAGAATCATTAGAAACATTAGCAGAGAAATCTGGCTGAGAATCTGGGGGATGAGGACAGAGCTTTTATTGAAACTTCACGGGGAAAATAATGACGATATAAATAGACTATACAGAAGAGAATAAAGTTACATCTTTCAGTTCTGAACAGGACACACTAGAGAAAATAACTTCTTAAACAGTATGAGCCCTTAGCGCCTGACCTTGTGCAGAGACTGCTCTTATCCTGATGAAACAGTTGTTGTTATTGATCTATCAGCATCTGGGCTCTCACCCTTCGGCCCAATGCCATGAAATGGTATCTGCATGTGTTTAACAGTTGTTGTCTAGTGCCATACAAAGTGTTAAATTTATCTGGTCTCGGAGGAAGAAGCATTTTCCTAACATTGTTGAGCACTGAGCACTCAAAGAGATGATGATCAACATTTTTAAATGGGTGTGTACACAGGTGGAGCCACGTAGCGCAGTGGTTAGCGCGCTGGCTTCGCATCTGAGTGGTCCTGGGTTCATTCCCCAGTTGAGGCGGTAGTGTTTTTTCAGGCCGCAATGGCTTCCGGGTCTACTCAGCCTTAAATGGGTACCGGTTCAGTCCTGGAAGTAAAAGCGACGAGGGAGAGGAGATGGTTACCGCCCTCATATAGCCGAACCTTTGAAATGTGAGATCGCTAACACCTCACACCCGTACGGCAGTAATACTATGGGTTACTTTACTTTTCTTACACAAGTGGCACACAGGAATATGTTGTAGTTGGATTCTGTTCATAAATCCATTCATCGGGATAGGCATCAATAGTTCTTTGAGCTGCTCGTGTTAGAGTACTTGAATTTCAACTTTTGGTTGTGTCATCTATTAATTTTGTCAGTATTTCTTGTGTTTTAATGATTGTTTGTGGTGGAATATCTTTTACTACTCTGTAACTTTTGTCTTCTAAATGAAAGATGGTATCTCTCTTTGATTTAATTAACATAGTGAAGGACAGGCTTCTGTTTAATTCTGCTTTTTGGCTGCCAGTTTTCCACATGGAGTCTGTTGGGATGATCTCGTTTCATTCTGCTACTTCGCTCATAAATTTCCACATCTGTTTTACCTCTCCGCGTCTCAAGGGGTTCCAATTGTGTGTGGATTTTGCAAAAGGTCGATGTTGTTCTCATTCTTCAGTAGTGAAGCGTTAAGCACTATTTTGCACTCTGTCCAGGGATTCCAAGTTAGATTTTGAATGAAACAGTTAAACACCTATTTATTGAGTGCAAACTGCTTGCAGACACAAGGAAAAGATTCTTACAAGTGCCACCAGCAATCACTAATTCATTGAATGGCACAGTGGAACGACTGAATAATAATGTTTGCTTAGGCTTCTGAGGCCCGTTGCGTCGGTCTGGACTTCTGTCTTTTTTATATTAATGTACAATTGTATATGGTGGCTAAAAGCGCTCAGTCTTTCCGTTTTCTCTTGAATGTGATGGGAGTGTGCAAATAGTACAATGTCATCTGCATATTTCAGATCTTCTAGTGTAGAAAATAATGTCAATCTTATTCCTCTTACCATGTCCTCTGGGACCTGACACATTACCCGGTCAATGACAGGAAGAGGATGGGTGATAATGGACCTCCCTGTTGTACATCTGTTTTCACCTCAAAGAGTTTGGTCACTCTGTAAAATTTGAATGTAGCCTTTTAATGATCGCAATGATAGTATTATCTATAAACTATCCCAGTTTCTGCTGTCAAAGCTCTTTTCAAAATGTAGTCTGCATATACTAGGTTCCTTCTAATTCTTGCTTGTTCTTTCCTAAATTGTGTTATTTAGTATAGTTGATATTTTTTGGATTTCATACTTTCAACAACAGATGTCTGGCACATGTAACTAATAGTATCACATCCAGACTGCAGACCTTCACTAACAGATGTCTGTGTCACATGTAACTAATAGTATCACATCCAGACTGCAGACCTTCACTAACAGATGTCTGTGTCACATGTAACTAATAGTATCACATCCAGACTGCAGACCTTCACTAACAGATGTCTGTGTCACATGTAACTAATAGTATCACATCCAGACTGCAGACCTTCACTAACAGATGTCTGTGTCACATGTAACTAATAGTATCACATCCAGACTGCAGACCTTCACTAACAGATGTCTGTGTCACATGTAACTAATAGTATCACATCCAGACTGCAGACCTTCACTAACAGATGTCTGTGTCACATGTAACTAAGAGTATCACATCCAGACTGCAGACCTTCACTAACAGATGTCTGTGTCACATGTAACTAAGAGTATCACATCCAGACTGTAGACCTTCACTAACAGATGTCTGTGTCACATGTAACTAAGAGTATCACATCCAGACTGCAGACCTTCACTAACAGATGTCTGTGTCACATGTAACTAAGAGTATCACATCCAGACTGCAGACCTTCACTAACAGATGTCTGTGTCACATGTAACTAAGAGTATCACATCCAGACTGCAGACCTTCACTGGCAAATTTTTGTTTGGGGGTGTGGGGGGGACAAGCACAACAGACCAAGAACAGTGGACAAGAAAGCAAGGTCAGCTGAAGTTTAATGTGCAGAGCTCAAGAACACAGCCAAAACTAGCAGTCAGTGTAGAGCATCCTTTAAAGCTCTTTGTTGCAAGGGTAACCATAAAACAGCCAGTTCCTTCTTCTTCACTTTTACAACGTTTGGGTGCATAGGCAATCAACCAATCCTAATCAAGCAGAGCAGCCTCCTTACTATTTTCTCTAGTTCTTTTAAACTTCTTCCTGTTTTTCTTGATTCTGCCTCAATGTCTTATCTCCATGTTACCTGCCTCTTTTACCCTGTGGGTTTTATGATAGATTCCCTGGTAATACTGACTAAGTTAGTTAGTTTGTCTCAAATGTCATTCAACTTTGCATGCTCTTTTCAGGATGAGACCTCGGACATATTCACATCTTCATTACTTATTGTTCAGGTATAGTTAAACATATGTTTGTATTTTATGTTGTTGTACTGGTTTAATGAAAAGTTTTTTTTACAACTTTTTTTGCTTAGGTATAGTTAAATATACATTTGTGTTGTTATTGTTCCGGCATAATTGAATGCATGTTTGTATTTGTGTTATTGTTCAGGCATAATTGAATGCATGTTTGTATTTGTATTATTGTTCAGGCATAATTGAATGCATGTTTGAATGTATGATATTGTTCAGGTATAATTGAATGCATGTTTGTATTTGTGTTATTGTTCAGGTATAATTAATTGTATGTTTGTATTAGATATTGTTGTTTGGTACAGTCCTTGACTGCCCCATATATGACAGTTGTGCTAGTCCTTTGTATGACAGCTGTGATAGAATGTCATGAATGACAGCTGTGCTAAAATGTACATGTATGACTGATGTGCTAGACTGTCTACGTTATGATAGATGTGCTAGTTATTTCTATGTGTCACCGCTGTACTAGTATGTCCATGTATGACAGTTGTGGATGTATGACTATCAGACTATCATACACTACTGCGGTGGGTGCTCTCTCACAGATGTGGCATGACCCAAGACTGAAGTGGAACATGTCAGACTATGAGGGGCTGCAGACTGTTCGTCTCCCTGTGAACAAATTGTGGGTTCCTGACCTGGTCCTCTATAATGTGTAAGTTGTTAATTATTGTAAAATTGTGGGTTCCTGGCCTTTAAAAAAAAAAAAAACTTCAAGCGGGGGCTCGACTTCATTGTCTCGGGTTTTCTACCCAGTTTAGCTCTGTGTCTCTCGGCAGATGGGTACCCCATCTGTCGAGAGCATCGCACAAAGCACGAACTCCGTAGCTCAAGCGATGAACCCAGATATCTCCGGAAATAATTGACATCATGTACCGACCGTCGCAGCTTGAAATCGAACCCCGATCGTCTGAACACGAGGCAAACGGCTTGACCACTTAGCCACAGAGACCCCCTAGTTCCTGGCCTGGTCCTCTATAATGTGTAAGTTGTTTATTATTGTCAAATTGTGGGTTCCTGGCCTGGTTCTCTATAATGTGTAAGTTGTTTGTTTTTGCAAGCTGAAGAAGAGAAAATGACAACAGTCAGTACAGGTGGAGATTAAGCAAAGAAGGTTCTCCTCCATCCGAGCCCCAGGAACTCTTGTTCTGGTTTCATATATGTAGAGCTTTCAGTCAACCTAGAAGGTTAAAATTGATATGAGAACTGTAGCAATCAGCCTAATGGACATATACTGGATTGGAACCAGCATAGGTAGAGATATTAATATTAACAAGGACTGCAGGAAAGATCGATGGTGGTATTTGGTCCGACAACAGAAGTCATTTTGCTCTTGAAAACTGTTTGGTACTCCTTGTGGGAAGCCTTGCATTGTTTCAACACCTTCTTTACCTTTGTATGAGTCGTTTTAAATTTATTTAGTCTCTTTTTACATCCTCTCATTCATTATTTCCCGAATTATGTTTTTATCCTCCCATTGTCATGTTTACTTTCTGTGTCTCATTCATTTGCACCTATTTCAAGTTCAAGCATTTATCCAGCAATATCTTCATTATTGGAAGGACTTTGTTTTACTCATTTCTTTACTTTTTGATAGTTTTTTTAAACTTAAATAAAACCCATGAAGCTTCTTGAACTAGTGTTTTCTGCGCTGTGTTCGTTTTGTCTGGTTCTTGATAAAGTCTCAATTGCCTGAAACCTTAACCATTGTATGTTATTTTTCTTTTGTTCAAATTGCATTTCAATCTCAGATAGAGATGAGGGAGGATGACAACAGCAGTCAGATATAACATAAGACATAACTTAACATAAGACATAACTTAACATCAGACATAACTTAACATCAGACATAACGTCTTTATACTTGTTTAGAAGACTCTAACAGAGTCTGTATATAACAAGTTTCTTGGAGGGTGGTATTTACTGATGTGAGAGTCCATCTTAATAGTAGACTCAAACACTAGAGCTAAGTATACCCACAGCCAGTTAGGTGCTGCTGCTGTTGTCCATGCCGCAATGCCATACTCAAGAACTGGTCTCACTCTTCCAGTGTACAGTTTCTTTAGTATACTTTCGTCTGCTCCCCAGCTTGTGCCAGCAAGTTTCCTCATGATTGCCATTCTTTCTCTGGCTCTCAATCGGTTTCTCTCGATCTGACTTTTCCATGTCATGCGCCGATCAAATGTGACGCCCAGGTAGTTTGGGTTGTCGTTTGGCTGCAGGCATTTGCCGTTCAGACTTAATTTGGTGTTTTGGGGTTTGTTTGATAGCGAGAATATTGTACATGTTGTTTTTTCCTCATTTATTTTGACCAGCCATGAGTTAGCCCACTCTTCCAGCGATGTTAGGGCCTGCTGCATCTGATTTCTTGTAATGGTGAGATTCTTTTCAGAGGTCCACATAGCCAGATCGTCTGCAAACATTGAGCTATGGACTCTTCTTGGTATATTCACTGTTATATCATTTATAAACACCAGGAAGAGTATGGGTGACAGTACTCCCCCTTGGGGTACTTCCTGCTCAAGTGTCATCTTTTTGCTCATCTGCCCTTGTACTTGAACTCTGACTTCTGTTTTTGAGGTAGTGGTTGATCCATTTGTACATTTTCCCACAAACTTCACTTCTTCTTAGCTTTGACTCTAAGTCCCTCTTTCCAGACTTTGTCAAATGCCTTTTCCAGGTCCACCCAAACCGCTACTGTGTGTTATTGCTCCTGGTAGGCATCTTCTATTTCCTGTGCTATGAGGATGACCTGATCCTCAGTGGATCTGTGCTGTCTAAAGCCTGCTTGCTGTGGAATTAGTATGCGTTTTTCTTCCAGATGCCACATCAGTCTGATGTTTATCATACGTTCCATCAGTTTGCCGACACAGCTCAGTAGGCTGATAGGCCTGTATCCATTTGGATCTGTTTTGTCTTTTCCTTTCTTTGGTACTGGTACAATTACTGCGTCTTTCCATGCCTGGGGTACAATATCCCTTTTCCAGCTTTGGTTCATGACTGATAGCAGTTTCCTCTTTGCTGTTTGGCCCAGCCCCATCAGCATTTCGTTTGTTATCCCGTCTTTTCCGGGAGATTTCCTTTTCTTTAACGTTCTCATGTCCTCTTCAATTTCGTTCATTGTTAATTTGGCCATCATATGCTCTTCTGGTGCCATATTGATGTTATCGTGCCCCTTTTGTTCTTCACTAATGTCTGTATGCCTATCTGCAGGGACATCTGTGGTTTGCTCTGGCATAGTGTTCAACAAAGGCTTTTTGCGGCTTTTTTTCCAGTGAGCAAGTTTTTGCCCTGCTTGATGATAATTTGTTTGTTTGATGGAGTTTCGTCATTCATGGCTCTGACTAGCTTCCATAGTTTGTTCCCTTCTTTGTTGAGGCTTTCTGTTTTGTTTTTCCAGCTTTCTCTTGCTGTTTGGTTTAGAGTGTATTTGTATTTCGCCGTGGCGGCTTTGAGGGCGATATTTGCCTCCATAGATTGTTCTCGCTCTGGAATGTTCCTAGCATTTGTGACTGCGTCTTCCGCTTTCTGTAACTCATCATTCCAGTAGGGCTTATAATTTTTCCTTGCCCCTCTTGGGATGGTTTCAGTGGCAGCTTGCATTATTGCTTTGCTTAGGCTTTCCACCATGGGCTTCATTTTGTTGTTCCGTGTGTTGATGGTTTCACACAGCCCATCTGTCAGGCTTGCAAATCTGTCCCAGTCGGCTCGTTTGTAATTCCAACGTGGGAGCGGTTTTGTTTCCTGTGGGCCTACTTCCATATCAATTTCTAGCCTAATTGGCCTGTGGTCGCTGCTTGCCGATTGGTTTAGCACCTGACGGTCTATTTTATGGTGCATATCCACTGTGGAGAAGGCCAAATCTGGAGTAGAGGTGGTATGCCATGTTCTAGAATAGAAGCTAGGGCTATCCTCCGGCCTATTGATTAGATAGAGATTTCTGTCTGTCTATCTCCCAATCTTCCACTTCGTCACCTCTGCTGTCTGTGTCCGAGTATCCCCATCTCTCCGAGTGGCTGTTGAAGTCTCCAACTACTATGCAGTTGGAGTCTTTGACTTCCATACTCGAGAGCGATAGGTCTTTATTTGGTGGTCCGTACAGATTGAAGATGCGGATCTTCGTCCATTGAGCCATTATGTCAACTACTACAATTTCTACTTGTCCGGTGTGATTGACAGATACCGTGCTTCTCGGTATGCAGTTACGGGTCAGTATCAGAACCCCTCCTTTGTGACCTTCTCTATCCAGGCGGAAGGCCTGGTATCCTCTAATTGAGAATTTATGGTTGCTGTTGAGGTGCGTTTCTTGGATACATGCCACGTCAATCTTACCTTCATGCAAGTGATGTGTAAGGGAAAGCTTTTTGTTAATGACTCCCTCCGCATTCCACTGTAGTATTTTGAGGGTCTTGTATTTTTGGTCAATAGAAATTGCCCCATAGCCATGTGCCTCGACTCCACAACACATGGGTGGGTGACCACCAGTAGTCAAGGGTGGGCCCCTTCGAGGCGTGAGGCCCGGCACTCTCGCTGCCTGGCGGGACTCCGCAGGATGAGCGCCATACTTTTTTCTGATCGGTTGTACTGTTATCATACTGCGATTTACGTTGCACTGTTTCGTTAAGCCTGTGGCCCAGTGCATCCAATTTCAACAGGCGTTTCTGTAGGGATGCCCTCCTTAACCTTTGGCTGTCCCCACCCTATCTGCAAGGCAGCAGTTGTTTGTGATCAGAGTTGTCTCTCTTATGGAAGTTGTTATACAGGACTAACGAGTCTTCACTACTCGTGTCTATAGAGTGCGGTGATGATATATGATATGGACTATGTACTGGTTTGTACTAACTCGGAAGAGAGGCAGTCCAGTGTGTCTGTATCCCAGGATCGTCACGTCCTGCCAGAAACGTAGCATATACATGTGAGTTGAGGTATCTCCTTGCTCCCCTTTAGTATTCTCGGCTCATCTGCAGTGATGGTACGCCTAGCATTCCCCGCCACCTGGGAGGTTGACACAATAGGGCAGATGTGCAATGTCCGCTAGCCTGCATCTCTTCTGCGTCCATTGGTATGGCTGATAGCATACAGAGGTAGAGATAGAGGCAGAAGTGCATTTAACCAGGGGACAAGCCTGGTAATGTCACGGAGATGTTGTTCGCCTGGTGTGCGGACATATCTCATGGTCATGGGTTGAGTCTCGACAGTTCACGGTGAGGTGGCTGCTCTACTGTTTTCGATACCCCGACCAAGAACTAAGTCTTTTGTTGGTGGTTTCGCACCCGATCGCCGTATGCGGTGAATATCGAGCAGCTACCCGCCCGCTTTGATCGGCGGATGGCAGAGACCTCTTTCTGCGGCTTGACCGGCTAGAGCTGGGGCGCGAGCCCCAGGTCCCGACCATATCGAAGCCTCCCATCGCAGTGGTGTTGAGATTTTTGGCGGGATTCGGGCTTAGAGGCGTTTGGCCGTAATCCCTCACATTGTAGCCTCGCACCATTGGCTTATCAGCCTGGTACGTGAACCAAAATGTCTCAGGCTCCTCTCGAATTGAGCAGGATTACCGTTGCAACGCCCTGTCATTAGTAGGGTAAAACTGACCCATCTTCCGAGGGTCTATTACCAGCACCCGTTCACTATTAGACCGGACGAATTACTAGAGGGCTTTTTGTTTGTCAATGACCAGGTATCTGGAACCTGCGGTTTCTGCGGGGTTAAAACAAGATTACCGTAGCACTCTTTTATTAAAAGGTTAAAAAGCTGACCTGTCTTCCGTGGGTCTAATACCAGCACACGTTCACTATTAGACCCAACGAAAGTGCCCTCGATTTGTCAGTCATTCTACAGTATTGGCGTATTGAGTCAAATTAGGCCGCAGTTTCCACTCCTGGTGGTGCCCTTCCGTCAATTCCTTTATCGAACACTGGATGCGAGACAGTCAAGCAACCGAGAGCATAGCCCCAGATTTTCGAGGGTCTAATTCTAGCAACCGTTCCATTTTGGACCCAACGAAAGTGCTCTCGGCCTGTCGATCATTTCAGTGTTTGGCCGTGTTGAGTCAAATTAAGCCGCAGGCTCCACTCCTGGTGGTGCCCTTCCGTCAATTCCTTTAAGTTTCAGCTTTGCAACCATACTTCCCCCGGAACCCAAACACTTTGGTTTCCAGGAAGCTGCCCGCAGAGTCATCGAAGCAACTCCTGCGGATTGCTATTCGGCATCGCTTATGGTCAGAACTACGACGGTATCTGATCGTCTCGCGCCTCTGACTTTCGTTCTTGATTAATGAAAACATTCTTGACAAATGCTTTCGCAGTAGCTCGTCTTGCGGCGATCCAAGAATTTCACCTCTAACGCCGCAATACGAATGCCCCCGTTTGTCCCTATTAATCATTACCTCCAGTTCCGAAAACCAACAAAATAGAACCGAGGTCCTATTCCATTATTCCATGCACCATTATTCAGACAGCCGAGGCCTGCTTTGAACACTCTAATTTTTTCAAAGTAAACGCGCCGGCCACCCGGGACGCTCAGCGAAGAGCACCCGCGGGAGAGAGCCGACAGACGGTAGGGCAGGAGAGTTCGATCTCACTACCCAGAAATCGTGGGATTTTTACCAGAAGATCCAAGTGAAAAAAATCACAAGTCTCCACCATGATTCAAACACGCGATCAATGGAACCCGAGGCAGACACCTTCCCTTGAGACCACTGAGTCCCACATGTTGTGTTTGCACCTGACTGGTGAGTCATTAGGTGACTGTTTGGTCCAATTCTAGCATAGAACCCCCTTCCGCATATATAACATATACGGTCAGCGTTGGTCATGTGTGTTTTTAATGAGATGAGATGTAAAAGAATGGTGACTTCTCTGAATATGTCATCTGCTCATGATAGAGGAATGTGTTACATAAACTTGCATTTGGTTATCTATATGTTCCATGAGAATGGTGACTTCTCTGAATATGTCATCTGCTCATGATAGAGGAATGTATTACATAAACTTGCATTTGGTTATCTATATGTTCTATGTTGTGTTCTTTACTTGTGGGCTTTATATTAGTCACTAATAACTGGCATTGTAATCTCACCCCACAAAGGGCTTACAAGACACCCTCACAGCCACTGTATGAGGAGATTGCCACTGTGACTTCTGACGGTAGTGTTGTATGGGTGACCATGCAAACTGTGTTCAGTACATGCCCAACCGACCTCACAGACTTTCCCTACGATGTGCAGACCTGCAACTTGATCTTTGGCTCTTGGATGCACACTAGCTTGGAGATGAATGTCACAGTGAGAACTATTTTTGTTTTTATCCCTTTACACAAATTAGTAAATATATCCTCTACTCTGAAGCACATGGAGATAACTTTTCCACATACATAAACCATTAACAAAATTAAATATATTAATACATTTAAAAATACAAATGACATGTTTAGCTACTGGATTAAAAAAATACTCTGTAGCCAGATTAATTTATGTTTACATTTTTCAACTAAAGGTGTATCTATAATTTCAGCTGTCATCATCATGTAGCATGTCCATTATAGAACACCGCTCCCATCACAGTCTGTCTGAAAGTAACTCTTGCCCTTGCCAAAACTCTAGCCTCCGCCACAGTCATACCTAGGCATTCCTGGATATTTTGGAACCATCATCTTAGTCTACCCCTCCCTCTTTTGCCTGGCACCATACCTTCCATCACTGTTCCCTCAAGACCGTTGTGTCTCTTGATGTGACCAAAGTATTTACATTTTCTGGCCATAATGGAATTGATAAACCAGTTCTCCTCTATGCTCAACTCTTGCCGAATGTCTACATTTGTCTTTTTCTCCATCCAGGATATTCTGAGGATCTTTCTGTAACATTTTGACTCGAAGGATTTGATTCATTGTCTAGAAGTTTTGGTAATCGTCCGTGATTCGCAGCCATAAGCTGCCACAGGAAAAAGGAGCGGCTGTCAAGACTTTTACTTTTGTCGTTTTGTTGGTGCTCTGCCATAATTTCTTCAGGCTGTTCAGTCTCTGCATTGCCATGGCAATTCTTCTGATTTCTTTCGAGCAGTCAATTCTGGAGCCCAGATATTTAAAATGCGTGACCTGATCTATTTCCTCACCATCTACTGTAAATTTATGCTGACATTGTGTTTTGTAGTGGTTATTATCTGTTTTGTTTATGTTTATAAACAGGTTTTGATCTTTACTGTGTCCATTTACAGCTGAAATTAGTTGCACTAGCCCTTCTGCACTTCTTGATAGTATCACTGTGTCATCTACGTGTCGTAACTCTGGAATGTCGTACCCGCCAATCATAAATGTATCAAACCTTTCCATGTTCTTGGTCTCTCTAACATTTCTCATTATACATTCCACATAGATGTTATATAGATAAGGTGAGAGGATACACCCGTCTTACTCTCTTTTGTACTGCGAACCATCCTGATGTTTGCCCAGATACTCGTACAGCGGCTTGTTGATCTTGGTATAATGTTTCAATGAGATGTATAATGTGCACAGGAAACCCCATTTCCTTCATGATGTTCCACAGATTTTGATGTTTTACTGTATCGAAGGCCTTGGTGTAATCAATGAAACATGTGTACAGGTCTACATTAAACTCTCTACATTTTTCGTAGATATTCCTCATATTGAATATGTTCGCTCTTCGCTGAGCGTCCTGGGTGGCCGGCGCGTTTACTTTGAAAAAATTAGAGTGTTCAAAGCAGGCCTCGGCTGCCTGAATAATGGTGCATGGAATAATGGAATAGGACCTCGGTTCTATTTTGTTGGTTTTCGGAACTGGAGGTAATGATTAACAGGGACAAACGGGGGCATTCGTATTGCGGCGTTAGAGGTGAAATTCTTGGATCGCCGCAAGACGAGCTACTGCGAAAGCATTTGTCAAGAATGTTTTCATTAATCAAGAACGAAAGTCAGAGGCGCGAAGACGATCAGATACCGTCGTAGTTCTGACCATAAACGATGCCGACTAGCGATCCGCAGGAGTTGCTTCGATGACTCTGCGGGCAGCTTCCGGGAAACCAAAGTGTTTGGGTTCCGGGGGAAGTATGGTTGCAAAGCTGAAACTTAAAGGAATTGACGGAAGGGCACCACCAGGAGTGGAGCCTGCGGCTTAATTTGACTCAACACGGGCAACACTGAAATGATTGACATGCCGAGACCACTCTTCTGGAGTCTAATATGGAACTGGTGCTGGACTTAGACCCCCAGAAATCTGGGGTTATGTCCCCTGTGGCTCGGTTTTGTCTGCATCCAGTGTTTGATAAAGGAATTGACGGAAGAGCACTATCAGGAGTGGAGCCTGAGACCTAAGTTAACTTACCACGCCAATACTGCAGAATGACTATCAAAAAGTACACCTTAGTGGGGTCTAATAGAGAACATGTGCTGGAATTAGACCCTCGAAAATCTTTGGGGCTACCCTTTAAGAAACTTGATTGTCTCGCTAAGGGAATTGACGGAAGGGCACCACCAGGTGTGGAACCTGCGGCTTAATTTGACTGAACACGCCAATACTGTAGAACAACTGACAAATTGAGAGCACTGCCGTTTGGGTCTAATAATGAACGTACGCTGGTATTAGACTCACGGACGACAAGTCAGCTCAAATGAAAGAACGCTACGGAAATCGTGTTTAACTCTGCAGATTTCAAATACCTGGTCATTGACAAACAAAAGCCCTCAATAAATTCGTCTGACAAAATAGTGAACGGGTGCTGGAAATAGATCTGAAGACAGGTCAGTTTTACCCTACAAATGACAGGGCGTTGCTACGGAAAACCAGCTCAAATCGAGAGGAGCCGCAGACACTTTGGTTCACGTACCAGGCTGATAAGCCAAGGGCGCGAGGCTACCATGTGGGGGATTACGGCCGAACCCTTGAAAGCCGCAATCCCGCCCAAAATCTCAGCACCACTGCAATGGGAGGCTCCTACATGCTCGGGACCTGGGGCTTGCGCCCCAGCCCTATCAGGTAGAGCCACAGTAAGAGGTCCTTGCCGCCCGCAAATCAAAGCGGGCGGAAAACTGCTTGATACTCACCCTATACGGCGATGGGGTGCGAAAAACACCAACCAAAGACTTAGAACCTGGTCGGGGTGTCGAAAACAGTAGAGCAGCCACCACACTGTGAACTGTCAAGACTCAACCACTGACCATGAGAGTTGTCCGCACACCAGGCGATCAACATCTCTGTGACATTACCAGGCTTGTCCTCTGGCTAAATGCACTCCGGTTACGATATCTACCTCTGTACGTTATCAGCCATAACTATCATGCTGGACGCAGAAGAGATGCAGACCAGCGGACATTGCACACCTGCCCCACTGTGTCAACACCCCAGGTGGCGGGGAATGCTAGGCGTACCATCCCTGCATAGAAGCCAAGAAAATAAAGGGAAAAAGAGATACCCCACTCACATGCAAATGCTACGTTTCTGGCAGGACGTGACGATCCTGGGATACAGACACACTGGACTGCCTCTCTTCCGGGTAAACCAGTCCATCTCATATATCACATACCATCATTGCACCCTATAGACACGAGTAGTGAAGACTCGATAGTCTGGTAAGACAACTTCCATAGGAGAGAAAACTCTGATCGTAAACAACTGCTGCCTTGCAGATAGGCTGGGGACAGCCAAAGGCTAAGGAGGGCATCCCTACAGAAACGCCTGTTGAAATCGGATGCACGGGGCCGCAAGCCTAACAAAACAGTGCAACGTAAATCACAGTATGATGGCAGCACAACCTATTCGAAAAACGTATGGCGCTCATCCTGAGGAGACCCGCCAGGCAGCGATAGCGCCGGGCCCCACGCCTCGAAGGGGCCCACCCTTGGCTACTGGTGGTCACCCACCCATGTGTCGTGGAGTCAAGGCACATGGCTATGGGGAAACGACTATTGGCCAAAACTTCAAGACCCTCAGAATATTACAGTGGAATGCGGAGGGAGTCATTAACAAAAAACTTTCCCTAACACATCACCTGCATGAAGGTAAGATTGACGTGGCATGTATCCAGGAAACGCACCTCAACAATAACCATAAATTCTCAATCAGAGGATACCAGACTTTCCGTCTAGATAGAGAAGGCCACAAAGGAGGGGTCCTGATACTGACCAGAAACAGCATACCGAGTAGCGCGGTACCTGTCAATCACACCGGACAAGCAGAAATTGTAGGAGTTGACATAATGGCTCAAGAGACGAAGCTCCGCATTTTCAATCTGTACGGACCACCAAACAGAGACCTATCGCTCTCGAGTATGGAGGTCAGAGACTCCAACTGCATAGTGGTTGGAGATTTCAACAGCCACTCGGAGAGATGGGGATACTCTGACACAGACAGCAGAGGTGACGAAGTGGAAGATTGGGAGATAGATGCAAATCTCTCCCTAATCAATAGGCCGGAGGATAGCCCTAGCTTCTATTCAAGAACATGGCATACCACCTCGACTCCAGATTTGGCCTTCTCCACACAGGACATACACTATAAAATAGACCGCCAGGTGCTAAACCAACTGGCAGGTAGCGACCACAGGCCGATCAGGCTAACCATTGACATGGAAGTAGGCCCACAGGAAACAAAACCGCTCCCACGTTGGAATTACAAACGAGCCGACTGGGACAGATTTGCAATCCTGACAGATGGGCTGTGTGAAACCATCAACACACGAAACACCAAAATGAAGCCCATGGTAGAGAGCCTAAGCAAGGCAATAATGCAAGCCGCCACTGAAACCATCCCAAGAGGAGCTAGGAAAAACTATAAGCCCTACTGGAATGATGAGTTACAGAAAGTGGAAGATGCAGTAACAAATGCTAGAAACATGGCAGAACGAGAAAAATCCGTGGAGGCAAACATCGCCCTCAAAGCCGCCGCGGCGAAGTACAAACACACTCTCAAGCAAACAGCAAGAGAAAGTTGGAAAAATAAAACGGAAAGTTTAAACCTGGACAAAGAAGGGAACAAGCTATGGAAGCTAGTCAGAGCCATGAACGACGAAACCCCGTCAAATAAACAAATTACTATCAAGCAAGGCGAGAACTTGATCACAGGTAAGAAAGCCGCAAACGCCTTTGTCGATCACTATGCCAGAGCAAACCACATCGAGGTCCCTGCAGATAAGCATACAGACATTAGCGAAGAGCTAAAGGGGCACGAAAACAAAAATACGGCTCCTGAAGAGCACATGATGGCCAAACTAACAATGCGCGAAATGGAAGAGGCTATGAGAACACTAAAGAGAAGGAAATCTCCCGGAAAAGACGGGATAACAAACGAAATGCTGATGGGGCTGGGCCAAACAGCGAAGGAAAAACTACTGTCAGTCCTGAACCAAAGCTGGAAAAGGGGTATTGTACCCCAGGCATGGAAAGATGCAATACTGGTACCAGTACCAAAAACAGGAAAGGACAAAACAGATCCGAATGGATACAGGCCCATAAGCCTACTGAGCTGTGTCGGCAAGCTGATGGAACGGATGATAAACACCAGACTGATGTGGCATCTGGAAGAAAAACGAATACTAATTCCACAGCAAGCCGGCTTTAGACAGCACAGATCCACTGAGGACCAGGTCATCCTCATAGCCCAGGAGATAGAAGATGCCTACCAGGCACAGAAACACACAGTAGCTGTTTGGGTGGATCTGGAAAAGGCATTTGACAAAGTCTGGAAGGATGGACTTAGAGTCAAGCTAAGAAGAAGTGATGTTTGTGGGAAGATGTACAAGTGGATCAACCACTACCTCAAACAAAGAACGGCCAGAGTCCAAGTACAAGGGCAGATGAGCAAAAAGGTGACACTCGAGCAGGGAGTACCCCAAGGGGGAGTACTGTCACCCACACTCTTCCTGGTATATATAAACGATATTACAGAGAATATACCAAGAAGAGTCCATAGCTCAATGTTTGCAGACGATCTGGCTATGTGGACCTCTGAAAAGAATCTCACCATAGCAAGAAATCGGATGCAAACGGCCCTAACATCGCTGGAAGAGTGGGCGAACTCATGGCTGGTCAAAATAAACGAGGAGAAAACCACGTGCACAATATTCTCGCTCTCATTAAAACCCCAAAGTACCAAACTAAGCCTAAATGGCAAAATCCTGCAGCCAAACGACAACCCAACCTATCTGGGAGTCACATTTGATCGGCGCATGACATGGAAAAGTCAGATTGAGAGAAACCGAATGAAAGCCAGAGAAAGAATGGCGATCATGAGGAAACTTGCTGGCACAAGCTGGGGAGCAGACGAAGGCATACTAAAGAAACTGTACACTGGAAGAGTGAGACCAGTTCTCGAGTATGGCATCGCGGCTTGGACAACAGCAGCGAAGGCGAACTTCGATAAAGTTAACAAACTTCAAAACCAAGCTATGAGAATCATAACTGGTGGCATGAAGTCAACGCCAATTGTAGAACTTGAAAAGATTACAAAACTGCAATCCATGACCGACAGAAGAGACTGCAGAGCCCAGCTGCAGTCAGAGAAACTCCGAAGACTGACGGACCATCCAATGTACCAGAGGCTAAACAATTTGGGAACTGGAAAACTAAAGCGGAGAAACTTTGCAGAAATAGCCAAAGCAAAGATGCACGAAGATCCCATAAACGCACTAACAACACCAAAACCCATCACTACTGTACGAAAACCTACTTGGAGGCAGGATATATTTCCAGAGGTGGTAGAAAATATACCAGGTATTGCAAACAAAAACTGCCAGACCGAAAAAGAAAGGAGAGATACTACCCTAAGCTTCATAACGAAAAGCTACCCAAGCATGGAATGGACCCATGCATACACCGACGGCTCTGTAACAAACACTACACAGAACGGAGGGGCAGGAGCATTCCTGAACCTACCAAATGGCAGAAAAATAACACTGTCATTCGCTACTGGTAAGTACACGAGCAATTTCAGAGCAGAGGCAGAGGCACTGAGGGCGGCAGTGGAAGAAATGGTAACACACAGTGAAAATGAGAGCCATATAGTCCTGCTGACAGATGCTCTCGAAGTAGTCACAGCGCTAAAAAGCCAGAAAAACACTGAGCTTAATGACTTAAGAGCAGCACTCTGCAAACTGTGCCAACAGTCCGCACCAAAAAGGGTAGTGGTACAGTGGGTTCCGTCACACTGCAACATCCAAGGCAACGAGGAGGCAGACAGACTGGCAAAAGAAGGTGCAAGGCTACCACAAATAGATACCAGTATGACGTACGAAGAGTCAAAACGGCTTATCAAAGCCAGGTACATGTCCAAATGGGAAACCGAACATACTGGTTACACCAAAAACGATGCCTATTACCAGTTGAACCGAAGAGAGCAGGTCGTTGTCTTCAGACTTCGCACTGGCCACAACAGACTGAGGTACCACCTCTTCAACAAATTGAAGATAGGGTGTACCGACGAATGCCCGTGCGGTACTGGTAAAATGACCACTGAACATCTGCTGCAGAACTGCCCGACATACGAGGATCAGAGAGAGCAGATGTGGCCATTGCCAGTGGAACTGCAAGACAAGCTCTATGGTAGTGGCGAGAGTCTCAGGATGACCGCCGCTTTTTTCGAGAAAATAATGGTTACTGTCTGACTGTGTACGCAGAAGAAGAAGAAGAAGAATATGTGGTACCTGGTCCCTCTGTCTTTTCTAAAACTTGCTTGGACCACGTGAATTTCAGCTGTAGTTTACTCAACTGTCAATAGATTTTTTAAAATTATAGATAATTTTAAAGATAAATAAATCATTACCACTCTGAACTTAACAAATATGCAATTTCCCCTACTTAATTTATTTTTCAGCGCGTAACGTTTTTCTATGTTGTTGACTGTATCTTTTTTTTGTTGTTGTATAGATATGATTTGTTTGTGTGTAGAGACATAAATGAATAAAGAACTTGTTATTCATATTGTTTTTGTTGTTGGTCTTATTGTTTTTGTTGTGTGCATGTTAGTTTCTGAAATACAAGAATATTTAAGGTGTAAAGGAAAAACGGCAACAACATTTAGATTGACCAATTTTGGAGGTAATCAGGACCTTCGCAATTTGAAAATCATCACAGAACACTGATAGTGTTTCAACTATCAGTCTCGCTATCAGAATCTCTATCATGTGTACATTTTTGGTCCAATAACATTGATGTCTTTTCAGAACCACTTTCTTCATCACTACTTGGATGTCTGCCATTATTCAAGCACATTATTAATATCCTGTAGCCATTCTACGAAATGGCAAAAGTTTAGATTTTCTCCCATTGAAGACACTAAAACTTTTTGAAAATTGTAAATGTCCTTATAGATCTGCTATAATTGCCATTTTTGCCTCAGCTGAAAGTATGATATCCGTTGAGGTTGTTAAAAACATCAGCACTTAGTTTTGTTCAAACATTGATTCTCTTTATTAGTTCTACAGGGTATTTCCCTTCCTTGAATCTTGCTTGTTGGGGTCGTACGCATGTAAAGTAAAAGTACTTGGCTGTTTTGAACCGAGCTAGGGCAAAAATGGTTAAATTGGAGGATGGTTATTGCTAGTCCTACCATGTGACTAGAAGGCCTGGCATGCACTCACTTGACCATTTCTCTTCTACCATGTAGAGTAAAGGTTTCCTTTATTTTGTCTTTCTGTTATTAGTTTCTATAGGATTGAGTAGCCAACTGCTAGACCAACCTTCCTTAGTTGTCTCTTATGCCTCCTTGCTTCCATGTCAGGTCCTGGTAACACACAGGGCTACTATAGGGGAAGTAATGCACTTATCTCTCAAAAATGGAAAGCATGAAATAGGGAGTTTTAAATCCCACAAGTTTTAAGCAACCCCTGGCCAATGGACCTGTAGGTGCCGTGTCCATGCTGTGCATGTAAGACAGCTTTTGGCAGTTGAGAATCTCAAAGAGCTGCCTGTTATCCACTGTCTAGGCAATAACGTTAGGAAATAATTGAATTCCTACGCACTCTGCATGGCCGGGAGTAAACCAAAGAAAAAAATAAGAATCTGCGTACTGTGCTATCTCCAGTCATAAACACTAGCATGTCTTGTCACTGGACCAAGGTAGCTCAGTATGATAGCGCACGCAAATATTCCTCGCTTAAATCAAATAAAAGTGAAAGTCACAGAGCTTGGATGATTGCAATAAGGCAACTGATTATGGTAAAACACAGATGACAGCAAATGTAACATAGAGTGTAACACAGGACTATATCAAACTTATAGTCTTCTCTTCACTCCCTATGAAGTAGAGGGCAACATCTGCAGCTAGCTTTCTCAATAGGAAGCCGGTGCCAGAGTACTTAAGTGCACTCTTGCAGTGGAGGCTGCTACTGTTATGTATAATATAATAAGACCCTATATATGCTCTCACATCTTTCGTATAATATAATAAGACCCTATATATGCTCTCATATCTTTCGTATAATATAATAAGACCCTATATATGCTCTCATATCTTTCGTATAATATAATAAGACCCTATATATGCTCTCATATCTTTCGTATAATATAATAAGACCCTATATATGCTCTCATATCTTTCGTATAATATAATAAGACCCTATATATGCTCTCATATCTTTCGTATAATATAATAAGACCCTATATATGCTCTCATATCTTTCGTATAATATAATAAGACCCTATATATGCTCTCATATCTTTCGTATAATATAATAAGACCCTATATATGCTCTCATATCTTTCGTATAATATAATAAGACCCTATATATGCTCTCATATCTTTCGTATAATATAATAAGACCCTATATATGCTCTCACATCTTTCGTATAATATAATAAGACCCTATATATGTCTCATATCTTTCGTATAATATAATAAGACCCTATATATGCTCTCATATCTTTCGTATAATATAATAAGACCCTATATATGCTCTTATATCTTTCACCATTTTTTTTTATATACACTCTCTGCAATATCTCAACCAGTTCATATCCAACAAGTCAGAGATGGATGTGGTCCTGAGTGAAGAGGATACCTCCTACCCTGTCCACCAACATCCTCAGTGGGAGCTTGTGGACAATAAAGCCTGGGCCAAGCTGACGCTCACAAAGTACAAATGTTGTCAGCAGCCGTTCACTCTCATCACCATCTCAGTAGAGCTGCGACGGAAGCCACAGTTTTACCACCACCTAACTGTTGGACCTGCGGCTATCATGGGATTCCTGGTGCCTGTTATATATTTGGTGCCAGCTAGCAGCCACAACAAGACCATTTTTGGTGAGTTTTGTTAGATGCATCTCTACTGTATTGATCATTTGCCAATTTGCTTACACAGAGGTGTTAGACTTGATTAGTCCAGTACGTCAGAGGATGCTCTAATAGAGCTGTTAATAGATGCCAAGTGTAATCTCTTGTTTGTTTCCTAATGTCTAGGTCTGCTGTTGCTGCTGTGTCTCATGATGTTGATGACCATTCTCCAGCAAGCAATCCCGTTCAGCCATGGGTCACTGCCAAAAATTTGTGAGTCTCTTATAATTGAGCTTCCTTACCATGTTCTTCAGGTTGTGTTGGGGAAGGGCTCATGACACCAGCAACATGTGTTGTTAGTGGAAGGATATGAGAAGGTGATGATTGGTGGAAGGTCGCGTGACGGAGTCACATGTAGGGAATAGTTTGGAGAGTGAGTGGTAGTCTGTGGGGGGTGATAATGATGGTCTGGAGAGTGAAGGGGTAGTTTGTGGAAAGTAAGGGGTGGAGAGTGCAGTGATTATCTGTGGAGAGTGAGGGGTGGTCTGTGGGGAGTGCAGTGATTATATGTGGAGAGTGAGGGGCGGTCTGGTCTGTAGGGAGTCAGAGAATAGTCTGTGGAGAGTGAGGGGTAGTCTGAAGGGAGTGAGGTGGTTATCTGTGGAGAGTGAGGTGTGATCTGTAGAGAGTGAGTGGTAGTCTGAAGGGAGTGAGGTGATTATCTGTGGAGAGTGAGGTGTGATATGTAGAGAGTGAGTGGTAGTCTGAAGGGAGTGAGGTGATTATCTGTGGAGAGTGAGGGGTGGTCTGGTCTGTAGGGAGTCAGAGAATAGTCTGTGGAGAGTGAGGGGTAGTCTGAAGGGAGTGAGGTGGTTATCTGTGAAGAGTGAGGTGTGATCTGTAGAGAGTGAGTGGTAGTCTGAAAGAAGTGAGGTGATTATCTGTGGAGAGTGAGGGGTGGTCTGGTCTGTAGGGAGTCAGAGAATAGTCTGGAGAGTGAGGGGTAGTCTGAAGGGAGTGAGGGGGTGATCTGTAGAGAGTGAGTGGTAGTCTGAAGGGAGTGGGGTGGTTATCTATGGAGAGCGAGGGGTGATCTATAGAGAGTGAGGGGTGATCTGTGGAGAGTTAGGGGTGATCTGTAGAGAGTGAGTGGTAGTCTGAAGGGAGTGAGGGGGTTATCTGTGGAGAGTGAGGGGTGATCTGTAGAGAGTGAGGGTAGTCTGAAGGGAGGGAGGTGATTATCTGTGGATAGTTAGGGGTGATCTGTAGAGAGTGAGTGGTAGTCTGAAGGGAGGGAGGTGATTATCTGTGGAGAGTTAGGGGTGATCTGTAGAGAGTGAGTGGTAGTCTGAAGGGAGGGAGGTGATTATCTGTGGAGAGTTAGGGGTGATCTGTAGAGAGTGAGTGGTAGTCTGAAGGGAGTGAGATGATTATCTGTGGAGAGTGAGGGGTGATCTGTAGAGAGTGAGTGGTAGTCTGAAGGGGGTGAGATGATTATCTGAAGAGAGTGAGGGGTGATCTGTAGAGAGTGGTAGTCTGAAGGGAGTGAGGTGATTATCTGTTGAAAGAGGGGTGATCTGTAGAGAGTGGTAGTCTGAAGGGAGTGAGGGGTGATCTGTAGAAAGTGAGTGGTAGTCTGAAGGGAGTGAGGTGATTATCTGGGAAGAGTGAGGGGTAGTCTGAAGGAAGTGAGGTGATTATCTGTGGAGAGTGAGGGGTAGTCTGAAGGGAGTGAGGTGATTATCTGTGGAGAGTGAGGGGTAGTCTGAAGGAAGTGAGGTGATTATCTGTGGAGAGTGAGGGGTAGTCTGAAGGGAGTGAGGTGATTATCTGTGGAGAGTGAGGGATGATCTGTAGAGAGTGAGGGGTGATCTGTGAAGAATGAGGGGTAGTCTGAAGGGAGTGAGGGGTGATCTATAGAGAGTGAGGGGTAGTCTGAAGGGAGAGGTGATTATCTGTGGAGAGTTAGGGGTGATCTGTAGAGAGTGAGTGGTAGTCTGATGGGAGTGAGATGATTATCTGTGGAGAGTGAGGAGTGATCTGTAGAGAGTGAGTGGTAGTCTAAAGGGAGTGAGGTGATTATCTGTGGAAAGTGAGGGGTGATCTGTAGAGAGTGAGGGGTAGTTTAAAGGGAGTGAGATGATTATCTGTGGAGAGTGAGGGGTGATCTGTAGAGAGTGAGTGGTAGTCTGAAGGGAGTGAGGTGATTATCTGTAGGGAGTGAGGTGATTATCTGTAGAGAGTGAGTGGTAGTCTGAAGGGAGTGAGGTGATTATCTGTAGAGAGTGAGGGGTGATCTGTAGAAAGTGGTAGTCTGAAGGGAGTGAGGTGATTATCTGTAGAGAGTGAGGGGTGATCTGTAGAGAGTGGTAGTCTGAAGGGAGTGAGGGGTGATCTGTAGAAAGTGAGTGGTAGTCTGAAGGGAGTGAGGTGATTATCTGGGGAGAGTGAGGGGTAGTCTGAAGGAAGTGAGGGGTAGTCTGAAGGGAGTGAGGTGATTATCTGTGGAGAATGAGGGATGATCTGTAGAGAGTGAGGGGTGATCTGTATAAAGTGAGTGGTAATCTGAAGGGAGTGAGGTGATTATCTGGGGAGAGTGAGGGGTAGTCTGAAGGGAGTGAGGTGATTATCTGTGGAGAGTGAGGGATGATCTGTAGAGAGTGAGGGGTGATCTGTAGAGAGTGAGGGGTGATCTGTGGAGAATAAGGGGTAGTCTGAAGGGAGTGAGGGGTGATCTATAGAGAGTGAGGGGTAGTCTGAAGGGAGAGGTGATTATCTGTGGAGAGTGAGGGGTAGTCTGAAGGGAGTGAGGTGATTATCTGTGGAGAGTGAGGGGTGATCTGTAGAGAGTGAGGGTAGTCTGAAGGGAATGAGGTGATTATCTGGGGAGAGTTAGGGGTGATCTGTAGAGAGTGAGTGGTAGTCTGAAGGGTGTGAGGTAATTATCTGTGGAAAGTGAGGGGTGATCTGTAGAGAGTGAGGGGTAGTCTGAAGGGAGTGAGATGATCATCTGTAGAGAGTGAGTGGTGATCTGTAGAGAGTGAGTCGTAGTCTGAAGGGAGTGAGATGATTATCTGTGGAGAGTGAGTGGCGATCTGTAGAGAGTGAGTGGTAGTCTGAAGGGAGTGAGGTGATTATCTGTGGAGAGTGAGGGGTGATCTGTAGAGAGTGAGTGGTAGTCTGAAGGGAGTGAGATGATTTTCTGTGGAGAGTGAGGGATGATCTGTAGAGAGTGAGGGGTGATCTGTGAAGAATGAGGGGTAGTCTGAAGGGAGTGAGGGGTGATCTATAGAGAGTGAGGGGTAGTCTGAAGGGAGAGGTGATTATCTGTGGAGAGTTAGGGGTGATCTGTAGAGAGTGAGTGGTAGTCTGATGGGAGTGAGATGATTATCTGTGGAGAGTGAGGAGTGATCTGTAGAGAGTGAGTGGTAGTCTAAAGGGAGTGAGGTGATTATCTGTGGAGAGTGAGGGGTGATCTGTAGAGAGTGAGTGGTAGTCTGATGGGAGTGAGGTGATTATCTGTGGAAAGTGAGGGGTGATCTGTAGAGAGTGAGGGGTAGTTTAAAGGGAGTGAGATGATTATCTGTGGAGAGTGAGGGGTGATCTGTAGAGAGTGAGTGGTAGTCTGAAGGGAGTGAGGTGATTATCTGTAGGGAGTGAGGTGATTATCTGTAGAGAGTGAGTGGTAGTCTGAAGGGAGTGAGGTGATTATCTGTAGAGAGTGAGGGGTGATCTGTAGAAAGTGGTAGTCTGAAGGGAGTGAGGTGATTATCTGTAGAGAGTGAGGGGTGATCTGTAGAGAGTGGTAGTCTGAAGGGAGTGAGGGGTGATCTGTAGAAAGTGAGTGGTAGTCTGAAGGGAGTGAGGTGATTATCTGGGGAGAGTGAGGGGTAGTCTGAAGGAAGTGAGGGGTAGTCTGAAGGGAGTGAGGTGATTATCTGTGGAGAATGAGGGATGATCTGTAGAGAGTGAGGGGTGATCTGTATAAAGTGAGTGGTAATCTGAAGGGAGTGAGGTGATTATCTGGGGAGAGTGAGGGGTAGTCTGAAGGGAGTGAGGTGATTATCTGTGGAGAGTGAGGGATGATCTGTAGAGAGTGAGGGGTGATCTGTAGAGAGTGAGGGGTGATCTGTGGAGAATAAGGGGTAGTCTGAAGGGAGTGAGGGGTGATCTATAGAGAGTGAGGGGTAGTCTGAAGGGAGAGGTGATTATCTGTGGAGAGTGAGGGGTAGTCTGAAGGGAGTGAGGTGATTATCTGTGGAGAGTGAGGGGTGATCTGTAGAGAGTGAGGGTAGTCTGAAGGGAATGAGGTGATTATCTGGGGAGAGTTAGGGGTGATCTGTAGAGAGTGAGTGGTAGTCTGAAGGGTGTGAGGTGATTATCTGTGGAAAGTGAGGGGTGATCTGTAGAGAGTGAGGGGTAGTCTGAAGGGAGTGAGATGATCATCTGTAGAGAGTGAGTGGTGATCTGTAGAGAGTGAGTCGTAGTCTGAAGGGAGTGAGATGATTATCTGTGGAGAGTGAGTGGCGATCTGTAGAGAGTGAGTGGTAGTCTGAAGGGAGTGAGGTGATTATCTGTGGAGAGTGAGGGGTGATCTGTAGAGAGTGAGTGGTAGTCTGAAGGGAGTGAGATGATTTTCTGTGGAGAGTGAGGGGTGATCTGTAGAGAGTGAGTGGTAGTTTGAAGGGAGTGAGATGATTATCTGTGGAGAGTGAGGGGTGATCTGTAGAGAGTGAGTGGTAGTCTGAAGGGAGTGAGGTAATTATCTGTAGGGAGTGAGGTGATTATCTGTAGAGAGTGGTAGTCTGAAGGGAGTGAGGTGATTATCTGTAGAGAGTGAGGGGTGATCTGTAGAGAGTGGTAGTCTGAAGGGAGTGAGGGGTGATCTGTAGAAAGTGAGTGGTAGTCTGAAGGGAGTGAGGTGATTATCTGGGGAGAGTGAGGGGTAGTCTGAAGGGAGTGAGGTGATTATCTGTGGAGAGTGAGGGATGATCTGTAGAGAGTGAGGGGTGATCTGTAGAGAGTGAGGGGTGATCTGTAGAGACTGAGTGGTAGTGTGAAGGGTAGTCTTTAATGAGTCAGAGGATAGTCTGTAGAGAGGGAGGGGTAGTCTGTGGGGAGTGAGAGAATAATCTGTGGAGAGGGTGGTCTGAAGGGAGTGAGTGGTTGTCTGGGGCGTGATATGGAGAGTGAGGCAGTATTCTGCAAATAGTGATAGTCTGTGAAAAGAGTGGCCATATGTGGTAATACATCTAGGAGCAGAAAAGCTTTAACTATAAAGCAACTGCTGCCATGCAGGTAGTCCGATGACAGCCGAAGACTAGAGTTAACCCAAATAAAAATTCCTACCAAGAGCAGATGGGCCTTCTCCAAAATAGATTTGATGAGCTGGTGAATGGGCTGGTTTGAAAGTGGATGTATCAGTCCAAAAATAGATCTATTTTGCGCTTTGAAGAAGTGAATTATGAAGGATTAAAGGGGAATGGTAAAAGCTTTAATAGTTTTGAACCTTTAACTTAACATTTGATGTCTATAATACCAAAAACAGTGGAGGGTATAAAAACAGGTATCCGCTGGACATTTGAGCAGGAAGATCTCGATTTCACGGACGATATAAGTATGTTGTCAAATAAGTAGCAGGACATATAGGAAAAGATAGACAAACTAACACATGAATCAGCAAAGATGCTATTCTATCTATCTTCAGTTCACTCGTGTCGTTAGACGTCATGGGGAGGTGTGACCTCCGTTGTTTCATATTTTTTTGGCAGGCGAATATCCGCTGGTGTCTTGCCAGGTCAACCCCAGTATCTGTTACGAACCGTTAGGTTGGTAGCCCCTGGAATATTCGATTGCCTGATTTTTAGACCAGTGGTGGTGGAAGCACAAATTAGACCCGCAGAATGTCAGGCGCCATCTATGCCGCTCCGTTAACTACATAACCGAGACCTGATGTTATAGCCACCCAGTTCCCTTTTTGCGATATATTCTCTGTGAGACAAGAATCCCTAGAATGATTTGAGTAGATTTTTAACTTGAATTTACCCGAGCAGCAGCCGTTTAAGCCTACACTTTTTCTATTTTTATCTGCCTAGGAATAATTAACATGCGTGTCACTGCACATGGGTGTCTGATCTCACTAATCAGAGAACAGGTGAAATTTTGACCAGATGATCCATGGGAAAAAATCTCGGTCTCCGTCATGATTTTAATCCGAGGCGAACACCTTACCTTGAGATTACTGGGTCCCCCTATCTGGAAAGTAACATTGATAAAGACGGAGTAACAAACCAAGATGGTAATGCAAGGATTAGCAAAGCCAGAAATCTCTTCACCCAATATGGAACTCAACAGCATTCTCCATTGAGAATTAAGGTTGTTGTTTCGAATGCCCACAATAAGTAGGTTTACTATTCTGTTCGCCCTGACAAGTATTTTGAGTGGCGGGTTGCAGTAAGTTTCCTCATATCCTGAGTGTGCTGATGAAGGTGGACTGTGGTCCTTCAGGCGGTTATGCTATGCTTGGCTTTATCTGCGTGTCACTAACTACTACGGAGACCACGTCGATCCATCACCTCGTTAGCCAGGCTGTCATGAAAACAACCTGTTTTTAGGGAGGGCTGCAAGTAAGCCGAGATGAAGGTCTTAGCCAGTATATTTTGCCTGATCCTGACTAACATGTCTGACCAGAGGTTAGTCTTCATCCCCAGAATTAAGCAGTTTAGATGTAGAGTTGGACCTGCTATATGGCTCCGTGACATGCCTAATGACCAAGAGCAGTACATCCAGACTGCAGACCTCTGTCAACAAGTGTCTTAGGTGTCATGTTAGATTGTCTGAGATAATTGCAAATACAACTCAATGGGAAATAGCTAGACAACAACCTATAGAGCTGGAGATTGGGAAGAGAAAGTGGGGGTAGATAGAACACACTTGCAAAAAGAAGCCATACTGTATAACCAGATATGCACAAGATTGAAACCCACAGAGAAATACAAGTGGGAAGACCAAGAAACACCTGGCGACAAACAGTCGAAGAGGAAGTCATTTCAATTGGGGTCTCATAGGTGGAATTCAAGAAGATGGCACAGAATAGGAAGAGACGGAGAGCATCTGTTGCTGCCCTATGTTCCGAGGGAAACCAGACAGGAAATGATAGGGATGAATACCAATAAGTTAAAAAGTAGTTTTACATGAGAGCAGTAGCAGGTATGTTTTTGTAGGAATTGATGTCATTGCACTCTGGGCAGATCCATAGGTGCTCACTCGCTTTCAGAAAATGGAGTAGAGTGTATGCTGACTGATTGATCTAAAGAGGCCTTTTATCAAAGACTCAGCAAACTAGTTTGTTGACTGTTAATTAACAACACGCTAGAAAAAACAAATGATTAAAGTTGAGTTTAATCAAAATTTGTTAATGGGTATGGTCAGTTACCGAGACGAGAACACAAATAAAACCTACATTACGACCAATAGGCTTCATCAGGGACAACAAACAACAACAATACTGAACTAATAAATCAACATATAAGGACAAAAATGGTCTACTTATCTGATAGTAGTAGACCCAGTCTGTCCAAGCGACTGTTAGCAACAAATTAGAACAATACAAGCTAGAAACCGTTCATCATGTCTGTTAACAGCAAACTGGAACAATGCATCTGTTAACAACAAACTGGAACAATACATCTGTTAACAAACTGGAACAATACACGCTCAAAACAGTTCATCATGTCTGTACCTGCTTTTTAACTTATTGGTATTTCAGCCTTGGCTGGTTTTGATTGTGCCATTTAACTCATGTATTTTGTTTGGTTTGCGCCAATTTCACAGCAACTGTTTGTTGGTTCACTGCTTTTAGTCCGTGTTCTCGTTTTTCTAGTCCTAGATAACGCCTATTTAGGACAAAACCTCGATTAACATTTGTTAGTTACTGTTTTCACCTGAAACTTCTTTTTACCCATTTTTGTATTCAGCCAGTTTTGTTAACTTTTGGTGTTGCTAACTCCTTGCATGTTGGTTGTAGTTCATTGGTGATATCCACAGGCTCCTTCTACTTATGCACAATGATCCTGACGTGTGCAAGCATTTTCACATCTGTAGTTGTGACCAACCTGAGCATCCGAGGAGCTAGAAGGAAACCACTGCCCGCCTGGGTGCATGCAGTAAGTACAGATTCCAGCAAGATGTTCTGTATATCTGACGTGACTTAGTCAATCCACTTTTAACATAGGTCATATTCTGCAGGACGTTGTTGTTGTTGAATGCCCACAATTAGTAGGTTTACTCTTTTGTGCACCCAGAAAAGGGCATTAAGTGGCGGGTTGCAGTAGTTTTCTTCACATCCCGAGCGTGCTGATGAAGGCGGACCCGGGTTCCCCAGGCAGTTGAGCTATGCTTGGCTTCATCTGCGTGTCGCTCACTACTATGGGGATTACGTTTATCCCTCGCCTCGTTAGCCAGGCTGGCATGAAAACAGCCTGTTTCCAGGGAGGATTACAAGGAAGCCACAGTGAGAGTCTTGGCCAATATATTTTGCCTGACTCTGACTGA
The DNA here is from genome assembly GCA_036924085.1 of Ariolimax columbianus. Lineage (NCBI taxonomy): Eukaryota > Metazoa > Mollusca > Gastropoda > Stylommatophora > Arionidae > Ariolimax > Ariolimax columbianus. Next base: position 80,600,842 of record JAVGWX010000002.1, on the reverse strand, counting down.
CATGTCTGATCAATATGTTGTGCCTGACCAGATGTTAGTCTTCCTCCTCTGCAGGAAGGGGTAGTCAGCCCCATGTACAACTCTCCTTAGTCACCTCTTACAACATGCTCTCAGTGTGACTTGACTTCGTTGCTTCTCTACTACCCATGGAATGTAGAAGTTTTCTTTTATGATAGAAGAGGAGTGACTAAGTTAGTAAGAAGTTTCTGCAGAACTGGGTAACTGACTCATGCACAACCCTCCTTAGTCACCTCTCTTGACATGCCAGGCAGGTTACAGTGTTACTATTCTTTGCTCCCCACCAGACCCTGAGTCGCAGTGTGGGTTCAGGTCTGGAAGATCAAACTGTCTGCATTTTGTTCTATTCAGCAACTTTAGGATAAAACACGTGAACAGTCAGCCCTTTTATATTGCCTTCATTGACCCTACAGAGATTTGATTTAGTTAGCAGGTATGGACTTAAAAGCTGCCTACCCAAGCAAACTGCTACAACTAATAGTATTATTCCATCAAAGACATGAAAGAACCAGTCCAATTTTATTGCAGTATATCACATTCATTTAGTATTCGCAGCATGTATTTGGTAACACAAATTAAGGAATCTGTGTTCATACTAGATCAGATGGTCGGTTGTTTGTTCTTGCAAGGCTCAATACCGAAACAATGATCAAGGTGGTCACCATTAGGGACCCTGCTATTCATTGTAATTGTGACTCACAGTCAGCTTGTTAGAACGCTTCTCCCAGGCATGCAAACATTTTGTTGTGCTGGGACAGGAAGTAGATGCCACACTAATCATTACCATCAATAATTATCAATCGGCACCGATTCATGGACGTGGGGTCCCTCATCAATGGACAAGTTCTCTCTAGACCCAGATATTGACAATCGCATTTGGCAAAGTTGCTGTCTCACATCACGTGTTTAGGTTAACAATAAACTTACAATTTAAACCAAGGCCATGGTTTACAATTCATGTATATCGTAGCAGAGTGTGGGTAACCTGAGCCATCAATAGAGCCTGTGATCCATACTTGCAAGTTGCATGGAGTGACAGTGACAAATGCAGAAGTGCATTCTCGTTCTGGTCTCCCAAGCATTTACATTCTCCTTAGGCAGCAAAGATTATGTCTTGGTCATGTTCATTGCATGGAACATGGTCAAATCCCCAAAGATCTTTATGGACAGTTGGCAGATGGCCACAAAAAAACAGTTGGCCTAACACAGCAGAGATTCAAAGATGTGATTGTAGAAGGGGTCAAAGTAGGACATGAAGGCACTAGACATGGGTCTGACTTCCTTGGAAGATGAAGCTGCAGACTGATCCAAGTTGAGATGTACCTTGAAGAGCCAACTCAGACTGGGTACAAAGAAGTTCTTTGAACACGGATAAGTGAAATGATAAAGCTGCAAGGAAAGACACAAAAACTAAACACACAGTTACCACTCCAAGGTCACATCATCATAGTTAGTCATGACTGAAAGGGGTTTGTATATCAAGCTGTGGTAACACACAGGTGTGTGCTGTATGTAACAGAACCCTAAGTTGTTGGCATCTGCCCTGTGTCCATTCTTGTGACCTGCAGAAATGTTCTTCATCATCACAACCTGTCAGCTCTCTGTGAAATACAGATCTTCAACTTTTTCGTTCGTTCTCAATCTCCCACTACCAAGCCCTGAAAAGGGCTTTATGAGTAGCAGGATGTGATCCGGTGAACAGAATGTGTTGTGTTGTGGTTTACAGCTTGACTGCGATATTTGCACCTTTAGGTCCAACACATCTTACTTCAACAGGCATTTGTTAGTACCGGGCTGCCTTCCTTCTTCAATCTCTTCTACTTGGCCAGTCTGCTCTATTGCAGCCTTTTATCCAAGATCACCGCGTGGAGGAGTAGAAGGGTCTTGACAGCTCTGGTTCACAGGCCCTAACGCTAGCAGTCAGCTATGAGTTGCTGACTTCTGCAGCTCATACTCTGCTCGGCATCTTTATCCCAGGTCTTCAACAATTGTGTTGTGCCTCCTGTGTCATCCATTCCAGATCATTTCTCATTGTCTTCCTTATCCTTTTGATGTCTATCTTGGGCTCCTTAGCCCTCTTGATAGCCCTCTGCTATTTTGGATGGTTGAGATGTGTTTTTACTTGTGCTTGATCTATTCATATTTTTTTAACCCTCTACAGCATGTCTCAAATCAGGAAATACATCCCTGATTCCTAAGCACAGGGGGATAACTCTTGTCAGCATACTTACACCATTTTGCTTAAAGATAATTAAATATGTTAATACATTTTTAAAAATACAAATGACAAGTTTAATTAAATAGAAAAATGTATGTACATTACAAAAATGTATTTTTCAATATTTACAGTGAGTTGTTTTTTTTAAACCTATTTTCCGAACATATCATGTTTCTTACAAGACTGAATGAAATGCAAAATGGCATTGTTCCTTGCACAAAAGAACAGAACCCAATACATATCCACACATTTGTTTTAGAAAGCTGAAAACAAGCTTTCTTTCTGCTGGGAAATTAACCAGACTGGTTTCCTGAAACAGGTTTCAAATTTCAAGAAATTAGTGAATGAGCTGACAGCAGCCAGCGACTCATAGCTGACTCCTTGTTTCAGAGTCAGTCAACTATAGCTGACCAAGACCCTATTCCGCCTCCACAGGGTGGTCCTGGAAACAGGCTGCACTAGTCACTGACGTAGTATGGTCATGAGATAGGTATAGCAGTGGAAAGGCAAATCCAATACTAAAAAAAAATCATAATTGTTGGGTCAAAGGGCGCAGATATCGTAGCCTCACTGTAAACTATGATACGTCCTTTTCAGGACGACCACACCGAAAAATACGTCTTCAAGAAACACTTGGAGTGTCTCCAATATCTGATGTAGTTCTAGACTCTTGTAAAAGGCTGTCCAATAATGACAGGTGAAAAGACAGATGGTTAGAGACTGACAAACATCTCCTGGCACCAGGGTCAGATCATCATCCTTTCCAAGTTGACCAAGTGGTTGCACAGCTGTAGCTTTTGCGCTGCAGAAAATCTTTATAGAACTACTATTTACACCATTTTTATCTAAAATATCTTACCTTTCCGTGTCCTGGGCATGATGTCAGACATCATGTTTCTAATGTTCAGTCACATGGATTGTCTTGCCATTCCCCCTCAACATGTCATCAATGTTGCTGGAAGGTTTGGGCAGGTCATCAGGTGGGTGGTCTCAGTCTTGTGTTGCTCCAATTATTTATTTTGGCGTTCACCTTATTTCTCTAATTCCTGAGGCACAACTGTTGCACTGTGGTTTTTATTTTGCACCTGTCAGCCCAGTGCATCCGGCTTCAGCAAGCATTTTATGTAAGGGTCTGCTTCCAGCTGCATTTTCTAAGGGTTTGCTTCCCTGGGGTAACAGCCGGGGCTGTGATGGGGATTGAACCAGCACCTTCGAGTTGTCACTTAACCACAAGCCCACGCCATCCCCGTTGCTCCAATGAAACTAGAATACTTGGTGAAGTAGTAAAAAACATGGTAGTTTTCTTTTGAATAAAATTAGGCCTACTGTAATGAATCTACCAAAATAGGTACCTGGGGCAGCTTTGAGTGTGTTAGAATGTAAAGGGTTAAAGTTTAAAAAACTTATAGTTTCTACAAGATGGAGTAGCCGAACCTCATACCCAACCCACCTTTTCCTCTTGCTAACTTGGCAGGTTGCAGTGTAGCTATTCTTTGTTTTCCTTTCTGGTCTTGGTAACACACAGCTTCTTCTCCTGTGTTCATTCTCAATCTCCCGTTGCCAAGCCCCGAGCAGGGCTTTGCAAGTAGAAAAATGTAGTCTGGAGAATGGAATACATTGTCACTAGTTTACAGCTTGACTGCTATCTCTGCACCTTTGGTCGACAGTAACACACAGCTAAGAGGCTATATATTCTAAGTGGAAGCTACTCTTTCTCTAAGGAGGCCAATTGCTGTAGTGGCCTATTCCTGTTGTAAGAATAAGAAAAGGTTAATGATCCTATGGTATACTGTATTTCTTGGATTCTAAGATGCACTCCTTCATTTCAGCACAATGAATGTAACAAATTAAAAGCTTAATTACCCCCAACTAAAAATATTTTCAAATATAGATTAATTTTACTACAAACAATATTAATTATTAGGTTGTATGTTTTATATATATATATATATATATATATATATATATATATATATATATGTATATATGTTCTGAGTGGTCCTCCGGGGTCATTGTGCATGACAAGGGCAAGAATAGCACCACTACCCCACAGAGAGCATGTCGTAAGAGGCGACTAACTGTGTGACATGGCATAACGTCGGCCATGGTCAGGTGGTTTGTTAAGAGCACCATAGATGGCGCCTAATTGGCTGCGGGTCTAATTTGCTCTAGTTATTGAGTCTACTAAGATGGACTCGCATCCGATTGCACATTGGTTTACCACCCTTTGCTGCACTTGTCCCAATGCAGCGGCTATATCCAGCTAACTACAGAGCTGAGACCTGCACAGGGGCATCCAGCCCTGTAAAAGTACAGGTCGACTAAGACTAAGATTTTATATATCACTTCCTTTTGAATCAATATTAGATTGAGAGTCTTATTCTTCTGAATAACTTGTCAAGCCGTTGATATTTACATTTTCTCATAATATGTCATCATCTGAGCTATCAAGAACTTGGCTTTAAAATATGGAGTTACAGTAATTTATCCACAAAAAAAATATTTGCTTCTGTAATGTAAAATGTTCACCCTGCAGCTGTTTCCATGTTCTTCTGCATACACAAAACTATTTTTTCATCATGGCTTTGTATTGCAATCTTTTTAACAACATTTTGAACTCTCCTGGGGTATTAAAGAAACTAAACTTAAATGATACAATATTATAACAAGATGGTAGTGGTTCCACTATCAAATTTGCATCTGCGTTAGGAAATGACAATGTTGCATGAAGTCCTGTCCATCAGACAAGTTTATTTTGTTGCATCAGAAGATGCCATCGCCAAAATTGATGCAGCAATTCAGGTGGACCGTCGCTAGGGACAGTTCAAATGGTGAAGGGCGTAAGTGAATGCAATAATATGCACCTGACCTGGTCTCAGAAGATCTTTTGTTAACTCACATCCTTCTTTAAACATTGTTGTCCAGTTCTTCACTGTTGTCTTCGACACACTATTGTTACCATCCACTGCCTGCATTCTGCAATGAATGTCAACTGGTCGACATCCTTCAGCTGTTGAGAAACCGAATCACCTCTCGCTGATCAACTCTGGACGAATGGATTCCGTATGGCGGGTGTGCCGCCATGTTTTCAACGGCCTGTTGAGGAATCTGAGTCGGATGCTAATGAAATTTTGCAAACTTGTCACTTGGTATTTTTTGCTTACACCAGAAGTGACGTCATCATTCGCATCGTACGTATGTATGTTCACTTGGTGCAGTTTGGTCTGGTTTCATTTGAACGCGCATCGTAATTGATCTGTGTGTGGAAATTTTATTTTGTCAGGTGTATTTTGATGAGATTATTCTGTGAGTGGTACAACTCAAAATTTGATGCCTGGCTTGTTGTGTTCATTTTTAGATCTTCTTAAGCAAACACAGTCTTCGATGTCTTCTGTGTATTGGAGACTACAGACCTGTGGAGAACCTGTACGCTTCAGAGCTTCAACAATCTGCTGTCTTTTCTGATGGGGACCTTCAAGAAGTGGAAGGGGAGTTGGTAGAACAACTTCTGCAGAACTCTGAAGGAGCCAACTGCAACAAAAACCTGGCTCACATTGCCAGGTATGCCAAGTTCATTGTTGGAAAGATGGCCGCTGATATCTCATATCGCAACATCAACCAGGACTGGGAGGAACTAGGCAGAGTGATTGACAGGTGCCTTTTCTTGGTGTTTTTCGTCTTGTACATTTTTACAGCATCATCACTTTTGTAGGAAATTTGATTGTTGTCACTGTAAGTAGCTCCATGAATCATCAAAGTTTGGTATGTTTACCTCACATTTGTAGTGTATCAAATATGAGAGAGATGAATGGAAAACTGAAAGACAATACATTTGGCTTAACAGACAAAAAAAACATTGCTGAACAACAAAATGGTGTTAAAATAAACCAAAAACAATCAAAATATAATTTAAAATCAAAATTGGCTGAAAAAGATGTATAACTCCTATAAAAAAAAAGCTCCTTAAAAGATCCACACAAAAAATCGGGATAAAGACTGAGAAACATACTATAAAGGTGCCTTTAAAAATAAAAAAAGTGCAACTTTGTGACTTTTTAGTTGCTAGAAGAATGAAAATGTCGGTGTATATTTTTCTACGTAATTATAATCCTTAGGTTTTTAATAACAGTTTTTTAGCTATTTACTCTTGTTTTGTATTGATTTTATATGTGTAACTTTGAACTGTTATGGTATCGTTTATTTACATTATGGGATTTTTGTACCCTTTCCAGTCTCATTCGATGGGGATCAATGGCGTCAAACCATCAGTTAAAGCCTAATTCAACTAAAATTGACATTGACACACGTGCTTTGCTATTTCTACTTAGCTATGACATTTCAGGCTTTAGAGTATAACCTGAAGTATGCGCAGCTTTCATTTGATGAAGTCTTTTCCGTTCCATCAGTATTTACGTCTGTAGTGAAGTTTTAACTTGTGCCGTTTTTCACAATGGAATTAGGACATTAAGAGCAGAGAAATTTTATTTGGCCAATAACCATACATCCGGGTTATACATGGATATTCAATGCAAATCCAATTCATACCCATTCAGAAGAATGGATAATGCAAAAAAATACAAATACACGCTGTGAGTAAAGAATAAATTAAAGCAACTATTTACAGTTACGTTAAGGCGTTACAGACCACTGTTACAGATATTGCAGTGTATGTCAGATGGTTTTTATTTTAAAAAATAAAATTTGTTAATAATAAACAAATTCAGCTAAAATTGCTATCTAAAGAACTGAAGACATATCTATGGCATGAAGTTTTCAAAATAAAAATAGATATTAGTATGAAGCATCAAATGCCATTAATGCGGAGGTGGAGATAAAACATATTTTTTTGTTACTTTTACTAGCAGCATGTGTAAATTGTTGCTTTATCTCCTCTAAAGCATTACCACTTTTCGCTGTCATCTATTTCAAAGTCATCTTAACCCATTCAATCCCAGCTGATCAGAAAAACTCACAACTGAATTCCCAGGGAAAGGGAATAACTCCGCAAAAATTAGGTGTGCTTGCGCAATAAAATTAATAACAAATACAATTTAAAATTTATTTGTGTGATTCAAACTCCAGTTTACAGATAAATGGAAGAGGTACTCTTCTGTGCACGTTTTTTTTGGGAGTGTCATGTATGTTGGATGCAAAAAATTAAACAAGTGAAGAAAAACAAAAGTGTCAATATAAAATATCTGTTTCACTCTTGTCAATTTTGCTGATAAATGTTCAAGCGAAAAGCAATCTCCCTTGGTTCATTGCAACTAGTACACCATCTTCTTGTCCAATGTCTAATTTTCCAGTATACACCTCAAAGTTATAGAGGTATCTAGTATGAGGATCTGCGGCACACCAAATTTTAATTCCTCAAGTATCTTTTTCCCCTAAAATTCTGATGCAGGCATATGCATTGGTTTGCTCTGCCAAGTACTCAAAAAAGGTCTGAAGTAGAAATGATGAAAGTGAAAGGTAATCAAAAGCAGAGTAATCTGGATCTATGTCATCTGCAGGACCTGTTCCCTCACTAAATCCTTCAATAATGATATTACACCGTTGCTTTGACCATTATAAGTATCTTCAGTCCGCACCAAGTTTTGAAGAAAATTAAAGGTCATTTTCAAAAAATCACGGCTCGAACACCATACGTGATAGAAACGATCTGTAAACTGCAATGGGAGCCGCCATTACCGGTAGTCACGTGAAGGCTAAATTTAGCGTGTCTATTCGCAGGTGAAACGTAAGAAAAAATCATTTAAATCAGTATATCCACGGCGGCCGGTCTGGGAGCGAGTCGATAGCGGCCGTATTTGGCCGGTCTGGGATTGAATGGGTTAATTGGGTGTATTGAATATTCACTTGTAATCCAGATGTTTGATCAATGGCCTAATAAAATAATGTGATTTCTCTACATTTGAGCTGTTAATTCCATAACACAGAATGCCACAACTTTAGAAATTCACTGAAACATAAGAAACTCTTGATTCAATAAAAATTGCGCCGGATCATTAGCCACGTTTTCGGTTACTTTAAAACCTTTACCTTTTCCAGTCCAGACTGATTTGTGTCTTCTGCCCATGTATCTCAAAAGTTTTATTTAAAATAAAATGAATTAATATTTAACAAATTAAGCTACATTTGCGATCTAAACATCGTAAACATCCCATTAACACGCCAGTGTGGCATTATGGTATTAGGCCCATACTTTTCTTTACCAATGGTACATTAGGGGTGATGTGGTCACGCTAGCCGCCTTTACTTTTCCAGATTGTTCTAGTACCCAATTATTTAGGCCAGGTCGACACCAGGAGTTTGCGATCAGAAAAATCCAACAACAGCTGGGAACCGACCCCCTATCGTTCAGCTGGGAAGCCAGTGCGCTACTTCAGCTCCCCATCATAAGAAACATAATAATTAAACTATTGACATGAACTATTCATAATAAAGATTATATGAATCATTGATGTGAAAATTTGAGATTTACAAACAATTCCTTACACATTACGTTGTGTGTTTTGTTGAGTCAATATATCCATCAATTTGGTTACACATAACTGTCTTGTTATATGTTGAACATCCATGAGTAATTCAAATGTGTGATCATTGGTCACATCACGTAATAAATCATTTCTCGGGTCTTCGAGCCCAACTTTCCTAGCGCTAAATATGCCAGCTTTGAAACTTGTCTGCCTATAGAAAATAACTCTTCAGTTAAAACAAATGTGCGCAAATCATCAACATCTTGTAGTGTTGTCAAAATCTGAAATTGTGCAAACTAAATAACAGGGCTCTAACAGCATGTTTTGGGAACCGGCGGAAATTTACTTTTTCCTGGCATTTGACCTATAAGGGTTAACTAAATGACAGAACAAAACATATGGTAGATGTCGAGTTGGACGGAAATTGATGTTTGACATGAAGGGTCAAATAAGCTATAAATGGTTAAGTGGTATTTCCTACTTCACATCAATAACATTTAATGCTGCATACTATCTGTTTTAAAAATTAATACTTTATGTCATAGATAATTTAATTATGTGTCTTTAAATCATAATTTAAATCTATTAGTTTCATATTAATTAATTTTATCTTTAAAAAAACACCAGAATAATTTACATTTGATACTTAACTGTATTATGCTTGCTTAGAAGACTTCGCTGTATACAACCAGTTTTGTTTGCTCCACTTGATCTAAAAAGTAACTATGTGCATACAATTTATTTTTGAAAGAATTTAGCTGATCCTTGCCTCACTATTTCCTGTTACTGGGACAATGCATTCCAAGCATTCACCACCTTGTGACTAAAAAAAATATTGCCTAATATCTAATCTATTTAACTGTCATAATGGTCAATGGTCAGTTGTCACTAGATAATAAATCTAGACCTTCATTATTTGAAGTTCTTTCAATGGACGAAAGCAATTACAGGAATGATTTTGATTACATGACAGTGATTTGTGGTGAAGATGAATCAGATTGAAATTCTCAAAGGGATATCATGCTTAGCTCTGGATCTAGCATTGCCACTGACCAATTTGGTTGGGTAAAGTTGGATATTGAAGGGAATAGGTCACGCTTTGACCCTAATTTCATTGTTAGACATCCTTACAGAATATAGACTTAAAACGGTAGATTATTTATAATATGCCTGTGGTACCAAGCAAAAGATTAAGAGAAAAATATATTCTTTCTATTGTGGAATCTCTATGCTGCAACGTTCCAAAATTTCAGCCTCAGGTTGGACATCTCATGCCAGATGCTGATATTGTTGTGTAATGTCTTTGGCTGTTGGATGGCAAGAGGAGAAAAACTGCTTTTGTTTTCATGCCGAAGTCGGATGCACTGGGCTGACAGGTGCAAAATAAAAACCATAGTGCAACGCACACCGCCTTGGGGAATAGAGAAATAAGGCAAAACAAACAAACTGCTTTGTTTGCAGTGACACTGACAGAAGCAAGAGCAATAACAACAGCAGAGGCAGAAGATGAACATGGCGCTGGTGTCCGACATGCAAGGTTGGGTACCACGAGCATTGCGAGCAAAACCTCATTCACAACACTGACAAAGGACAATCAGGAAAGAGAGATTAATATTCAAATATATTATTCTTCTGTGTCACCTTATGTTCAGAATATTAATAAAAACACAGTTAAAGGTAATTTTTTTTACTGTTTGTATAGTTTTCTTTTTGGGTATGGTTGAATAGTATTTTTCAAAAGAAATTCACATAAGTATACATTTTCTGAAATAAAACAGCTTGCAGTATCTAAATAACTCATTACAATGGTAATTGGAACCAATCAGTAAGTGTGAGGGTAGGTTGAAAGCAGAAGGTGAGTTGTACAATTTTACTCACTGCTTACAGAACTAGGTCAAGGTCAATGTACATAATGCACAAACATACTAAATTCATAACATAATATTCCTTGTCCAATATACTTTCAGAAAATGTATACTTATATGGACCTCTGATTTCATTTTGAATATGATTCTTATACTTTATTAGAACATGTCAAAATCCTCAAAAATGCCTTGGCACCCACAGACAAAAATCACTTGACAGTTGTAGGGTTAATTAATTTGTAGCTGTGCCCTCTTGTTCTTGTAGATGGCTGTACTTTTAAAAACTTTAAAATATAAAGTTATAGTCTAATTGATTCTTTCCCTTGATGATCTTATAAGCCTGTATTAAATCACCTTTTTGACTGTAAGGCACACATTGATTAAATTGGTATGGTTGAAAAGGGTTACTGTTCTTTGTGTGTGTTCAGACTTTGATATTACAGACCTTTAGGTCAAAACATTGATTGAACATGTTACTGTACTTAAACATGTTACTGTATTTAAACATGTTACTGTACTTAAACATGTTACTGTACTTAAACATGTTAGTCTACTTAAACATGTTACTCTACTTAAATATGTTACTCTACTTAAACATGTAACTCTACTTATACTAAACTACCTCATTTTTAATGCATTATTTTAGTTTTGACTATTGTGAAGAGATTCTTGTGCTGTCTAGTCCAGAAAATGTTGAATTTTAGATATGATATAGAAATGCATATTTTTTAACAATCTACATATTGTAAATACTGTCAGCATTCACATTTTGCATGGGTAAATGCCGGAAACATTCACATTTTTTATGTGTAAATACTGCCGAGATAATACTAGGAAGCAGACTTTGATGGTATTAGCAAATACCTCGTCAAAAGGGTGGTGAGGGTCAGCAAGAACTGCGAGATGTGTTCACATAGTAGGTGATCAATATCTTAGTTAACTGCCGATCATCTCTCATCGGACTTGCCTCAAAGTCTGAGTGGGACTATGTTGCCTTCCTGGAAGGTTGAGACAAGAGCCTAGGGAAGGTTATGATGGGGCTGGCAACCTCAGTTGCATAGCAACCATTACCAATACACACTGCAAACAAATGGATCAAGAATTGCTTATAATCTGGATAGGGTACATTCAAATGTAGTATTGAACCTATGCTCCGCCAATTAGAGTAATGGGTTATAATAATAATTCAAATTATCAAGGGTAATTACTATCAGCATTCACATTTTCATGTGTAATTACTGTCAACATTCACATTTTTCATGGGCAGTAACTGTCAGCATTAGGGGACGGCGTGGGCTAGTGGTTAAGTGACACGGCTCACATCCGGAGGTGCTGGGTTCGATCCCTATCACAGCACCAGCCGTTACCCCAGGGAAGCAAACCCTTAGAAAATGCAGGAAGAAGTAGACCCTTGCATAAGATGCATGCTGAAGTCGGATGCACTGGGCTGACAGGCCCAAAATAAAAACTGTAGTGCAAAGCACACCACCTTGGGGATTAGAGAAATCAGGCGAACACAAAACAAAAAAATCCACTGCAGAAGGTTGTATACAGGCTTCCTGTGAATGGACAAGCTGCAGTTGAATGCTTCACATTGTAGCAAAAAAGTGAATAATTGCAAATGCTTTGAAAGAGGCTTCCTTTCAAAGGGGCTAGCTGTAGGCAGTGGTGACTTGTGTTTCACATTGGAGCGAAAGGGTGAATGAATGACTCATATTTTGTACAAGTTTTGCTGTGTATTATATTGTCCATTATGTGTACATTGCACACATTAGATAGATGGAGAACCCAACAGTCAGATTATATCTTGATAAAATAACACTATTTCACATGTTGATTTTTTTAAATTTTTGTTTGCGTTCACCTTATTTCACTAATCCCCAAGGCGGTGTGCGTTGCACTGTGGTTTTTATTTTGCGCCTGTCGGCCCAGTGCATCCGACTTCAGCATGCATTTTGCGCAAGGGTCTGCTTCCTCCTGCATTTTTCTAAGGGTTTGCTTCCCCGGGGTAACGGCAGGTGCTGTGTTGGGGATCGAACCCAGCACCTTCTGGTTGTGAGCCGTGCCACTTAACCACTAGGCCACGCCGTCCCCACATCTTGATCTAATAAACAATGTTACTTTATATCTCTGGACCTTATAAGATTTGGCAAATTTGTTTCTCTGTGCCCCTCATGCCATTGGCATGTACTCTCTCTCTCTCTCTTTCTCTCTCTCTCTCTCTCTCTGTGTGTGTACGGGTGGGGTTGTGTGTTTGTTTGGGGGGGGGGGGGGGTCCTCTCTCTCTTTCTCTCTCTGTGCGGGTGTGGTTGGGGGGGTCGGGGGGGGTCCCTTCGCTCTCTTTCTCTCTCTCTCATACAGTCATTCTGTTATTCATTCAGACTCAGCATGTCTTATATGTCAGGTAGATTGTCTGCGTACATTATCAATCTCCTGCTACCAAGCCCTGAACAGGGCTTTGCAAGTAGCAGGATGTAGTCCAGATAATGCTGTGTCGCTAGTTTACAGCTTGACTGCGATATTTGCACCTTTCGGTCCGACACGTCCGTCTTCGATAGCATGTCAGGTAGTAAATATAGTCTAAACTTATCTTTTCTTTTTTTGTCTTTTGCCTTGGATTGCAATGCCAGACCAAGGTCTTGTCGCAAGCCATATCAGTGGTGGACGATTTAGCTTGAAGGCTACCATGACGTCACTTTATGTGTCCATCTATTGTCAGGCAAGCGTACCACGTGGCCAACCCACATGTACTTCCTTATCAACTGCTATTTAGGATGTTAGCGATGCAAATTTGACTCTTGATGGAGGTGTTGCGAATGTAGTCCTGTAGTGAAATGTTCTATGCTCCATCACCTGTTGAGTAACTCATAGCCACTCCATTTTTTGTAGGTTCAACACCTGGCAGCCATATTCCATGTTCAGAATGACCATGCTGTTGAAGGTGTGAGCTCTCGCTTCACTATTTTTCATCTTTTGAAGTATGGGCTGAACCTTCCTGCTGCTATCCATCATCAGATCTTTCAACGTATTCTGTGTAATTCTACATATTATATGTCTTGTACTTCCACTATGCAGTACTTCCAAGCAGTCACAGAATCACATACCTGCAACACGGATGTATAAACAAAAATAAATAAATCGAAGCCGCGGTGGTACTGAATGTTAAAAGTAAATTCAAACATTTATATGCAATGGTTCAGTCAGTGATCACATCAGGGACAAAAACCAAATGAAACCAACATTACTGCAACACGACCTTCATCAGGGACAAAAACCAAACAATTAACAAATCACAGGAAACTTGATATAAAAAGGATATATGATACGGTTTGAGTTGCAGTCATTACCAGGAAATTGTGTTGATGGTTGTCACCTAGTCATTATCTTCTATATATGTTTTTATTGACCATGTGTATTCATCAACCTCCGTTTAGTTGAAAGAAGCACTCTAGGGTGTTTAAAAAATTACTGCAATTTGATAGGGGATACTTTTCGCCTTCTGAATTCTATGTGCATTTCTCTGTCCACTCTGCTGTCATCAGTGAGCATACTACCGAGGTATTTGAACTCCTGTACTTGCTTGATGCCAATGTCACTGATGTGGAAACTTCTCTGCACTTGTTCACATGTTAACAACATAGTCTCTGTCTTGCCTGTGTTGATCTTCATGTCATATTCGTTACAAGTGAAAAGGAGATAGTTCAGGTGGTGTTGTAGGCCTTCTCCATTCTGTTAAATGATGACCTGATCATCAGCAAACAACAGTTTATGAGGGTTAGCCAACTTTGTAATTTTATCAATGAAAATTATGAATAAAAGTGGAGAAAGAACACACCCTAGATGCATCCTTGTTCTAAGCAGCGGCACCTTATCGACTAGAAGGAGCGACATACTGGATTTTCAGGTAACAAAGGCTGCATGTGCTGACCACAGGTTAATTGTGTTTATATTTAATAAACCTCCACATACGAGGGATAGTCAAAAAGTTTTGCACTTTACTATGAAGGAGTCTAGGCACATCTGGAAATTGGTGTGAACTTTAATCCTTTTCTATGCATTCACCTTGCAAGGTGATACACTTCTCCCATCTATCTTCAGTGTAACTGAGACACTAGTCCAGTTAGGCACAACATACTGACCAGGATGTCGTATCAGGGTCAGGCACAATACACTGACCAAGACCATAATCTCTTTTCCATGTAGCGTACCCTGGAAACAGGCTGTTTTCAAAGCAGCCTGGGTTGTGAGATGTGGATCGATGTGATCCCCATAGCAGTGAGCGCCACATAGATAAAGCCAAGCATAGCACAACCGCTGTCCAACTTCATCAGCATGCTCAGGATGTGAGGAAAGCTACTACAACCTGCCACTCCATGTCCTTTTCAGGGCGCACAAAAGAGTAAACTTACTCATTGTAGGCATTAAACATCTATTCTTCACCTTCCTGAAGACCTGGTTGTAGAACTCCTCCTTCTGGGCATGGAACGATGTCTCCAGTTCAGTAATCAAACCTGGACATCAGAAATTGACATCCATATAGTGGATTCTTCATGTTTTGGAAAATAGAAGGAGTCACTAGGTGTCAAGTATCGTTGATGGGGCATGGTTCCATACACGCACGTCCATTACTTGATTACTAAACTGGAGACGTGGTTCCGTGTCCAGACGGAGTTCTACAATCAGGTCGTCAGGAAGGTGAAGAATAGATGAGAGAAGTGTATCACCTTGTAGGGTAAATACGTAGAGAAGTTTTTTAAGTTGTTTAATTCCCACAATGAGTAGGTTTACTCTTGTGTGTGTCCTGAAAAGGATGTACAGTGGTGGGTTGTCATAGATTTCCTCACATCCTGAGCATGCTGGTGAAGGTGGATCGCAGTCCTTCAGACGGTTGTGCTATGCTTGGCTTTAACTGCATGACATTCACAACTATGGGGAACACATAGATCCACATCTTGTCAGCCAGGCTGCCTTACATACAACCTGTTTCAAGGTTACACATGTAAGAGAGATTGTAGTCTTTGTCAGTGTATTGACCCTGACGTGACGTCCTGGTCAGTATGTTGAGTCTGATTGGACTAGTGTCTCAGTTTCCCTAGAAAAGGACTAAAGCTCACACCAATTTCCAGGTAAGTGCCTTGACTCCTCAATACCAAAGTGCAAAACTTTTGACCATCCCCAGTAGATCTCATTAGACGCCATTGGTGTTGGAGATATGTGAAGAGGATTAACATCTCAAAACTGTAGAGCGGAACAGAAGCCAAGAGTTTATCAAGTTCTCTCAACATTCGGCTAATGGACATACAGTTCTATTAGTCTACGGTGAAGGAGAAATGGGCCACACTGAAGAAAACTGTACTATACTCCAAAGATTGGGAGGTCATACTACACTCAATAACATGACTGGTTTGATTAAAACGACCAAGTCATCAACATCTTGCTGGCTGTAATACACCACCTTTACAGTTCCACCAGTGATGGGGATTCTTTCTCTTCCCCGCCCTCTCCCTCCCAACACACAAACAGGCAGCCTTCTCCAATATCTGAAGAATAGCCCAGAACTAACTTAGAAAGAAACAAGATGTCTAACTCGGTAACAAAGCAGATGGAATCCATAAAGATACAGATACCAGTTACTCAAAGTGGTTCTATGCACTGAAGACAATCTATGACCACCAATCCAATCACTCATCTCATGTCCTCAATAAAGATGGCACGACACTACGAACGGACAAGGGCCAGACCCTTGAGCGTTGGGCTGCGCACTTCAGCGAAATCCTCGGCCATCAGTGAGCAAACCATAGCATGAATGCCACACTATCTATACGACAAACAATAAGCTCGATATTCCTCTAAGCACTGACGAAGTCAAAAATGCAATCAGCCAAATATCCAGTGACCTGACCCGAGGGTCAGATTATCTTCCTGTTGAAGTTTACAAAACACCTGACACACCTACTCCGCTTAATTTGGTGTGAGGATCAAATACCTCAGGACGTGAAATATGTGTCCACTTGTACAAGCGAAATGGAAATCGTCACTCATGTGATAATCACAGGAGAATCTAGCCTGTGTCAATCGCGGGCCAAATTCTGGCACAAGTCCTGCACACCTGCCTAACTAATCATCTTGATCAGGGCCTATCCCATAGTGTCAGCGTGGTTTTCAAGCGGGCGGTGGAACAGTCGACATGATATATGCAGCAAGTCAGCTCCAAGTGCAATGCCAGAAACTGGTGTACAACTATCATTTTAAATGGTGACGATTGGTGGGGCATCTACTACCTGTCCCAACACGTTTGTTTTGCTTAGACTTATTGAGACGCCAACATATTTGCATGCCTGGGAGAAACGATTTACCAAGCTCTAAAGTTCCAGCCGACTCTGGGTGCCAATTGTAGTATCATCAGCAAACAACGAGTCCTTGACAGTGACCTTTCGGTTTTTGCCTTGAGCCTGGAAAGATTAACTAAATAGCCCACCATCCGATCTAGTGTGAAGCCAAATGCACGTTTTTCTATCAGAGCAAATGAGATCTCGAAAAGGATTGGGTTTAAGACGCAGTCTTGTTTAATATCGTTCCATTAGGACATATAAAGCTGGTTTTTGTGTAGGCAGAAACACCATGGAACAAATTTCCAACTTGCGACTGCTGTGTGAATAGTTGGACGAATACCAGAAACACATTTATCATATTTGTATCGACTGTGTCTCGCTGGGCTAGTGCTTAACTCATCTCTCTCTTGTGACAAGGCGCATCCGTTGTCTGGAGGTTCGTTGTTCGAATTCACTTTCTTTTTTGTTGTTCGTTATGTATGTTATTCGAGTGCAGATAAATGTGATCGTCGTCACGAACAAACATTCTTTGCCGACTTCACTACGGCGTTTGACAAAGTGTGGCGCGCGGCTCTCTGTGACATCTTGCACCTATACAGAATGTGCGACCAACTCTTTGGCATCACGAAGAGCGCGGTTCTCATAAATGGCAAAACGTGTGATTGGTTGATGCATGACAGGGCTGTCTACATACTCTCCCTTTCCCGCTCCCCCTTCCCTGTTCAATTTATTTCCGGAAAGAATTGTCACGGATGTTCTAGATGGAACCTGTAATTATATGTGAGCGTACGATTACAAACCTCAATTTCGCTGATGATGTAGATGTCATTGCTGGTAATGAAAAATATTTACAAACCCTAACGACAAGGATTGCCACCACATCGCGGAAGGTTGGCATGGAAATAAACCCAGAAAAGACCTCTAATGACAAACATCAAGAGTGGATTTAATTATATCATCAGTATAGATGGCACACAAATTGAAACAGTTGCACAATTCAACTATCTGTAATTGGGGCAGATAGGACAAAGACAGAGCAAAGAATAAAGTCTCCACAAGCAATACCGATCCTCATTTCACTGAAACCATTATGAAAAGACAAGAACATCTCATTTAAAACTAAGATCACACTAATACAAACACTAATAAAGGAATAAGAAAGAAGAAGAAATAAGCAAACATTAATCCTAACTTAACTTAACGTCTTTATACTGGTTTAGAAGAGTCTGTATACAATCAGTTTCTTGGATGGTAGTTAACCTATGCGCGAGTCCATCTTAATAGACTACAATACTAGAGCAAAGTAGACCCTCAGCCTGTTAGGCGCCATCTATGCTGCTCTTAACAAACCACTTAACCATAGCCGTTGTTATGCAATGTCACACAGTTATTCACCTTTTACGACATACTCTCTGGAGGCAGTGGTGCTATTCTTATCTTTATCATACAAAAAAGCCTTGGCAGACCACTCGAAAATCATCTCTGTACCTCTATGCGCGTGAGACATGGACGCTGAATGTTGAAATAGAACGAAATATCCAGACGATAGAGATGAGAGACTTCAAATACATCATTGGAATAACATAATGGACCGTGTCACACATGTCAACGTGCAAACACAATTACACAGTCTGTCGGACCTTATCAAGACCTCCACGCAAGTTCCAGTGGTACGGTCATGTAATACGAACGAGTGGACTACCAAACAAGATACTAAAAGGTCCCTGGCAAGGGAAAGAAAGGCTGTATACAGACTCTGCAGTCTTCTAAACTAGTATAAAGTCGTTAAGTTAAGTTAAGGTCACCCCAACAGGCGCTGGACAGATGATGTTCGAAAGTGGTCTGGCAAAACCTTGAAGGGGACCGAGGTTATAACGACAGACAAACAGAAGTGGCGACGAATGGTTCACAAAGCTGGAATACGATATGATGCCCCTACGAACAGAGTTACGGGGAAAACGAGACGAGAGAGACAAAGAAATGTCGAAGATGAAAGGTCAGAGGCTCGTCAGTTGAATCTACTCCTTTTTGGTTGATGGTCAATGCCTACAATACGAGATGTTCAATGCCTACTATACGAGAGAATCAATGCCTACTATACGAGAGGATCAATGCCTACTATACGAGAGAATCAATGCCTACTATACGAGAGGATCAATGCCTACTATACGAAATGACCAATGCCTACTATACAAGAGAATCAATGCCTACTATACGAGAGGATCAATGCCTACTATACGAGAGAATCAATGCCTACTATACGAGAGGATCAATGCCTACTGTACGAGATGATCAATGCCTACGATACGAAATGATCAATGCCTACTGTACGAGAGGATCAATGCCTACTATACGTAATGATCAATGCCTACTGTACGAAATGATCAATGCCTACTGTACGAGAGAATCAATGCCTACTATACGTAATGATCAATGCCTACTATACGAAATGATCAATGCCTACTGTACGAGAGAATCAATGCCTACTATACGAGAGAATCAATGCCTACTATACGAGAGAATCAATGCCTACTATACGAGAGGACCAATGCCCACTATACGAGAGAATCAATGCCCACTATACGAGAGAATCAATGCCCACTATACGAGAGAATCAATGCCCACTATACGAGAGGATCAATGCCATGCATTTAAGAACAGATTGGATGCGTACAGCTTCTAGAGGAAGGTGATGTAAATGGAACTGGTTGTATACAGACTGCAGAGTCTTCTAAACCAGTATAAAGAAGTTAAGTTAAGTTAAGAATCAATGCCTACTATACGAGAGAATCAATGCCCACTATACGAGAGAATCAATGCCCACTATACGAGAGAATCAATGCCCACTATACGAGATGATCAATGCCTACTGTACGAGAGTGGACGATGTGTAGCAGAAGGTAACAAATATGTGTATAATAGATACAGTATGAAAATTAACACATCCAAATCCGCCGAAGACGGATGTGTTGGACCGAAAGGTGCAAATATCGAAGTCAAGCTGTAAACTAGTGACACATCGCATTCCGTTCTCTGGACTACATCCTGCTACTTGCGAAGCCCTGTTACGGGCTTGGTAGTGGGAGATTTAGAACGAACGCAGAAGAAGAAGAAGGAGAAAAAGAAGAAGAAAAAACACATCCAAAACAAACTCTGCAGATAAGCAGATCGTCTGAAAGTTTGAAGATTACGGTAAACGAACAGGAAGTAAACAAGTACTTGGACAGTGTTTTCACACAGGAAGGAGGTTTAGACAGAGACATTCAGACCCGGTGCCAACAAAAATAAAAATTTTAAAAAAATGAACAAACAAAACAAACTAACGCAATTGCACACCAGAAGTCACTCATTGAAACATCTCCACAGAAAGACTAGTGATAAACAGGGGAACTCATTCAGCTTAACGGCTGCTGCCGGATAAAATTCAAATTCAAATCTACCCAAGTTACAAACCTTTCCACAGTTGGCTTGTTAATAGCAGCTATAAATAAAAACCCGCCTAACTAGCTGCGGGTCTACTTAGCTAGTGTTTGAGTCTATTCAGATGGACTAGCACATCGGAAAGAAAAAAACAACCCTCAAGAAATTGGTTGCATACAGACGCTGTAGAGCTTTCTAAACGAGTATAAAAATGTTAAGTTAAGTTAACAGTATATTCATGCTACGCTCTGTTATCAGTGCCGAGCGTTCAGTTCAAGTGCCAAGTTTGGATTGAAGGTCGGCTGCAATGGATCTCCAGTGTATTCTATCTCTTGCCGTAATGGTGCAATCTGACAAGCTTTTTCCAGTCCATCTCCTGATGTTATCCGACCACTTAAAACGTTGTTTGCCTCTTGAACGACTGCCTTCCACCCTACCCTCTAGTATGCTCCTCAACAAGGGGGTATGTCTTATTATATGACCAAAACAACGTCTAACCCTGATTTCAGTCATGAATTCTCTTTTCACCTCTAATTCTTACAACACTTTCACATTAGCTTTCTTCTCTTTCCAACAAATGCGACCCAGTCTTCTATATACCCACATTTCGAAGGCTTCAAAACTTTTTTCCAACTTGTTATTCGGTGTCCGTGTTTCTGTGCCATAGTAGTGACGAATTATCATTTTCAATGCATGGTTTATCTGTTTGGATGTCGGTATGTTTCTTCCGTTGCCAAACGTAGACTTTTTAAAAATTAAACCTCTAAAGATAAAGATCACTACATGTGAGATAAGATGCCTCCGAAAAACAATCAACGTAACGTAGAAGAGATATAAATGAGGAATGAAGATGTGCGAAACATCGAACAAAGCAAGACCCTGCATCGAATATTCTGATGGAGGAAAAATATTTTGGTTCGGCCACGTATTGAGAATGTTACTTGACCAACTAGTCCTGCGCGCCTATAACGCACGGCGATCTTTTTTTCGCAACCGTGGCAGATGCAAGTGATAGAAAATGTGAATTTAAACGGATATTCTATCTCGACATTGGAGGTACGACTACTTCAGCGACACGTTTGACACTCTTCTGACCCTGGACAGAAAACTAAGGCCCCACGATGGGCCTTGGGTCACAAGTGCATTGTTGTTATTGAATGTCCACAATGAGTAGATTTACTAGGTTGCAGTAGCTTTCCTCACATCTCGACTGTGCTGACTGGGGTCCTCTAGGCGCCTGTACTATGCTTGGCTTCGTCTGTGTTTCGCTCACTACTACGGGGATCACGTAAACTCCTCACCTCGTTAGCGAGGGTGCCATGAAAACAGTCCGTTTCCAGGGAGAACTACGGGGAAGTCGAGGTGCGTGTCTTGGCCAGCATATTTTGCCTGACCCTGACTAACATCTCTGATCAGTATATTTTGCCTGACCCTGACTAACATCTCTGATCAGTATATTTTGCCTGACCCTGACTAACATCTCTGATCAGTATATTTTGCCTGACCCTGACTAAAATCTCTGATCAGTATATTTTGCTTGAACAGCAACTGTGAACAAGACAAGGCAATAAAAAATTATTGTTGAAAAATGAACAGAACAAATATTTAGTGCATTTATTTGCGTTTAGTCGTTTCATTGGGTACTGTTTCATTATTTAATAAACGAATTCATAGATAATTAAATAACATTTTTCTTGGTTATAATTCCCAAACACGTTCTGTTATGTCAGAGATCTGATTAAGGCCACGTCATTAAAAGTTATAATTGGTTCCTGACTGACAACATGGCAACTTCCGTCAACAACTTCCAAGAAGTTTAGATAGAATGTCATCATTCAGAAACTTGTGAGTATACTTTGCAGTACCTTGCTTGATGGTTTGATCACTAACTCTTACCATCTTAACTATTTTCAAGCGACAGGGCAAACATACAAGTCGTGAGCATCTGTAGATTAAGACTAGCTGTTGCAAGGCTTCAGTCTCTTTAATTAACTTATTAAGTAATGAAATATTATGTTTTACAGTTATTCAATTGTTATTGTTTGACTTCGTCGTCGGATCTGAAACTTATGACAGTAAAGATTTCTTGATGGGATTTAACTTATGAGCTAATAATTTTAGAGTCTTTTTACACTAAGCAAAGAGTTAATTAATAACAAATTTAGTTTTATGCAATAAGTTTAGACTATAGATATAGTCCAACTATATAGGTCTATTTATATATATATAGGTCCAACTATAATAATAATAATAATATGATTGATTAATTATTATTAACTTAGAATCGAGGGCTGCATTACGGCATGAGTTACAGTATTATGAGTATAGTTTATTTTATTTGTCTGGCAGGACTGTATCAGGACAAAAAGGAGACATTTGATAAATGGCATAAAATAAGAAAAGCAATACAAGATGCCAATTTTAATGCAAGAATGAAGAATATCAAACTCGCCTCTCTTTTATATAAAAACTGACACTTAGGCCCTATATAGTATATATGATAAACAATATCCTACCAAAGTCCAAAGAAAAAAACAATTATAAACTAAGCTTTGAGCGGCTGATTAGCGCAGTCGACCCAGCTGTAAATGGGTACCTGGCTGATGGTTATGGAAGGAAAATGGCAGCAAGAAAGGGAACTGGCTACCCCACCTCACAAAGCTGTGGCTTAGTACAGTGAAAACTCTAATACTTCATCTCCGACGGCAGTATCTGCTATGGGGCTACCTTTACCTTTGCTTTTAAAATCAACACAATTTGACATTTTCATTCATGTTTCTTATATTTCTCTTCATGTAGACACAATATTTTTTCAGATTATATTCTTGAACACTGACACTATTTACATACACACCAAACACAAGCTTCCTGTTGTTCTTCGTAATATTGTTCCTGACACTCTATTTTAGGGTTACCATGTTGTCCTGGTGATCATTACCATACTAATGGAAGACTTACTTCAACTCCAAAATAGGACATAACAACGTGGGATATGAGGAGATCATGAGAAGGGAGGGACTAGGAGTCCTAAACGAAAATGGAGAGCGGTTTGCAGATTTTTGTGCAGGAAACAAATTGGTCATAGGAGGATGTATGTGGGGCAGATGTGGCCTTCGACCACTTTTTAGTGATTGCGAAGGTACAGCTGAAGTTAAGGATAAACAAAATGAGTTCCTCAGGAATAAATACCAAGCACTGGAGCAGCTAGATGAAGGGGCCAGCATTAAGGATAAATGGGAACAAGTACAAAGTACATGGAAAACTGCATGCGAGGAAGTGCTAGGAATGAAGAAGTGGCAGCATAAAGAATGGATAACAGCAGAAACAATCACTAAGATCGACAAGAGGCGAAATAAGAAAATGGCCTCACTAAATAGTAAAACGAGAGCCGCAAAAAGCAAATCACAGACTAAGTATGTAGAGAGCAACAAGGAGGTTAAAAAGAGCATCAAGGCGGACAAAAAGACATTACATTGATGGTCTGGATGAGGAAGGGGAAGAGGCTGCAGGAAAGGGAAATATGAAATTGTCTCTATGAGGCTAACAAGAAACTATCGGGAATGTATCAACAACAAGGTAGACCAATCAAAAATAAACTTGGGGAAAAGATAACTAACCTTGAAGATCAGGAGAAAAGATGGATAGAATAGTTTGATGAGTTTTTGAACAGACCAGCACCAGACAACCCACTAGACATCCCACCAGCAGAGAAGGACCTGCCTATAAACTGTGATAAGCCAAGTAAAGAAGAGATTAAAAGGGCAATAGAGTTTCTAAGGAACGGAAAAGCAGCAGGACCTGATGGGATACCAATGGGAGCAATAAAAGCAGATGTTGAAACATTTACGAACGTGCTCCACAACTTGATAGGCACCATCTGAGAGCGAGAAAGCTTACCAAAAGATTGGAGAGAGGGCTACCTGGTGAAATTGCCTAGGAAGGGAGATTTACAGGAATGCAAAAACCAGAGAGGAATAATGTTATTATCAGTTCCGGGAAAGGTGTTAAATGGAGTAATACTAGAAAGGTTGAAAAAGGCAGTGGATAACAAGGTAAGGGATGAGCAGATATTCAGACATAATAGATTATGCATTGACTGGATAGCCACATTGCGGATAATTGTGGAGCAATCATTGGAATGGAATTCGTGTTTGTACATCAATTTTGTTGATTATGACAAGGTTTTCAACAGTTTAGACAGAGATATACTCTGGGAACTACCGAGGCACTATGGAATTCCACAAAAGCTCACAAACATAATTAGACATATGAAAGTATGCAATGTAGAGTTATACACTTCGTGTATAACTCTAATTGCATACTTTCATATGTCTAATTATGTTTGTGAGCTTTTGTGGAATTCATAGTGCTCGGTAGTTCCCAGAGTATATCTCTGTCTAACTGTGAAAACCTTGTCAATAATCAACAAATTGATGTACAAACTCGAATTCCATTCAATGATTGCTCACATTATCGCCAATGTGGCTATCCAGTACAATGCATAATGCTATATGATCTGAATATCTGCTCATCCCTTACTTGTTCATCCACTGCCTTTATTAAACCTTCTAGTATTACTCCATTTAACACCTTTCCCGGAACTGATAATAACATTATTCCTCTAGGTTTTTGCATTCCATGTAAATCTCCCTTCCTAGGAGTATCACCAAGGAAGGAGGGACAGACGAGGATATAAAAACAAGGATACAAAAAGCAAGAGTTGCATTCAGCATGTTGAAACCTATATGGAACTCCAAGGAAATAAGAAGGAAGCCAAAAATAAGGATTTTCAATTTAAATGTTAAGCCAGTCCTGCTGTATGGAGTGGAAACCTGGAGGATGACCAAAGGCAATGACAGGAGAATGCTGGGTTTTGTCAAAGATGCCTGAAAAAGATTCTTGGAATAAAATGATTTGACAAAGTTACAAACAACAGACTGTGGGAGAGAACGAGACAAGGTAAATTTGAACAGGAAATCTTAGGAAGAAAGTGGAGATGGATGGGTCATATATTAAGAAAGCCCCATGCCAGTATCACCAGGCAATCCCTGTCATGGAACCCCCAGGGAAGGAGAGGCATACCAAGGAATACATGGAGACACGATCTGGAGGCGGAAGTAAAGAAAACAGGAAAACGCTGGAAGGAAGTGGAAAAGATTGCACAGGATAGAGCTGCTTGGTGATGGTTGGTAATGGCTTACGCACCCCTTGGTGATAGAAGGTGAAAGAGATATCCTGGTGATTAGAAAAGAGGAAACCAAAGATAGCTGATGATCTAAAAAAAGGCCTCGCTTAATTTTCATTAAATCCATGTCAAAACTATCTGATACATAACGAAAGGAAATGAAAACAGTTTTATATGAAATGTTATTATTATATTTTCATAAAAAAATGAATTCCAATTATAAAACTAGAAAAAGCATTTCAAAGAAAAAGCAAGTTAGTCAACATTGTCATTGTTTAAGTTGGGGCTGCAGATGCATCAGTGAATGAGCTGACAGCAGCCAGCAACTCATACCTGGCTGCTTGCATCAGGGTTAGCCAACTACAGCTGACCAAGACCCTATTCCCACAGGTAGCAGCCCTGGAGGAGGCTACACGGTCGCAGTGGGAAGGCAAACTTGGTACCCAAAAAAGCCAGCTGAAATCAGATGTGTCGGACCAAAAGGTGCAGATATTGCAGCCTCACTGTAAACTACAACACAACATAACAACATCCTTTTCAGAATGAACGTCGAAGAAGAAGAAGAATTGTTTGTGCCCCGAATGAACCAGATATTGAAGACGAGTTAATTGAAATGCTTGAAAAGACAATGATGATTGTCATGATTAGATTTCAATGCCAGAGTTAGAAAAGATCACTCTAGACGGGATGGCGTGATTTGGAGTTCCAGTGAAGATGTTTTAAATGAGAGTGGAA
The DNA here is from genome assembly GCA_036924085.1 of Ariolimax columbianus. Lineage (NCBI taxonomy): Eukaryota > Metazoa > Mollusca > Gastropoda > Stylommatophora > Arionidae > Ariolimax > Ariolimax columbianus. The sequence continues at coordinate 80,574,590 of JAVGWX010000002.1, read as the reverse complement.
GGCAACCCCTGAAATTCTGTGGCAAGCAAAACCTGGGCATCACAATTACAAAGTTCAGTCATAAGTGCATACATACATACACTCCGTGAACTGACAAGGAAAAATAAATTGATCATTGATTATGTCAAGTGAGGAAAGATTCATTTAAATATGCAAGTGATGCCAGAGGACCAGAAGTTCAAAGTGACCACTACCTTGTGACAATAAAGAGAACAACCGGAAGAGTAGCCCCGTCATCTATTATCAATTAAAGAAACCAAATGTCAGAGATGGGAAGCAAGAATAAAGGCAAACATGCTAAAAGAAACTGAAGTTAAGTTTAAAAACCAGAGGCTTATATCAACATTAGTGAGAAGTACAGAAGAACGACTGGAGGATCTAGAAACTCTCTGGTTAAAACTCAAGACTAACCTCATGACAGCTGTAGCAGAAGTATGTAGAGAAGTCAGAGTCAAGAAGGAAATAAAGAGGACATACTGGTAGACAGAAGAAGTCAAAATGATAATAAGCTAAAAGAAAAAAGCCCTGAAACAATATTTGGAAACCAAGAATGCAGCATGAAAAACAAAAATACAAAGAATATGTAATACTCGTAATGGAAGCCTAGAAAACAGTGCTAACAGTAAAACAGAAATCCTGGCAGAACTTTATAAAAAAAGACTAGAAAGGAATGCCAGGGGCCAAACAGAAACTATTCAACAAGACCTTAAAGAACATGAGGGAAAAAAAAAGAGTGCACACTGAAATTTGTAAAAGACGAACAAGATGCTTTGCTTACCACTCCGATGGAAATAATGGATAGATGAAAAGGCTATTTATCAAAACATCTCTATGCTGAGGATGATCAAGTGCCAGTTACGACAGGCTCTAATACATAGAAGGAAATCAATGATGGAGAAAACATCACCTGAAGGCATCATTGGAGAAAATATAGGTCGGTAAAACTGCTGGACAAGATGGCATAACACCAGAAAGTACATGGGAACCACAGGTGAACTGTTATTCCTGAAAGTTCTTAGGGCAGCCTGGTGCATCACGCCTGTGAGAACTGTGAGATAACCATCATTATGCACATTTTCAGAAAGGGTGACAACTGACATTTAGAAAACCATATAGGCATATCCCTCCTTAGTGTCTACCAGGTGTAGATAACATATAGACAGCTATTATGGAGCCATATGACATGAAAATCAATACAGAAAAGACAGAGTATGATGATATCACATGAACACGTGCAGAGAAGTGTCCACACATAAGTGTCAAGCAAGTAAGGGACTTCAAATATCTAGGTTTACTGATCACGGTAATGTAGACAGAGAGCTCACACATAGAATTCAGAAGGTGAACATTGTCCACTATCAAATTGCACCAATTTTGAAACATCCTAGAGTGCTTCTTTGAACTAAGCGGAAAGACAATCCGTAACCGTATCCGCAACATCACGCTAAGGCAGATAGTGGGGAGAAATCTAGTTAGTGCTTACATTGAGCTTACATTGAGCTTACATTGACACTCACAAAAATCAAGTGGTGTGGTCATGTAATCAGAATACATTATGACCAACCTGCAGCGAGAGCATATGATATGCAGGTCTCCTGTCCACGTGCAAGAGGCCGACCTCAACGTCAGTGGATCAAGGGTATCTCTGACACTCTCAGGAAGTGATACCTAATGACGGTACAATCCTCCCCCTAGGCGATAACAAGAAATCTATGACTCCCACCTCTCTGCAATGCCTCATGGCAAGAGCAGTAAGACAAAAAAAAAAGTGTGATCCCAGCATTTCTGATCTGAGTTACATCATGTAGCATGTCCTTTGTAGAACGTCGCTCCCATCACAGTCTGTCTGAAAGAAACTCGTTCTCTTGCCAAAACACCAGCTTCTGCCACTGTCATACTCAGGCACTCCTGGATATCTTGGTGCCATCGTCTTCTTGGTCTACCCCTTCCTCTTTTGCCTGGCACCATACCTTCCATCACCGTTCTCTCAAGACCGTTGTGTCTCTTGATGTGACCAAAGTATTTGCATTTTCTAGCCAAAATGGAATTGATAAACCAGATCTCCTCTATGCTCAACTCTTGCCGAATGTCTACATTTGTTCTTTTCTCTGTCCAGGGTATTCTGAGGATCTTTCTGTAACATTTTGACTCGAAGGATTCGATTCTTTGTCTAGAAGTTTTGGTAATCGTCCATGCTTCACAGCCATAAGCTGCCACAGGAAAAACACAGGCTCTCAGGACTTTTACTTTTATCGTTTTGTTGGTGCCCTGCCATAATTTCTTCAGGCTGTTCAGTCTCTGCATTGCCATAGCTAGTCTTCTTCTGATTTCTTTCGAGCAGTCACCATTATTGTCGATTCTGGAGCCCAGATATTCAAAATGTGTAACCTGATCTATTTCCTCACCACCCACTGTAAATTTATGCTGACATTGTGTTTTATCGGTGGTCATTATCTTTGTTTTGTTTATGTTTATGAACAGATTTTGATCTTTACTATGTCCATTAACGGCTGAAAGTAGCTGCTCTAGCCCTTCTGAACTTCTCGATAGTATCACCTGCGTATCGTAACTCTGGAATCTCGTACCCCCAATCGTAAATGGGTCGAAACTTTCAATGTTCTCATCTTCTCGTACATTTCTCATTATACATTCCGCATATATGTTGTACAGATAAGGTGAGAGGATACATCCCTGTCGGACTCCCTTTTGTACTGCAAACCAATCTGATGTTTGCACAGATACTCGGACAGCGGCTTGTTGATCTTGGAATAATGTTTCAATGAGATGGACTATATGCAAAGGAAACCCCATTTCCTTCATGATTCTCCACAGATTTTGATGTTTTACCGTGTCGAAGGCCTTAGTGTAATCAATGAAACATGTCTACATTAAACTCTCTGATCTGAGTTACACAAAATTTTTATAAGGCCTGCAGAAACTACAATAAGACAGGAAACCAAACACCAGAGGAGTTTAAGACCATACTTCTTCATACTATTCATGGATGATGTCATCAAAGCCTGAAAGGAGAGGACCACAAAGTACTCAGTGGAGTACAGGAAGATGAGACCAGTCTATGTATTGGAGCTGGCGTTCAGTGGGGTACAGGAAGATGAGACCAGTCTATATATCGGAGCTGGCGTTCAGTGGGGTACAGGAAGATGAGACCAGTCTATGTATCGGAGCTGGCATTCAGTGGAGTACAGGAAGATGAGACCAGTCTATGTATCGGAGCTGGCGTTCAGTGGGGTGCAGGAAGATGAGACCAGTCTATGTATTGGAGCTGGCGTTCAGTGGGGTGCAGGAAGATGAGACTAGTTTATGTATCGGAGCTGGCGTTCAGTGGGGTACAGGAAGATGAGACCAGTCTATGTATTGGAGCTGGCGTTCAGTGGGGTGCAGGAAGATGAGACTAGTTTATGTATCGGAGCTGGCGTTCAGTGGGGTGCAGGAAGATGAGACCAGTCTATGTATTGGAGCTGGCGTTTAGTGGGGTACAGGAAGATGAGACTAGTTTATATATCGGAGCTGGCGTTCAGTGGGGTGCAGGAAGATGAGACTAGTTTATGAATCGGAGCTGGCGTTCAGTGGGGTGCAGGAAGATGAGACTAGTTTATGTATCGGAGCTGGCGTTCAGTGGGGTACAGGAAGATGAGACCAGTCTATGTATCGGAGCTGGCGTTCAGTGGGGTGCAGGAAGATGAGACCAGTCTATGTATTGGAGCTGGCGTTCAGTGGGGTGCAGGAAGATGAGACTAGTTTATGTATCGGAGCTGGCGTTCAATGGGGTGCAGGAAGATGAGACCAGTCTATGTATTGGAGCTGGCGTTCAATGGGGTGCAGGAAGATGAGACTAGTTTATATATCGGAGCTGGCGTTCAGTGGGGTACAGGAAGATGAGACTAGTTTATGTATCGGAGCTGGCGTTCAATGGGGTACAGGAAGATGAGACTAGTTTATATATCGGAGCTGGCGTTCAGTGGGGTACAGGAAGATGAGACTAGTTTATGTATCGGAGCTGGCGTTCAATGGGGTACAGGAAGATGAGACCAGTCTATGTATTGGAGCTGGCGTTCAGTGGGGTGCAGGAAGATGAGACTAGTTTATATATCGGAGCTGGCGTTCAGTGGGGTACAGGAAGATGAGACTAGTTTATGTATCGGAGCTGGCGTTCAATGGGGTACAGGAAGATGAGACTAGTTTATGTATCGGAGCTGGCGTTCAGTGGGGTACAGGAAGATGAGACTAGTTTATGTATCGGAGCTGGCGTTCAGTGGGGTACAGGAAGATGAGACTAGTTTATGTATCGGAGCTGGCGTTCAGTGGGGTACAGGAGATGAGACTAGTTTATGTATCGGAGCTGGCGTTCAGTGGGGTACAGGAAGATGAGACTAGTTTATGTATCGGAGCTGGCGTTTGCTCATGATATGGCCCTGATTACTTCTTCTTCTGCATTTGATCTCAATCTCCTGAAACCAAGCCCTGAACAGGGCTTTGCAAGTAGCAGGATGTAGTTCAGAGAACAGAATGCGTTGTGTTGCTAGTTTACAGCCTGACTACGATATTTGCCAATTTCCGTCCGATACATCCATCTTTGGCAACGACCTAATTACTAAATCAGAGGCACATCTGCAGACCAACCTCCAAATCTGGAAAAAAGTAGCTGAGGAAGAGAAGGATGACCATTAGCAATTCAAAAACAAAAATCATGGTGGTCTCGAAAGAAGAGAATAGACATCACATTTCTCTGAGTGAACATCCTCTGGAACAGGTCAAGTAGTTCAAATACTTTGGAGCTGTAATAGACCAGAAGGGAGGTATTAAAGAAGAATTGGCCAACACCTATATAACCAGTTTTGACTTATGGATGCGAGTCATGGGCATTGACAACAACCCAGAAAAGTCAGCTCCAATCATCAGAAAGGATATATCTAAGGAAGGTGGTCCAAGTAACAAAAGGAGACTAGGTCCGCAATCGGACAATACAAGAAGATCTTGAAGCCGGTCATTACAGCCTCAAGTGGAGCAATCTCAACTTCAGTGGTTTAGCCATACCTGTAGAATGAAAGAAGATCAGCTACCACGACATAGTCAAGGGTCCAGACCCAGAGGATGACCCAAATTTTGTTGGGTTGACAACGTAAGACTGCCTCTAAGAGACCGTGGGCTAGACAAACCAAGCCAAGAGGAAGACAGAGGATAGAATGGTCTGGCAATTTTTCTGACAAACCTATACACCCCAGGGTAGAAGAGGAATAAGTCAATAAGTAAGCATAACATGCAGCATTCTTGTATTATTGATCTATTTTTCTTCCTTCTAACTGCCAGTACAACCATGTTTATGTCTTCAACAGGGAAGAGTTGTGAAGCCTAAACTCTTTACAATGTCCATCTGGAGAGGGATAAACCGGACACCAAACCTGGGTGTAGTCTTACTTGCCGGAAACATAATGAATTTTGGTTTGAATAATGTGCCCCCTGCCACATTGGCTCTCATCGCCTCACAGGCAGCAATTTTCATGAATATGTTGCCCAATTTCTTCCCGTCACCAAACAGAGTGTGTATCAGCTCATATCTGGGTATGTCATTCTGCGAGTCAGGGGAGACAATGTGCCGGGCTGACATTTTCATTTTGTTCAGATGTTTAAAGTACATGTACACACCGCTTGTTATCCAGGAGTAGATAAATCTTGTATCTCATTTAACAGAACAGTTACTAATAAATTGGGCTCATTTGAATGTACTAGTGTTGAATTAATTCAAAATTTAGTTTGTATATCTGTTTCATACTTCAGTGTTCGTTCTGAAAAGGACATTGTGTCGTAGTAAACAGCGAGGCAGATATATTTGCGTTCTTTGATAGGACACACCCTTTTTCAGCTAGCGTTTTAGGATACTGGGTTTGCCTTCCTGCTGCAAACCCTATTCTTAGCCAGACTACACTAGTTCAGCCTGTTTCCAGGGCCTCTGCTTGGGAACGGAATATGGTCTTTGCCAGCACTGGTTCACTGACACTGATGAATAAAGCCAGCTATCAGTCACTGGCTGCTGTCAGCTCATTCACTGGACTGCAACTACATCCCCGTCTTGTTTCATTCATACTCATGTTTATATGGCATTTATACTATTGTACATTATGGTTTACATGTGTGTGTGTGTATGTGACCATGTTTTGTGTACTGTTTACCCACATGTCATCTTCGTTGTTCACTCTCAGATGACCACATATACAATTCTGACAGTCTGTATTATTTTTCTCTCCCCGTTCTACAGTTTATTCCTCAAATAAAGAATTGGTTGTCTATCTCAAGTTTCTCTGATCACCATAGGCAGGGTTTGACAAATTTTAGGGTGGTTTACCAGTCAGTCAAAAATGTCAGTCAGTCAGCATGGTCAGACAACAGTCATACAATTTATGTTAACAAATTTAAACTAGGCACTCATTTACCTTTATTTCTTTGCAACACTTGCCATGTTGCCTTATCATTACCCCATCTAGATAAGTGATAAACTGTTTGGTGAAGGGATGGACCTGAGATGGGCCACACAATTTATGGGAGAGATAGGTGTTGCTATTGGAGTGATAAACTGTATGGTGAGAAGAGAGGTCTTAGATGGACTGCCACATTTATGGGAGAAATAGGTGTGGTTATTTGAGTGATAAACTATATGGTGTAAATATGCTCGTCCATCATAATTGATGAGGACCGCTTTGTCTGCATTCACTGTTCGCATGAGTTCGGAGATGGGTAAATAAGCCAATCTGAGATTTGAATTGTCTGTTGCACTTTGTACAGGGAAATAAGACACCTCATTCCACAGGGGCTGAAGAAGGGTTGATGTGAGCTGAATTGCGGAGCGATCGTCTCTGGATAACCTCATCTATTCTTGATGCCTCATGTCTCTGAACACCCTCAGCAATAGTGCTGCGCCAGTCTGTGCGATTGGTGGCGATTTGTTCCCAGTCATCATGGTTAAAACGGCACTGGATCAGTGATCTTTTAAGTGTGTCCTTGTACCATTTCTGCTGCCTACTGCTTGCTCTCTTGCCATTTTGGAGTTCACCATAGAGCAGCTCTTTTCGCACTAACACACCTGTATTTGGCACCATGTCCTGCCATCTAATCCTCAGTAGTTTCCGCAGGCAGTGCACGGGGAAGTGGTTCAATTTCTCGGCATGGCGACTATAGATGGTCCAGGTCTCACATGCATTTAAGAGGGTAGGTAGAAAAATTGCAGCGTAGACATTTTTTTTTTTTAGTCCTGTTCTCTTGCCTATCCCACACTTTAGTATGAAGTCTACCAAATGTTTGAGTCCTGATCCCTCGCCTATCCCACACTTTAGTATGAAGTCTACCAAATGTTTGAGTCCTGATCCCTCGCCTATCCCACACTTTAGTATGAAGTCTACCAAATGTTTGAGTCCTGATCCCTCGCCTATCCCACACCTTAGTATGAAGTCTACCAAATGTTTGAGTCCTGATCCCTCGCCTATCCCACACTTTAGCATGAAGTCTACCAAATGTTTGAGTCCTGATCCCTCGCCTATCCCACACCTTAGTATGAAGTCTACCAAATGTTTGAGTCCTGATCCCTCGCCTATCTTACACTTTAGCATGAAGTCTACCAAATGTTTGAGTCCTGATCCCTCGCCTATCCCACACCTTAGTATGAAGTCTACCAAATGTTTGAGTCCTGATCCCTCGCCTATCCCACACTTTAGCATGAAGTCTACCAAATGTTTGAGTCCTGATCCCTCGCCTATCCCACACCTTAGTATGAAGTCTACCAAATGTTTGAGTCCTGATCCCTCGCCTATCCCACACCTTAGTATGAAGTCTACCAAATGTTTGAGTCCTGATCCCTCGCCTATCCCACACTTTAGCATGAAGTCTACCAAATGTTTGAGTCCTGATCCCTCGCCTATCCCACACCTTAGTATGAAGTCTACCAAATGTTTGAGTCCTGATCCCTCGCCTATCCCACACCTTAGTATGAAGTCTACCAAATGTTTGAGTCCTGATCCCTCGCCTATCCCACACCTTAGTATGAAGTCTACCAAATGTTTGAGTCCTGATCCCTCGCCTATCCCACACCTTAGTATGAAGTCTACCAAATGTTTGAGTCCTGATCCCTCGCCTATCCCACACCTTAGTATGAAGTCTACCAAATGTTTGAGTCCTGATCCCTCGCCTATCCCACACCTTAGTATGAAGTCTACCAAATGTTTGAGTCCTGATCCCTCGCCTATCCCACACCTTAGTATGAAGTCTACCAAATGTTTGAGTCCTGATCCCTCGCCTATCCCACACCTTAGTATGAAGTCTACCAAATGTTTGAGTCCTGATCCCTCGCCTATCCCACACCTTAGCATGAAGTCTACCAAATGTTTGAGTCCTGATCCCTCGCCTATCCCACACCTTAGTATGAAGTCTACCAAATGTTTGAGTCCTGATCCCTCGCCTATCCCACACCTTAGCATGAAGTCTACCAAATGTTTGAGTCCTGATCCCTCGCCTATCCCACACCTTAGTATGAAGTCTACCAAATGTTTGAGTCCTGATCCCTCGCCTATCCCACACTTTAGTATGAAGTCTACCAAATGTTTGAGTCCTGATCCCTCGCCTATCCCACACCTTAGTATGAAGTCTACCAAATGTTTGAGTCCTGATCCCTCGCCTATCCCACACCTTAGCATGAAGTCTACCAAATGTTTGAGTCCTGATCCCTCGCCTATCCCATACCTTAGCATGAAGTCTACCAAATGTTTGAGTCCTGATCCCTCGCCTATCCCACACCTCAGTATGAAGTCTACCAAATGTTTGAGTCCTGATCCCTCGCCTATCCCACACCTTAGCATGAAGTCTACCAAATGTTTGAGTCCTGATCCCTCGCCTATCCCACACCTTAGTATGAAGTCTACCAAATGTTTGAGTCCTGATCCCTCGCCTATCCCACACCTTAGTATGAAGTCTACCAAATGTTTGAGTCCTGATCCCTCGCCTATCCCACACTTTAGTATGAAGTCTACCAAATGTTTGAGTCCTGATCCCTCGCCTATCCCACACCTTAGTATGAAGTCTACCAAATGTTTGAGTCCTGATCCCTCGCCTATCCCACACCTTAGTATGAAGTCTACCAAATGTTTGAGTCCTGATCCCTCGCCTATCCCACACCTTAGTATGAAGTCTACCAAATGTTTGAGTCCTGATCCCTCGCCTATCCCACACCTTAGTATGAAGTCTACCAAATGTTTGAGTCCTGATCCCTCGCCTATCCCACACCTTAGCATGAAGTCTACCAAATGTTTGAGTCCTGATCCCTCGCCTATCCCACACCTTAGCATGAAGTCTACCAAATGTTTGAGTCCTGATCCCTCGCCTATCCCACACCTTAGTATGAAGTCTACCAAATGTTTGAGTCCTGATCCCTCGCCTATCCCACACCTTAGCATGAAGTCTACCAAATGTTTGAGTCCTGATCCCTCGCCTATCCCACCACCTTAGTATGAAGTCTACCAAATGTTTGAGTCCTGATCCCTCGCCTATCCCACACCTTAGTATGAAGTCTACCAAATGTTTGAGTCCTGATCCCTCGCCTATCCCACACCTTAGTATGAAGTCTACCAAATGTTTGAGTCCTGATCCCTCGCCTATCCCACACCTTAGTATGAAGTCTACCAAATGTTTGAGTCCTGATCCCTCGCCTATCCCACACCTTAGTATGAAGTCTACCAAATGTTTGAGTCCTGATCCCTCGCCTATCCCACACCTTAGTATGAAGTCTACCAAATGTTTGAGTCCTGATCCCTCGCCTATCCCACACCTTAGTATGAAGTCTACCAAATGTTTGAGTCCTGATCCCTCGCCTATCCCACACCTTAGCATGAAGTCTACCAAATGTTTGAGTCCTGATCCCTCGCCTATCCCACACCTTAGCATGAAGTCTACCAAATGTTTGAGTCCTGATCCCTCGCCTATCCCATACCTTAGCATGAAGTCTACCAAATGTTTGAGTCCTGATCCCTCGCCTATCCCACACCTCAGTATGAAGTCTACCAAATGTTTGAGTCCTGATCCCTCGCCTATCCCACACCTTAGCATGAAGTCTACCAAATGTTTGAGTCCTGATCCCTCGCCTATCCCACACCTTAGCATGAAGTCTACCAAATGTTTGAGTCCTGATCCCTCGCCTATCCCACACCTTAGTATGAAGTCTACCAAATGTTTGAGTCCTGATCCCTGGCCTATCCCACACCTTAGTATGAAGTCTACCAAATGTTTGAGTCCTGATCCCTCGCCTATCCCACACCTTAGTATGAAGTCTACCAAATGTTTGAGTCCTGATCCCTCGCCTATCCCACACCTTAGTATGAAGTCTACCAAATGTTTGAGTCCTGATCCCTCGCCTATCCCACACCTTAGCATGAAGTCTACCAAATGTTTGAGTCCTGATCCCTCGCCTATCCCACACCTTAGTATGAAGTCTACCAAATGTTTGAGTCCTGATCCCTCGCCTATCCCACACCTTAGTATGAAGTCTACCAAATGTTTGAGTCCTGATCCCTCGCCTATCCCACACCTTAGCATGAAGTCTACCAAATGTTTGAGTCCTGATCCCTCGCCTATCCCACACCTTAGCATGAAGTCTACCAAATGTTTGAGTCCTGATCCCTCGCCTATCCCACACCTTAGTATGAAGTCTACCAAATGTTTGAGTCCTGATCCCTCGCCTATCCCACACCTTAGCATGAAGTCTACCAAATGTTTGAGTCCTGATCCCTCGCCTATCCCACACCTTAGCATGAAGTCTACCAAATGTTTGAGTCCTGATCCCTCGCCTATCCCACACCTTAGCATGAAGTCTACCAAATGTTTGAGTCCTGATCCCTCGCCTATCCCACACCTTAGTATGAAGTCTACCAAATGTTTGAGTCCTGATCCCTCGCCTATCCCACACCTTAGTATGAAGTCTACCAAATGTTTGAGTCCTGATCCCTCGCCTATCCCACACCTTAGCATGAAGTCTACCAAATGTTTGAGTCCTGATCCCTCGCCTATCCCACACCTTAGTATGAAGTCTACCAAATGTTTGAGTCCTGATCCCTCGCCTATCCCACACCTTAGTATGAAGTCTACCAAATGTTTGAGTCCTGATCCCTCGCCTATCCCACACCTTAGCATGAAGTCTACCAAATGTTTGAGTCCTGATCCCTCGCCTATCCCACACCTTAGCATGAAGTCTACCAAATGTTTGAGTCCTGATCCCTCGCCTATCCCACACCTTAGTATGAAGTCTACCAAATGTTTGAGTCCTGATCCCTCGCCTATCCCACACCTTAGCATGAAGTCTACCAAATGTTTGAGTCCTGATCCCTCGCCTATCCCACACCTTAGTATGAAGTCTACCAAATGTTTGAGTCCTGATCCCTCGCCTATCCCACACTTTAGTATGAAGTCTACCAAATGTTTGAGTCCTGATCCCTCGCCTATCCCACACTTTAGTATGAAGTCTACCAAATGCTGCACTTGCCCTGGATATTCTTGTATTCACCTCATCATCTATGTGAATAACTTGAGATAAAGTACTGCCAAGATACGGGAATCTGTTAACATTTTTTAAACAGTGGTCGTGTACCTTAATTGAAGGTGCGGAGATATGTCTTAGATGGACCGCATATATGGGAGAAATAAGTGTAGTTATTTGAGTGTATGGTGAAGAGATATGCCTGAGAGAGAATGTTCAATATTTGTTAGAAATAAATAATAGGTGATAATTTTATAGTTAAGTGTATGGCAAGGATAGATGCCGAGACAGACCTCCAAATATATATGGGCAAATAGATGTGATTATTAAAGTGTGAATGATGAAAGGGAATATGTAACCATTGACACATGTGATTATTTCAGTGTTTTACCATCGAGACTTCCTGCGGATGCTCTTGAGTGCCTTCTACCATGGCTCGGACATGCATCTCTACTACAATATGCTTAGCCTTCTGTACAAGGGCAGCTGGCTGGAGAAGAAGCTGGGCACTGTTTACTTTGTCTACCTCATCAGTGTGTTCACAGCCCTGACCAGTGCTGTTTATGTAGGGCTTGGGCTACTGTTCACTTTTGTCTTAAACAATAATAAATACATCATGGACTGTGCTGTTGGGTTTTCAGGTAAGGATGTTCTGTGTTGGATTTTTGTGTGCAGGCGTTCTGTGTTGTTGAATTTTTGTGTGTGATTATTCTGTGTCGTTGGATATTATGTAAGGCTGTTCTGTGTTGTTGGATTTTTATGTTCGGGTGTTCTGTGTTGTTGAATTTGTATTAATGGGTGTTCTGTGTTGTTGGATTTTTATGTTGGGGTGTTCTGTGTTGTTGGATTTTTTTGGAAGGGTATTTTATGCACTGCACTGTTGGATTTTAGTTATTATGTTTACCACTGGGAAAACCAATATTTCTTTGTTAGTATTCCTGTATATAATTTATGGGGTCATGTTTCTAGGCCTTTTTTTTCAACCTCAAAATAATACTCTACACAGCATATTTTAGGCCTGTGGTAAATGGTTGGTATGCCCACATGATGTTTTGTAGGTTGCATCAATGGATTTTAGAAAAGGGTGCTATTTGTATGAGGAAGACACAATGGTGTCCTCTTATCACTTTTCTCGGTGGTTCATACATTGCTTCTGTCAATCTCATCAAATGTAACCTGTTTAAAAAAAAAATGCCATCATAGTCGGCAGTGGAATTGAAGATGAACTCTATTTTAACTAACTACTCCCAAGACGAATACAACATATAGTCTTTGTCTGACATCAAAATTAAAGATGAGCTCTCTATTTTTAACTAATTGCTTTGCTTCCAAGATAAGAGCAACATGTAGTCTCTGAAGAAAAATGTAAAATCAGCCCTCCATTTTAACTGACCGCTCCCAAGACAACAGCAGCATTTAGTCTCTGACAACAAAAGACCAGCTCCAGTGCAGTCCCTACTAACAGGAGAAGTGGCGACGTATGAGTCTCTTGCATCCTATAACTGGAATGCTCTAGACAGAGAAAGCCCCTAAACTATAAAAGTAGTAATTCATCTCGGAGATTGAAAATGGTGCTGACCACATTCTGCCTTCAGGTGCTTTGGTGAAAGAAAAATGCCAAGGGGAATTAACTCAAGATGACTTATTGATAGCTGATATCACAGACCAACTCTTAAATGTCAATTCAAGTAATCCACCTAGGCAACCAGTGCTGCTACACTGACTACCCATGACAACGGTTTATAGCAAAGTCCCAGACTACATACATGGATGATGGAGTGGAGACAATGTGTCTCAGCCAGATGTCTTGCAAAGGACCCTGGGATGCCACCGTGATGGGTGCGGTCATTTCCCATCCCTGATATCATGGACAGATGTAGAAGCTGGCTGGCCAGGAAATCTTGAGAAGCTTCTTAATGTGACTGAAAAAGAGAAGCATTGTCGATCCAGCTTTGGGGACTTCAATTTTGCACACTTGGAAGGTCTCAAGCTTCTTCTTCTTCTTCTTCGTTCTCAAACTCTTGCTACCAAGCCCTGAAATATCATGCTACTTGCAAAGCTCTTTTCAGGGCTGGTAGCGAGAGCGATCGGCAAGAAGAAGAAGCAGCTTGAGGCCTTCCAAGTGTACAAAATAGAGGTTGCTCTGTGGACAAGCCACTTCCATGTTTTGGAGCCATTCAAAAGGATTGGATGGCTCAGGATTTATAGAGGCGCGGCTTGGTTTTCAGATAGTGCCTTTGCTGGGTCCAGACTCTGTGCAGGGAGTTCATGGATGGTGCTGCAAGGTTGATTCTCTGATAAATGCAACACGGTGTATTTTACGCTGTAAAAGAATTTTGTTGAAGAGACAATTAAAAGAAAGAAAATGAATGAAGCCATTAGTCTATCAAACAGGTCTAATTGAGACTTCCATGGCACCTGAAAACACAATATTTGTGACTGCCGGGAGATGAGACACTTCCTTTGTTTTATTCAATGTTTTATTCGTAAGATGCTTATATAAAATGTATGTTTTTCCAGTTTAAACTTGAATCTCATGGAACAATTGAACACAAGCAAACATTAACAAATGATTACAGCACACTAGTGTGTGTTCTTCATCCAAAAAACACCTTTCCATACAATTTATCACTGCATTCTACAGTATTGAACACTTATTAAATTCTTTCTATTTGACTTGCTGGTTGTATATGATGTTTTATCTGCTGATATATTTGATTTGATCTCCTGTTGTATATGATGTTTTATCTGCTGATATGTTTGATTTGATCTAAAGTTGTAAATGATGTTTTATCTGCTGATATGTTTGATTTGATCTAAAGTTGTATAGGATGTTATATCTGCAGATATGTTTGATTTGATCTCCTGTTGTATATGATGTTTTATGTTTGATTTGATCTCCTATTGTATGTACACCTATGTACTATTCTGTTTGATTTACTGACCACAGGAGTGCTGTTTGCTCTCAAAGTTCTCACAGCACACTACACTCCAAGTGGACCCCAGTATGTCCTCGGTTTCATACCAGTTCCATCAAAGCACATCTACTGGACTGAACTGGTGCTCATACAATTGCTAGTTCCTAATGCATCTTTTGTTGGTAAGTATAATCTGTCAGTCAAAACTTTTATTTATTTCTCTGTCTATTTATTCAACTATGTTACTGATCATGCATTTGACTTTCTTTTTTTTTTTCATTCATAAAACTGGTTCCACATGGAATATAGGTCTTCACCAGATGCTGGCCATTTGTTCCTATTCTGAACTGTCTCCTTCATCTTGCAAGACCTCGTCTCAACTGACCCTTTCTCCGCTGTTGTTCGCCAAAAGTGTTCCTTGGTCTCTCCACTAATCTCCTTCCCTGTGGGTTCCAATTCAATGTATCCCCGTTAATACCAACAGCTTCTATCTGAGTGTGCATCCTTTCCATCTCCACTTCTTCTCTCTAAAATCTCTGGCTGTGTTTATTATTTTTGTGTTCTTTGCCACAGATCTGTGTTTACTGTTTCCTCTGGCCATCTAATGCATGGTATATGGAAAAAGATGTCTATTGGTGAAGGTCTACGTCTGGATGTGATACTCTTTGACACATACTGTTTCAGGGACATATAGCATCGCCAACCTTACATTGGTAATGAACAACCAAATCTTATTATCCATACAGAGTGCTACCGGATTCCATATTTGGGTAAAGAGAGTTTAAAGTAAATCTGGCTTTGTTAATCCTGGCGTTAACATCTTGATTTGTTCCTTTATTTTTGTGAATGTTACTTTCCAGATCAGTAAAACTGCGTGCTTCTTCAATTATGTTCTTCTTCGGCATTCGTCCTGAAAAGGACGTTGTGTCAAAGCTTACAGAAAGACCATGATATCTGCACTTTTTGGCTAGACACATCCGGTTTCAGCAGGCTTTTTTTGTTGTCCCAGATTTGCCTTCCCACTGCGATCCCCACTCTCTTAGCCAGACTACACTAGTGCAGCCTGTTTCAAGGACTGCCACTTGGAGCTGGAATAAGGTCTTGGTCAGCTATGAATCCCTGGCTGCTGTCAGCTTATTCACTGTGCAGCATCAAGTAAGATATTAATCTTAAAGACCATATTGAAACTCAAGAAAGGAAAAGCAGCAAGTACAGATTGAATAGCAGCAGATGTTATAATGGCAGATATAGATAACGCCACTGACATATATTACAAGGATTATTCAAGAAGATATGGGAAAAAAAGAGAGTGCCCACAGAATGGAGAGAAGGACATTTGATAAAATTGCCCAAGACGGAAAACTTCACAGATTGCAGCAATTATAGAGAAGTTACATTGCTTTATCAGTGTCAGGCAAGATATTCAACAGAATCATCTTGAACAGATTTGAAGAGGAAGTACACAAAAAGCTCCAACAGAAACAGGCAGGATTCCATCAAGGAAGACTCTGCACAGATCATATAGCCACTCTGGCCATCATCATCAACATCAAGTGCCGTCTCCGCATTGGAGCTTGACAGTAATGGATTGCCAGCGGTCTCTGTCCCATGCCAGGATGGTACACTCAGATTGTGTCATGATCACATCTTGATGTCTGTCCATCTGTACCTCTGCCGCCCTCTGGTTCTCTTGCTCTCCACTCTTCCTTCCAATATAACCTTCAGCAAATTGTCATGTATCTTGACAAGATCAAAATATTTAGTTTTCCAGCTTTTTTATTTCCTTCAGAAGTATCTTCGTCAGAACCTCACTATTTGTTTTCCTATCTTTCCAAGAAACTCGTCCAAGTCTTATAGTTTGAAAATCCATGCAATCTACTGCTTTCGTCTTCTTAGGCAACATTATGAACTCTGAAATTTTTAGGTCCTGTGGTACGTGTCCTATTGTGTATATGTTGTTGCATAGATCTGTGACTCGATCAACTCCAAATTCTTTCAGGGCTTCTATCATTTCTACAGTACTGTAATCCGGTTCAGCCACTTTCCTTTTCTTCATTATCCTAATAGCTCTTTTAACTTCTGATTTAAGAATTGACGGTCCTGCTGTATCTTTTGCTTCAGGTTTACTGCAGCTTTCATTATTAAAAAGAACATAAACATATTTCTCCCATCTGTTTGTTATTTCTGTTGTCTCAAACAACATATTTCTCCCATCTGTTTGTTATTTCTGTTGTCTCAAACAACATATTTCTCCCATCTGTTTGTTATTTCTGTTGTCTCAAACAACATATTTCTCCCATCTGTTTGTTATTTCTGTTGTCTCAAACAACATATTTCTCCCATCTGTTTGTTATTTCTGTTGTCTGAAACAACATATTTCTCCCATCTTTTTGTTATTTCTGTTGTCTCAAACAACATATTTCTCCCATCTGTTTGTTATTTCTGTTGTCTGAAACAACATATTTCTCCCATCTTTTTGTTATTTCTGTTGTCTCAAACAACATATTTCTCCCATCTGTTTGTTATTTCTGTTGTCTGAAACAACATATTTCTCCCATCTTTTTGTTATTTCTGTTGTCTCAAACAACATATTTCTCCCATCTGTTTGTTATTTCTATTGTCTCAAACAACATATTTCTCCCATCTGTTTGTTATTTCTGTTGTCTCAAACAACATATTTCTCCCATCTTTTTGTTATTTCTGTTGTCTCAAACAACATATTTCTCCCATCTTTTTGTTATTTCTGTTGTCTCAAACAACATATTTCTCCCATCTGTTTGTTATTTCTATTGTCTCAAACAACATATTTCTCCCATCTTTTTGTTATTTCTGTTGTCTCAAACAACATATTTCTCCCATCTGTTTGTTATTTCTATTGTCTCAAACAACATATTTCTCCCATCTTTTTGTTATTTCTGTTGTCTCAAACAACATATTTCTCCCATCTGTTTGTTATTTCTGTTGTCTCAAACAACATATTTCTCCCATCTTTTTTGTTATTTCCTTCTTTGTCCATAATACTACACCCACCTTTGCATGCATTTTTTCGTTCTGTCATATTTTTTTTTTCTCTTCATGCATTTCTCTTGTTTTGTGTTCATGTCATTTCTTCTATACTTTTACATTTGTCCTCCAACCATTTCTCTGTAGCCTCTGCACATTGATCTCATTTCTTTATCAATCATGTTATAATTATTTGTGTTTTCTGCGCATCATAGTAGAATAAACTATTGAATATAAAGCATCCCTATATGTGAATTATATAGACTGCAAAAAGGCATTTGACAATGTGGATTGGAACACTCTTTGGCAACTATTTGAACACTATGGAATACCCGCCATAGAGGGTCCGTGCGATGATACAGTTTGTAGAAGGGTACATCAATGACCACTGACTGACAGCTTTAGTGTATAACCGGTATGAGGCAGGGATGCCTTCTCTCCCGCTTTTGTTCTTGTTGGCTATAGATTGGATAATGAAGACATCAAATGATAGAAAGAAAACTGGTATTCAGTGGATACTGTGGTCACATTTGGAGGACCTGCATTACGCAGATGATCTAGTACTTTTTGTCATACGGTCATAACCAAATGCAAGAGAAATTGATAGGGTGAAAAAACAATCTGCTAAATTGGGATTGAATATCAACATGAAGGAAACCAAGCTCCTTACTGATTTGGACAGCACAATTTACACATCAGATGTAAAGAGAAAAAATTGAAAAGGCAGGAATGACATTTCTGAAATTAAACAACATATGGAGATCCAAAGAAATCAAGATTCACACCAAAAGTAGAATATTTAGTTGGTGTGGTGCTGCTGTAAAATTTGCTTGATTTTACCTGGAGAATGACCAATACTATGCAAAAAAGACTCCAGTCCTTCGTTAACAGATGCCTACGAAGAATAAGGGGCATAAAGTGGCAGGACATGGTGAAGACTTATGGAAAAGTAGCCAAACAGCCACTGGAACAACAAATTAAAAGAAGAAAATTGGGCTGAATGGGACATACGCTCAAGAGTGCACAGTCCAACATAGCTAGGCAGGATCTCACATGAAATCCTCAAGAGAGTTACACCTAAAAATACATGGAGAAGAAAATATGAGAGGAAACTATGATTCAGCTGGCTGGAGAGAGGCAGAAAGAGTGTCCCATGACCTAGATTGCTGGCAAGATGTTGTCAATGACCTATGCATTGAGAGGAGGCATGGGCTTTGATTGATTGATATTGTATCCTAAATATTTTGTATAAATATTCGGACATATCAATTTATAATTTATGTATTTTGTTCTTTATTTTTGGTTATGTCAGCTGTAGGTAGAATTTGATATTATTTTGCAAAGGTATAATGGAAATGGTATTCTTCAGAAAATGATCCATTACTTTTAATTTATTTGTGCTTAAATGGAAAAATGAAAGTAAATTATTTAGAAAATGTATCCGTAACTGTACATTTTTATGTGCCTAATGGCATAATGACAAAATAAATAATTAATTTGCAATTGATTGAGCATTATTCCTAAATACAATACCAATACAGCCAGATTTCAATTGCCACCCACTACATATACAATTAACATAAAGGATTATGCATCATAATAAAATTCTTGGGTTGCTTTGGATTATTCCACTTTGCTTTTAGAGGGAAATGAAACGAACAACTAAAGGCAAGCTCTTGAGATCCTGTGAGCTATCACTGATTATGAGTATGACTGCAGTCCCTTACATAAGCTGACAGAATGTTGAATTTCTGGGTTGTCAAACGTGCCCTCTCTCCCTGCAGGTCACCTGGCAGGAATTCTCGTGGGAATAGCCTACATATGGGGCCCTCTGAAAGTCATCATGGATGCTTTCCTTCAACCAGAGGGTAAGCTATGATCATCATTTGAAGTAATATCTGTATCGCTTCTCTCTCTCTCTCTCTCTCTCTCTCTCTCTCTCTCTCTCTCTCTCTCTCTCTCTCTCTCTCTCTCTCTCTCTCTCTCTCTCTCTCTCTCACACACACACACTCTGTCTCTCTGTTTGTGTGTTGTTGCTGCTACTGCTTCATTGTACAGGGGACTACACCACATTCCTAGATATAATTGATGCCTGCACAATGTTGTACATCAAACTCATTGCTTGAGTGCTTTCCGGGAGGGCTATATGTGTGACATAGACAAGTATAGGACAACTGCCACACTGACAGCATGTCAAAAAAGGCAACTAACAAAGCTGTGAAACTACTCCAGAGTAGAAGATTTTCTTTGTGTGGCAGAGATAAGAATAAGACCCCTGCCACACCTAACAATGCCGTAAAAGGAAACTAACTGTGCAAGGTTACAAAACTCTTCACAAACGATCGCAAAACAGCTAGAAGATCTAGTCTTCACTGATGGCTCTTTGTTTAAAAACTGTGGTCGCCTGTAAATTCATGTTGATAAAACCCAAGATTATGAGATTAAACTCTGATGACACTTGTCAAATTGTATTGGGCAGATATCTTCTCCAAGATGTGAATTTGTTCCTCTTTCTGGGTAGAAATATAAGATACACTGGGAGCAATGGATAATGATATCAAAAGAAAGAAGGCAAGAGGCACTTTTATTGCCATGGAGACTATGGAAACCTAGGGAAATCAGATATGTAACAAAAATTGATATGTTAAGTGTAAATTCTGTGCTACTTTACGGTTCATAGGCTTGGAGAATGACACGAGTGTTAACTTAACATCTTTATACTGGTTTAGAAGACTCTGCAGAGTCTATATTCAACCAGTTTTATTTACATTTCCTTGCTCTAAGAGCTATGCGCATCCAATCTATTCTTAAATGCATTAATTGTCCCTGCCTCCACTACTTCCTGTGGCAATGCATTCCAAGCATGCACCACTCTCTGACTAAAAAAATATTTCCTAATATCTAATCTGGACCTTTCTTTAGTTCATTTGCAGTTATGCCATCTTGTTCTTGTAGGTGGTTGTATTTTGAAAAACTTGTTATAGTCTAATTTATCCATTTCTTTCATTATCTTATGAACCTGTATTAAGTCACCTCGAATTTTTCTCTTTTCTAGACACTGTAGACCAGTCTTTTTTCATAACTGTAATTCTGTAATCCCACTATCAGCTTTGTTGCTCTTTTTTTGTATCCTTTCCAGTATGTTTATATCTCCTCTACGATAAGGCTCCACACCTGTACACAGTACTCCAATCTAGGTCTAACTAATTCTTTATACAGTTTGACTATCCCTTCCTTGCTCCTATATTTAATATTTCTTTTTATCATACCTAACATCGCATTTGCCTTTTTCACTGCTGCCTGGACTTGCTCACTCACTTTACTTGTATGATCTATTATCACCCCTAGGTGTTAATTATCAAAGTCCTGACATTCGTAAACAGATGGAAACAAAAACTGCCAGTCTGAAAAAGAAAGAAGAGATACTACCCTGAGCTACAAAACTATCCAAGCATGGACTGGACCCATGCATACACCGACGGTTCCGTAACAAATACAACACAGAACGGAGGGGCAGGAGCATTTCTGAACCTATCAAATGGCAGAAAAATAACACTGTCATTCACTACTGGAAAATACACAAGCAATTTCAGAGCGGAGGCAGAGGCACTGAGGGCGGCAGTGGAAGAAATGGTGACAGATAAAAGGAATGAAAGCCACATAGTCCTGCTTACAGATGCTCTGGCCGTAGTCACAGCACTAGAAAGCCAGAAAAATACTGAACTTAATGATTTAAGAGCAGTACTCTGTCAACTATGCCAGCAGTCTGCACCAAAAAGGGTAGTGGTGCAGTGGGTTCCATCTCACTGCAACATCCAAGGCAACAAGGATGAGACAGACTGGCAAAAGAAGGTGCAAAACTACCACAACCAGATACTAGTATGACATACGAAGAGTCAAAACGGCTTATTAGAGCTAGATACATGACCAAATGGGAAACCGAACATACTGGCTACACCAAAAACGATGCCTATTACCAGTTGAACAGAAGAGAGCAGGTCATGGTCTTCAGACTTCGCACTGGCCACAATAGACTGAGGTACCACCTATTCAACAAATTGAAGACAGGTGGCACCAACGAATGCCCGTGTGGTACCGGGAAAATGATCGCTGAGCATTTGCTGCAAAACTGCCCGACATACGAGGATCAGAGAGAGCAGATGTGGCCATTACCAGTGGCAACACTAGACAAGCTCTATGGCAGTGTCGACAGCCTCAGGATGACCGCTGCCTTTTTAAAAAAAATAATGGTTACTGTCTGACTGCGTACGAAGAAGAAGAAGAAAAAGTAAACAGATGTCTATGAATGTATACTAGGTTTGAAATTATATGATAAGGAGGTAATTAATATGCTTGTTGACCAGGCCAAAGATGCAGCACAGTGAAGGAGCTGACAGCAGCCAGTGGCTCATAGCTGGTGGTTTGTGTCAGGGGTAGTGAACAAGAGCTGACTAAGACCCTATTCTGCTACCAAGTGGCAGCCCTGGAAACAGGCTGTTCTAGTGTAGTCTAGCTAAGAGAATACGGATTGCAGTGGAAAGACAAACCTGGTACCTAAAAAAGCCAGTCGAAATCGGATGTGTCAGGCTGAAAGGTGCAAATATCGCAGCCTTGCTATAAACTACCGTGGCGAAGTGGTTAAGCCGTTGGCCTCGTGATCAGGTGGTATGGGTTCGACTCCGGACTCCGCCGTCTTTTTCACGGGTGCTTGATGCTGAGTCCCCTGCATCTCGTAGTCGCCCCCTAGTCGTCTTGTCCTTGACTTGCCACTGGGGTCGGGCGGCACGAGACGAGAGAGTGAGGATAAAAAGTAGCGCAGTTAATCCTTACTAAAAATAGCGCTAGCAAAATTAATTATGCCATCATCGTCTACGATGGACGGTGGTCTTTGCCTTTTGCTGTAAACTACTACACATTGTCCGTTTCAGGACAAATACTGCAGAAGAAGAATACTTACTGACCTGTGACACAGGTTCAACAACTGCAGATGCCAAGTAAAGTAAAGAGATGGCAATGGGGCTTTGTCAGCTGCTCGGCTTCGGTGGCCCTGAAAGCAAGCAGCCAGTTATGAGTCGCTGGCTGCTGTCAGCTCATTCACTGCTGCATTTTTCTGCCCCTTAATAACATTTAACGCTTCATACTAATATATATTTTTATTATGAACACATGTTATAATATACAATTCAATGATATGTCTTTAAATCTATTAATCATAATTTTAGTTCAATAAGTTTAATATTTATTTATTTTTTAAAATTCAAATTTGTTAGCAAATGGAGTTGCGGCCACTTGCCTGGACGTGTAAGATACAAATCTACTAAATTAGGTCAGACTGTAAAGGATTGACCTTTATTATCTCACGAGTTGCCATTTGATGCCTATCGCTATATGAGCCGCAGGATATGGTTAAGTTGACAACATGCAAATCCACAGACGAGTTTGAAATACCAGATTAAAAAAATTACGGAGTAAAAATGTCCAAGAATTTTTGTGATCTATAATATTAATACTCCATAATGTCCTAGCCTTGGTAGTGGTGGTAAATGGTCACTGAAATGTGGATCTCTATAAAAGTCGAACACATTTCCAGGAAAGAGAACAATTTTTGCTTATGCTAGTGGCATTTGTGTTTTAAATACTTTGACATCTTATCTTGTGATAAATTATCTTCTGTTCGCCAGCCCATACAAGAGGGTCACATGATTCTGGTAGAACATCCAGGACTTCATATTTTTCTAGTCGGGGTCGAGCTACGCCCAGTGCGCGTTCGCATTACTCCTTTGATGAGTCCGCTTCTCAAACCTCTTATGGTACTGACACACATTCAAGGAGTCACTACTCGAACACAGGTAAATATGTATATTCTAGCAATAGCTAATCAATATGACTATTTGTACATTTTTAGATGCCAATCAAAATAAAATAGAAAAAGGAAAAAACTTCTTCCTAACCGAATTCAAACCACAGACTTAAGGATTTCTAAATTTTTCACTAACAACTGAGCCATCAAGGGTCACACAAGTGTTTCTGGATTTGCTGTTAATTTTTTTAATTGGTTAAAAATAAAAACCTTTACATTTTCATGATTTGTTCCTTGGCGACAGAGGTGGAGAGAGGCCTGAATGAGGCCCTGGACCCAACATGGTACACCAAAGCAAAAAAGCGAAATGAGTTTATTCAACATTTGGTTACCTGGCATCATGCACTCGGCCTGATTGGATACCAGGATTTAGAGATTTAGAGTTCCTTGGGTGAGGGCGATATAGAGCTGGCACTGAATAATAACAATATAAATTGATTGAGAATGCTTGATTCCTTTAAGTGTCATTCCCTTTGTGTTGCACAATTCTACTACTTCCCTGGGGAGTAGAGGTTTGCCAGAAAGAGTGCCTGACCATTATATCCACTGTCTTCCTTTTAGCCTGGTTCCAATCTAGTCCAGTCTTTTATAGACTGTCTTATGTTGTTATCCCTGTGGACTTTGGGTTGTCCTGGTGTCTGTATCCTTGCCTTTTTGCTTCCTATGACTGCCGTGGTAACTGATCTTTCATTTTGCTGATTGCAGACATAGCAGAACCGCATAATTTGATTGCTTCACTTGAGTGTAAGAGCTGGGCTTCAAGATCCTGTTGAATTGTCTGATTTCTGACCTTTTCTCTTCTTGTTACTTGGATCACTTTCCTTAGATGTCTCATTTCTGATGATTGGAGCTGACATTTCTGGGTTGTTTTCATTGCGCATGACTCTTAACCGTAAGTCAAAACTGGTACATAGGAGGAATGGTATACAGGCATCTTAGTTTTCTTTCCAATTTCTCTTTTGCTGATGAATCCTCTATTTATGACATGAAAAAGTTGACCATTTGCTGCCCTTCACAAAGCCACATTTTCTTGAATACCTCTCTTGTGGTTTATTACAGCTTTAAGGTATTTGGGCTGCTTGGCCTGTTCCAGAGGTTGTTCACCCAGAAAAATGTCAGCTCTCTTCTTTTCTCTCGAGACCACCATGGTTTTTATTTTTGAACTGTTAATGGTCTTCACTCTCTTTCCCAGCTCCTCTTTCCAGATTCGAATATTGGTCTTGAGATGTGCCTCTCAGATTCCATAATCAGGGCCACATCATCTGCAGACACCAACTCTGATAAAT
This sequence comes from Ariolimax columbianus, assembly GCA_036924085.1. Classification (NCBI taxonomy): domain Eukaryota; kingdom Metazoa; phylum Mollusca; class Gastropoda; order Stylommatophora; family Arionidae; genus Ariolimax; species Ariolimax columbianus. Next base: position 80,549,996 of record JAVGWX010000002.1, on the reverse strand, counting down.
AGACAGGTATCATCTTCCAGCACCCCACTGAGTACTTTTTGGTCCTCTCTTTACAGGCCTTGATGATGTCATCCATGATTAGTATAAAGAGGTCTTGTGAAATAATGTCGCCCTGTCTTACACCACCAGGGGTCTTAAACTCCTCTGACATTTGGTTTCTTGTTCTAATGTAGTTTCTGCAGGTCTTATAAAAACTCTCTAGCGCAGATCAACAGTGCGGGAATGTTCTTCCTTTTCAGGGCCTATTCAAGGGAACCTTATCGAATATCTTTTTCAGGTCCAAGAAAAGCGGAGGTGCATTTTATCATAATATTCAAGAACTTCTTCACTCAGGTACCTGAGTGTGAAGATAAGGCCTTTGTATTTCTCTGTTTTTCCTGCTGTATTCTTGACTTCCCAGTAATCTTTCCATGTCTTTTTCACTTGACCTGTCTACTTTGTTTTACACTTTCTCCTCTTCGCTGTTCTGATTTCATGCATGGCTCTGCTGCAGCTACTTTAAGTAGTCCTTAAACTTTAATTAGAAGTTTCCAAATCTTCTTCTAATTCCTCTATACTTCCTACTACTGTCTCTATAAGCCCCTGGTATCTCCTCTTAACATTTGGTTATCTTAGTTTGTAGGTCTTAATTATCATTGCCCCCCTTGTGTTGTGTTTCTTGCATATGTGGTAGCTTTCTTGGTTACTCTTTTTATTTTCACCAGGTAGTGAGTGGTTGCTTCCTATCTCTGGTCCTCTGAACAATCTAGTATTTCTCACATACTTAAACACACTTTTCCTCACTATCACATAATCAGTTATGGATTTTTCATTTCTTGGTGGTTCATATCTTGTGTAGACATAAATACACTTTTGTGGGAACCTTGTGTTTGTAATAACAAGGTTTTGTTCCCTGCAAAATCCTAGTAGCTGTTTTTCATTGTCATTTAGGGCATCTGCGCCATACCTACCAATCACTACTCCCCATCAGGAATGGTCATTTCCAACTCTGGCATTAAAGTCTCTCAAGAGGAGTATTTCATTTTGACAATCGCCAACAATCTTATGGAAAAACTCACAGAATTCAAGAATTCTTCTTTAACATCAGTTCTCTCATCTTCATTTAATGCATATGCAATGACTATATTGATTGTTGTGTCTTCCTCTTGTAGTCTAAGCACCATCAGTTGTTTGGAATTGAATATCCATCCTTTGATATTTACCATTTGGTTTGTCACCACAATACACCTCACCCCAGCCCTAGCTCTTTCGGTTCTGGGTACTCCGCTGTAGAGGAGCATGTTTCCATTATAGTTTAGGACACCTTGTCCCTTTTTCTTTGTTTCTGTTATCACCAGGACACCCAATTTTGATCTTCTCATCTCTTCCATCAGTTTCTGTTCTGCTACCCTGCTGATGCACCTGATAGAAAAGTAGGCTTCTGCCCCAGGATTGCGTGCTTCTGCCCCAGGGTTGCACACTTCTGCCCCAGGGTTGCAAGCTTCTGCCCCAGGGTTGCACATTTCTGCCCCAGGGTTGCACGCTTCTGCCCCTGTTTTGCACAATTCACAGACTTGATAAATTACAAAAAAATATTGCTGTGTAAAATATTCAGTGTATACAAATTCTGAAATTGAGAAATGAATTGCCCATCCTCAATAATGGTTTTAAAAATAAAATATAAAAATTGGAAAGGTTTTTTATCATTCGACTTTAAATGAAGAAAATATTGCTCCAAGTCAAATTTGAACTTGTGACTTAATGATTTCTAAAATTCTACAGGAAAAATTAATTTATTGATAATATGGTTGGATTTGGAAAATCAAATGGGTAATGTGACGGACAAACAGGGAGAATTATGAGATGTGATATATATATAATCATATGTGTTTCTTTTTACTCTCAAATAACTATATTTATTTCATGGTGCAAGCCCAGACCAACAAGAACTACATTCTAAGGTTTGATATAATGTTGATAACTTCATGATGTTACTTTCATCTTGTTCAGACAGGAGTCCAGACCCTCAAGAAATGCGATCTAGGAGAGCCCAGTACTACCAATAAACTCCTGCCCCCTGGTCGAATGTTTGAAGAGCTACAGCAGCCTAATTTGCAAGTGGATGCCCTAAAGTTTTCTCAAGATGTGTATGAACTACATTAGGATCAAACCCAGGACATACCCATGAAACAGTTGTTACCTGTGGTCCGCAGGCAATTAAGGATTGTCATTATTTCTGTATTATTTCCCATTCAGATCAATGAACTAAAACCTTTATTGCTTCCTGTGGAGCATAGGTCTTCAACAAATACATGCCAAGTTATCCTTTCATGGGCCATCTATGTCAACTCAGTACACGTCTTCCCAGTCTTTATAATAGTTACCTCAAGATCTTTCTACAGTGAAGGAGTAGACCTGCCTCTACTTCTCTTGCCCTAAGGATTGCAGAACAGTGACTATCGTGTAGTTATTTTTCTTCTATTAACTGATGCTGTGCTTCTAGCCCGATGAGGTTCACGAAGGAAACTGTGCGTTTCAGGTTTTTGCTGGTCTACCACAGCTTTTTGACTTCTTGTAATGTGGACCCCATGCTCCTGCTGAGCTTAACAAGAAAGTATCTTGATAATGATGAAATAAAATGTTGATATTTACAGAGTTGATTGAACTTTGACAACAGAAAACATAAACATACTTCATGTCAAGTCTATCTGATTTGCTTCTAACTTTGACAACAGAAAACATAAACATACTTCAGTCAAGTCTATCTCATTTGATTCTAACTTTGACAACAGAAAACATAAACATACTTCATGTCAAGTCTATCTGATTTGCTTCTAACTTTGACAACAGAAAACAGAAACATACTTCAGTCAAGTCTATCTCATTTGATTCTAACTTTGACAACAGAAAACATAAACATACTTCATGTCAAGTCTATCTGATTTGCTTCTAACTTTGACAACAGAAAACATGAACATACTTCAGTCAAGTCTATCTGATTTGATTCTAACTTTGACAACAGAAAACATAAACATACTTCAGTCAAGTCTATCTCATTTGAATCTAACTTTGACAACAGAAAACATAAACATACTTCATGTCAAGTCAATCTGATTTGCTTCTAACTTTGACAATAGCAAACATATGTTGTTCGTCCATTTGGTCAAAATAAACGAGGAAAAAACGACATGTACGATATTCTCGCTATCAAACAAACCCCAAAACACCAAATTAAGTCTTAACGGCAAATACCTGCAGCCAAACGACAACCCAAACTACCTTGGAGTCACATTTTATCGGCGCATGACATGAAAAAGTCAGATCGAGAGAAACCGAATGAGAGCCAGAGAAAGAATGAGGAATGAGGAAACTTGCTGGCACAAGCTGGGGAGCAGATGAAAGTATACTAAAGAAATTGTACACTGGAAGAGTGAGACCAGTTCTCGAGTATGGCATTGCGGCATGGACAACAGCAGCAAAGGCGAACTTTGATAAAATTAGCAAACTCCAAAACCAAGCCATGAGAGTTATAACAGGAGGCATGAAGTCAACGTCAATTGTAGAACTTGAAAAGATTACAAAACTGCAATCCATGACCGACAGAAGGGACTGCAGAGCCTAGCAGCAAGCTGAGAAACTCAGAAGACTGACTGACCATCCAATGCACCAGAGACTAAACCATTTCGGAAATGGGAAACTAAAGCGGAGAAACTTTGCAGAAATAGTCAAAGCAAAGATGCACGAAGACCCCATGAACGCACTAACAACACCAAAGCCCATCCCTACTGTACGAAAACCTACCTGGAGGCAGCATATATTTCCAGAGGTGGTAGAAAATATACCAGGTATTGGAAACGAAAACTGCCAGACTGAAAAAGAAAGAAGAGATACAACCCTGAGGTACATAACGAAAAACTACCCAAGCATGGACTGGACCCATGCATACACCGACGGTTCTGTAACAAACACAACACAGAACGGAGGGGCAGGGGCATTCCTGAGCCTACCAAATGACAGAAAAATAACACTTTCATTCGCTACTGGAAAATACACAAGCAATTTCAGAGCGGAGGCAGAGGCACTGAGGGCGGCAGTAGAAGAAATGGTGACAGGTAAAAGTAATAAAAGCCAAATAGTCCTGCTTACAGATGCCCTGGCCGTAGTCACAGCACTAAAAAGCCAGAAAAATACTGAACTCAATGATTTAAGAGCAGTACTCTGTCAACTATGCCAGCAGTCCGCACCAAAAAGAGTAGTGGTACAGTGGGTTCTATCCCACTGCAACATCCTAGGTAACGAGGAGGCAGACAGACTGGCAAAAGAAGGTGCAAGACTACCACAACCAGATACTAGTATGACATACGAAGAGTCCAAACGGCTTATTAGAGCTAGATACAGGACCAAATGGGAAACAGAACATACTGGCTACACCAAAAACGATGCCTATTACCAGTTGAACAGAAGAGAGCAGGTCGTGGTCTTCAGACTTCGCACTGGCCACAATAGACTGAGGCACCACCTATTCAACACATTGAAGATAGGTGGCACTGACGAATGCCTGTGTGGTACCGGGAAAATGACCGCTGAGCATTTGCTGCAAAACTGCCCGACATACGAGGATCAGAGAGAACAGATGTGGCCATCACCAGTGGCAACACTAGACAAGCTCTATGGCAGTGTCGATAGCCTCAGGATGACCGCCGCTTTTTTCAAAAAAATAAAGGTCTATGTCTGACAGCGTAAGAAGAAGAAGAAGAAGTTCGTCCATTTTAACGACGAGGACCACTTTATCAACATCCACTGTTCGCATGAGTTCAAAGATGGCACTGAGGCTGAAGAAGGGTTTATATGAGCTGACTTGTGTAGCGATCGTCTCTAGATTGCCTCATTTATTCTTGTTACTTCATGGCTCTGAACATCCTCCGCAATAGTGATGCGGCAGTCTGTGTGATTTGTGGTAATTCTTTCCCAGTCGTTAATACCACACTGGATCAATGATTATTTAAACGTGTCCTTGTACCGTTTCTGCTGCCCACGTTTTGCTCTCTTGTCATTTTGCAGTTCACATAGAGTGGCTCTTTTGACAGACGTACCAAATGGCCAGCCCATCTCAGCTGTGCTGCACATATCTTGGTGTGTGTACTTCTCATGCCCGATCACGCTAACACATCTTTATTTGACAACATGTCCTGCCATCTAATCCTCAGTAGTTTCCGCAGGCAGTATATGTGGAAGTGGTTTAATTTCCCAACATAACGACTATAGATGGTCCAGGTCTCACATGCGTATAAGATGGTAGGTAGAACAAGGTAGACCTTTGTTTTTGTTTGAGTCCTGATCCCTCGTCTATCTCACACCTGACTACGAAGTCTACTAAATGCTGCACTTGCCCTGGCTATTCTTGTGTTCACCTCATCACCTAAGGGAATGACTTGCGTGAATTAACATTTTTTAAACAATGTACTATGAGTGAGGGGTCTGAATAGGTAGTAATATCTATAGCCGGTTGATATAGAACCTCTGTTTTTGTTATAAAGATGGTGAGGCCGAAGTTTTCACAAGCTGTGGCAAACTGATCCATGCACTCTTACATGTAAACTTCTGTATTTGTATTCAAGGCACTGTCTTCTGCATAAAGTAAATCACATATGATTACAGTGGCGATTTTGGTTTTGGCCTTGAACTTTCTCAGTTTGAACAGCCCTTCGTTAGTGAAGCCCAACTCTGACGTCGCAATCGCTGTAGGCATTCCACAGCATGGCAGAATACATCATACTGAAAAGAGCCGGGGCCAGCACACAGCCCTGCTTCACACAGTTAGTAACAGGAAAGGGGGCAGAGTAGTTTCGCTGATCAATAACTTGGGCCTTAGTCAGGTCCACAAACATCATATAGACAGAAACATTCTGTTCTTGACACTTCTCTTGGATCTGCTTTGCAGCAAAGATCATACGGTTTTTCTCTAAAGCCACATTGAGTCTTGAGTAGTAAACCCTGATCCAGGTGAAGATTTAGTCTGCGGAGAAGAATTTGCACTTTTCCTCCTACGCACAGCAGGGATATTCCTCTGTGGTTATCACATATTTGTTTATTGCCTTTACGCTTATGTGTATGAACAATCGACACCTCTTTTAATTCTTGTGGGATGCTCTTTTTCTTCCACATTTTGCCAAACAACTGAGTAAGTTTTTCAACCATCGTTTGGCCACCGACTTTGTAGATCCCTGCTGGGATGGCGTCAGCTCCCAGAGCTTTATCATTTGAGAGGAGGTCAATCGAGGCCCTAGTTTTCTGCTAGGTCGGAGGATCATCCATGCTCTCATTCATTTCTATTTGTGGTGGATGACCAATTGCCTCTTTATTAACAGTAGAGGGTCTATTAAGGACTTTAGCAAAATGTTCAGCCCATCTTACCAACAGCTTATCTTTCTCACTGATTACAGAATTTCCATCTTCACTTAGGAGCGATGCCAGATCTGATTTATACGTGATTTATAAAAGTGGCCCAACTGGATTCTATGTCAGTCGTAGCATTATCCATTTTATTTAGCTGATCTGTCAGAGTCTGAGCAAATATTTGTCATGCATAGTTTTTAATCTCAAACTGGAGATGTTAAGACTCTTTGAGATTTTAGTGTTTTGTGGTCGCCTAGGAGCATGGATACCAAGGTTTATCACCAGTCTGTGGTCCATCCAGCATTCTGCTCCACACATAGACTTAGTCACATGTACATCCTGGCGATCCCATTTGCGAACAATGACATAATCAATCAGGTGCCAGTGCCCTGACAGCATGCATCCAAGTAGTTTTATTGTGAAACACTATTAGTAATCAGAAGTTTGTTTGCCGCACGTCTTCAAGAGTAGGTGTCCAGTACTATTGCAGCTACCGATGTCATTTCTGCCAATCACTCAATCTCATGAAACAAAGTCAGCACCCACTCGAGCATTGAAGTCACCAAGTATGATCTACTTACCTTTTTTTTTGGTTCAGAGTTGATTAGTGTCTGCAAATCATGGCAGAACTTTTCTTTGGTGTCTTCTGAGTTACTCATAGTTGGAGCATATGCACTGGTGACGGAGGTTTGTTTGTTTCTGGTCAAGGTGATCCTCAAACTAACAAACATATACATACTTTATATCAAGTCTATCTGATTTCATTTTAACTTTGATAATAGCTAGAATAAACAAACTCCATATCAAGTCTATCTGATTTTCTTCTGACAATAACAAACATAAACAAACTTCATGTCAAGCCTACCTGATTTTCTTCTAGCTTTGGCAATAACTATTTTATACATACTTCATGTCAACTCTATCTGATTTCCTTTTAACGGACAATAGATACCATATATAAACTTTATGTCAAGTCTATCTGAATTTCTTCTGACAATAGCAAACATAAACTTTTAACTACATCCTTTTAACTTTAACAATAGAGAGCCACCAAACCAAGGAAGTGGTTGGACTGTTCCTGAGTGCCCTGGTAAAACCACCAATCCAAGAAAGTGGCTTGGCTGTTTCTGAGTGTCTTGGTAGAGCCCCCAATCTAAGGAAGTGGCTTGGCTGTTTGAGTGTATTGGAAGAGCCACCAATCCAAGAAAGTGGTTGGACTGTTCCTGAGTGCCCTGGTGAAACCACCAATCCAAGGAAGTGGCTTGGCTGTTTGAGTGTATTGGTAGAGCCACCAATCCAAGGAAGTGGTTGGACTGTTCCTGAGTGCCCTGGTAAAACCACCAATCCAAGGAAGTGGCTTGGCTGTTTCTGAGTGTCTTGTTAGAGCCACCAATCCAAGGTAGTGGCTTGGCTGTTCCTGAGTGTCTTGTTAGAGCCACCAATCCAAGGAAGTGGCTTGGCTGTTTCTGAGTGTCTTGTTAGAGCCACCAATCCAAGGAAGTGGCTTGGCTGTTTCTGAGTGTCTTGTTAGAGCCACCAATCCAAGGTAGTGGCTTGGCTGTTTCTGAGTGTCTTGTTAGAGCCACCAATCCAAGGAAGTGGCTTGGCTGTTTCTGAGTGTCTTGTTAGAGCCACCAATCCAAGGAAGTGGCTTGGCTGTTCCTGAGTGTATTGGTAGAGTCAATCTAAGGAAGTGGCTTGGCTGTTCCTGAGTGTCTTGTTAGAGCCACCAATCCAAGGAAGTGGCTTGGCTGTTCCTGAGTGTCTTGTTAGAGCCACCAATCCAAGGTAGTGGCTTGGCTGTTTCTGAGTGTCTTGTTAGAGCCACCAATCCAAGGAAGTGGCTTGGCTGTTCCTGAGTGTCTTGTTAGAGCCACCAATCCAAGGAAGTGGCTTGGCTGTTTCTGAGTAAGTTAGTCTGTATGGTGCTACTACACTGCCTAAAGCCCAGACATTTGTGCTTTAATTTTGACAGATTTGTACAAAGTTTATATTCTATCTTTTTTTCTGTCTGTATGAATAAATTAAAACGCATTCTAATACACTCTGTGTGTATCTAATATTGTGCGTTGTTCTCTTGCCTGTTTCATTGTTTCATTTTGCTAATATGTATCGTGTCAACTCCGAGCTATTTTTATTTCATGTGAGCTGAGTAAATTTATAAAAATGTATGTTGAAAACATTCTCTTTTCTGATTTTCCTTCCTGTGTGTACATCCTAGTGTACCATGCTCGGAGAGGAAAGTGGTTTTAAATTGAAGTTATTGATAGTTGTGAGATCACAATGAGTCATAACCTCTTGCCTGTGGTATCACCCAGTGTTTGTGGTATCACCTGTTGCCTGTGGTATTACCTGTGGTATCACCCAGTGTTTGTGGTATCACTTGTGGTATAACCTGTTGTCTGTAGTATCACCTGTGGTATCACTTGTTGTCTGTAGTATCACCTGTGGTATCACTTGTTGTCTGTGGTATCACCTGTGGTATTACCTGTGATATCACCTGTTGTATCACCTGTTACCTGTGGTATCACTTGTATTATCACATATTACCTATGGTATCACCTGTGATCTTGGCTTGGCTTGGCTTGGCTTCGTTCGTTCTTTCTCAATCTCCCACCACCAAACCCTGAAAATGCTTAAGTAGCAGAATGTAGTCCAGAGAATGGAATGCGTTGTGTTGTAGTTTACAGCTTGACTGCGATATTTGCACCTTTCGGTCCAACACATACAACTTCAGCAAGCATTTTTTGAGTACCGGATTAGCATTCCCTCTTCGATCCCTTCTCCTTAGCCAGTCTGCCCTGCTGCAGCCTGTTATCCAGGATCATGGCGTGGAGGTGTAGAAGGGCCTTGGCAGCTCTGTTTCGCTGGTCCTGATGCAAGCAGTCAGCTTTGGGTCACTGACCACTGCAGCTCATGCGCTGCTCAGCATCTTACCTGTTATCTGTGGTATCACCTGTTACCTGTGGTATCAACTGTGTTGTTACCTGTGGTTTCACCTGTTTTATCACCTGTTCTATGTTATCACCTCTTACTTGTGGTATCACCTGTTACCTTTGGTTTCACCTGTGGTATCACATGTCTGTGACACCACCTGTGGTATCACATGTCACCTGTGGTATCACCTGTTGTCTGTGGTATCACCTGTTACATGTGGTTTCACCTGTGGTATCACCTGTTGTCTCACCTGTTACCTGTAGTTTCGCCTATGGTATCACATGTTGTCTGTGGCACCACCTGTCACATCAACTGTTGTGTGTGGTATCACCTGTTACCTGTGGTATCACCTGTTGTCTGTGGTGCCACCAGCAGTATCACCTGTTACCTGTTGTATCACATGTCTACACAGACCCACTGAGGACCAGATCACTCTCATAGCACAGGAAAAAGAGGATGCTTACTTAGAGAAAAAGCATACAGTAACGGTTTGGGTGGATCTAGAGAAGGCATTTGACAAGGTGTGGAAAGAGGGACTTAAAGTCAAGCTATGAAGAAGTGAAGTTTCTAAAAAAATATACAGATGGATCAGCCACTACCTTGAAAACAGAACAGCCAGAGTTCAAGTAAAAGGGCAGATGAGCAAAAAGGTGACACTGGAGCAAGGAGTACACCAATGGGGAGTACTGTCACCCATGCTTTTTCTGGTGTATATAAACAACATCACAGAGAATATACCAAGAAGAGTCCACAGCTACATGTTTGCAGACGATCTGGCTATGTGGACCTCTGAAAAAAATCTCACCATAGCAAACAATCGGATGCAGCAGGCCCTAACATCGCTGGAGGATTGGGCGAACTCATGGCTGGTCAAAATAAATGAGGAAAAAACAACATGTACGATATTCCCACTTTCAAATAAACCACAGAACACCAAAATAAGTCTTAACGGCAAATTTATGCGGCCAAACGACAACCCAAACTACTTGGGAGTTATATTTAATCGGCGCATGACATGGAAAAGTCAGATCGAGAGAAACCGAATGAGAACTAGACAAAGAATGGCAATCATGAGGAAACTTGCTGGCACAAGCTGGAGAGCAGACGAAAGAATACTGAAGAAACTGTACACTGGAAGAGTGAGACCAGTTCTCGAGTATGGCATTGCGGCATGGGCAACAGCAGCAAAGGCGAACTTTGATAAAATTAGCAAACTTTAAAACCAAGCCATGAGAGTTATAACAGGAGGCATGAAGTCAACGTCAATTGTAGAACTTGAAAAGATTACAAATCTGCAATCCATGACCGACAGAAGAGACTGCAGAGCCCAACAGCAAGCAGAGAAACTAAGAAGACTGACAGACCATCCAATGCACCAGAGACTAAATAGATTTGGAAAAGGGAAACTAAAGCGGAGACCCTGCAGAAATAGCCAAAGCAAAGATGAGCGAAGACCCTATAAACACCATAACAAAACCAAAGCCCATCCCTACTGTACGAAAACCCACATGGAAGCAGCATATCATTCCGGAGGTGGTAGAAAATATACCAGGTATTGGAAACAAGAACAGCCAGACTGAAAAAGAAAGAAGAGACATAACCCTGAGGTACATAGCGGAAAACTACCCAAGCATGGACTGGACCCATGCATACACCGACGGTTCTGTAACAAGCACAACACATAATGGAGGGGGAGTGGTATTCCTGGGCCTAACAAATGGTAGAAAAATAACACAGTCAGTGGCAACTGGAAAATTCTCAAGCAATTTCAGAGCGGAGGCAGAGGCACTGAAGGCTGCAGTAAAAGCAATGCCAGATAGTCCTGTTTACAGATGCCCTGGCCGTAGTTACAGCACTAAAAAGCCAGAAAAATACTGAACTTAATGATTTAAGAGCAGTATTCTGTCAACTATGCCAGCAGTCCGCACCAAAAAGAGTAGTGGTACAGTGGGCTCCATCCCACTGTAACATCCAAGGCAACAAGGAGGCAGACAGACTGGCAAAAGAAGGTGCAAGACTACCACAACCAGATTCTAGTGTGACCTACGAAGAGTCCAAAAGGTTTATTAGGGCCAGATACATGGCCAAATGGGAAATAGAACATACTGGCTACACAAAAAATGATGCCTATTACCAGTTGAACAGAAGAGAGCAGGTCATGGTCTTCAGACTCCGCACAGGCCACAACAGACTGAGGTACCATCTATTCAATAAACTGAAGATAGGTGGCACTAACGAATGCACCTGTTGTACAGGGAAAATGACCGCTGAACATCTGCTGCAAAACTGCCCGACATACGAGGACCAGAGAAAGCACGTGTGGCCATCACCAGTGGCAACACTAGACAAGCTCTATGGCAGCTGCTTTCTTCGAACAAATTCAAGTTGACGTCTGACAGCGTACGAAGAAGAAGAAGTATCACATGTCTGTGGTATCACCTGTTATCTGTGGTATTAGCTATCACCTTTGGTATCACCTGTCATCTGTGGTACCACCTGTGGTATCACCAGCTATCTGTGGTACCACCTGTTACCTGTGATATTTTCTAATGAATTACAATACTTCATAGGGATCTGGATACCCATTGGCACACGTGGATCTCCAACGACCACTTCACAAAGACGGGGATAGTCCACATTCTCGTGAGAGGACTTAACCGGATTGTCTTCTTACCGTGTCTATTGCGGCGCCGAGGCACCTGCTGACATAGACTACCGTTTACTGGTGTCTACGTACTCTATCAGTCCATAGGCTCCACCATGTCCGGCGCTAACACCAACGTACAATGTCCGGCGCCTCAAAACTGAACACACTTTAGCGGAAGAATACGCCTCGTCATTAAGAGACACGTTTGTCACAATAGGCTCGCTCTCCAATGATCTAGAGTCAGCATGAGCTGTCATAAAGAACGCTGTATGCGAGACTGCCATAATAATTGTAGGCCTAAGATCCGTGAAGCGAAATCCATGGCTCTCAGACAATGCTTTTGATATCCTTATCCAAAATAAACTCAGCCAGATTATGCAACGATTACGCCGCTTGCCGGCGGTTAAAAAGCCAGATTCCCGCGGCTGCTATGGCTGACCGGGAGAGTTTCTTCAACGAAATCACTGATACAGTTGAAACAAATCCAATGATCTCAGACCCTGATACCAAACCATCAGGCCCTTCTGCCCCGGAAGCAAGTAGAAAGCGTATAACAATACCGAGTTTGTCAATAGAGCAGATGGCTCACCATGTTCGACGCACGAAGAAGTAGCCGACAGATGGAAGGAGCACTATACACTTGCCCTCAATCATCCTCCAGCAACGGTTTGTTTACCCCTGAATTCAGAATGTCTGGATACTCCCCCAAACGTGAAGACGTTTATCGACCCTTCAGCATTGGCAGAAGTCTAAACCGCCATACGGAGATGGGCGCGCTGCACGTCCAGACCATATTCCACCAGAGCTACTGAAGTACGCCATGGATCCCATCACCTCCGCTCTTCACCACCTCCTTTAACAAGTCTGGAGAACAGGACACGCTCCCGCAATTTGGAGAGATGGAATAGTTGTTGCCCTATACAAAGGCAAGGGAAACAAATTTTTCAAAATGCAACAAGAGGGCACAGCAACAAATTAGCTAAAGAAAGGTCTAGATTGGATATTAGGAAATATTTTTTTAGTCAGAGAGTGGTGAATGCTTGGATTGCATTGTCACAGGAGGTAGTGGAGGCAGAGGCAGTTAATGCATTTAAGAATAGATTTGATGCGCATAGCCTTTATAGCAGGGTAATGCAAATGTAACTGATTGTCTACAGACTCTGACGAGTCTTCTAAACCAGTATAAAAAAGGTTAAGTTTGAGCCGTAAGGACTCCAACAACTGCAGACCAATCCCACTGCTCTCAGTCCCAGTATTTGCACATCTGCTGCTGACCCGGCTCAAGCCACTCCTGGTTGCAAAATGCCTTCCACATCAGTCTGAGCTGCACCAGGCATTCAACTGCCCCCTCTGCGCTGCGTATGTGGATCTAAAAGCTGCATTTGATTCGGTAGATAGGTCCGCTCTCTGGAAAGTCATGCAAGGCATCGGCACTCCCGCCCCACTATGAACTTGATACATGAACACCGGTGCCAGAGTCTGCCTAGGTGGCACTCTCTCTGACAGGTTCCCAACATCTTCGGGGGTCAAGCAGGGTTGCGTCATTGTCCCTGACCTTTTCTGCCGAGCCATCGACTGGATTCTATACCGACATGACTCCCACCATCTGGGCATTGATATGGACCAAACACGCATCACAGACCTCGCCTATACTGATGGCATTGTCCTAGTCGGTCCAGACAACCCGGCTCTGCAACAGTCTCTCGAAAAACTGGATCTCGAAACATCAAACCTGGGTCTATCAATATCCTGGGCCAAGACGAAAATTCAGAACCTTTGCTCCGACACTGGTCCTCACAGCATTGTTGTCCATGGTCACACAGTGAAGTGCACCAATGAATTCACGTACCTGTTGATTTTTTTTTATTCGATGTACGCAGTGCGCCTGACATGTTAAGGCGGATCAGGCTTGTTGTTTCCGCTATGAATGACCTTCGCCGGGTGTGGAATAATGGCAGACTCTCTCTCTGATCCAAAATTCGTATTTATCAGACGTGTGTGATTCATGTCCTTCTGTATGGTTCAGAAACTTAGATCCTAACTTAAATATGACATATCAAGACTCGATGTCTTTCATATGCGCAGCCAACGACGCATCCTCGGTATCCAGTGGTTCGATCTCGTCCGTAACATCGAGGTGTCTTCAACGATGAGTCTTCCCTCCGTCTCGAACACTCTGGTCCATCGCCACCTGTCTCTGTCTGGTCATGTGGTTCGACTGGACCAGGAAGTACCGGCCCATCAGATAATATCCAAGTCTGCTATGTGTAACAACGGTCTCCCACCGGCTGGCTGGAGACGTGGGAATGGCCGTCCCCGTTCTACATGGCTCCGACAGATAGCAGTCTTTCCTTCGGCAGTGAACGAGGTTTGGCTACAGGCCTCAGCAGTTGGACATGGTAGTGGTCGATCGACACAACATTATTATTATTATTATCTGGTAATGAACCCATTTGAGACTTTGCTGTTTTCTGAAATTAGTGAGTGGGGTGGGGAGAAAGACTAACGTCTGGTCAGGCAAAATATACTGATCAGACATGTTAGGGTCAGGCAAAATATACTGATCAGACATGTTAGTCAGTGTCAGACAAAATATACTGATCAGACATGTTAGTCAGAGTCAGGCAAAACATACTTATCAGAAATGTTAGTCAGGGTCAGGCAAAACATACTTATCAGACATGTTAGTCAGAGTCAGGCAAAACATACTTCTCAGACATGTTAGTCAGAGTCAGGCAAAACATACTTCTCAGACATGTTAGTCAGGGTCAGGCAAAACATACTTATCAGACATGTTAGTCAGAGTCAGGCAAAACATACTTCTCAGACATGTTAGTCAGAGTCAGGCAAAACATACTTCTCAGACATGTTAGTCAGGGTCAGGCAAAACATACTGATCAGACATGTTAGTCAGTGTCAGGCAAAATATACTGGCCAAGACCCTCACCTCGGCTTCCTAGTAGCCCTCCATATGGAAACGGGCTGTTTTCATGGCAGCCAGACTAATGAGGTGATGGATCGACATGAACCCCGTAGTAGTGAGTGATGAAGCACGCAGATGAAGCCAAGCATAGCACAACCGCCTGGACGACCCCGGTCCACCTTCATCAGTACTCTCGGGATGTGAGGAAAGCTACTGCAACCCGCCACTTAACGCCCTTTTCAGGACGCACAAAAGAATAACTTACTCATTGTGGACATTCGCAAACAACAAGTGGGGTTTCCTCATCTGTCAGATTGATAGCAAGTTGAGCTGGACCATCTTTCCGCTCCAGTTGGAGCATATGGTCATCACTAGGGTGTTAGCAGGAAGCCTTTGCCAAAGCAAGTATGTGTTGTTTGAAGATTGCACCATTAAAACAAGAGATAGAAGATTATGTGAGCCCTTTTTGGATGTAGAAGTGGCAATCTGACCTGATGAGTCCGCTGCTTGGCTCAAGTGAGGAGCAAGTCACTGGTTGAGTTGCCGCTAGCAAGTTATAATGGCGACAGTGTCAGGATAGAGACATTTGTTTGCAATCATCTAAAGTCTGAGTGCATGAGCTGCAGCAGTCAGCGACCCATAGCTGACTGTTAGTGTCGGGGTCAGCAAACCAGAGCTGCCGAGACCATCCTACACCTCCGCGTGGTGATCCTGGATAACAGGCTACAACAGAGCAAATTAGCTAAGGAGAAGGGATCGAAGAGGGAAGGCTAACCCGGTACTCAACAAATGCCTGATGAAGTCAGATGTGTCGGACTGAAAGGTGGAAATATAACAGTCACGCTGTAAACTATAACACAATGCATTCCATTCTCAGGACTACATTCTGCTACTTGCAAAGCCCTTTTCAGGGCTTGTTAACAGGAGATTAAGAATGAACGAAGCCAAGTCATCTAAGGTCTGACGTTGAGACGAACTTGAATTAGATATAAGTGAGGATTTTGCTCTATCTTCAACTACACTCTCTCTTGGTCCAGTAGTAAGACATGTTGGCTGAGACGATTAGAGATATATAAGATGCATATTTTGGCCGTACTCTTGACTGGATACCATCACAATGTGACATACCAGGAAATGAGACTAGCAGACATGTTGGCAAATGAGGGAGCAACAGGAGAACAAACAATCACCTTCCAAGAAAAGAAGACACTTATCCAAGCCATAAGGAAAGTTGACCAAACGAAAGACAACTATCACTGTCTTGATCGAGCAGAACAAGTGATCCTGTTCTGCTTGAGAATGGGGCATGATAAATTGAATAGCAACTTATACCAGCTAAAATTGGCTTAATCACCAATTTGTACGTGCGGGCAGGCAGCACAGACATCCGAACATATCCTGCAAAATTATATGCTTAGCACTAGCCCACAAAGACGAATCTCCACACAAAGCTGTTTGGAAGCCTTGAAGCTGGCCCACGGAGACGAATATCCACAGAAAGCTGTTTGGAAGACCCGAAGAAATCTCCACTACGGCAACCTTTATCCAGAGAACTGGGTCACGTGTAGACGTAACAGAAAAAAAGCATGGCAGACGAGAAGAAGACTACATGTAACACGTAAAGGTCAGTCCCATGGCAACAATTGTCATCGGGGATGAAGATAACTCTTCCTGTACTAAGCTGCAGCCTATGTGAAGTGAGGTGACCAGTTCCCTTCCTCACTGTTTTTACCTACCAAATTCATATGTCAGATACCCATTTACAGCTGGGTCGACTGGAAGAGCAGCCGTACCAGGCACAAACCACATCCCGGATTTTTGTCTGTCCGTCCGTAATTTCGAACCCTGTGCACTGTAATCCAAGTTCTAGCAAGCCAGCTCACTGTCGACTAGACTACAAGCTCCACATGGCTTGGGTAGTAAAGAAAAAAAAGTACAGGTCCCATTACCACACTTCTGTGGCATATTGGGGAAAATAGTGTTAGGTTAGATAATTTTCTTGACCAACGGCACACTAGGGGAGGGGGATGTGATCAACATCAAGCCAGCTGCCTTTACTTCCTCAGCTTATTCTGGTACCAAATTGTTTAGGTTGTATCGACCCCAGAAGCTGTTTTGCCATCGGGAAAAAATCCAGCACCAACTGGAGACCGAACCTTGGATTGCTTGGCTAGGAAGTGAAGCACTAACCACTGCCCTACTTCAACCCTATGGTTAGGGTAGGGAGGGATTTAATTAATTTCCTAATGTTTTTGCCTGGACAGTGGCTAACAGCCTGCTCTTTTGATGTTCAACTACCAAAGGTTCTTTAAAGTGCACAGTGTTTATATGAGATCCCAGAGTTTACTGTCCATCTCTGCTAAAGCTAGACACAAGATCTCACCTACCTTGAGATCAAGGAAACTTGCAAGTTCCAACACCAACTGTTTCGTTTCTTGAGAGGCGAGCGCCTTAACTTTCATTTATACTGGCTCTCCTTTCACAGTTTACGACTGCGCTGAAGATGCAGCAGTGAATGACAGCAACAAGTGACTCGTTTCTGGTCACTTGCTTGTAGCTGACCAAGACCATATTCCGCCTCCAAGTGGCAACCCTGGAAAGAGACTGCAACCATGCAGCCTGGCTAAGGGATTTAGGGATCGACAAGGGAAGGCAAATCCAGTCCCAAAAATGCTGTGCTGAAATCGGATGTGTCGGACCAAAAGGTGCGGATTCTGCAGCCTCACTGTAAACAACAACACAACATCCCAATAGTCATTTTCAGGACGACCACAGAATAAGAAAACTGTTTACAACATACACATTAGTTAGTGACACAGGTGCTGTTCTTTCCTTGTCAGTAAGGGGTCCATCTTCTGTGTACTTGCTCTTGAGTTTTGCCAGAAAGAAAAACAGACTGGTCTGTCTTCCTAGACTAATTCTAGTCTAATCTTTGGTCTCTCAGAGACTATCCAGGACCACCACATAATCCACACCCTGAATACATACAGGAAAAATCACCCACATGACGGACATGGTTTTAAGTTACTCAAGAAATGCACAAACACAGAATCTATGCCACTGCCAATAGGAGAACTCTGCTAAGTGAGAGGTAACGGTTATTTGCCGAGCTGAGTAGGTCATGTGTGACAACATTCTACGGTCTGAGAATGGAGACAGTGATATCAGATCTAAGGTGGCTATCTGTCTGCAACAGTATTGATCAGGGACATTGATGTGATGACTTTGGCAGGAAGGAATGGATAGCAAACATTGAGGCCTGAAATCTTAAATGGCATATGTGAATCTATCGTACTGGTCATGCTGAAGTTAACACTAAGGGAAAAGTTGAAATTCTGCACCCACAGTGGGGACATTAGATATGGGTGTTAGGGGAAAGAAGAGATGAGAGGAACATTAGATGGGAGATTAGATTACAGCACGATCCTGAGCAATTGTTTCCCAGCCCTTGGATGGGAGGTCACATGACTTCATGTCCCTCTTGCATACGTCCTTGAATCGCAGTCTGGGACAGCCGATTCTTCTAACTCCAATGGCCAGCTGCCCATAGAGGATATCCTTTGACAGCCTCTCATCTTCCATGCGGTAAACTGTTCGTGCTCACACCGATCATGCTGTAAATGGGTGCCTGGCCTGCAACTAGGGAAGTAAAAGGTGGCGAGGAAAGAAACTGGCCACCCTACCTCACACAAACTGTGGCTTAGTATACTGAAGATTCTAACTTCATTCCCCGACAGTGGTGTAACTAGTATGTGACGAGCCTTTCCTTTTTTTAATAACTAAAGCATGTGGACATTGTTTATGATTTTATTGCATATGTCTTTAAAATGAAAAATTCAATCACCTGTGATTTATATGGGAATAGCACTAAACAACGAAACAATAAACAAAGTTAATGTTATATATATATATAAATAAAACAACAAATTTCATGACTGACATTAAGTGAGCATAAATAACAACATGTAAACTGACCAAGTTACAACAAGCAGTAGTTCATACAAGACATACATCAAATTGTTAAACTAAAACTATCACTTATCAAATTGTTATCTTTCATCAAAAATGAGGTTCCTTTTCTCCTGCGCCTTCAACGCGTCATTACAGTATAGTGTGTTCCTACGACGTCAATGGGGAAACTGGTGGTAGCATAGCTGGAACTTTACAGCTGGACAGATTGACAGGTGTCATCCAAGCTACAGACTACTACAAGGCAGGCTGGGGATAGTTAGGGGCTGATAGAAAGGCCTGTTGTAATCTAAGCCACAGGCCTAACAAACATTACATCACAAGCGTGATGGAGACTGCTCTTTCCAGTAATCCATCTGGAGATGACTTCAATCCCTAGCAGGAAGCTAGGTAGAACAACAGATGAGGTTCAGGTGAAATCATTTCTTCCCCAGCCAGTTGGGGCAAGGATGAGCTCACTCTCCAAGTGAAGAAGTGCTAAAGATGGCAACACTGGACCAGAGGGCTCATAGGAAACCACACAACTGGTCACAATGTCCCTTCTGTCTGCAAATAATGTCCCTTCAGTCCATAACTAATGCCACCCCAGGCTGTGGTTGTCCTGGACAGTCTATGAGAGATAAAAGATTAGACTGGAATTAGGCTAGGAAGACGACAGCAGTAGTTTAATTCTCTCAACAATCAAGACGCTGTGATCCTGGATAACAGGCTCCAACAGGGCAGACTGGCTAAGGAGAAGGGATCGAAGAGGGAAGGCTAACCCTGTACAAATGCCTGCTGAAGTCAGATGTGTCGGACCGAAAGGTGCAAATTTCACAGTCAAGCTGTAAACTATGACACAACGCATTCTGCTACTTGCAAAGACCTTTCAGGGCTTGGTAGCGGCAGATTGAAAACGAACGAAGTTAAGCCACAAAGCCAAGCCAAATCCTGCGATGAGATGGCAGGTACAGAGTCTGCCGTTGATCCTTGACAGAGTCCACTCTCAGCTACTGGAGGACCATCTTGCGGAGTCAGGAGTAGGCGAAGTAGAGCTACTTATCCATGCAACATAGAAAGAGAGAATTCAAGAGGGGACACTTTTTCAACACTTAACTCAAAACCGCACGGAGGTAAAGAGGAGCTCCAAAAACGTCTGCGTTCGTCACTCGGATCGTCTGATTGTGTAAACATCTCAGACAATATCACAAGAAGAAGACTTGTTGAAGAAGAGGACAACAGAATGGCAAGGACATAATTAACTAATGGCGGATTTATAATCAAAGGTGCAGAAATAAAAATAACCATGAATCAATTATCCAAACAAGCAGAAAAACATACAGTTAAGGAAACACCTTAAGCAAATAAGTTGATGGAGAAGTTACCTTTCTTGCTGTCTTGTCTTTCTTAACTGCAAGGTCAGGTACCCATTTACATAGTTGGAGAGATATCAACTAATCTTTTATCTCAAACAAATTCTCCCCTGAAAATGATGTCAAAGGTCATCACAGCCTTCAATATGTGGGAATTACACACCCATTTTCATCTCGGTACACTGGAGGGGACAAAAAATGTCAGATTCAAGAACATTACTCATGCCCTAGATTGTAATCTGTCCAGCATTTATAGCCAACTATTTAGTGATAGGATGCTCTGAAGGGCTGTGACAGGTGGGACATCTGATCATCAGAAATGACCCTCAATCAACCAAATATTTCAGACCATCATCTTGTCACACGAACTAGAGTGTGGGGGTGAGGGGGAACTAGGGTTTGACTCCAAATTATGGATATTAGATAGACGCTGTCATAGTCGTGAGTGGAGTTGATAATAAACTCATCTGATTTAATGTTCCATAGATGGGTGTCTCATATATCCTCTGACAAAAATGTCTATCTCTTGGCATTCATGGAGCGGGTAAGTTTTAAACTAAAAGGAGAAAGGGCACAACTGGCACCCTTAAACCAAACAAGATTTGTAAGCCCGGAAGGCAACATCTAGGAGAAGGAAAACTATGCCTCCAAAACATGCAGGCTATCTGGGATCGGCCAAAGACTAGGCAAAATAAACAAGAAACAAAACAAAAAATAATTGCAGAAAGCGGATGTACCAACCCGAAAGGCACAGATATTGCAGTCCAACTGTACAACACAGCAAAACATATCACGTGTTCGAGTAAAGAAATACAAAGCTGATTTGTCATTCTCCTGTGGCTTGAATCCTCTTGTACGCACACCCTTGTCTTTAATCACACACAAACACACATTTCGACAAACATGATAAACTTGAGCCATCATCGAGAAAGCAACACAGAATATGAACAGTGTGCCGAGATACACTGGATCAAACAGACCAATCGTCTTGTACATAACATTGACCAATCACCTTGCACACAACATCAACCTAACTAATTATCTTCTGCATAATGTCAACCTATCATCTTGGTCATGAAAACTCAACCAATCATCTTGTACATAACATCAACTCAACCAATCATCTTGTGCATAACATCAACTCAACCAATCATCTTGGTCATGACATCAATAAATCTTGTACACAACATCAACTTAACATATCATCTTGGTTATAACATCAACTCAACCAATCATCTTGGTTATAACATCAACTCAACCAATCATCTGGGTCATAACATCAACTCAACCAATCATCTGGGTCATGACATCAACCAATCATTTTGTACATAACATCAACTCAACCAATCATCTTGTACATAACATCAACTCAACCAATCATCTTGTACATAACATAAACTCAACCAATCATGTTGGTCATAACATCAACTCAACCAATCCTCTTGGTTATAACATCAACTCAACCAATCATCTTGTACATAACAACTCAACTCAAACAATCATCTTGTACATAACATCAACTCAACCAATCATCTTGTACATAACAACTCAACTCAACCAATCATCTTGTACATAACATCAACTCAACCAATCACCTTGTACATATTATCTCAACCAATCATCTTGATCATGACATCAATCTAACAAGCAACATGATTTCTTATAAAGGCTGTCGCATAGCAGATATTGCGATGACTGCACATGAAGTGTTCGAGACTTGAATAATCAAGCTGTCAGTTGAAGTTTGGCTAGGCGATCAGTTGCCCTCCTTGTTTCCTCAGCTTCCAAATATATGAAAAACCGGTTGGGTGATCAGCTGGCTTCTTTTTTGCCTCGGCTTTCATATCTCAGAGAGGTCTAGTACAAATTTGACTTTTTTCTTGGACTTCGTGTGATTGAATACCCAGTTCCTTTCTTTGCTGACTGACTTGATTTCTTTGATTTTGGTACCCCTTTACAGCTGGGTGGATAGAAGTGCACATCAACTAGGCTGTGTATGTAGCCAGTTATCAGTTTGGTAGTGAGAGGTGCGCACTCTAGCCACCCTATCACTGGGGTGACGTCTCGTACAAAACTCAAACAATTCTCAAAAATTGAAACACACAAAATTAAATGCATTGAGAAGATGGTCATCAAAAATATGTCAACAATTCTGAATAGATCATTAGCTATAAAAAAAAAAAAACGCCATTTGCAAAATGTTAGACATTTGTGACATGACATTACCCACCACCTCTCACACAGCAAACAGAAAGGGCAAGAGACACTAACGGTGAAATCGAGGATGGAAAGACAGAACAAGTTTTGGAGGAGTCATGTTTGACAAGAGATAAGATTGGTTGAAATTATGGTTGGAGGGAGGCAGCAGTGGGGGAGCCAATATGTAAGTATGTCTACCACTGACAGGAATAGTACTACAGACATACCTTACTTTCCGACGATCTGATTTTTGACGCTATGCTCATGCAATTGTTTTCCATTACGACTGTACCCCCATTTCCCAACATCTCGCTCACACAACGGTTTGAATTAGCACTAAAAGTAAGTACCAAACTCAATCATACAATTGTTGTCAATCGTACAACTGTTGTCAATCATGACTATAACCCAGCTTACCCAACAGTTAAACCAATCGTACAACTGTTGTCAATCATGACTATAACCCAGTTTAACCAACAGTTAAACCAATTGTACAACTGTTGTCAATCATGACTATAACCCAGTTTACCGAACAGTTAAACCAATCGTACAACTGTTGTCAATCATGACTATAACCCAGTTTACCCAACAGTTAAACCAATCGTACAACTATTGTCAATCACGACTATCAATCACATGCAACTTCAGCAGGAATTTTCCTTGACATCTTGGTGCCATCCTCTTCTTGGTCTGCCTCTGCTTCCCTTGGCTCGCCCCCTACCTTCCATTACCGTGCTCTCAAGACCGTTGTGTCTTTTGATGTGGTCAAAGTATTTTAACTTTCTGTTCATGATGAAATTTATGAACCAGTTTTCTTCTATGCCCAACTCTTGTCGAATGTCTGCATTCCTCTTTTTCTGGTTCATGGTATTCTGAGGACCTTTCTATAACATTTCAACTCGAAGAACTCAATTCTCTTCCTTTAGATTTGTGTAACTGTCCATGTCACAGGAAAAGCTACCAGCTTACAGAACTATAATTTTCATGACTTATTCAAACATGAGTGGACTATTCCTGGAACTTTTCAATGCTACCTTGTATCACAGGAGTCTCAAACTAGCTCAAAGGCCATAAGTATAAGATCCCTGGTCTATTACATTAGATACCCAAAAAAAACTCCAGAGATCCTCAACAATAGCACTCCAGTGGCTACCCTCCTACTGAGGAATCACAGGAAACGAGAAAGCTAACACTAGCAAAAGATTGCAGCAAAAAGGCACAATTTAATCATCGAGTACCATTCAGAGAGATCAAGAACATCATCAGAAATCAGTATATACACCAATGGAGAGAAGACAGAAACATAAGCAGTACACCAGGCCCAATTCACCAAATCAAAAGAAATCAACAAACTACCTTATTTTGCCTGAGAACTGGACACTGCAGACTACTAGACAATCTATACCGGCTAAGATCTTACACACCAATGAGTGCCCATGTGGAATAGAAGGCCAGAACCCTTAATACATTCTACAGGAATGCTCAATCTATAGGGAAATGAGATACCAGACCTGGCCAAATGGTGCGGAGCTGAGACAAAAGCTGTGGGGCAGCTGCTCCAACCTGGTGAAGACTACAGACTTCATCATGGCGACTGGCCTGCAGATATAGCATGACCAAAAGATCCTGAGCGCAAAGAAGAAGAAGAAAAAAATACCAAAAATGAGATAAGATTAAATTGAATACTAGATTCACGTTGTGGCGGGAATGAAAATGTATCCTTGTTATCATTTGTGTTGTCTTGTCTCTAAGAAAGACCTTTTGATTTGTAGAGTAAGTTGATGTTTTCTGTATTTGTGCCCACAGTAAGCTGACCTATACTTGTATGTGATATTATCAGTGATAAAATAAAATGTTTTGTCTATCTAGATGCTAGATGTTTGCCACACAACCAGGTCTAAAAAATCTAACATGTCGTATGAGCAGTGTATGCCTTTCAGTGGAGAGAGGAGACTTGTCTGGTCAGGTCAAACATACTGATTGGTCAGGCAAAATTTACTGGCCAAGACTCTCGCCTCACTTCCATGCAGGTCTCCCTGTTAACAGGCAGTTTTCATGGCAGCATGGCTAATGAGGTGGGGGATTAATGTGATCGCTGTAGTAGTAAATGACATGTAGATAAAGCCATGCATAGCACAACGTCTGAAGAACTTCGGTCCACCTTCATCAGTATGCTTGGGATGTGAGGAAAGCTATTGCAACCGACCACTAAACTCCCTTTTCAGGACTCACATGTAAACTTACTCATTGTGGACATTGAACAACATCATCATGCCACTCGACACCGGTATAAAATCTGAGAATGTGTGAGCAAGGTATGTCTGCCATCTATGGTCTAACACATGACATCATATGCGTGGGGGCATGCTTATTGACTCCAGTCTACAAGCTGACGACATATGATTAGTGTATGATTGTACGTCGAAATAGTCACAGAATCTTACCCCTGCAACAATCATGATTGATTTATTTGAAGGAATGGCTTAAATATTATAATAATCATTTTGGGATTCTTATAAATAGCTTTGAGTGTTTCAATGATATTGTGCAAGCTGTCAATATCTACTTTCTGATCGGTTACTTCTTCCTCATTTGCTTTCAGACATTCACACCAACAACTAAAACAAAAACAGCAGTCCGCCCCCTGCCGATGATGGATGTGTCGAACCGAAAGGAGCAAATATTGCAGTTAAGCTATAAACTAACAAAACAGCGCATTCCGTTCTCCGGACTACATCCTGCTACTTGCAATGCCCTGTTCAGGACTTGGTAGCAGGAGATTGAGAACGAACACAGAAGAAGAAGAAGCAGTTAGCTCCAGGCTCCTGACACTGGCATGCAACTTCTGATGCAAGGATACAGTTTACAGACATGTGACTTCTTTCACTAGCAAATAATGAGCAGATCTGCAATAAGCACTCAGCTGTCATGGGGCCAGAGCCACATGTACACAGATCTGTCATGGTAATCACAAATTTTCTATAAAGATAGGACCTTTATCTATTGTATCCATTGCATAACCACATTGATGTCCCTACAGACAGGCATACAGACATTAGGGAAGAACAAAAGAGCCATGACAACATCAAGATTGCACCAGAGGAGCACATGATAGCAAAACTAACGATAAATGAAATGAATTGAGGCCATGAGAACTTTAAAGAAAAAGAAATCGCCCGGAAAAGATTGGGTAACCAATGAAATGCTGATGGGGTTGGGCCAAGCAGCAAAGCAGAAGCTACTGGCAGTCCTGAACCAAAGCTGGAAAAGGGGAATTGTACCGCAGGCATGGAAAGATGCTGTACTTATACCAGTACCAAAGAAAGAAAAAGATAGAACAGATCCAAATGGATACAGGCCTATCAGTCTACTGAGCTGTGTAGGTAAACTGATGGAGCGTATGATAAACACCAGACTGATGTGGCACCTGGAAGAAAAACACATATTAATTCCACAGCAAGCAGGATTTAGACAACACAGATCCGCTGAGGACCAGATCACTCTCATAGCACAGGAAATAGTGGATGCTTACCAAGAGAAAAAGCATACAGTAGCGGTTTGGGTGGATCTAGAGAAGGCATTTGACAAGGTGTGGAAAGAGGGACTTAAAGTCAAGCTACAAAGAAGTGAAGTATCTGGAAACATGTACAGATGGATCAGCCACTACCTCGAAAACAGAACAGCCAGAGTTCAAGTACAAGGGCAGATGAGCAAAAAGGTGACACTGGAGCAAGGAGTACCCCAAAGGGGGGTACTGTCACCCACACTTTTTCTGGTGTATATAAACATCATCATAGAGAATATACCAAGAAGAGTCCACAGCTCCATGTTTGCAGACGATCTGGCTATGTGGACCTCTGAAAAAAATCTCACCATAGCAAACAATTGGATGCAGCAGGCCCTAACATCGTTGGAGAGTGGGCAAAATCATGGTTGGTCAAAATAAATGAAGAAAAAACAACATGTACGATATTCTCGCTTTCAAATAAACCACAGAACACCAAAATAATTTTTACGCCAAATATCTGCGGCCAAACGACAACCCAAACTACTTGGGCATCACATTTGATCGGCGCATGACATGGAAAAGTCAGATCGAGAGAAACCGAATGAGAGCCAGACAAAGAATGGCAATCATGAGGAAACTTGCTGGCACAAGCTGGGGAGCAGATGAAAGAATACTCAAGAAATTTTACACTGGAAGAGTGAGACGAGTTCTCGAGTATGGCATTGCGGCATGGGCAACAGCAGCAAAGGCGAACTTTGATAAAATTAACGAACTTTGATAAAGTTAGCAAACTTCAAAACCAAGTCATGAGAGTTATAACAGGAGGCATGAAGTCAACGCCAATTGTAGAACTTGAAAAGATTACAAATCTGCAATCCATGACCGACAGAAGAGACTGCAGAGCCCAGCAGCAAGCAGAGAAACTCAGAAGACTGACAGACCATCCAATGCATCAGAAACTAAATAGATTTGGAAGAGGGAAACTAAAGCGAAGAAACTTTGCAGAAATAGCCAAAGCAAAGATGAGCAAAGACCCTAAAAACACCATAACAACACCAAAGCCCCTCCCTACTGTACGAAAACCCACATGGAAGCAGCATATCATTCCGGAGATGGTAGAAAATATACCAGGTATTGAAAACAAGAACAGCCAGACTGAAAAAGAAAGAAGAGACATAACCCTGAGGTACATAGCGGAAAACTACCCAAGCATGGACTGGACCATTGCATACACGGACGGTTCTGTAACAAACACAACACAGAATGGAGGGGCAGGGGTATTCCTGAGCCTAACAAATGGTAGAAAAATAACACTGTCAGTGGCAACTGGAAAATTCTCAAGCAATTTCAGAGCGGAGGCAGAGGCACTGAAGGCTGCAGTAAAAGCAATGCTGACAGGCGAAAGCAATGAAAGCCAGATAGTCCTGTTTACAGATGCCCTGGCCGTAGTCACAGCACTAAAAAGCCAGAAAAATACTGAAC
The DNA here is from genome assembly GCA_036924085.1 of Ariolimax columbianus. Classification (NCBI taxonomy): domain Eukaryota; kingdom Metazoa; phylum Mollusca; class Gastropoda; order Stylommatophora; family Arionidae; genus Ariolimax; species Ariolimax columbianus. The sequence goes on along the minus strand of JAVGWX010000002.1, from coordinate 80,522,604 downwards.
TTAATGATTTAAGAGCAGTACTCTGTCAACTATGCCAGCAGTCTACACCAAAAAGAGTTGTGGTACAGTGGGTTCCATCCCACTGTAACATACAAGGCAACGAGGAGGCAGACAGACTGGCAAAAGAAGGTGCAAGACTACCACAACCAGATTCTAGTGTGACCTACGAAGAGTCCAAAAGGCTTATTAGGGCCAGATACATGACCAAATGGGAAACAGAACCAACTGGCTACACAAAAAATGATGCCTACTACCAGCTGAACAGAAGAGAGCAGGTCGTGGTCTTCAGACTCCGCACAGGCCACAACAGACTGAGGTACCATTAATTCAATAAACTGAAGATAGGTGCTACTAACGATTGAACCTGTGGTACAGGGAAAATGACCACTGAACATCTGCTGCAAAATTGCTCGACATACGAGGACCAGAGAAAGCACATGTGGCCATCACCAGTGGCAACACTAGACAAGCTCTATGGCAGTGTTGACAGCCTCAGGATGACAGCTGCTTTCTTCAAGTAAATTCAAGTTGACGTCTGACAGCGTACGAAGAAGAAGTATCCATTGCATAACCTGAGAATAGTCATCTGCTCTCGCTGAGGCAATCCTGTTGCAGCCACCGAGGACTTCGTCTACTTGGGCAGCAGCAGTTCTCTGATGAACACAGCAGTCCCAACATCACTTGTATAATGGGCTTAGAACTTCATCCATGCACTCGTTCCGCAGAGTCTGGTCTCAATGAAGTCTCTCCCTGGAGACCAGGCTTCGTATTTACTCCTCCTGCATTGTCCCCATTCTCCTGTACGGCTCCGAGTCGTGAACACTACCACAGTGGGACTGGCAGCGTTTTTAGGCCTTCCACCTGCGCAACCAGAGGCACATCCTTGGGATCGCCTGGCATGACATGATTTCCAACAGTGAAGTAGTTCGATATACTCCACTTGCAGGTATTGTCTTAACGAATGATCGCCGTTGTCTCTCCCTCTTTGTTCACGTTGTTTGCCTTTCCCTGGAAGTCCCAGCTCATAAGATGCTCCAGCAGGAGACGTCCTCGGGGCTGCTATTGCAACACCTGGTTAAAACAGATTGCCACCTCCCCAACAGACCTGCCTGGGATGCTGCCATCAGACGTGGTCATAGACATGGTCATTCGATGATATGAGCCCTGGTCGCCTAAATGTACTTTTGTATTGTTGTATTGTATTGCATTGAGACATATCGTCGTGCAAGCTAATAATAACTGTAGGTCCAGATGATTCTAGGACAGTCAAAATTGTCTAACAAGTCCTGTCGCTGTACTTTGATGTCCATAATTGCTGCAAAGTGTTGTGGAGAGCTGCGGGTTTCCTCTCTCTCTCGAGCCACATGTGTTGCTTTAGTTGTTGTAAGCCAGTGTTATTTCATTTTTTTTTATACTGTACGAGATGTCTGAAATGTATCCACCTTTTGGCCAGAAAAATACAATTACTCACCTGTAGGTTTAAAGCCCTTAATCCCATTCAAAGTCCTCTCCTTGGGACTCCACACACTTCTCCCAGTGGTCCCGCTGTTGTTGGAAGCATTTCAGGAAGGCCTGTTTAGGTATGGAGCACAGCTAGGTGGTTGTATTCTGCATAATGTCTTCTCATTACTCAAAATTAGCTGAACTTTGAGCTTGGAAACAGCCAAAAATCACAAGACGCCATGTCGGGAGAATAGGGAGCCTTGAAAAATGTGTTTGGCCAAAAAAATCTGAATCAGATGTGAAGAAAGGGCGATGCGTTGTCATGATGGAGCTGACAAGTTCCCGTTGTCCATAGGTTCGGTCGTTTGCGTCGAACAGCATCACAAAGGTGACGGATGACCTCCATGTAGCACTCTTTGGTAATGTTTTGACCCTGTGGTGCATATTCGTGATGCACAACCCCACGGGAGTAAAAGAAAACGCTCTACATGACTTTGACATGTGCTCACTACACTCAACACTGAAAGGCTGACTGCCCGCGATAAAACAATCTACGAGCAAGGACAAAATTAACGCATGCTCATGGTAGTCCCCTGTACTCACTGCCAAAGGACAACACCCATGCTTCATTTGTACCCGCGGAAAAAAGTTATGGTCGGATATTTTTGGAACATACCTCAGATATTCATCTGTCACACGGTCTTCCTTATGCCTTGTAACCATATTTTTTGTGTGTTATATGCACGCCGTAGAAGCTGATTTGGTTGCATTCTCATGAGCTGACTGAACCATCCTATTTTCTGTCCTGCTATGTATTTACATCAGATTTCTTATGTCATCATTTTAATTCTTCTCTCTCATTCACATTGATGACTTCTCAGGCATTTCATTTGACACGTTATTGACACGTTATATATTTCATCTCCTGTACTTTGGATAATGACCTTGCCTGATACGACGGGTAAAAGAGACAGCTGGTAAAAGTTTACAGTTTATCAGCTGTCCATTAGCTATTGAACAGATGTTTAAGTAGTGATGACAAAATGTGCTCTCTGAATGGATGAAACATATAAAATGCTCAGAATGGGAGGCATCGAAATTTCTCAAAATTTGGATACAGAAATTTATCAGAATGGAAACAGACATAGAAAATGCTTAGAATGGGAAGAGACATAGAAAATGTTAAATTGGATCAGAAAATTCTAAGAACTGGATGAGACAGATAATTCTCAGAACTGGATGAGACATAATTTTCAGAACTGGATGAGACAGATAATTCTCAGAACTGGATGAGACATAATTCTCAAAACTGGATGAGACAGATAATTCTCAGAACTGGATGAGACATAATTTTCAGAACTGGATGAGACAGATAATTCTCAGAACTGGATGAGACAGATAATTATCAGGACTGGATGAGACAGAAAATTATCAAAATAGGATGAGACATAGAAAATACTCATAATTCTTGTTATTGCAAAACAAATTTTCAAATCCAAACTTGATCAATAAGACATCAAAACTGAAAATTCTCTGGCATGTGGAAATTTCTCTCGCTGTGTCGTGACCTCCGCAACTCATTTTGGAAATATTCAATGGTTTTGTTTAGTCCAACCAACAGAGGAATCTGAAAGAAGAGACGGACATTCAAGTCTGAGTCTGAGAGATGAGGTGAATTTATTTTAATTTAAGAATAGTCGTAACTGCTAAGTATTTAAACAAATTGGTCATGGCTATCTATAGAATCAGATCAGTATCACTGCATTCTGGGCAAACCCATAGGTGCTCAGTCACTCTCTCAGCAAATAGCGAAGAGTGTGAATATTGATAGTTCTTGTTGTTCGCTGCTTGTACACAACTGTGCTGGATCCTCTCAGATGTCGCTTAGGTGTCAAGATTCTTGAAGTAGGTGGATCATCAATTCTTTGATTCAGAATCGTTATCCAGCAGGTGGTCATTGATTTCATTCAATATGAACCCTCTATCCATATTTAATGTCCCAACTCTTTCCATGTCGTCATGTCAGTTCTTTACCCGTCTTAATCTTTACCACTCTGAATGAAAAAACTAGGAAAGTTCCCTAGCACCTGAATTATTTTTCAGTACGTCACATTTTTCTAGGTTGCTAACTTTGAGGACATGCATGTTTGTCGTTGTATAAATTTGATTTGTTTATGTATAGAGACATAAATGAATAAAACTTGGTGTTATTATTTTTGGTGCGTGTATGTTAGTTTTTGGGATACAAGAAGATCAAGGTGAAAATGACAAATGGTAAGAACATTTCGATTTATAAATTGTGTGGGGAATCAGGACCTTCAGAATTTGAAAATCATCACAGAACACTAATAGTGTTTCTTACAAGATCGTCATATCTGCTTTTTTTTTCTTACAAACGTATTTAATACTGTAAAATAAACAAATTAAACAGATCTATCTCAGAAAAATATGTTGCAAAAACTTACCTTCATCACCCGCAATAAGGCAGTTCTCCAGTCATTCAGAAAAAGAAAATACATTCGTTTCAAAATTCTCTTTCAAACTAAACCAGCCATCTTTCTTGTTTACATCTACATTGCCTATTTTTATATTCAATTTTCCAGGTGTTTCAACCGGCGTAAATGCACAACAATGTTCTAGAATAATTTTCTTATCACCCGGCGTATTTTCCTGCCGTTAGTGGCAGAGCGACCATTTTTTGGAGGCGTAATAAATCGCTACGAGTGTGCTAAAGGTTTAAGCCCAGCATGATTAGGAGAGTAGATCCAAATAAATTCCCTGCAAGTTATGGCCTACATGGATACTATTCGCTCATTCTGACACAAAGACTGAGACCCTGTCTCAATGACTGTCCTGGTTAAGAGGATTGTTCTCTCCCTTCATGTGTGAGCATGCAACTTTGCAGAGTGTGTTCTACGGTCATGGTATGCTCCACACATGGACACATGTCATTTGTATCAATCTTCATTTTGTTGTAAAGATGACTCTTGAGTCTATTCTGTCCAGTTCTTAGTCTGAAGAGGACAACTTGCTCTTCTCTAGATAAAACTTTGCAGTAATTTTCTTTTTTGAGGTGAAAGTTTTAAGATTAGCCCATTTCTAGGGGGACGGCATGGTTAAGTGACATGGCTCACAAACCAATCCCCATCACAGCACCAACCGTTACCTTGGGGAAGCAAACCCTTAGAAAATGCAGGAGGAAGGAAGCAGACCCTTACATAAAATGTATGCCGGAGTCGGATGCACTGGGCCAACAGGTGCAAAGTACAAACTACAGTGCAAAGCCTTGGGGAATAGAGAAATAAGGTGAACGTTAAAAAACAAAAGAAAAAGGGTTGTGCATTTTCTCTTGATGCTGCCTTTAATTATGGTCTTGACCTCATTATATGTAACGCTCAGGTCTGTTTGTGGGGACGTTCTTACACACTTTACTTGTTTATCTGCAGCTTAATTGCCTTTGATACTGCAGTGAGATGGGTATCTATTGAATGACCAACCTTGGGTGTTTTGCTGAGAGTAGTGTCATGGGACTACATGCATTGTTCGAGATCTCTTTCTTTTTGTTATTTTAGAGCTACTACTACTGATGAGGCATCAGTTAGGAATACTATATTTTCTTGGTGGATTTTAGTCAGAAATACGTTTTCTTGGTGGATTTCTTCATATCTGCCAATATTGTATTGATAGCCCTGAATGAAACACAAGTACTCATAAATGGTAGAGAAGTCGTTTCATTCCTATCTGAGTTCATGCAGAAATGTACATCTGCCTGTACAAATGCCTACTGCCCAGAACCCTGGAAAAACCTTCCACATGGGGTTCACCCTGCAGTTTGCAGATATTAAGTCTCTTCACAGGTTTCTGACACTGGTAATCTATATCAAGATTAAACTTTGACACAATGAGCCTGTGGCCTGTCCAGTACTGGGCAACAAACACAACCTTTGTCACTCGCACACCGTCTGTCCATCCCTCTGGTGAGGACATAGTCAATGAGAAGCCACTGCTTAGAGTGGGGATGCATCCATGACGTCTTGCTGCAAGTGGGCAGCACAACATGGTGTCAGTGATGGAGAGACCGTGAGTTGCACAGAGGCTCAAAAGCAGAAGCCGACTGCTGTTGCACTTGCATATGCCATGGACCTCAAGAACTTGCCCCAGTACTGATGGTCGGTCTCTTCTTTGGCATTAAAGTCACCAAGGATACCAAGCTTCTCAGACTCTGGAACTAACGAGATGACAGCACCTCATAGAATTTGTCCTTGACATCCTCAGGATTAGTCATTGTCAGGGCATTAGCACTGATCAGTGTAGCATTCCTCCCACGTCCCAGTGAAGGTTGGAGAGTCATGAGCCAGTCGTTCAACTGATCCTTGTTTCCAGCTTGCATTTAAGATGTTTGTTCTTTGCCATTTATGACATACTAAAGAGCATTTGATTACTGATGCCTTCTTTTCAAGGGCTTGTCTCTTCTTGAGCTCATGGCTGATTCTAGTTCTGTCTAGGTGATGTCTGTAATCAAGTGTTTCTAAAGTACTAGTATTGAGTACTCTACATGGTTTATTTCTCTCTTCATTATCCTATTAATATTTGTAGGAATTTTATTTCTACTTGTTTCTGCACAACTTTTGTGATAAGTAGACCGGCTGCTTTAATCCGATGAGTTCATTCCTTTATTTTCAAGGATCTGGAGGGAGTTTGTTGCTGCACTTTAAGATGCAAAAATGTGTGCTGGTCACTAACCACTTTGCCAGTCACTGATCAAGAAACTAAAAAGTGGAGGGAGTTCATTGCTACCCTTAAAGACACTATTGGGTGTGATGGTCACTGACCCAGGATCTGAAGGAATTCATTGCTACCCTTAAAGACACTATTGGGTGTGATGGTCACTGACCCAGGATCTGAAGGAATTCATTGCTACCCTTAAAGACACTATTGGGTGTGATGGTCACTGACCCAGGATCTGAAGGAATTCATTGCTACCCTTAAAGACACTATTGGGTGTGATGGTCACTGACCCAGGATCTGAAGGAATTCATTGCTACCCTTAAAGACACTATTGGGTGTGATGGTCACTGACCCAGGATCTGAAGGAATTTGTTGCTATCCTTAAAGACACTATTGGGTGTGATGGTCACTGACCCAGGATCTGAAGGAATTCATTGCTACCCTTAAAGACACTATTGGGTGTGATGGTCACTGACCCAGGATCTGAAGGAATTTGTTGCTATCCTTAAAGACACTATTGGGTGTGATGGTCACTGACCCAGGATCTGAAGGAATTCATTGCTACCCTTAAAGACACTATTGGGTGTGATGGTCACTGACCCAGGATCTGAAGGAATTCATTGCTACCCTTAAAGACACTATTGGGTGTGATGGTCACTGACCCAGGATCTGAAGGAATTCATTGCTACCCTTAAAGACACTATTGGGTGTGATGGTCACTGACCCAGGATCTGAAGGAATTCATTGCTACCCTTAAAGACACTATTGGGTGTGATGGTCACTGACCCAGGATCTGAAGGAATTTGTTGCTATCCTTAAAGACACTATTGGGTGTGATGGTCACTGACCAAGGATCTGAAGGAATTTGTTGCTACCCGTAAAGACACTATTGGGTGTGATGGTCACTGACCAAGGATCTGAAGGAATTTGTTGCTACCCTTAAAGACACTATTGGGTGTGATGGTCACTGACCAAGGATCTGAAGGAATTTGTTGCTACCCTTAAAGACACTATTGGGTGTGATCGTCACTGACCAAGGATCTGAAGGAGTTTGTTGCTACCCTTAAAGACACTATTGGGTGTGATGGTCACTGACCAAGAATCTTTAGAAGAATAGAAGAAAAGTTTACAGAAATACACGTGGTAGATATTGCTTTTATTTCCTGTAGCATAATGGCCAGATTTGCCATGAGACCGACATGGAGCATACCTTAGGTTTCCAGTTAAGATATTTCATAGCACGAGTGATATCTGGCTTTCTTCTCCGCGGATCATCCTCCATCGCCGTCTTCTTGATTATCTTACTGTCGCCACCTGGAAGTAGATAGCTGAGAGTTAAGACCGATGAGTTGCCATTTAACACACCAACAGAAAATAAATGTACACATAGGACGTTAAGTGATTCGATTACTAAGTCATGCTTCAGTTTAGTTTAGTTTAGTTTAGTTTAGTTGAAGAATCAACGTCATAGCAAAAATATTTAACCTTTAAAAAGTGCTCTGTTCTTCTCCATATTTTTGGAGAATCTCAGCACAATGCATAAGCTCCGCAGCACCAGCAAAGACCCCACAATAGATTGAGTACATTTTTAACATCATTAAAAATTTTTCCAGGGCAGAGGTTGTTAATACTTCTCTTTTCGATTTAGAAGTGTCAAGGTATTTTTTTTATGTGCACGACACTGCACATGGGCATCCGATCTCTACTACCCAGAGATACGGGAAAATACCAGAAAGTCCACATGAAAAAAATCTTGGTCTACATTGTGATTTGAACCAACGACCTCCGGCACCAGAGGCCAACGTCTTACCTTGAGACCACTCAGTCCCCAGGTTTAAATGGGCACCTCTGCAATTGATCCCTGCATGCTGATACACCAGGTGGGAGTCTAGTGACTTCCATATAGCGTAAGGCAAGTGGTGTCAGGCACAGCTTCCTTCCACAGTTCAATCCAGGGGACCTGCATAGTTCACTCTATTTTTATATGCGCCGTTTTCTGGGACAAGTCTGTAAGGGCTTTGTTGACTGTAAGAAACTTTGTCTAGATTTCAGTCTTGCGCACCTGCACCTGGTGTCCAAACATAGGGTGCCTTGGGTCTGATGTACTAACAAAGTGAAAGGCAACACCCAGTACAGCTGGAGGTGAAAATAGAAATGTTATGTACTAAGAAAATAGCCAAACAATGCAAAAAAACATGTTGCAATGAAGCCAACAAGAAAGTCAATAAGAGATTGAAGATTTGCCTGCAGGGCCACCACAACAGCTGGCCTCTTTACAGGAAGCCAGTTTCCTAGAACTTGCAGTCATGGTTACAATAGCAAAGGTTTTATATGATGAGATCACTAGTGCAATGTACAACCCTCTTTATTTGCCTTTCATGTCATGCTTGGAAAGTTAGTATGGTCTTACACTTATCAAACCGGGTACCACTTCTGTGAATGTGGAAAATAAGAACTTTTCACTAAAAACTAAGATCAAGTTACTGCAGGCTTGGTTCATTTTGTATACGGTTCTACGTTTGAATTAGGAACAAACAAATCCAATCTGATAAGGTTCTGAATTTGAATTAGGAACAAACAAATCCAATCTGATAAGATTCTGAATTTGAATTAGGAACAAACAAATCCAATCTGATAAGGTTCTGAATTTGAATTAGGAACAAAAAATCCCAGCAATGGAGATGACATGCTTCAGATAGACGCAACATATTGACTAAGACCCCGCCTCATGTCAGGGTAAGGTGCAACATCAGGGTCTAGTGCAACATACTGACCAAGACCTCCCCATCATGTCAGTGTCAGATGCAACATCAGGGTAAGTGCAACATACTGACCAAGACCTCCCATCATGTCAGTGTCAGATGCAACATCAGGGTAAGTGCAACATACTGACTAAGACCTCCCATCATGTCAGTGTCAGATGCAACATCAGGGTCTAGTGCAACATACTGACCAAGACCCCCAACCCACATCTGGGTTCAGGCGCAGTATACTGACCAAGACCCTGTCTCATGTCAGGACCAGGTGCAACATACTGACCAATATCAAACTTCATGTCAATATTGTGCATCTAGAAAGAGGTTATGTTACAGCAGCCTGGCCAATAAGGCAAGGATGTTAGAAAAACCTTGTAGAAGCAGATTATTCATGTTTGGGGACAGGAAGAAGTCCCCAGGCGCCAAGTCCGGTGAGTGTGGTGGATGCTGCATGATTTCATACGCACACTGTTCCTGATGTCCAGGACTTGATTACTGAACTGGAGACGTGGTTCAGGGCCCTGACAATGGAGTTCTATCATCATGAAGTGAAGAATGGATGTGAGAAGTGCATCACCTTGCTGGGGGAATACTTCTTCTTCATATGCTGTCAGGCGTCAACTTGAATTTGTTCGAACAAAGCAGCGGTCATCCTGAGGGTGTCGACACTGCCATAGAGCTTGTCTAGTGTTGGCACTGGTGATGGCCACATGTGCTTTCTCTGGTCCACGTATGTCGGGCAATTTTGCAGCAAATGTTCAGCAGTCATTTTCCCTGTACCACAGGTGCAATCGTTAGTAGCACCTATCTTCAGTTTATTGAATAGATGGTACTTCAGTTAGTTGTGGCCTGTGCGAAGTCTGAAGACCATGACCTGCTCTCTTCTGTTCAACTGGTAATAAGCATCCTTTTTTTGTATAGCCAGTATACCCTGTTTCCCATTTGGCCATGTATCTGGCCGTAATAAATCTTTTGGACTCTTCATAGGTCGCACTAGAATTTGGTTGTGGTAACCTTGCACCTTCTTTTGCCAGTCTGTCTGCCTCCTCATTGCCTTGAATGTTGCAGTGGGATGGAACCCACTGTACCCCTACTCTTTTGGGTGTGGACTAGACTGCTGGCATAGTTGACAGAGTACTGCTCTTAAGTCATTAAGGTCTGTGCTGTGGGAATTCACAGAGAAGGACTAAAGTTCACACCGATTTCCAGGCAAGTACCTTGACGCTTTCATGCTAAAGTGCTAAATGTTTGACCATCGCTCGTAGAGGTCATGTGCAATATACTTACCAATACCTCCAACTCACATCAGGTTCAACATACTGACCAAGACCTCCAACTCACATCAGGTTCAACATACTGACTAAGACCTCCAACTCACATCAGGTTCAACATACTGACCAAGACCTTCAACTCACATCAGGTTCAACATACTGACCAAGACCTCCAACTCACACATCAGGTTCAACATACTGACCAAGACCAACTCACATCACGTTCAACATACTGACTAAGACCTCCAACTCACATCAATCTGGGGTAGGTCTCTCGCCGCCGCGATTGACTCTCATCCAGTATTCGTACAGCGATCTCAGTCTCGCCAGACGGAGCGATAGCGCGGGCTTGCCGAAAACGCTCGCCCGCCTCTCCCCGGCCATGTAGCGGGACGAAAATCGTGCTGTCGTACCGCTGGCAACGGTGCCTTACTGTGGCCCGTATCGAGAAACTTTGACAGTCAGTGGTGCTTTTTAGAAGGCTTATAGCAGACCTCGACAGTTCGTCTCGCTGGTGGTCAGACTCTCGCAAAGAGCTTGTGACCGGCAAATGGAAAGCAGGAATCCTGCCTAAAGGCCCTGTCCTCGCCCGACAAACCCTCGTGAGAAGGGCAGGCCGGCAGACAAAATCGTCTCCAGTCCCTGTGAAATTCATCGCCGGGGCCGTTGGGATCCATTCTGCACAGAGCGCTGCCATCCCTCCCCGAGCGAGCCCGGTCGGTGAGTCGTCTGTATGTATGGGCCCCTGTCAGGCGGTCCTAGGTCGACGGAGTGAGGGACAGATCAACCGTCCGTCCGTCAGTCGATCCCTGCGGCCGTCCTAGTGAGGCTTTTTACACATCTGTCCTCCGCCGACCGGTGTGTGTGGTTCGTACGTCTCCGACAGATATCTGGTTGATCCTGCCAGTAGTCATATGCTTGTCTCAAAGATTAAGCCATGCATGTCTAAGTTCACACTGTCTCACGGTGAAACCGCGAATAGCTCATTAAATCAGTCGAGGTTCCTTAGATGACACGATCCATCTTGGATAACTGTGGCAATTCTAGAGCTAACACATGCTTACCAAGATCCGTCCTTCGCGGAAAGAGCGCTTTTATTAGTTCAAAACCAATCGTCGTTTCCCCTCGCGGGGTTGCGGTGTCCCCACTGGTGACTCTGGTTAACTTTGTGCTGATCGCATGGCCTCGTGCCAGCGACGCATCTTTCAAATGTCAACCCTATCAAATGTCGATGGTACGTGACATGCCTACCATGTTTGTAACGGGTAACGGGGAATCAGGGTTCGATTCCGGAGAGGGAGCATGAGAAACGGCTACCACATCCAAGGAAGGCAGCAGGCGCGCAACTCACCCACTCCCGGCACGGGGAGGTAGTGACGAAAAATAACAATACGGGACTCTTTCGAGGCCCTGTAATTGGAATGAGCACACTTTAAACCCTTTAACGAGGATCTATTGGAGGGCAAGTCTGGTGCCAGCAGCCGCGGTAATTCCAGCTCCAATAGCGTATATTAAAGTTGTTGCAGTTAAAAAGCTCGTAGTTGGATCTCAGGCGCAGGCGGGCGGTCCGGCTCGCGCCAGTTCACTGCCCGTTGTCTCCTGCCCTACCATCTGCCGGCTCTCTCCCGCGGGTGCTCTTTGCTGAGCGTCCCGGGTGGCCGGCGCGTTTACTTTGAAAAAAATAGAGTGTTCAAAGCAGGCCTCGGCTGTCTGAATAATGGTGCATGGAATAATGGAATAGGACCTCGGTTCTATTTTGTTGGTTTTCGGAACTGGAGGTAATGATTAACAGGGACAAACGGGGGCATTCGTATTGCGACATTAGAGGCGAAATTCTTGAATCGCCGCAAGACGAGCTACTGCGAAAGCATTTGTAAAGAATGTTTTCATTAATCAAGAACGAAAGTCAGAGGCGCGAAGACGATCAGATACCGTCGTAGTTCTGACCATAAACGATGCCGACTTGCGATCCGCAGGAGTTGCTTCGATGACTCTGCGGGCAGCTTTCGGGAAACCAAAGTGTTTGGGTTCCGGGGGAAGTATGGTTGCAAAGCTGAAACTTAAAGGAATTGACGGAAGGGCACCACCAGGAGTGGAGCCTGCGGCTTAATTTGACTCAACACGGCCAACACTGAAATGATTGACAGGCCGAGAGCACTTTCGTTGGGTCCAATATGGAATGGGTGCTGGAATTAGACCCTCGAAAATCTGGGGCTATGCTCTCGGTGGCTTGACTGTCTCGCATCCAGTGTTCGATAAAGGAATTGACAGAAGGGCACCACCAGGAGTGGAGCCTGTGGCTTAATTTGACTCAACACGCCAACACTGTGAAATGACTGACAAGACTGAGAGCACTCTCTAATAGGAAACGTATGCTGGTATTAGACCCACGGAAGACAGGTCAGTTGTACCCTCCTAATGAAAGAGCGTCTGCTACGGTAACCCTGCTTAACCCTACAGAAATCGCAGGTTCCAGACACTTGGTCATTGACTGACTAAAAAGCCCTCTATTGATTCGTTGGGTCAAATAGTGAACAGGAGCTGGTATTAGACCCTCGGAAGACAGGTCAGTTTTACCCTACTAATGACAGGCCGTTACTACGGTAGTCCTGCTCAACTCGAGAGGAATCGCAAATCGCAGACATTTGGTCCACGTGCAAGGCTGATAAGCCAACGGCGCGAGGCTACCATAGGAGGGATTACGGCTGAACGCCTCTAAGCCGGAATCCCGCCCTAAATCTCAGCACCACTGCGATGGGAGGCTACGATAGGGTTGGGACCTGGGGCTCGTGTCCCAGCCCGACCCAGTCGAGCAGCAGAAAGAAGTCTCTGCCGTCCGCCGATCAAAGCGGGCGGGAAGCTGCCCGATATTCACCCCATACGGCGATGAGGTGTGAAACCACTAGTAGAAGACTTAGTTCTTGGTCGGGGTGTCGTAAGCAGTAGAGCAGCCACCTCACTGCGAACTGTTGATACGCAACCCCTTGATCATGAGATATGTCCGCACACCAGGCGAACAACATCTCCGTGCCATTACCAGGCTTGTCCCCTGGTTAAATGCACTCCTTCGAGAGGAATCGCAGGTCGCTGACATTTGGTCCACGTGCTTGGCTGATAAGCCAATGGCGCGAAGCTACCACCTGAGGGACTACGGCCGAACGCCTCTATACCAGAATCCCTCCTAAATCTCAGCACCGCTGTGATGGGAGGCCACGATATGGTTGGGACCTGGGGCTCGCGTCTCAGCCCGCTCTTTACCTCTGTCTGCTATCAGCCATCCCAATGGACGCAGAAGAGATACAGTCCAGCGGACATTGCACCTCTGCCCTATTGTGACAACGTCTCAGGTGGTGGGGAATGCTAGGCGTGCCATCACTGCAGATGAGCCGAGAAAATAAAGGGAGCAAAGAGATACCCCACTCACATGCATATGCTACGTTTCTGGCAGGACGTGACGATCCTGGGATACAGACACACTGGACTGCCTCTCTTCCGGGATAGTACAAACTAGTACATAGTCCATCAAATCATTGCAAAACCCTATAGACCCGAGTGGGGAAGACTCGTTAGTCCTGCAAGACAACTTAACTAAGGGAGACAACTCTGACCAAAAACAACTGCTGCCTTGCAGATAGGCTGGGGACAGCCAAAGGCTAAGGATGGCATCCCTACAGAAATGCCTATTGAAATTGGATGCACTGAGCCACAGGCTTAACAAAAATAGAACAGTGCAATGTAAATATCGCTGTAAACAGCGTACGATGAAGAAGAAGAAGACAACTCACATCAGGTTCAACATAGTGACCAAGACCTCCAACTCATATCAGGTTCAACATACTGACCAAGACCTCCAACTCACATCAGGTTTAACATACTGACCAAGACCTCCAACTCACATCAGGTTCAACATAGTGACCAAGGCCTCCAACTCACATCAGGTTCAACATACTGACCAAGACCTCCAACTCACATCAGGTTCAACATACTGACCAAGACCTCCAACTCACATCAGGTTCAACATAGTGACCAAGACCTCCAACTCACATCAGGTTCAACATACTGACCAAGACCTCCAACTCATATCAGGTTCAACATACTGACCAAGACCTCCAACTCACATCAGGTTTAACATAGTGACCAAGACCTCCAACTCATATCAGGTTCAACATACTGACCAAGACCTCCAACTCACATCAGGTTCAACATAGTGACCAAGGCCTCCAACTCACACCATGTTCAACATACTGACCAAGACCTCCAACTCACATCAGGTTCAACATACTGATCAAGACCTCCAACTCACATCAGGTTCAACATAGTGACCAAGACCTCAAACTCACATCAGGTTCAACATACTGACCAAGACCTCCAACTCACATCAGAATCAACATACTTACCAAGACCCTAACATCCCAAAACACACCAGGATCAACATACTGACCAAGACCCTAACATCCCAAAACACACCAGGATCAACATACTGACCAAGACCCTAACATCCCAAAACACACCAGGATCAACATACTGACAAAGACCCTAACATCCCAAAATACACCAGGATCAACATACTGACCAAGACCCTAACATCCCAAAACACAACAGTATCAACATACTGACCAAGACCCTAACATCCCAAAACACACCAGGATCAACATACTGACCAAGAAACTAACATCCCAAAACACACCAGGATCAACATACTGACCAAGACCTCCAACTCACACAAGGTTCAACATACTGACCAAGCCCCTAACATCCCAAAACACACCAGGATCAACATACTGACCAAGACCAACTCACACCAGGTTCAACATACTGACCAAGACCCTAACATCCCAAAACACACCAGGATCAACATACTGACCAAGACCCTAACATCCCAAAACACACCAGGATCAACATACTGACCAAGACCCTAACATCCCAAAACACACCAGGATCAACATACTGACCAAGACCCTAACATCCCTAAACACACCAGGATCAACATACTGACCAAGACCCTAACATCCCAAAACACACCAGGATCAACATACTGACCAAGACCCTAACACCAGGATCAACATACTGACCAAGACCCTAACACCAGGATCAACATACTGACCAAGACCCTAACACCAGGATCAACATACTGACCAAGACCCCTAACACCAGGATCAACATACTGACCAAGACCCTAACACCAGGATCAACATACTGACCAAGACCCTAACACCAGGATCATGCAGTTAAGTTAAGAGGATGGGATTGAAGAGGAAACTAAAACTCGGTCCAAAAGTCAAACCCAAAAATGGCATGCTGAAACCAGATGTGTTGGGTAGAAAGGTCACATATATTGCAGCCTCGCTGTAAATAATGATACAATGTCCTTTTCAGGACGAATGCTAAAGAAGGTGAAATGTAGTGTTACAAAGAAATGACAAGTTGACATGCAAGCACTGACCTACAAGTGACCTTATGATGCTAGCAAACTCCATGATTGTATGTTCCTCTGGGTTGCCCAGATTGATTGGTTGGGAGTAGTTTGCATTCATCAGGGCCATCAGTCCATCCACAAGGTCGCTCACATACTGGAACGATCGAGTCTGCTCACCCTCACCATAAACCTGGAGTCAATACAGCGATATCAGTGATCATGACATGTGTATCCTCTAATGTCTGTATCATTGATCATAACATGTGTATCCTCTAATGTCTGTATCATTGATCATAACATGTGTATCCTCTAATGTCTGTATCATTGATCATAACATGTGTATCCTCTAATGTCTGTATCATTGATCATAACATGTGTATCCTCTAATGTCTGTATCATTGATCATAACATGTGTATCCTCTAATGTCTGTATCATTGATCATAACATGTGTATCCTCTAATGTCTGTATCATTGATCATAACATCTGTATCCTCTAATGTCTGTATCATTGATCATAACATCTGTATCCTCTAATGTCTGTATCATTGATCATAACATGTGTATCCTCTAATGTCTGTATCATTGATCATAACATGCGTATCCTCTAATGTCTGTATCATTGATCATAACATGTGTATCCTCTAATGTCTGTATCATTGATCATAACATGTGTATCCTCTAACGTCTGTAAGATTGATTATAACGTGTATCCTCTAATGTCTGTATCATTGATCATAACATGTGTATCCTCTAATGTCTGTATCATTGATCATAACATGTGTATCCTCTAATGTCTGTATCATTGATCATAACATGTGTATCCTCTAACGTCTGTAAGATTGATTATAACGTGTATCCTCTAATGTCTGTTATCATTGTTCATAACATATGTATGGCATCCTGAGCACAGTGCAGTGCTAGGTTGATGCGCTCAATGGCAAACATAATATATGAGTAGAGAAAAAGGCCATCTAGTGCAGGATAGCAGTAGCATGGCTCAGCTTCAACCGTATCAAATCCATACTTCAACAGAAGAGAAACTACAAGGCAAAAACCCAAACCTTTAACAGCATGTCTATTCTAGCCATGGTATATGGCTGTGATGTATGGAACCTACTTCAATTTGCTCAAAGGGTAACACGAGTAAAGAACACTGACAATCTCTATAAAGGACTGAATTCACAACACAAAAATCAGTCGCCAAACCACCTTCAATGACGTTCTAGATTCTATATTATAACCTTTATCATGCTTTCGGTGGATTGAGTTCGTCGTATTCGGCCATCATGTTTTATTCATGAATGACCAAAATGGAGACCGTAGAAATATTCATTATTTTTATGTTGAATGTCACGTCCATCTACACAGATTACTAGCAGTTTAAAGTACTTCATGTTTGATTGCAAATGGATTTGAAACGATTTACCTTCTTATTACGTGAATTGGAGCAAGCCCATTTTTTTAGAAAGGTGAAGTAGGTTGTTGTAAAAGATCTTAATGTGGTAGATCTGTTTTTTCGTTTATTTAGATGTAATAAATATGTTTGAAGTGGAAACTAACAGTTGTGTTGATATTATAAACACAGTATCGATACTAACAAACACACAACAAAAACAATAATATTAACAAATTCTTTATTCATTTATGTCTCTACACACAAACAAATCATATTTATTGACCAACAAACAGAGAGGTTACAGGCTCTCAAAGTCATCTACCACAGAAAATTGATGAAAAACTATGAAAAATGGTTGCTGCGCCATAAAAGTTAAGAAAATGCAGATGGCAGGGCATATAGTGCTTATCTGACAACAGATAAACATGAAAACTGACATTGTTCTGGTCCAACAACCTTAAACGCCCATGTGGACATCCACCAATGAGATTGAGAGATGGCCTGAGTGAAGCCATTGGCTCAAAGGCAAGAGACCGAAATGAGATTGAACAACATTTGGCTACCTGGCATCATACACTTGATATGCCTGATTGAAATCAGGATAACAGATTGCAGAGGTGGACATCCCCCACACAACATGAACACAGTTACTAACTCATTCTGCTGTCCTGGTCATGGGCATCCATAGCGGTGAAATTAGTGCTGGATAGAGTTACAATTTTGAAGCTGATCAACGACCGCCTCTCGAGTGAAGACATTGTAATCGATGAACTGGTGCTGCACAGATTGCAACATTTTGAAATCATATATAGATCCAGCAAAGAGAGGCACCTGAGTGGATGGAGCAGGAGTGTGCACAACCAGTGAGCTATGGGAACCATCAGTGTTTACATTCTACTAAGCACTTATGTGTTTATCCAGACCGCAATCACGTTGTTTATTAACAGAATAGAACAGAACATCTGGTGACTTTATCAAAGTGTTTTCCGAGTGTATCATACCCAGCTGTAGTTTCCCTGAGTGGTCCATGCTCTGAATGAAGCGAAGATGTAAGGGTGATGCTGGTGTAAGAGATAGACATTGGGTGACAAACTTACTGTTATTGATTCGTTCTGTAGTGCCTGGAGGATGAAGTTGCTGACCACTCTGCCATCATTCATGTGCATACGTGGACCGAATGTGTTGAAGATGCGGGCAACTCTGACCTGAACTTTTTCCTGGAGAACAAGGAAAATATCAAGGAGATGTAATCTTATAACAGTCACTGATGTCGGGGATCAAGTGTTAGAGACTTAATTGTACTCGGTCTCAGCTTTTTTCTGAGGCGACCAGTTTACTGTCCCTTTCCTAACTGTTAGTCAGGTACCCATTACAGCTGGGTAGACTGGAGTATCAAAGATCAGGGTTTAAACCCAGTCCCTATGCAGTGCAAGACAAGGAGGAGTTTATCATGGAAATTAATTCATACACAGATATACATAATACACAGATGATTAAAGAAAAGGTCAAGGTAAAGTTAGACAGTCAATTCTCAGGTGCGGATCTTGGTGGTAGTGGTAAATGCTGCAGTCGCTGCACGCTTTTGAGACTGCCTGGACTGTGGGATTTGTTTGCACAGCAGACGATTATATTGCCATCATGTGCTGGTTGTTCATTGACTGACTGACCTTGACATCAGAGTGGCCCTCAGCTTAAAACATAATTAGGTCATTATTTCTTTTCAAGAATATTGAGACAGGCAAAGGTTAAGCATGTGGCTGGAAAATTCATCATGCAAAAACTTTTGCTATCAAAACCATACTGCAAATTATAAAATGGATTCAGGATTCCATACAAGCTGGGTAGGGTAAACCAAATACAGTGATAGGGTGATGATGGTTATGATCAAAGGTCAAGGTGGTGCCATAGCAGACACTGCTGTCGAGGATGAAGTGTTAGAGACTTTACTCTATAGTGCCACAGCTCTTTATGAGATAGGGGTGGGTCGTTCCCTTTCTCGTTGTATTTATTTCCCTAACAGTAAAGGCGTGTCATTTAAGGGTATGTTAGTATGATACAGGCCTCCATCCTCATACAGTTAACATATTCTCTACATCTTTCTTTGTTTGCTCTCTGAGAGTTTATTGATTTCCCATTCTTATCATTAATCATCCGTGATTCTATGCCCTTTATTTTTACTAAAGGATTGTTTTACTGTCTTATGCACTTGTTCAAATTTCCCTGTTTTTTTTCCTCAAGATTTTCAATTTCCTTGCATCTGTCTATCCACAATTTTTCTCATGCCATCTTACATTCTCGATCTAATTCATTCTTCCATTTGATAAGAACAAGTTTGAAAAAAACACATTTAAAGAACATTCTTTGTCAAAATCAATACACTATCAAAATCAATATTGTGTATCATCAAAGGATCTCATTTGTGCCATTACTAATGGGCTATTGCTAGTCATATAATATGTTAATGGGCTATTGCTAGTCATATAATATGTTAATGGGCTATTGCTAGTCATATAATATATTAGGATAATTTATATACAGTATAACATTTTATATTGGCCACTCTGTTCAACCTGGCTACTAACAACCATATTGTATAATCTGATCAAAACAATCTTGAGATGGGGATAGACATTAGGCTTGGGAGGGCCAGTACCATCATGTGCCGCCTGATGAAGAGAGTCTGGGAGAAGAATGCAGCGTCTTATTACAGCGATTTAACAGCGAGCAAACATTCAAGTCCGTTACCTTGAAATGGTGGTGAGGGAGTTTGCATGTCTCAATGCTCACAGGAGCTAAGCCAATGGAAATGAAAGCTTCCAGAATGGTCACCCAAGTTGGATAGGTCATGGGGGAGGGAATAGACTAAACACGGACAACACGCCTAGAGTATAATAGGTTAGGTTAGGGCCGACCACCCAAATCTATACAAAAAAAGTTGCTACAAGAGCTATAAGATGACGACGAAATGGATATTAATAGTGTGCAGGACCAGGCTAAAGAGATGTGGAATAAGACGTGAAGAAACTGTTGGATACAAGACAAACCAACACAAAGAATGGATCACAACAGAGACATTACATAAAATAGAAGAAAGGAAAAAGAAGAAAGCTATATTCAACAATTCCCAGACCTGAGCCACCAAAGCAGAAACACAGAGTAATTATACTGTTACAGACAAGGACGTCAAGACATGTATAAGGAAAAATAAAAGGGAATATATTGCCAAGCTGGCACAGGAGGCAGAAGAGGCAGCAGAGAGAGGAAATATGAGAGATCTCTACTCATTAACAAAGAAAATGGCAAATCGATATATACAGACAGACAAACCAACCAAAGATAGAGAAGACAGGATATTGACATCATCGGAGGAACAACAGAAACGATGGCTTGAGTATTTCAAATAAAGTCTAAACAGACCTTCACCATAAGAAACACCAAACATCCTTACCAGCAGAGGAGACCAAGTAAGTTAGAAATCCAAAGGGCCATATCCAAACTCAAGAAAAGGAAAGCGGCAGAACCAGATGGAATAGCAGCAGAAGCCCTAATGGCAGATGTAGATAAGGCCACTGATACATTGCAAGGACTATTCAAGAAGATATTGAAAGAGGAGAGAGTGCCAACAGAATGGAAAGAAGGACATCTCATTAAACTGCCTAAGTAGGGGGACCTGGCAGATTGCAGCAATTATAGGGGATTTACATTGCTATCAGTGCCAGGCAAGATATTCAACAGAATTATCTTGGACAGATTAAAAAATGATGTAGACAAAAAGCTCAGAGAGGAACAGGCAGGATTTCACCAGGGAAGAACACGCACAGATCATATAGCTATGCTACTCATCATTGTAGAACAAAGCATTGAATGGAAATCATCCCTATTCGCAAATATAATAGACTATAAAAAAGCGTTTGACAGTGTGGATCGAAGTACTCTATGGCAACTGTTGAGACACTATGGGATACCAGAGAAGTACACAACCCTCATCCAGAATGTGTACAAAGGCACAATTAGTAGAGTGGTACATGAAGGAGTACTAACTGACAGCTTCAGGGGTGAGACAGGGATGCCTGCTCTCACCTTTCCTGTTCTTGATAGCTATAGATTGGATAATGAAGACACCAATCGAAGACAAAAAAACTGGTATTAAGTGGACACTATTGTCACAATTGGAGTACCTGGATTACACAGATCTGGTACTTTTGCCACACAGTCATATGCAAGAGAAACTTCATAGGATGAAAGAACAATCGACCAAACTGGGACTGAATATCAACATGAAGAAAACTAAGCTCATTAAACTCCTAAGACAGGCTCTTACATAGAATCCCCAGGGGAAAAAAAAGACATGAAAAAGAGAATGTGAGAAGAAGCTAAAATGAAATAATGACACCTGGAGAGAGGCAGGTAAAGCAGCTCTGGACCGTGTACGCTGGTGAGATGTTGTCGATGGCCTATGCACCGAGAGGAGCGACGGGCTTTGATTGATTGATTGATTGAAACACTCACAGCATGTACTCGCTGTTGAGCCTACGATGCCTTCAATTGTTGGGGCATGTTCACAGCAGAGAAGATAAAGACAGAGCTGGACTCACAGGGTGCCACACACATGGTCTACAGAGACAGACTCACAGGGTGCCACACACATGGTCTACAGAGACAGACTCACAGGCTGCCACAAACATGGTCTACACAGACAGACTCACAGGGTGCCACACACATGGTCTACAGAGACAGACTCACAGGCTGCCACACACATGGTCTACAGAGACAGACTCACAGGGTGCCACACACATGGTCTACAGAGACAGACTCACAGGCTGCCAGACACATGGTCTACAGAGACAGACTCACAGGGTGCCACACACATGGTCTACAGAGACAGACTCACAGGCTGCCACACACATGGTCTACAGAGACAGACTCACAGGGTGCCAAACACATGGTCTACAGAGACAAGACTCACAGGGTGCCACACACATGGTCTACAGAGACAGACTCACAGGGTGCCACACACATGGTCTACAGAGACAGACTCACAGGCTGCCGTGCCACACACATGGTCTACAGAGACAGACTCACAGGCTGCCACACACATGGTCTACAGAGACAGGCTCACAGGGTGCCACACACATTTTCTACAGAGACAGACTCACAGGCTGCCACACACATGGTCTACAGAGACAGACTCACAGGGTGCCACACACATGGTCTACAGAGATAGAACTGGACTCAAAGGGTGCCACACACATGGTCTACAGAGACAAGACTCACAGGGTGCCACACACACGGTCTACAGAGACAAGACTCACAAGGTGCCAAACACATGGTCTACAGAGACAAGACTCACAGGGTGCCAAACACATGGTCTACAGAGACAAGACTCACAGGGTGCCAAACACATAGTCTACAGAGACAGACTCACAGGGTACCACACACATGGTCTACAGAGACAGACTCACAGGGTGCCAAACACATGGTCTACAGAGACAAGACTCACAGGGTGCCAAACACGTGGTCTACAGAGATAGACTCACAGGGTGCCAAACACATGGTCTACAGAGACAAGACTCACAGGGTGCCCCACACATGGTCTACAGAGACAGACTCACAGGGTGCCACACACATGGTCTACAGAGACAGACTCACAGGGTGCCACACACATGGTCTACAGAGACAGACTCACAGGGTGCCACACACATGGTCTACAGAGACAGACTCACAGGCTGCCACACACATGGTCTACACAGACAGACTCACAGGGTGCCACACACATGGTCTACAGAGACAGACTCACAGGCTGCCACACACATGGTCTACAGAGACAGACTCACAGGGTGCCACACACATGGTCTACAGAGACAGACTCACAGGCTGCCACACACATGGTCTACAGAGACAGACTCACAGGGTGCCAAACACATGGTCTACAGAGACAAGACTCACAGGGTGCCACACACATGGTCTACAGAGACAGACTCACAGGCTGCCACACACATGGTCTACAGAGACAGACTCACAGGATGCCACACACATGGTCTACAGAGACAGACTCACAGGCTGCCGTGCCACACACATGGTCTACAGAGACAGACTCACAGGCTGCCACACACATGGTCTACAGAGACAGACTCACAGGCTGCCACACACATGGTCTACACAGACAGACTCACAGGGTGCCACACACATGGTCTACAGAGATAGAACTGGACTCAAAGGGTGCCACACACATGGTCTACAGAGACAAGACTCACAGGGTGCCACACACATGGTCTACAGAGACAAGACTCACAGGGTGCCAAACACATGGTCTACAGAGACAAGACTCACAGGGTGCCAAACACATGGTCTACAGAGACAAGACTCACAGGGTGCCAAACACATAGTCTACAGAGACAGACTCACAGGGTACCACACACATGGTCTACAGAGACAGACTCACAGGGTGCCAAACACATGGTCGACAGAGACAAGACTCACAGGGTGCCAAACACGTGGTCTACAGAGACAAGACTCACAGGGTGCCACACACATGGTCTACAGAGACAGACTCACAGGGTGCCACATACATGGTCTACAGAGATAGAACTGGACTCAAAGGGTGCCACACACATGGTCTACAGAGACAGACTCACAGGGTGTTTCATACATGGTCTACAGAGAGAGACTGACAGGGTGTCACACACATTTTCTACAGAGACAGACTCACAGGGTGCCACACACATGGTCTACAGAGACAGACTCACAGGGTGCCACACACATGGTCTACAGAGACAAGACTCACAGGGTGCCAAACACATGGTCTACAGAGACAGACTCACAGGGTGCCACACACATGGTCTATAGAGACAAGACTCACAGGGTGCCACACACATGGTCTACAGAGACAAGACTCACAGGGTGCCAAACACATGGTCTACAGAGACAAGACTCACAGGGTGCCACACACATGGTCTACAGAGACAAGACTCACAGGGTGCCAAACACATGGTCTACAGAGACAAGACTCACAGGGTGCCAAACACATGGTCTACAGAGACAGACTCACAGGGTGCCACACACATGGTCTACAGAGACAAGACTCACAGGGTGCCAAACACATGGTCTACAGAGACAAGACTCACAGGGTGCCACACACATGGTCTACAGAGACAAGACTCCCAGGGTGCCAAACACATGGTCTACAGAGACAAGACTCACAGGGTGCCACACACATGGTCTACAGAGACAAGACTCACAGGGTGCCACACACATGGTCTACATGGTCGGTAGGAACACTCAAGTAACACTAGGCCTAGTCGTTTTGATACTTTGTAGAAAGGTAAATACCAGCAACATTTGTTTGTTCCTTTTTTGGCGTTGCTTTAAGAAGTATACATTTTATTAGGTATTAATATAACTTATTGGCTAACGGAAATAAATAGCAAAATTAGTATGGCCACTAAGACGAGACGAACTGCTGCGAGGAAAGGCCAAGTCAGATTATGTGATATGTGTGGCGAAAATGTTAGTATTACTACAACGTTGGAAGATGAAGGAACCGTTTTATGTAGGATATGTAGAGTTGAAGAGAGGCAGGCACAAATGGAGTGCAATATAAGGGAAAATGAGAAGAGATTAGAGGAGATAGAAAAGAGGCAGATGGAAATAGAAGGGAAACAAGTGAAAATGGAGGAAATTTTAAAGAAGCTGCAGTCAAGGTGTAGTCAAGGAAGTAAGGGAGATTTGAGTGAGGAAACAGCTCACAGGGCAGAGAGCTTTGGAGAGAAGTATGCACATATAGGTGAGGGGTCAGTTTTGGTAGTAGGAGATTCAACGGTGAGAGAGGTTGGCAGACATTTGTCTAAACAACACAACATGTTTGAAAGAATGGATATTGGGGGAGCAAAAATAGAGGACATAGAGGGGAGAATAAAGAGGTTAGATGACAAAGGAAACAGTCATGTGGTAGTATTGGCAGGTACAAATAATGTAAAGAGAGATGGTACAGAAATAATTATGGATAAATATAAAAGTCTTATGAGAACACTTAAGGAAAAAAAGTTTAGAAAGGTCACAATGATGGGCATTTTAGACAGAGCAGATGGGTCAGACTATCTAGATAGCAAAATAATAGGTATCAACCTTAGGTTACAGGTGATGTGTGCGGACATGGGAATGGAATTTATTGATGTTAAAGTAGACAAAAGTAAAATGTTAGATAGGGGAGGTTTACATCTAAATGAGATAGGACAGCATGTTGTAGCAAAGTATATGTTCTATCATTGTGTTAGAAATTTAAACTAGTAAGGCCTATGAAGTATGAGACTAAAGATAGGCCTACAATAGGGTGCTATAGAGGATGTAGTCAAAGGGGTAATTTGGAGTCAGGGAAGTGTGAAATACATAGTAGAAAAGCAAACACTAAAATGATAAAGCAGAAGCAAAAAGAGGAAAACCAACAACATTACAAACTAAAATGTTTTTATGCAAATGTGAGAAGCATAGTGAATAAAAGAGAAGAATTGGAACTGTATGTAGAAGAAGAAAAACCAGATATAATAGGGTTAACAGAATCATGGACATATGAGGAGATTGCAGATAGTGAACTTGAAATTGAGGGATATACAATGTTAAGGAAAGATAGGATAATTGGAGACAAGACTAAGGGAGGTGGCGTTTTATTATACTGTATAAATTCTGTTAATATAACGATCAAAGATTATTTATCATGTGGTAACAAAAATGAAAGTGTATGGGGAGAAATAGAAAGTGGGGGTGAAAAAACAGTGATTGGAGTGTGCTATAGATGTCCATCAAGTCAAAAAGAGGAAGATGAGGAGCTGATTAGTAGTATAGCAAAGGCAAGTAAAGGGAAATTATTATTAATGGGAGATTTCAACTATCCAGAAATAAAATGGGATATGGCAGAAGCACTTGTAGAGTCAAAACCTTTTGTTACGTGCATAACTGACAATTTTTTAATTCAACATGTAGAAGCAGCCACCAGAGGCAAAAACATTCTCGACCTAGTTTTTACTACAGAGGAAAATATGATTGAAAACGTTACCGTTGGGGAACTGTTTGGCTCAAGTGACCATCAAATCATCCGTTGGGATCTTATTGCAGGGAAAGAAGTAAACATAAACACGCGAACATACGACTACTCTAAGGCAGATGTTAAGAGGATGAAAGAGGCAGCGAACCACATAATCTGGAAAGATATTGTCGTAGGAACAGATGTTGAACAGGAGTGGGAAAGTTTTAAAACAGTTCTAGAAACGCTAAAAGAGGAATGTGTTCCATGTAGGGAGGTAAACCCCAAGCGTAAAAAGTGGATAACTAGATTTGTAGTGAAATGTAGAAGAGCAAAAAATAAAGCATGGCAAAAATATATAGAGGCAGGTAAATCAAAAGAAACATATGTAAAATATTTGGACAAGCAGAACATATCTCAGAAAGCGAATAAAACAGCAAAAATAGACTATGAAAAAAAAATTGCTCAGAGGATCAAGACTGACAGTAAAAGCTTCTTTTCTTATGTTAGAAATAAACAAAGAACGAAAGACAAAGTAGACCCTCTCATAGACAGTACAGGGAAAATAATAAGTGAGAATAGGGAGGCTGCTAATCTGCTCAATCAGTACTTTGGCACAGTCTTCACAAAGGAGGACTGCTCCGAGATCCCAGAGCCTATAGATATTTTTCAAAGAGACATGGATACAGCGGGATTAAGATCAATCTGTATTACAGAGGAAATGGTTTTTAAAAAATTGGAGGGGTTGAAAGTGAATAAATGTCCAGGTCAAGTTGGTATTCACCCAAAATTGCTGTATGAAATTAGAAACCAACTAGCAAAACCATTGGCTATATTATGTTCTCAATCACTTACAAAAGGGATTGTTCCACGGGATTGGAAAGATGCAGGAGTGATCCCCTTATTCAAAAAAGGCAAAAAATCAGATCCGGCAAATTATAGACCGGTGAGTTTAACGAGCATAGTCTGTAAATTGTTAGAGTCAATAATCAAAGAAAACATTGTAATGCATTTAGAAAAATTTAATCTAATTAGAAATAGTCAGCATGGGTTTACTAGAGGGAGATCATGCTTAACAAATCTATTAGAATTCATGGAGGAGGTTACTAAAATCATAGATAAAGGGGAGCCAGTAGATGTTATTTATCTAGACTTTGCAAAGGCCTTTGATAGAGTACCTCATCAAAGATTATTTCGAAAGTTAAAATCACATGGAATAGGTGGCGAAGTTGCCAAATGGATTGAAAATTGGTTAACGGGAAGAAGGCAGAGGGTGGGCATAAATAAGGAGTACTCTGAGTGGAGTGAAGTGAAAAGTGGTGTGCCACAGGGCTCGGTTTTGGGACCAATTTTGTTCTTGATATATATAAATGATTTGGACATTGATATGAGATCCATGATTGCAAAATTTGCTGATGACACAAAACTATGCAGTAGGGTCTCATCTAAAGCGGAAGTGGATATATTGATGTCGGATTTAGATCAAATTCGAGAATGGTCTGTAAGCTGGCAAATGGAGTTTAATGTAGATAAATGTACAGTCATCCACATGGGTAGATCCAATATGGAACATAATTACAGAATGGGAGAAAACAATATTAGAAAGATAGATAAGGAAAGGGACCTAGGGGTTATAATAGATCATACAGGAAAGGTGAGTGAACAAGTTAAGGTAGCAGTGAAAAAGGCAAATGCAATGTTAGGTATGATAAAAAGAAATATTAAACATAGGAGCAAGGAAGTGATCGTCAAACTGTATAAAGCTTTAGTTAGACCTAGATTGGAGTACTGTGTACAGGTGTGGAGTCCTTATCATAGAGGGGACATAAACATGCTAGAAAGAATACAAAAAAGAGCGACAAAGATGATAGTGGGATTCCAGAATTACAGTTATGAGGAACGACTCAGAAAAACCGGCCTACAGTGTCTCGAAGAGAGAAGAATTCGTGGTGACTTAATACAGGTTTATAAGATGATCAGAGGAATCGATAAATTAGACTATAACAAGTTTTTTAAAATACAGCCACCTACAATAACACGAGGGCATAGCTACAAGCTGATTAAAGAGAGGTCCAGGTTAGATGTTAGGAAATATTTTTTTAGTCAGAGAGTGGTGTCTGCTTGGAATGCATTGCCAGGGGAGGTAGTGGAGGCAGGGACAGTTAATGCATTTAAGAATAAACTGGATGCGCATAGATTTTAGAGCAAGGTGATGTAAATGTAACTGGTTGTATACAGACTCTGCAGGGTCTTCTAAACCAGTATAAAGATGTTAAGTTAAGTTAAGAGACAAGACTCACAGGGTGCCAAACACATGGTCTACAGAGACAAGACTCACAGGGTGCCACACACATGGTCTACAGAGACAAGACTCACAGGGTGCCAAACACATGGTCTACAGAGACAAGACTCACAGGGTGCCAAACACGTGGTCTACAGAGATAGACTCACAGGGTGCCAAACACATGGTTTACAGAGACAAGACTCACAGGGTGCCACACACATGGTCTACAGAGACAAGACTCACAGGGTGCCACACACATGGTCTACAGAGGCAAAGTTGCCAATGATGATCAAAACAACAACCATAGCATGAATTGCTTACCTGTTTTTCATAAGCATAGCACATAGTCTCAGCCACCCTCTTACCCTCGTCGTAGCAAGCCCTGGGTCCGATGGGGTTTACATGACCCCAGTAATCTTCATTCTGGGGATGCAGCTCCGGATCTGTCAGAGGAAGTAACACAGGAAATAGCACTATAAACACCAAGAACTCCAAGTGGAGACTCTAATACAGTGGTGATATATCTGTGTGTGGGTATGATACTCTAATACAGTGGTGCTAAATCTGTGTGTGGGTATGATACTCTAATACAGTGGTGCTAAACCTTTGTGTGAGTATGATACTCTAATACAGTGGTGCTAAATCTGTGTGTGGGTATGATACTCTAATGCAGTGGTGCTAAACCTTTGTGTGGGTATGATACTCTAAGACAGTGGTGTTCAATCTTTGTGTGGGCATGATACTCTAAGACAGTGGTGTTCAATCTTTGTGTGGGTATGATACTCTAAGACAGTGGTGTTCAATCTGTGTGTGGGTATGATACTCTAATGCAGTGGTACTAAACCTTTGTGTGGGTATGATACTCTAAGACAGTAGTGCTCAATCTTTGTGTGGGTTTGATACTCTAATACAGTGGTGCTCAACAATTTTGTGTGTATGAACCCCCTAACTGAATTATTTTATTGAAAAGATCCCCACGCACAACAATAAAACAAATGGTAAAAATTGGGCTGGTACTGATTTTAGAACTTAATTGACTAATTGAAAATATTTAATAGGCAATTCACTCCGGAAAATTTTATACCTTCGGACGTACACTTTTTCCAATGTAAAACTCAAGCACAGCATCATTTAGTTGCAACCTAATTATCTTTCCTGAAACAACCACAAACTGTTCAGAATTAAAAGAAGCATTCAAATGAATGCAGACATTTCATATGTGGAACACGATTAACAAAGAACCAATCATGTTGGAGCAAGAGCTGTTGAAGTGGATACCTTTATTTATTTGGGCAACACAATTGGCACATCAGGAGGTACACGTGCAGATGTATGGACTAGAATTTAAAAGGTAAGAACGACATTCCTGACATTTAACAACATATGGAGATTCAGAGAAATCAAAATTCTCACCAAAGTAAGAATATTCAATGCCAGTGTCAAGTCGGTGCTGCTGTACGGAGCGGAGACATAGAGAACAACCAAGGTATAAAACAAAGAATCCAGTTCTTCCTTAACAGATGTCTATGAAGAATAATGGGCATAAAGTGCCAGAACAGAGGAATGAATTATTGGAAAGGAGCCAACAACAGCCATTGGAACAACAAATTGAGTGAAGAAAATGGGGATGGAAAGGACATATACCACAGAAGGCTCCACCCAATATAGCCAGACATGATCTTTCATGGAATTCTCATGGGAAGTGAAAAGATAAGTAGACCCAAAAATACATGGAAAAAAGAATGTGAGAAGGAACTAACATTAAATGATTTCACTTGGGGAGAGACAGAAAGAGCAGCCCAGAAACGTGTAGGCTGACGAGATGTTGTCAATGGCTTATGCACCGAGAGGAGCTGCGAGAGGAGCACCGAGAGGCTGCGATTGATTGATTAATTTCATATGTGTATATCAATGACAGAGTTTTAGTTGCTTGGTTTAAAGAAAGAAAAAGATAGAACAGATCCAAATGGATACAGGCTCATCAGTCTACTTAGCTGTGTAGGCAAACTGATGGAGCGTATGATAAACACCAGACTGATGTGGCACCTGGAAGAAAAACACATATTAATCCCACAGCAAGCAGGATTTAGACAACACAGATCCACTGAGGACCAGATCACTCTCATAGCACAGGAAATAGAGGATGCTTACCAAGAGAAAAAGCATACACTAGCGGTTTAGGTGGATCTAGAGAAAGCATTTGACAAGGTGTGGAAAGAGGGACTTAAAGTCAAGCTACCAAGAAGTGAAGTATCTGGAAAAATGTACAGATGGATCAGCCACTACCTCGAAAACAGAAACGCCAGAGTTCAAGTACAAGGGCAAATGAGCAAAAAGGTGACACTGGAGCAAGGAGTACACCAAGGGGGGGTACTGTCACCCACACTTTTCCTGGTGTATATAAACAACATCACAGAATATACCAAGAAGAGTCCACAGCTCCATGTTTGCAGACGATCTGGCTATGTGGACCTCTGAAAAGAATCTCACCATAGCAAACAATCGGATGCAGCAGGCCCTAACATCATTGGAGGAGTGGGCGAACTCATGGCTGGTCAAAATAAACGAGGAAAAAACAACATGTACGATATTCTCGCTTTCAAATAAACCACAGAACACCAAAATAAGTCTTAACGGCAAATATCTGCGGCCAAACGACAACCCAAACTACTTGGGAGTCACATTTGATCGGCGCATGACATGGAAAAGTCAGATCGAGAGAAACCGAATGAGAGCCAGAGAAAGAATGGCAATCATGAGGAAACTTGCTGGCACAAGCTGGGGAGCAGACGAAAGAATACTAAAGAAATTGTACACTGGAAGAGTGAGACCAGTTCTCGAGTATGGCATTGCGGCATGGACAACAGCAGCAAAGGCAAACTTTGATAAAATTAGCAAACTTCAAAACCAAGCCATGAGAGTAGTTATAACAGGAGGCATGATTTCAACGCCAATTGTAGAACTTGAAAAGATTACAAATCTGCAATCCATGACCGACAGAAGAGACTGCAGAGCCCAACAGCAAGCAGAGAAACTCAGAAGACTGACAGACCATCCAATGCATCAGAGACTAAATACATTTGGAAATGGGAAACTAAAGCGGAGAAACTTTGCAGAAATAGCCAAAGCAAAGATGAGCGAAGACCCTATGAACACCGTAACAATACCAAAGCCCATCCCTATTGTACGCAAACCCACCTGGAAGCAGCATATCATTCCAGAGGTGGTAGAAAATATACCAGGTATTGGAAACAAGAACAGCCAGACTGAAAAAAAAAGAAGAGACATAACCCTGAGGTACATAACGGAAAACTACCCAAGCATGGACTGGACCCATGCATACACGGACGGTTCTGTAACAAACACAACACAGAACGCAGGGACAGGGGTATTCCTGAGCCTACCAAATGGTAGAAAAATAACACTGTCAGTGGCAACTGAAAAATTCTCAAGCAATTTCATAGCGGAGGCACAGGCACTGAGGGCTGCAGTAGAAGCAATGCTGACAGTCGAAAGCAATGAAAGCCAGATAGGTTCAGCAACCCAGAGCTGACTGCTAGCATCAGGTTCAGCAACCCAGAGCTGACTGCTAGCATCAGGTTCAGCAACCCAGAGCTGACTGCTAGCATCAGGTTCAGCAACCCTGAGCTGACTGCTAGCATCAGGTTCAGCAACCCAGAGGTGACTGCTAGCATCAGGTTCAGCAACCCAGAGCTGACTGCTAGCATCAGGTTCAGCAACCCAGAGCTGACTGCTAGCATCAGGTTCAGCAACCCAGAGCTGACTGCTAGCATCAGGTTCAGCAACCCTGAGCTGACTGCTAGCATCAGGTTCAGCAACCCAGAGCTGACTGCTAGCATCAGGTTCAGCAACCCAGAGCTGACTGCTAGCATCAGGTTCAGCAACCCAGAGCTTAATGCTGTCAGCTCATTCACTGTGCTGTAATTTCGGCCCTGGATTGATTCATGGCTGAAAAATATTTTTTCTTAAATCCAGGCGTGATAAAATTCCATGTTTTCACAAAAAGCCATAGAAGTCCATAGAATCTCTTCTTTAAATGAAAAGGACAAATTAACAAACTTATGGAAACTAGGAATGGAAAGCAATGTGAATTTCATTACACAATTGCCTAAGATGATGTGTTGTTTCGTTGGATTTCTGAAAAAACATTCCCACACAGTGAATCAGTTAATCTGATAATCTTGTCAATTATGTAAAATGTCAAACAGTATTTATACATTTTTATTCTACAAAGAAGCAACCATAAAAAAAAAAAAATTAAAAAAAAACACAACCCCCAAAAGAAACATAAAACAAATGCACACATGCACATACACGCACATAACTTAACGTCTTTATACTGGTTTAGAAGACCCTGCAGAGTATGTATACAACCAGTTACATTTACATCACCTTGCTCTAAAAGCTATGCGCATCCAATTTATTCTTAAATGCATTAACTGTCCCTGCCTCTACTACCTCCCCTGGCAATGTATTCCAAGCAGATACCACTCTCTGACTAAACAAATATTTCCTAATATCTAATCTGGACCTCTCTTTAGTCAGCTTGTAGCTATGCCCTCGTGTTATTGTGGGTGGCTGTATTTTTAAAAAACTTGTTATAGTCTAATTTATCCATTTCTCTGATCATCTTATAAACCTGTATTAAGTCACCACGAATTCTTCTCTCTTCGAGACACTGTAGGCCGGTTTTTCTGAGTCGTTTCTCATAACTGTAATTCTGGAATCCCACTATCATCTTTGTCGCTCTTTTTTGTATTCTTTCCAGCATGTTTATATCCCCTCTATGATAAGGACTCCACACCTGTGCACAGTACTCCAATCTAGGTCTAACTAAAGCTTTATACAGTTTGACGATCACTTCCTTGCTCCTATGTTTAATATTTCTTTTTATCATACCTAACATTGCATTTGCCTTTTTCACTGCTACCTTAACTTGCTCACTCACCTTTGCTGTATGATCCATTATAACCCCTAGGTCCCTTTCCTTATCTATCTTTCTAATATTGTTTTCTCCCATTCTGTAATTATGTTCCATATTGGATCTACCCATGTGGATGACTGTACATTTATCTACATTAAACTCCATTTGCCAGCTTACAGACCATTCTCGAATTTTATCTAAATCCAACATCAATATATCCACTTCCTCTTTAGATGAGACACTACTGCATAGTTTTGTGTCATCAGCAAATTTTGCAATCATGGATCCCATATCAATGTCCAAATCATTTATATATATCAAAAACAAAATTGGTCCCAAAACCGAGCCCTGTGGCACACCACTTTTCACTTCACACCACTCAGAGTACTCCTTATTTATGCCCACCCTCTGCCTTCTTCCCGTTAACCAATTTTCAATCCATTTGGCAACTTCCCCACCTATTCCATGTGATATAAACTTTCGAAATAATCTTTGATGAGGTACTCTATCAAAGGCCTTTGCAAAGTCTAGTTAAATAACGTCCACTGGCTCCCCTTTATCTATGATTTTAGTAACCTCCTCCATGAATTCTAATAGATTTGTTAAGCATGATCTCCCTCTAGTAAACCCATGCTGACTATTTCTAATCAGATTAAATTTGTCTAAATTCATTACATTGTTTTCTTTGATTATTGACTCAATTTACAGACTATGCTCGTTAAACTCACTGGGTCTATAATTTGCTGGACCTGATTTTTTTCCTTTTTTGAATAAGGGGATCACTCCTGCATCTTTCCAATCCAGTGGAACAATCCCTTTTGTAAGTGATTGAGAACATAATATAGCCAATGGTTTTGCTAGTTGGTCTCTAATTTCATACAGCAATTTTGGATGAATACCATCTTGACCTGGACATTTATTCACTTTCAACCCCTCCAATTTTTTTTAAACCCATTTCCTCTGTAATACAGATTGATCTTAATCCCACTGTATCCATGTCTCTTTGAAAAATATCTATAGGCTCTGGGATCTTGGAGCAGTCCTCTTTTGTGTAGACAGTGCCAAAGTACTGATTGAGCAGATTAGCTGCCTCCCTATTCTCACTTATTATTTTCCCTGTACTGTTTATGAGAGGGCCTACTTTGTCTTTCATTCTTTGTTTATTTCTAACATAAGAGATGAAGCTTTTACTGTCAGTCTTGATCCTCTGATCAAGTTTTTTTTCAAAGTCTATTTTTGCTGTTTTATTCGCTTTCTGAGATCTGTTCTGCTTGTCCAAATATTTAAAATATGTTTCTTTTGATTTACCTGCCTCTATATATTTTTTCCATGCTTTTATTTTTTGCTCTTCTACATTTCACTACAAATCTAGTTATCCGCTTTTTTACGCTTGGGGTTTACCTCCCTACATGGAACACGTTCCTCTTTTAGCGTTTCTAGAACTATTTTCAAACTCTCCCACTCCTGTTCAACATCTGTTCCTACGACAATATCTTTCCAGATTATGTGGTTCGCTGCCTCTTTCATCCTCTTAACATCTGCCTTAGAGTAGTCGTATGTTCGCGTGTTTATGTTTACTTCTTTCCCTGCAATAAGATTCCCAACGGATGATTTGATGGTCACTTGAGCCAAACAGTTCCCCAACGGTAACATTTTCAATCATATTTTCCTCTGTAGTAAAAACTAGGTTGAGTATGTTTTTGCTTCTTGTGGCTGCTTCTACATGTTGAATTAAAAAATTGTCAGTTATGCACTTAACAAAAGGTTTTGACTCTACAAGTGCATCTGCCACATAAAAACACATCTTTCCTTAAAATTATTCCCAAGCACTTGTGAACTCCAGGCTCTGTTTTATCGACTGCTGATAAAAATATCACACAAACCGCCTGATCAGACATAAATGAAACTCATCTCTATAAATTGCACAAATATAAACGAGACCAACCTCCATAAACTTCAGATGTGGACGCCAGTAATAAACGAGCGCGAACTCTCTTGGCCAGACCTAAAAGCATTCAAAGGAAGATTTGAACACGGTTACTAAGACAAGACGGAACATTCAATGTCTATTAGGTCCTCTAAAATATCCGTACCTACTACAATCTATTTATTCTATGTCTACCCATGTCAAAATACAAAATGACAGGTAGTTCTTTAGCAGTGACTACCAGTGGTTATTAAGTGTTAGAGACTTCATCATTTGTTTTAGATTTTATGAGTTGCAGTCAGAGGTTTTGTAAGTTGGAGTCATCAGAGATTTTGTGAGTTGGTGTCACCAGAAATTTTGTAAGTTTGTGTCATCGAAAATTTTGTAAGTTGGTGTCATCAGATGTTTCAGATTTTGTGAGTTGGTGTCATCACAGATATTTTTAGTTGGTGTCATCAGAAATCTTGGATTTTGTGAGTTGGTGTCATCAGAAACTTTGTGAGTTGGTGTCATCAGAAATTTTGTGAGTTGGTGTCATCAGAAATTTTGTAAGTTGGTGTCATCAGAAGTCTATGATTTTGTGTTATCAGAGATTTTGTGAGTTGGTGTCATCGGAAGTCTGAGATTTTGTGAGTTGGTGTCATCAGAGATTTTGTGTCATCATAGATTTTGTGAGTTGTGCCTCCTCTATTTTCGCTCCCTGTGGCTGGGTACCATCTCTTGAGCTCATGTAAGACATGTATTTTTTGTTCTGTTGCTGACTGCTCACATTTCTTCATTATCTCTGTAACCTCCAAGATTATTTTGTACTGTTCCATAATTCAAAACAAACAACTAAAAATGTATAGACATTCATACAAGGGTAGTTGTCCAAAATACAAGATAAAGATCAGTAACGTGGAACTGTTGTAAAGAACCAGACTTAACACAGTGGAACATGAGGTGAGGAGAAGATGCAGGTTTTGGATAGGACACATGTTAAAGAGAAGATGCACTTGTTGGAAAGGAAACAGCTGATAGTATTACAAGACAGTCTCTTCTATGGAATCCTCTGGGCAAGAGAAGTATAGGGAGATCAAAATAAACATTGAGGAGAGTGCTTGAGACAAATATAAAGTAAACAGAGCAGACTTGTATAGAGCTGAAACAGATGCATTGAGCTGTTCTGTTCTGTTTCTGAGAATCGACGTCACTGCACTCCAGGCATACCCATAGGTGCTCAGTCTCTCTCTCAGTAAATAGCGAATGGTATAGATGCTGGTGGTCTCTGTAGCTCACTGGTTGTACACCCTCTTGCCCTGTCCTCTCATGTCCCCTACTTCGCTTGAACCTCGTTTAATGTCAAAACTTTGCAGCCTGTGGATTGCTGCTTCATCTATTGCAGTGTTCTCGTCTAACAGGCAGTAATTGATTGATTTAAAAATGTCATTCCCATCCATCACTAACGTGCCCATGATAGGAGCTTGTGAAGCCAAAATCTCAGCTCTTTGGTTGTCCTGAACCCCAGCATGACGAGCACAGTAGATCCATGTCAACCCCTTGAGCTGCATTTTTGGTGAAAACCTGTTCTCCACAGGGAACTAACAAGTATTGATGGTGGTGATTCGCTATTATAAAAGTTTAGAGGTACAGAGGGAGAGGAGGAACAAGAGGGGAGTTCAGCATGGAACCCACAGAGGAGGAGTTGTTAGAGGACTGTACTTACCCAGCATGTTAATGGTACCCAATGTGTTGGTTTTGAGTGTCTTGATGGGGTTGTACATGTAGTTGGGGGGTGAGGCTGGGGAGGCCAGGTGGTAGATCTGATCAACTGGTGACACAAGAAACAAACAAGTCCATGGTTAGGATTGCCATGGTCACACAGATACACTGTCGCTTTATTTTCTGTGCCAATCACTAGTAAAATGATACACTGATTCTACTCTTTCATGAACTTGGACACTTTATTTTCTGTACCAATCACTAGTAAAATGATACACTGATTCTACTCTTTCATGAACTTGGACACTTTATTTTCTGTACCAATCACTAGTAAAATGATACACTGATTCTACTCTTTCATGAACTTGGACACTTTATTTTCTGTACCAATCACTAGTAAAATGATACACTGATTCTACTCTTTCATGAACTTGGACACTTTATTTTCTGTACCAATCACTAGTAAAATGATACACTGATTCTACTCTTTCATGAACTTGGACACTTTATTTTCTGTACCAATCACTAGTAAAATGATACACTGATTCTACTCTTTCATGAACTTGGACACTTTATTTTCCCTGCTACTACTAGGAAAATTATACACTGACTCTACTCTTTCATGGATTGTGACACTTTCAATGTATGAGGCAGCGTTGCCTAGGGGTGAAACATTAGCTTCACAATACCAACATACTGGGTTCGAATTCGACTGTGGCCAATCTG
The DNA here is from genome assembly GCA_036924085.1 of Ariolimax columbianus. Classification (NCBI taxonomy): domain Eukaryota; kingdom Metazoa; phylum Mollusca; class Gastropoda; order Stylommatophora; family Arionidae; genus Ariolimax; species Ariolimax columbianus. The sequence continues at coordinate 80,484,994 of JAVGWX010000002.1, read as the reverse complement.
TGTTTGGCAAGACACAGGATTTTTTGGGGGGAAATTCTTACCTTCAATGTATAAGGGCTGACAAAAGAGATCATTACCTTCAATGTATAAAGGGTTGACAAAACAGATCATTACCTTCAATGTATAAAGGGTTGACAAAAGAGATCCCTACTTTCAATGTATAAAGGGTTGACAAAATAGATCCATACCTTCAATGTATAAAGGGTTGACAATATCATGGTGCAGCAACTCAAAGTTCTCATGACCTATCCAGTGCTCCACATTACGTTTACGTCCAGTAAAGAAGTTGTCCACCACAGTGACCTCGTGACCTTGCATCATAAGACGATCCACCAAGTGAGAACCAACAAATCCTGCACCGCCCGTTATCTATGGAAGACACATTCTTGTTAGTCTCAGAACCACTATTAACTAGGACATCTTGCTGAATAAACTTTCCAATGTAAAAAAGGAATGCTTGACATTAATGACATCTTCACTGAAACAAGTTTTCCATCCTGTTTGATGGTTGACAAAGTGACCATAAAAAATTAAGATCTTGCAGAGAACAAATTGCAATACTCAGAACTATCCTAGAGCAATGAAGGGAGTGGCAGGCACCTATATTCAAGGGGTGTTCAAGTAAAACCAGGACTTTTTTTGTAATGAAAACAATTATCTTTTTCCTCAAGTCAAAATGCTAATTTTATCTCGATATAATCTCCTGCAATGCTTTTGCACTTACCCTAGGGTTTAAGTAATGCTTGAAAAGCTTCAACATAGAAAGATTTGTTAGTATTGTCTGAACCAATCCAGGACAGCCTGTTTCACTTCATCATCAGTGCTGAAATACTGACCTCTCAAAAATTCTTTTAGGGGTCCAAACAGGTGGAAATTGCTTGGTGCGAGGTCTGGGCTATAAGGTGGATGGGACAATACCTCCCAGCCGAGTTGCTGCAGATGGCACATGGTGCTGTGAGCCGTATGAGGTCAAGCGTTATCTTGCAGGAGCAGGACGCCCGTTGTGATCAAACCTGGCCCTTTTTTTCCGCAGACGGTTATGCACATCACTCAAAATGCACATGTACTGTTCACTGTTGATAGTGACACCATGAGGAAGAAAATCAACATCCAGAATAAGACATTCCACAATCTGGAAATTCACAGGAATGTCTGGTGTGTTAAGAGCACCCCACAGCTTGGATCATCCCACACGGATGTACAGCCTTACACCCTTCAAATATCTTACTGCGGCTGAGTGTCTCATCACCGTATTGTGACAGCATTCTTCTGTAAATGTCCACAGGTTTCACGCCTTTTTTCACAAGAAACTTCACCAGAACACGCTGATCCAGGCAAGTACTAACAGTGTTGTCCGCCATTTTTATTTATCTGTCACATGACTGGCCCATAGCAAGTGGGCCACCTAGCAGTAATAGGACACAAGCACCCCTAACTAATGATAGTAGTTCCAGCACGCTATAACCCATTCAGGTAGAACTAGAACAAAAATTTCCTGGTTTAACCTGAACACCTCTCCGGCTTCGGCAGGCAAACTTATCCTAATATGGCCTACTATTGGTGGCTTGTCATAAATATAGTATTTTGAACCCACATCATGTGATGGAAGCAGAAGACATGAATAACTTACCAAAATCCGTTTTCGATCTTTGTACGTCAAAAACTTCACCTCTGGGTAAGTCTTTTTTCTAATGGGAACGAAACAATGAAACTTCACTGATTTCATTCAATGAGATTTTTTTTTTAAAACAATGAACATATTATCACCATAAATTTCATTACTAAAAAAACAAAACCACTATCATCACAATTGACACCGCCATCATCATTAACAAAACCTTCACCATTATCACAATCACCACCTCCTGAGACATCATCATCTCCATCAACATCACATACTGTACCCACATCATCATTAACATCATCATCATTAACACCATCACCACCGCTAACATCATCATGATCCACACCAACATCATCACCACCACTACCACCATCATCATCATCGCCGGCAACATTCAACCATCAACACCAACATCATCTCCATCAACATCGCACTCTGTACCCACATCATCATTAACACCATCACCACCACTAGCATCGTCATCATCCCCACCAACACCACCACTAACATCATCATCACTAGCCTCATCCTCATTATCATCACTCCCTGCACCCTCATCATCATCACTATCATCATCCTCATCCCCATAAATATTATCATCACCACTAACAAAATCATCATCACTAACATCATCATCACAACTAATCTCCACATCATCCTCACTAACATCATCATTAACAAATAACATCACCATCATCACCACTAACATCCTCATCACTAACATAATCATCACCACCACTGACATCAGTGCCATTAACATCATCATCATCACACCCAGTGTCAACATAATCCTCACTAGTATCATCATCATCATCACCAAAACTAACATTACCACTAACATTACTTTCACAGCATTAACATCATCACCATTAACATCATTATAATACAAAAACAATGTTCGCTTAGGCATCTGGGGCCTGTTGCCTTGGATGAACACCACCATGTCCAGTTGTAACTGCGTGCTGCCAGGCCTCCTCTAAGGTATATGGGGAAGCCGCTATCTGTTGAAGCCACGTGTTTCGGGGACGACCTCTCCGGCGCTTCCAGCCAGCAGGGTGGAGGCCGTTTGCACTGTTGATTGTCTTTTGAAGAATCTGGTGAGCTGGGACCTCCCTGTCCAGTCGGACAACATGACCGAACAGGGAAATGCTGCGACGTTCCAGAATAACCGAGACGGGGGAAATGTGTCTTTGCAGAAACGTCTACATTCCGATAAAAATCGTACTAACGAATGCCAAGGATGTGTCGTTGATTTCGCATATGGAAAGTCTCAAGTCTCGAGGTGTCACTTTTTTGCAGGGTCCAGGTCTCAGAGCCATACATGAGGACTGGGATCACGCACGACTGGTAGATGCACAGTTTAGTGCCCATGGAGAGCCTACTGTTCTTCCACATACGGCGGAGTCGTTCATCGCCGAAGCTGGTAGACCAATCTGCTTGTTTATGTCGGAGTTACTGCGGTAGTCGGGTACAATCGTACTGCCGAGGTTGGAGAAGTCATTGGTACCCTCCACAGTGTGACCATTGACTACTATGTCCTGAGGCCGTTTGTCAGAGCCAAGATTCTGGATTTTGGTCTTTGCCCATTATATTGACAGGCCCATATTTTGTGTAATGCTGTTCAGGTTCTCAAGGGACTGCTGCAGTGCTGTACTGTCTGAGCCGAGGAGTGCTGTACTGTCGAGGAGGACTATATCATCTGCGTAAACAAGGTCTGATCTATAGTAATTCCATGTAGCTGGGTGCTGGCGCGGTGCAGGACCCAGTCGACGGCCAGGCAGAAGAGAACTGGGGCGAGTACGCAACCCTGTCTGACACCTGTGGATGTAGAGAACCTTTCCGAGAGTGTGCCTCAGAGGCGTATTCTGGCGCCGGTGTCTGTGTGCAACTCCTTTATCAAATTTAGTAGCAGGACAGGAGTGCCAATGCCCTGCATTGCTTTCCATTATAATCACCACTAACATCTCTTCACCACCACTAATATCATCACCAATAACATCATCACTTATGTCAACACATCCCCACTAACATCACTACAACTAACATCATCATCATCACCACTAACATCATTACTACAAACATCATCACAACTAACATCACTACTAAAATCATTATTACCACTAACATCACTATTACATTACTAACATCATTATCCCACTAACATCATCACTATTAACATCATTACAACTACTAACATCATTCAGACCATCATCCACACAAGTATTATCATTATCATCCACACCATCATTATCATTATCACCCACACCCACATATCATCATCATTATCATCAATACCATCATCATCACCACTGTAGATGACTCGATACAGGAAGCCTTTGTCAAATGAGTTAGCACTCGGAGTAATGGTTTCTGCAGCAATTTATTTTGCATGATGTGGTTGCTAACCCCATACACATCCTTCTTTAGCTACCTTTTACAGCATGCATGGGAGGGCAGTAGGTATATTCTGTCAAAATTCCAGATATTCATGCACTTTTGCAAAAACCTCAACTGAAATGGGCTGGCCACCTTGTTCAAATGTCAAGTAAAAGGTTTCCAAAGAGGCTCCTGTATAGTGAACTGAGTTAAGAGGAACGATCACAGGGACATCCAAAAAAGTGAGTCTAAAGGAGTTCCTTAAGTGCTGTCAAATAGACATTAACACCTGGAAAAAGCTAGCTCAAAATCATTCAACCTGGAAGAGTGCGCGTCTTGTGTTCAGGTAACCCAGGATAAATGCGCAATTAGGAAATCTACAGCAGAGGGAAAAACTAGATACAGCTGCAGATTATGTTTGCCAGTCATGTCATAGAAATTTCTGCACTCCAATTGGCTTGATCAGTCACAAGTGCACCCACATACTCAAAGATGCAGTATGGCATTGGATGATGTTGGTCCTTATCGACGACCATGGATGAATTTTTATTACTCTCACCAATAACTTCTGCCAAAAGTGTTGTTTGTCTATCGCTTCCAAAGAGGACCACATTGTCATCTGTCAATCCTGGAGTGGGTTCACAAGTGGCTGATATAACCAATTTGAGCCCGAAAGCATCTGTCACAGAGAAAAACTGTCTTGACCATTAGATGGAGGCAACTCGTCTCTTCCCTTTTGTGTCGCTCGTCTTCATGCAGCTTCCTTGATTCTTGTCTGCTCCATATGCACTGTGCCAGCAGAGATTTTGCTATGCCAGGTAGAGCGATCAGCAGAAATATTTTTCCAATAATCAGGGTCAATGCCGCAGTTCTTCAGTTGGGCTTTCAGAGTGTCTTTGTAATGTTTTATTTGGCCACCGCGTGTTTGCTTGCCTAACTCAAGCTCACCTTAGATAATTTTCTTTGGAACAACTAAATTGTACTACATTGCTAGTGCTGATGTCACTTAGTAATAAGTAGTCCCATATGAGAGGTCACATGCAGCCAGCTCAGCTTATACCATTGGGCCTTTAACATCTAGCAAACTCAGCATTCTTAAAACATAAACATGGCTTCTTCCTTTTGATCGTCATACATGGAACATTAAAACTTTTGATGCTTGATTGTTTCTTTAAGACATAATGAGATTATTATTATGGAGGTGAGGGTTTGGATGGGTGGGGGTTCATGGGGTATGAGTTAGGTAAGTAGTGTGGAAAGGGAAAGATCCATTAATTGTAAAACTACTGTTCTGTTTTTTCTTTCATATTGTACAGTTCAATTGACAGGCAGATGTTCTGCAAGGTTATTGCTAGTGTTTACCTTAAAAAAGGTGGTAGAAAGGTAAAAATGTCATAGAAAGACATGACAAGAAAAGGAGAAAGAAACAAAACTCACAGTAAGACATGCACACTTGAATGACTGACAAACATTGACACAAGCATAGTTGGCTTACCCTAGCTCCAAACTTTGAATCTTGTAATCCATTTTCCTGATCTCAGCTTCAAGCTCTAGGGTACTCCTGGCAATGTCCAAGAAACAATGTCAACATAGCAACAATCAATATCTTTTAGACAGTTATCTTTCTTTGACTGGACAAACCTATTCTATCACGTGCTGTAGATGTGTTTTTTTAATTTGTGTTGTGGAATACTGGTATTCAAATAAGCAGATGTATGCCTGCTACCTTGCAATTTTACTTCCTATTTTTCCACATTTTTTCCCAAGGTAGCAGCTCTTTTTTTTTAACTTTCAACTGTTCATTTACGTGTACAGAGTGTACATGGGACTTCCGAGTTTATCATCCATCTCCAATAGGACAATGCAATTGATCTAACTTCTCTTGAGATCAGAGGGTCGCTTGAAACTTGCAGGTTTCCAACACTCATCTTTTCATGATTTGCCTTGTTTCTCTGCTATAGAGGCCCCCTTTTTTTTGTGTCAGCCCCACTCAAAACCCTACTTGATGTTGTTTAATGCCCACAATGACTAAGTTTACTCTTTTGTGTGATTTGAAAAGGATGTTAAGTGGGTGCGTTGTAGTAGCTTTCATCACATCCTGAGTGTGCTGATGAAGGAAATTGTGGCCCTCCATGCGGTTGTGCTGCGCTTGGCTTCATCTGCGAGATGCTCACTACTACAGGGATCACGTCGATCCACATCTCGTCAGTCAGACTGCCTTGAAAACAGCCTGTTTCCAGGGAAGGCTACATCAGAGAGAGATAGTGGCCTTGGAGAGTATATTGGGCCTGAACTTAACGCAATGTCCTGGTCAGTATGTTATGCCAAACTTTCAGTTCCCCACAACCCTACTTAGTCACTTCTTATAATGTGCCCTCATTGTGATTTGGCGTAGTTGTTTCTCTTCTATAATGAGGTGTAGAGTTCTTCTTTTATTTTTCCTGTAGCTTATCATTTCTATATGATGGAGTAGCTAGTCCCATTCACAACACTCAGTCAGTCACCTCTTTTGACAACCTAGGAGGGTACAGTGTTACTATTCTTTGCTCCTATTTCAGGCCCCAATAACACATATATACAACTTCCCTGGACAATTTTCTATATTATCAAATAATGAATTCAGTGTGGGGGCAGCAAGTGGTCAAGGGCTTGTGAGCTTAGCTTACAAACCCAATGCAGCAGGTTCAAATCACCTTGTCATGGGTACCTATGGCCAGACATGTCGTCGGTTTTTCGTGGTATTCTCTTCTTCTTCGTTGTTCATTCTCAGACTCATGCTACCAATCCCTGAAAAGCAGAATACAACTTAACTTAACGTCTTTATACTGATTTAGAAGACTCTACAGAGTCTGTATACAACCAGTTTCATGGAGGGTGGTGGTTTAACCAATCTGCGTGTTCATCTTAACACACTCAAACACTAGAGCTAAGTAGACCCGCAGCCAGTTAGGCATCATCTATATGCTACTCTTAACAAACCACCTGGGGAAAGGTACATATAATCTTTGAGTAGATTTTTAGCTACAATTTTGTCCAGGCAGCAACTGTTAAGCATATGCTTTTCGATTTCTAACTTCCAAAAGATTTTTAACATACTTGCCACTGCACGCGCGAGTCTGATCTCGCTATTCAGAGATCAGGGGAATTTTTATCAGAAGATCCACGTAAAAAAAATGCCGGTCTCCAGCGTGATTCGAACTCACGATCTCTGAAGAACAAAATTAATGTCATAGTTTACAGCCTGACTGCGATATTTCCACCTTTCTGTCCAACACACCTGACTTCAGCATGGAATCTTTGAATAACCGGCTAAGCTTTTCCTCTTCAATCCATTCTCCTTGGCAAGTCTGTCCTGTTGCAGCCTGTTATCCAGGATCACCACGTGGAGAAGGGCCTTAGCAGCTCTGGGTCGCTGGCCCCGATACAGGTCTGGGTCACTGGCCGCTACAGCTCATACACTGCTCAACATCTTGATCCCTGTTTCATGGTATGACCGCTTGTCCTAGTCACCCAGCTGTAAATGGGCACCTGACAAAGGCAGGGTGTTCGTTCTCTGTTGTCTGGACTTACAGTAATGAAAGGAACTGAGCACGTTTGGTGGCACCCAGGGACAAAGAGGTCAGTTTATGAGTAATTTCCATTTTCAAATTCTGCATGAAAAAGGCAGGTCATCCATTAAGTTTAGAGCTTTGTATGACTTCATTTATTTTTACACTTCATTATTTGTTTTCTTGTCTTTCCATTTTTCTATATATCAAGATGTCAAAAGAATCAATTTTCTTTTCCAGTCACTTGTTCATACAGCAAAGACGAGTATACACTCACATTTTTCATTTGTGAGTGGGAATAGAGAAATTAAGGCAAACGCACAAACAAACAAAAAAAAACATCTAAAATGTTCCGTTATTATATTTCCAAGATACATCTAAAATGTTCCGTTATTATATTTCCAAGATGGAAGATTTTGACCTGTTCCAGTATTTCGCTGTCTATTTTTATATGTAGAGTAGATTTCTTCCAGGAGGTCTTTTTATGCAGTGCACATACCACAAAGTGGTTGCTGTGCTCCAGCATTCGTCTTTCCTTCTGACTGACTACATGACCAGCGGTGCTTGGAGTTGTTTGTATGTGAAGAATCAATAAATAATCTCAATGAATAATGAAAGATCAGATTTTCTTAAATGAGATGCTAGTAAATAGTGGTCAGGGTCACAAGAAGAGAGAGAGAGGAAGAAATCTGAGAGAATGATGAAACAATGCTTTGCATGACACATATAGACAGAGAATTGAGTGGTTTAGAAATTTGACAAGAATGGATCCAAAATTACACACCACACAAACGTACAACACCAAACAGTATTGGGCTTCAGAGCAAGATGAAGACCAAGAAAAAGATGAATTGATGGGGTTGTTGTTTCGAATGACCACATTTTAGTAGGTTTACTCTTTTGTGTGCCCTGAAAAGAATGTTAAGTGGCGAGCTGTAGTAGCTTTCCTCACATCCCGAGCGTGCTGATGAAGGTAGACTGGGGTCCTCCAGGCGCTTGTGTTATGCTTGGCTTCATCTGCATGAAAACATCCCGTTTCCAGGGAGGGCTACGAGAAAGCCGAGGTGAGGGTCTTGACCAGTATATTTTGCTTGACCCTGACTAACATGTCTGATCAGTATATTTTATCTGACCCTGACTAACATGTCTGATCAGTATATTTTACCTGACCCTGACTAACATGTCTGATCAGTATATTTTACCTGACCCTGACTAACATGTCTGATCAGTATATTTTACCTGACCCTGACTAACATGTCTGATCAGTATATTTTACCTGACCCTGACTAACATGTCTGATCAGTATATTTTACCTGACCCTGACTAACATGTCTGATCAGTATATTTTACCTGACCAAACGTTAGTCTTCCTTCCCATTGATGGGGTTAAACAAATACTACAAATAACATGGACTAAACGTCCAACAGCTACACAGATTGCCTACAAAAGAAGATGGCATTTTCCCTTGATTTCTAACGGCATAAATGGACAGATGAAATGAGATGGTATATGTCAGACAATTTTTCTTATTGATCTGTTGGCCCTTTTGTCTAATGTGGAGTGCATGTTGCTGTGTTTCGTACCTTGTGGGCCAGCGAATTTGACTTGAATTTATTCATGAATTTACTTCCCAGAGGGACATTACTCTGCTGAATTCATACATTTGCCTCTTTGGCACGTGAGCCACGCAGTCCTCTTACGATGACAATCTAATAAGTGGAAATGTCTATCCTCGTCTTTTATAAGCTGTCTTGTTCGTCAGTACCCATTATTCTAAAGCATGGCTGCAGCCTTTCCCAGATATGACCGACTATCTTACCTGGCATGTCTACTGGCTTCAGATGTAGGAAAGCTCTGATATATCACTGAAATGAAAAACACATACAACTGTTTATGACTGCTAAGACTGTAGCACTTGAACAATTGATTAGAGGGAAAAATTTGTATCCCTGTAGTTATGATAAATAGTACTTCTTCTTCAGCGTTTGTCCTGAAAAAGATGTGGTGTCATAGTTTACAGCAAGGCTGTGATATCTGTGCCTTTCAGCTCGGCACATCCGATTTCAGCTGGCCTTTTTGGGTACCAGATTTAGTTTGCCACTGTGATCCCTCTTCTCAGACTACACCAGTAATGCCTGTTTCCAGGGCTGCCACTTGGAGGAATATGGTCTTGGCCAGCTCAGGTTCACTGACCCTATTGTAAGCAGCCAGCTAGAGTCATTGGCTGCTGTCAGTTCATTCACTAGGGGACGGCGTGGCCTAGTGGTTAAGTGGTATGGCTCACAATCCGAAGGTGCTGGGTTCGATCCCCATCACAGCACCGGCCGTTACCCCAGGGAAGCAAACCCTTAGAAAATGCAGGAGGAAACAGACCCTTACATAAAATGCATGCTGAAGTCGGATGTACTAGGCCGACAGGCGCAAAATAAAAACCACAGTGCAACGCACACCACCTTGGGGATTAGAGAAATAAGACAACGCAAAAGAACAACAACAACAAAAAAACAGTTCATTGTGTTGCTTCTGTGGCCTAATACCTTGATTGTGGATGTTGTTTTGGTTCCAATTTCTGGTCCTCTCCAGGATCTGACAACTCTCACATACTTAAATTGATCTTTCCTCATGATGGCATAATCAATGACAGATTTCTTTCTTGTCTGTTTCTGTTTCTAAGAATCGATGTCACTGCACTCCGGGCATACGCATAGGTACTCAGTTTCTCTCAGCAAATGGTGCAGTGCCTGGGTGCTGATGGCCCATGTAGCTCGCTGGTTGTACACTGTCCTGCTCCATCCTTCCATGCTTCTCATTCCACTTGAACCTCGTTTGATGTCGAAACTTTGCAGTCTGTTGATTGCTGATTCATCTATATAGGTGTCCTCCTCCAACAAACAGTCGTTGATTGATTTCAAAATGTCACTCCTTTTCCATCACCAACGTGCCCATGATGGGAGCTTGTGAAGCCAAGATGTCAGTTCTTTCATTGCCCTAAACCCCAGCATAACCAGCACAGTAGATCCATGTCAACCCCTGGAGGTTTAAGGCTTCAACAGCTGCTATTCCCTCACACCTCAGTCATCTCTTCTGTACCTTCTGAAGTGCAACTTCCATCAGGCACGATGATTGCCCTTGTTAAAGGTGTCTCAGATAGCCATCTTAACGTTGAAGTCACTGCTTCCATTCTCAAACTGGAGGTTATTGATGTGCATGCCCCACTCCACTCAGCTACGATCTGTCCTCTCACTCTAGCTGAGAAGCCCCAGCCTGATGCCTCACTCCACTCAGCAACGACCTGTCCTCTCACTAGCTGAGAAGCCCCAGCCTGATGCCTCACTCCACTCAGCAACGACCTGTCCTCTCACTCTAGCTGAGAAGCCCCAGCCTGATGCCTCACTCCACTCAGCAATGACCTGTCCTCTCACTCTAGCTGAGAAGCCCCAGCCTGATGCCTCACTCCACTCAGCAACGACCTGTCCTCTCACTCTAGCTGAGAAGCCCCAGCCTGATGCCTCACTCCACTCAGCAATGACCTGTCCTCTCACTCTAGCTGAGAAGCCCCAGCCTGATGCCTCACTCCACTCAGCAACGACCTGTCCTCTCAACTAGCTGAGAAGCCCCAGACTGATAACCCCCTTCGCAGCACCTATCTGTCAATTTATATGATGGCATCACTATCTTTTCTAGTCAGTTCACATCAAGTATATATATATGTTTGTGTGAGAACTTTGTATTTATAATGGACCAGTCTTTGTTTTGTTGCCAAAACTCAGCATTGTCTTTCATTGTCATTCAAAACATCTTTACCATATCACTCCACCCCATCTAGGATTAGAATTTCCCCCTCTGGTATTGAAATCTCCAAGAAAGATAATTGTTCTGTGACAATTATTCAACATCTTTTCAAGTAGTTCAACAACAAATGCTTCTTTGGCATTGGTTCTATCCTCAGCCTTCGGTGCATGAACAACAACTATCTGGACTTCTTTCTGAGGACCATAATCAACCATTAATGGACATAGTAAAGATCAAAACCTGTTCATAAACATAAATAAAACAAAGATAATGACCATCGACCAAAACACAATGTCAGCATAAATTTACAGTGGGTGGTGAGGAAATAGATCAGGTCACTCATTTTGAATATATGGGCTCCAGAATTGACAAAATGGCGACTGCTCGAAAGAAATCAGAAGAAGACTAGCTATGGCAATGCAGAGACTGAATAGCCTAAAGAAATTATGGCAGAGCACCAACAAAATGATAAAAATAAAAGTCTTGAGACCCGGTGTTTTTCCTGTGGCAAGCTTACGGCTGTGAATCATGGACGATTACCAAAACTTCTAGACAAAGAATAGAATCCTTCGAGTCAAAATGTTACAAAAAAGATCCTCAAAATACCCTTGGCAGAGAAAAAAACAAATGTAGACATTTGGCAAGAGTTGAGCATAGAGGAGAACTAGTTTATCAATTTCATTTTGGCTAGAAAATGCAAATACTTTGGTCCCATCAAGAGACACAACGGTCTTGAAAGAACGGTGATGGAAGGTATGGTGCCAAGTACAAGAGGAAGGGGTAGACCAAGAAGACGATGGCACCAAGATATCTAGGAATGCCTGAGTATGACGTTGGCGGAGGCTGGAGTTTTGGCAAGAGAACGAGTTTCTTTCAGACAGACTGTGATGGGAGCAACGTTCTACAAAGGACATACTACATGATGATGATGATAACCATAACACGTTCAGAGATAAATTGTCCATCCCATTATGTTGTCCTACTAATTCCTGGCCACAATACAGCCAACTTTCCTTTTGGCTACATTGATAGTAGGCACTCTGCTGTAGAGAAGCATGTTACCTTCAAGATCTATGACCAATTGTATTTTTTCTTAGTTTTTGTGAGAGCCAACTCCTAGTGTTCAATATTCCATGAATTAAAATTGTAGTCCGTAATGTATGTATGTTGGATATAAGGTCCATCTGGTTATCTTTATGTGTAGATTCCTAATTGGGTGTACAGACAAATAAGTGATTTGTCGGATGTGTTTTTGTGTGGTGGAAAGGCTGCCCCCTTTTGACCTCTATGCAGGCCACCTTTTCTTGTTCACAACTTTATTGGAAACTGACACCTAACCTCCAAATAAAGAGACCATTGTTGGTGACGTGCCTGGTAGGCTGTTCTTTTGTATGGCTCTGACACACTGAGAACAACAAAAACCACAACAAAAAAGCTGCATACTTTCATAAATGGCTGCTTGTGCAGAATAGAGAGATTGAAATGGTTTGATTGGATCATTTGTATAGAGCTGTTGGATAGAGCCAGGCAGTTCCCAGTGAAATATAATGAGAGGAAAGACACTGGTGTTGGATAGAGCCAGACAGATGCCAGTGAAATATGATGAAAGGAAAGGCACTGGTGTTGGAGTGAGATGCCAGTGAAATATGATGAAAGGAAAGGCACTGGTGTTGGAGTGAGATGCCAGTGAAATATGATGAAAGGAAAGGCACTGGTGTTGGAGTGAGATGCCAGTGAAATATGATGAAAGGAAAGGCACTGGTGTTGGAGTGAGATGCCAGTGGAATATGATGAAAGGAAAGGCACTGGTGTTGGATAGAGCCAGACAGATGCCAGTGAAATATGATGAAAGGAAAGGCACTGGTGTTGGAGTGAGATGCCAGTGAAATATGATGAGAGGAAAGGCACTGGTGTTGGAGTGAGATGCCAGTGGAATATGATGAGAGGAAAGGCACTGGTGTTGGAGTGAGATGCCAGTGAAATATGATGAGAGGAAAGGCACTGGTGTTGGAGTGAGATGCCAGTAGAATATGATGAGAGGAAAGGCACTGGTGTTGGAGTGAGATGCCAGTAGAATATGATGAGAGGAAAGGCACTGGTGTTGGATAGAGCCAGATGTCAGTGGAATATGATGAGAGGAAAGGCACTGGTGTTGGAGTGAGATGCCAGTGAAATATGATGAGAGGAAAGGCACTGGTGTTGGAGTGAGATGCCAGTAGAATATGATGAGAGGAAAGGCACTGGTGTTGGAGTGAGATGCCAGTAGAATATGATGAGAGGAAAGGCACTGGTGTTGGAGTGAGATGCCAGTAGAATATGATGAGAGGAAAGGCACTGGTGTTGGATAGAGCCAGATGTCAGTGGAATATGATGAGAGGAAAGGCACTGGTGTTGGATAAGACAAACGTTAATGAAACCAGTTGATAGCATTACAACAGTCTCTGTTCTGGGATCCACAAGGCAAGAGAAGTAGAGGCAGACCAGGACACACAAACATGAAGGAAGTAGTGAAGACATAGATGGACTGTAACGGATGGCACAAGACAGGTATATTTGGCTTGGCAAGCATGCATTCTGGCCTGTGATTGATTGACAGGGTTACAAATGACAGCCTATGGGAGAGAACAGAACAAAGACAGGTGAAACAGGAAATTTTGGGAAGAAGATGGTGCTGGATAGGCAACACACTGCGAAAGCCCCAAGCCAGTATCCCGAGACAATCCATGTCATGGAACCCGCAGGGAAAGTGAAGCAGAGGAAGGTCACAGAACACATGGAGATGAGACCTATAGAACAGGGAAGAACTGGAAAGAATTCAAGAAAATAGCACAGGACAGGTCTGCTTGGAGAGAATTGGTTGATGGTCTGTGCACCCAAAGGTGGTAAGCAATCACCTGTGCTCTGCAGATAACTAAATGGTTGAGCACCAATTGATGAAAGCCTGGAATGATTTCATGAAATAGTGAAATGCTAGTCTGGGAGACTACTTACCAAAAAAACAGATAGTCATAAAGAGACAGAAGGCCACCATCTTGAATTTTCTGGGAATCATACGCTGTGGTACTTGTACATGTGGACAGGTCAGTGCACGGGGTAACATTACGCTTGAGTCCACATCACATCTGCGGAACATATATTTTCACATCTTCATTATATGTTAACATAACACATAGATCTTTACAGAGAAAGAAAATAGATGAATCAGAACATTTCAGCTCCTTGTAGAACTTAACACAGGTCGTCAGTAAATACATGCTAAGTCCTGGTCTTTGCTGTCTGTCATAGTTCTTTACATGTCTTTTATGTCTGGCGTGGGAATCCTTCTGGCTTTCTCTGCATCCCGTCTTTAGACCTCTTGACAGAGCATTGGACCTTTTTCTGTCTTTCATTTTTGAGGCTTATTTGACTTGTAGTTAGCCTGTTCGTATCAGAAGTGTTTATAGTTTATTAATACAGGATGGGATAGCTGACCTTATGTCCAACTCTCCTTAGTCACCTCCTATGAAATGCTTGATAGGTTAGTATAACTATTCTTTGCTCTCATTTATGGCCCTGTATTGTTCGTCCATCATAATTGATGAGGACCACTTTGTCAATATTCACTGTTCACGTGAGTTCAATGATGGCTAAATAAGCCAATTCAAGCCTTGAATTGTCTGTTGCACTTTGTACAGGGAAATAAGACACCTCCTTCCACAGGGATTGAAGAAGGGTTGATGTGAGCTGACTTGCAGAGCAATCATCTCTAGATAGCCTTATTTATTCTTGATGCCTCATGTATCTGTAATACCGCACTGGATCAGTGATCTCTTAAGTGTGTCCTTGTACCTTTTCTGCTGCCCACCGCTTGCTCGCTTGCCATTTTGGAGTTCACCATAGAGCAGCTCTTTTGGTAGATGATCCGACATAGCCAGCCCATCTCATCTGTGCTGTAGCACAGGGGTGGCAGAGCAAGAGATAAAATCCAAATCAGCTGTCCTCTCCCCATGGAAGGCCAACTACAAGGGATCTCCAGTGTGTTCTGTCTCATGTCTTGATACTGTAAATTGACTGGTCAATTCCTGTCCCTCTCTTGATGTTATTTTTCCACTTTGTCTTCCTGTTGTAAATTTGCCTTAAACTTTTCCACCTACACTAGTTGGTGGGCTGGACTAGCTCGCAACATTTCATCAAACTTCTCGTTAACCTCAGCTATGGGGCGCTGCTTTTCCGGCGTCGTTCATGTCAGCTGGCGTTCAACAGCCAACTCAAAACTGGTAAAAACTAGGTTTTTTAATTAAAATAAAGCATTGTAACATTGAAATTGTATTGTATTGTAACATTTGTATTAATGGACCGAGGCAATTGAATGTCCGGCTGAAAAGGCAGGCGATTTCTTTGCACAACAGACCAACAACATCTCCATTGCTGGTCGTCTGCCCGTGCCGTTGTCTCTGGAGACTGGTGGGGTGAGTCAGTGCAACAAAAATCGATTAACGCATTGACAGAATTCAAATTTTTGGTGCACTTTCGTCATCTTCTTCATCAATCAACTGATGCTATGCCTCTGGTCCGGTGAGGTTCACGAAGGAGACTGTGCATTTCAGGTTTCCGCCGGTCACCCACAGCTTTTCGAGCATGGTCGTTCCCCCAGGCCAGACTGCTTCTCTTTGGTCTGTATAGATAGGGAATTCTCGCAGAATATGTTCTGGCGTTTGCTTGGGTGCTCCATAATCGCTTGTGCCAGTGTCTCTGAGACCCATTCTGTGGAGAAGGGCCTTGAGTCTACTATGTCCCGTTCCAAGTCTGAAGCTCTTTGTCTGCCAATCTCTGCCAAATTTGTCTATACTGTAGCTTGTATTCTTTGTGCTGGTCTCTCCATTCTGTTCTCATAGATCATCTGATGAGTGTCTTTGCTTCTTTATAGCTCTGTGGATGGGGAGTCTGTGTGCCTCCTGTTCCGGCTTTTGCAATCTCATCTGCTTTCTCGTTTCCAGAATCCCACAGTTGGCCGGAATCCACTGTAGGACTAAATCTGTTTTTTGAGACAGCAATCCTATGTTGTATTTTGTTCCATGTGAGAGTCTATCTTGTTTGGTTCAGTGCACCAATGACCAGGTGGTGTTGTAGCAACTGTTGAAAGCGTCCCTTGATCCCCAGCTCTTAAAGCAGGTCAAGGACAGCAAGAATGGGAAACAACCCTCTCCATCATGGCCTCACCGTAGCGGTTTTCAACGCACCACCTTGGTAGGCCAAATCTGAAAGACATCATCTTCTTTGCATGCAGCCTGAACTCAACCATGTATTTCACGGAAGGTTGGCACTTGTCGAATGAGCGGCCTGCATGCGTACCTACCTACCTACCTATCTGCCCACCCACCTACCCATTGTCAATGGATTGTCAATAAATAATGTCAGAAATGCAAATGGCACAATTCTACTGACTGAAAGCGAACAAGAACTACAGGAATTGCTGATTCAAGTCAAGGACAAAAGTCAGGACATTAACACTGAGAAACCAAAAAACAATGACAATAAATTAGGTAAACAAGACATCTAGATCTTCAAATACTGGAACAGGTCAAGACAAGTCAGTAAGTAGGTCAGAAATGGCAATTTAAAAAAATAAATGAGATTCGAATTTGAATAACCATTTATTATTGCTTTTATATTGTCCATTATTTCTCAATATAATTCCACCGACATTGATGGACTTGTTCTGAAATAGTGATGGGATAAGGTGTGCCCTTTCGGGACATTTCGTGTTCGTCAGCGAGTTGTTTTCCTCCCCATATACTATGAACAGTCAACCAGCTGAAACAGGTCATCACAAACCTCAGAAAGCAATGTGAAATAAGCTTACATTAAACTGACTTACTAAATACTTTTAGAAGTTAATGCAAGAGACAATACAGCCAGGAGCTGTGTTACCTAACCTTAAATACTGAACCTATAAGTTACAATTTAGAGAAAAAAAAACCCAATAAGAAAAGCAATTATTAAAATAGTACCAAAATAAACAGCAAGTGGTGGTATTACAGATCCTCCCACGGGTCACCCTATCAGAGCACCCAGGAGTTTGGGAACCAGGAAAATAAATAAGTAGGGAGAGTTCATTTTTACCCTACTTGTGTTTTAAAACTATTTAACCGGAGTCTATGTTGAGATGTAATAAATTGACAAGAAACAGAGTGTCTCATAGCGCACTGGCCATTGGTCAAGAAAACCTGGGAACACGGGAATGGATTTTTCCATCAAAAATTAAAATCGTGAAATGGCAAGAACGGGGGAGACGATATAACATACCCATGACTAGGCAGTCAAGCAGTTGAGTGGTTCAGTAGTTGAGAGGCACATTGAGTAGAGAGAGTCTAGCACTGAAACAAACAATAACCTGATTAACAGAGGGAGGGTTCCCCGGTCAATATCCTTCATCCAAATCGCTTCCAGTTGTAGTGTTAATTAAGAAAAGGTAGGAATCCTGGCTGTATTGTGATGCAAGTGAACAAATCCTGTGCACTATACATGTGTGCTGCAAAAATAGCTAAATGTATCCACTTCTTCCAACGGCTCTCCCTACAGCATGATTTGTTCTTTGTTAATCGTGTTGATGAGCCTGGTTTTCTTCATGTTGATATCCAGTCCCAATTTTGATTGTTCTTTCACTCTATCAAATTTCTCTTGCAATTGACTATGACTGTGTGATAAAAGTACCAGATCATCTACATAGAGCACGGCCTCCAAATGTGTCCACTGAATACCAGTTATTTTTCCCTCGATAGATGTCCTCATTATCCAATATATACCCAACAATAACAGGAACGGCGAGAGCAGGCATCCTCGTCTCCTCCCTGCTTGCACCCCAAAGTTGTCAGGGCCACTCTACTAACTGTATCTTTGTTCATATTCTGTATGAACGTTATGTACTTCTCTGGTATCCCATAGTGTCTCAACAGTTGCCATAGACTCCTTTGATTGACACTATCAAACGCATTTTCATAGTTTATAAAATTTGCGTATAGGGATGATTTCCATTCAATACTTTGTTCTACTATGATTCGTAGAGTAGCTATATAATATGTGCATGATCCTGTCTGCAACATGGCTTGTTGTTTACATCCGCTTTAATCTGTCCAAGATTATTCTCATTAAATATTTTGCCTGGCATTGACAGTAATATTATAATAATAATAGCTGTCCATCGTTGTCGATAAGGGCTGCCGACATCATCCTTGTCACAGATTTCCCTGTTGGGTGTGGGTGCGCATGTGGCTGAACAGGTCAATGTGGGCACGAAAACATCTGCTACATATCGGGCACACGAGGTTTGTAGAAGGTGATGGTGTTCCCGCTGTTCAGGATTTCCGGGTCTCGCGTCTGCTCTAAGCTTTCACAACACAGTTGTCTTCGCCAATAGCTACACCCGATTTGACTGCGCTTCTCCAAGTAGATCTGTTTTGCGCAAGACATTCCCAGGTGTCGATGTCTATCTAGCAACTTTTCAGTGAGTCCTTCAGACCATCTTTAAAACGTTTCTTTGGGCGCCCTCTATCATGCCATCCCTCTCTCAGCTTGCTGTAGAGAAGTTTCTTTGGGAGCCGCTCGTCTGGTCTGACATACGGACGAGGTGTCCGGCCCATCCTAGTCGTGCTTTTTCTAACAGTGCATGGATGCTGGGCATGTTAGCCCTCGAGAGAACCTCGATGTCAGTGACACGATCTTGCCATCGGATGTGGAATATTCGCCTCAGGCAACCTGTGTGGAAGTGGTTTAACCTCCTTCCATGTCCAGAGTATACAGTCCAGCTTTCGCAAGCGTATAGTACTGTTGGAATGATAGTTGCACCATAGACTTTGAGTTTGGTCTTGACGCTGATGCCACAACGTGCCCACACCATCGAGCGCATTCTACCAAATGCTGTGCTGGCCCTTGCTATTCTGTTTGCCACCTCATTGTCGAGGCTGACAGATCTCAACAGCGTGCTGCCCAGATATGTGAATTTGTCTATGACATTCAGCGTCTGCCCGCTGACTGTAGTCTCTGGTTTTGTGTACGGCATGCCTGGTGCTGGTTGGTACATGACCTCTATTTTTTGGGCATTTATGGTCAGGCAAAAGTTTTTGCATGCGACCGAGAACCGGTCCATTCCAACCTGCATGTTCAGTTCTGAGTTGCTCATTAGAGCGCAGTCGTCAGTAAATATAAGTTCCCTGATTATGTCGTCAGCCACTTTGGTTTTGACCTTCCTTCTTCTGGGATTGAGTAACTTGCCATCTGTGCGGTACTTTATGGGTATTCCAAGCTCCAATGATATGAAGGCGTCTGTTATCGTGGCCGCGAACATTATTTTGAACAAGGTCGGGGCGAGTACACATCCTTGTTTTACTCCGTTTGATACTAGAAACGTTTTAGAGATTGTACCGCTGTCCAGTACACGAGCACACATGCCTTCGTGTAACTGTTTCACCATAGTTATGAATTTGTTAAGACAGCCAAACTTGGACATCCACAGCCCTCCTCTGTTTACTATATCAAATGCCTTTGTCAAATCAATAAATGTGGTGTACAAGGACTGATTTTGTTCCCGACACTTCTCTTGTACTTGGCGAGCGGCAAAAATCAAGTCCACTATTCCTCTTCCGGCTCTGAATCCACATTGGCTTTCTGGGAGGTGGTGGCTTTGTTCAAGGTGTTTGTTGAGCCTGTTTAGCAGTAAGCGCGCTAGGATCTTGCCTGCTACGGAGAGTAGTGATATTCCACGATGATTGTCGCATTCCTGGCGGTTGCCTTTTCTCTTGTATAGATTGAGGCGTCCTTTAGCTCCCGCGGAATTTTTCCTTCAGCCCACATGTGGCAGAAGAGTTCAGTGATCATTCTGGTGAGGGATGGGCCAGCTGTCTTATATACCTCTGCTGGTATTGCATCCGCTACTGAAACTTTTCCTATAGATAGTGAACTGATTGCCCTGTCGACTTCCTCCTCAGTGATGACTTCATCCAGCGCCAGGTTCAGTTCCACCTGCGGCATTCGCCGGATGTCCTCCTCATTTATGGATGATGGGTGGTTTAGTATTTTGCAGAAGTGGTCTGCCCATCTGTCTAAGATCTGAACCTTATCTGTTAGCAGTGCCCCATCCGCACTGTGAACTGGAGTGTTACTAGAGGGCTGCGGGCCGTAGAGAGCTTTCAGTGCCTCGTAAAACCGTTTGGGGTCATGACGCTCGGCGAACATCTCAATTTCGTCAGCTCTTTTGCTGAGCCAAGAGTCTTGCATCTCTCTAAGCCTGGTCTGGACAGCTTTGCGAGCAGTATTGAAGGCAGCTTTTTCTGCCGGAGATGGTGTGTCTCTTTGGTATTCTCTGTGCGCTTCATGTTTTGCATCGAGAAGGCCCTGTATTTCCAGATCGTTCTCATCAAACCAGTCCTTATGCTTACGCGTGAGTGGGCCAATGTGTTTTAACTGCTGTATTGTAGAGTGTGTTTCTCAATGATGCCCAGTTCTGTTCGATGTCGTTCTTTTCAAAACGAAGCTCAGATAGTCTGCCCTCAAGCTATTCCTGGAAGCCGCCTCTCGTGGGTTCGTATTTCAGGTGAGCGACATTTAGCTTCCTTGGTGGTTTCTTTCCCTGGCGGAGTAAAACAAGGATGTGTACTCGCCCCGACCTTGTTCGGCATGATGTTCACGGCCACGATGACAGACACCTTCAGATAATTGGAGCTTGGAACACCCATAAAGTACAGCACAGATGGCAAGCTAATAATATAATCCCCCAATATATTGTCGTATATTAATAGTATAAAGTAATTGAGAAATTGAAAAAGGAATCTAGAAGGAATTAGCACGACAATAGATATATGATATTCGGCTAAATATAATAAATATGTATAATTCTTAAGGCAAATGACTTATTTGATAGAGTGTCTTCATACAACGTCATTACCCTTGGTTCAAAAGTTTGAAATAGCTCAAACAAACATTTCTCTGCTGGTCGCAGATATAGCACATTGAATGAGCTGCCAGCAACCAGCGACTCATAGCTTAATGCTCCAGTCTACCCAACTGCTAATTGTTATCTGACTCTGTTATTGAAATTGAAGATAGGTAACAGAATCAATAACCCATCCCAAAAATGGAGACCTTGTACAATGTAAAATTAAAAAAATACATTGAACCTGTGGTGATTATGAAGGGCAATAGACAATAAAAACATATAAGCAATGGCTCAGTGATCGCAGCAGGACAAAAACAAAACGAAAGTACAGCAACTAATAAATGTTTTCATGCCACAAATACAGGACTCCTCAGTGAAGAAGAAATAAGTTCGACAACTAAGATGGCTGTATACCACTCCACCTATATACCAGTTTTGACTTATGGATGTGAGCCATGGACATTGACAACACCCCAGACAAGTCATCTTCAAGTCTCAGAAATAGGATTTCTAAGGAAGGTAGTCCAAGTAACAACGAAGCAAGGTCCTCAATAAGACAAAATCAGGAAGCCTAGTCTTTTGAGCCTCGAGTGGAGCAATCTTAACTTTGGTGGTTTGGCCATATTTGCAGAATGAAAGAAGATCTGCTACCACGGCAGCCATGGGAAGCAAAGAGTCAAGGACCCAGACGAAGAATGACCCAAAGTCCGCTGGGATGACAAAATAAGACATTCTATAAGAGACCGTGAACTAGACTTAAACCAGGACAAGAATAAGACTGCAGATACAATAGACTAGCTCTCTGGCAAATCTTGACACCACAAGGTAGAATAGAAGCGAATAGGTATGAAGGGATCACTAAAGCATGAATGGATGGCAGCTGAAGAGCCTTTAAACCTTCCCAGGGACTGGTGTGGATTTACTGTCCTGGTCATATTGGGGTTCATGGCAATGAAAGAGCTGATATCCTGGCTTCACATGCATACATTATGGGTACACTAGATCTGGATCTTACCACTCTCATGTATGGAAGCGAGACTTGAAACACTTACACTAAGCAATAAGTGCGGCTCCACACCTTTCAGGTGAGGTGCTTACAGCATATATTGGGGATTCGGTGAGAAGAGAGAGTGGTCTTACAGCGAGCAAATACTCACAGCATGTACTCGCTGTTGAGCAAGCGATGTCTTCGGTGGTTCAGGCATGTTTACTGCTTGGAAGATGAGAGACTGTCAAAGGATATCCTTTACGTACAGCTGGCCATTGGAGTTGAAAGAATTGGCAGACCAATACTGTGAGTCAGGGACGCATGCAAGAGGGGCATGAAGTCATGCGAAATCCCATCAGAGGGCTGGGAAACAATTGCTCAGGATCGAGCTGTTTGGAGACAATCAGTTGGTTGGAGTGAGAATAGTGGCTGCTGATGCTCGTAGTTGTCTTCTGGCTGCAGAGAAAAGAGAAAGACTGACGAGATCAAGGAACACCTGGCAAGCCAGCCTCCTCAGTATGGTTGTACTGTCTGTATCAGGGACTGTCACTTGAGGATCAGCCTTTACAGTCAAAGCAGACGGAGTCGAAATACAGGAGACAGAGCTGGACAAAACTCACAGGGCACCAGGCGCGTGGTCTACGGCTATGATGAGATTCAGATATGTGGGGATGGCGTGGCCTAGTGATTAAGTGACATGGCTCACAACCCAAAGGTGCTGGGTTCGATCCCCATCACAGCACCTGCCATTACCCCAGGGAAGCAAACCCTTAGAAAATGCAGGAGGAAGCAAACCCGTACATAAAATGCATGCCGAAGTCGGATGCACTGGGCCGACAGGCGCAAAATAAAAACATAGTGCAGCGCACACCACCTTGGGGAATAGAAAAACAAGGCGAATGCAAAAAAAAAAAAAAAAAAAACATATGGGTGACATTTGGAAACTTATCAATGACTGCTTGTTGGATGATGACACTGGAATAGATGAATCAACAATTCACAGGCCGCAATGCTTTGAAATCAAACGAGGTTTGGAGCCAAAGATGGATCAGCTGCTCAAAGCGGGCTGCTTGTATCAGTGTCAATGGCGACCCTGGAAACAAACTGCAACCATGCAATCTGACTAAAGAGATTAGGAATCGAAGAGGGAAGGCAAACTCGATTCCAAAAATGCTATGCTGAAATTGAAAGTGCCGGACCTAAAGGCACAGATATCACAGCCTAACTGTAAACTGGGACACATCATCACAGACGTTAGAGTGGTGGCTAAGTCAGACAAACAACACAAGCCCATTGGACAGCCATGTTGTTGCTTGAGACTATAAAATACTCTGCAAAGATGAACTCAAGGAGACTGGCTAGAAGAGAGACTGATAGTTTTCTGAGAGCGAAAGTGAGTTTGCATGGTGACTGACCCAGCATACACCTCGAGTTTTTGCCAGTCGCTCTATAGGTGTTTATGTTTGACACCCTGTGAACAGTAAAAGATCTGAATGTGCGTCGTACATGCAGGACACATAGAGAACTATGCATGATCTAATAACATATGAATGTACATATTTGTGTGAATTTGTGAAGTGAGTGAAATAATTGTGAATGTACGGTTCGATAGGACAATATCTGAATGTATGTGGTATGTGCAGGACACTTTGGGAACGACGTGTTCTGATTGTATGTGACCACAAGTGAGTGCGTTATAAGTGGCGTGATCTAATTACATATGAATGCACAGATCGTCTGAGCATTCGTGAATCGATTGTATGAGGATGTACAGATCACCTTATTGATGGCGATCTGATTATATGCGAATGCACAGAACGACTGAGTACATAATCCGATCATGAGAACGAGTTTGTGGGTGTGTGTTGAGTGTGCAGATAAGGGGAGTGCAGCCGCGAGAGCTTAGGTTATGTAGTTTGGGGGAAATAACAAAAGCTAGTGCTTAAAACCTCCGATGTAGTTCAATATATATATATATATATATATATATATATATATATATATATATATATATATATATATATATATATATATTATATTATGAATATTTAGTTTAGATGTACTTTGTTCTTTTTGTTAATATTGTTTTGATTTAACAATTATTCAATCATATCATTTTTGTTGGATAGTGTTTACTGTGTTATTTACTGTGTGAAGCCGTGTCATGCTTTGTAGTTACATGTTGTAACTCTTTAGATAAGTAAACGCGACGGCTAAGCCTTACGCTGCCACAGAGAGACTGCGCCCCTCATGAGTTTGTCCTGAGTGAAGTCGACACTTAAAGAACCCGGTAACGTGAAGACGAGGAGATACACAAACCACCGACTATAGTCACTATTGACACAGATGTGCAGGCCACGTACTCAGAACAATGTCTCGACGCTTTTTTAACGACTCATTATTGTGGAGCAGGGCCGCGCCATAACGTCGACAGTGGATTCTAAAACTGTAACATAAACCTCCGACTTGTTTGGTTGTCTGCTTGGACAATGTCTGCACGACGCACGCCTGAACAGGTGGAACCCTAGGCGTTCTTGTAGTGGGGCTTTTGTTACGGCCAGCTGATAACGATTACACGTGTTCCCGAGGTCTCAAACGTTTGACCTGCCTAACCTTACTATGTGGCCTGCTGAGTGAAAGGCCTCACAAGGGTGTGGTTGTATTAGTTCTTCACTCTTGCCGAGTTCAAGTAAATAATTTCGCGACAAGTAAATAATTGTTTGTTAACTACGTTTTCGGTACAAGCAAATGTTAAATATAAAAACACATTTAGGTAATGCCCGAGTGGTCGCCGAGGTATTTGTGTATAACAAGGACAAGAATAGCACCACTGCTGTAGGGAGAGCATGTCGTAAGAGGCGACTAACTGTGTGACATGGTATAACACCGGCCATGGTTTGGTGGTTTGTTTAGAGCAGCAAAGATGGCGTCTAAAACAGGATGCGGGACTACTTTGCTATAGCGTTGAGTCTATTAAGATAGACTCGCACATCGGTTAACAGCGGAGTAATAAGCTGCTCGAACCTAATCCACTAAGCAGGAAATCCTCCTCCCTGCTAAATCCAGCTCACGCCAGAGCTGGGCCCTGCACAGGTCAACTAAGACGAAAGTGATGGTATGGTGACCGCCATTACTAATATCTTGTTATCAGTACTGAACTATTTATTTCTCCACAACCTGAAACATAATACATTTTGGGGTGCATAAATTAATTTTGGGCGAACATACATTTTTTGGTGTATATTGTAAATATGATATAGTAAAAACATAGTAAATAAAGGGGTAAACACTGCGATGAATGGAATATTTGAAACGAGCAACTTATATTCTGAAAGCTGGCGTATTCGTTACATTTCCTCCAATCTTTTCTTAGTGTATATAATGTTGCCAAACGTGAATACTTGGGATTCAATCGAAACGTGGTCCCTCGTTTGGGATAAAGTCGCTAGTGGCAATTGACGCAACTTTATCCACAAAGAATGCTCATGGCGGTCATGCGAGACCACAGCGGACTTAGTGATTGTAACTCAACAAAGGAAATATACATACAGTTTGTTTTTTCTGTAAAACCGTTTGAATGACCTGTATAGGATCCGTCACAATTTGATAGATTAACAGGTGGTACTAGTAGATTATGTGTACACACAAGCTCTAGGCTGCGGGGATGTTCGTAAAAATTTGAGAAATATGTGTCCACGCATACAACGACCTTGTTTAATAAAGGTTTAAAAAGTTGAGTCTCCACTTCATTGCTGATAGTCTCCCCATACGTCCCAGTCTCTCTCCGCATAACGGTACCCCGCCTGGAGAGTCTCCCCATACGTCCCAGTCTCTCTCCGCATAACGGTACCCCGCCTGGAGAGTCTCCCCAAACGTCCTAGTCTCTCTCTGCATAACGGTACCCCGCCTGGAGAGTCTCCCCAAACGTCCTAGTCTCTCTCTGCATAACGGTACCCCGCCTGGAGAGTCTCCCCAAACGTCCTAGTCTCTCTCTGCATAACGGTACCCCGCCTGGAGAGTCTCCCCATACGTCCCAGTCTTTCTCTGCATAACGTTACCCCGCCTGGAGAGTCGCCCCATATGTCTCAGTCTCTCTCTGCACAACGTTACCCCGCCTGGAAAGTCTCCCCATACGTCCCAGTCTCTCTCCGCATGACGGTACCCCGCCTGGAGAGTCTCCCCATACGTCTCCGGTCTCTCTCCGCATAACGGTACCCCGCCTGGAGAGTCTCCCTATACGTCCCAGTCTCTCTCCGCATAACGGTACCCCGCTTGGAGAGTCTCCCCATACGTCCTAGTCTCTCTCTGCATAACGGTACCCCGCCTGGAGAGTCTCCCCATACGTCCCAGTCTCTCTCTGCATAACGTTACCCCGCATGGAAAGTCTCCCCATACGTCCCAGTCTCTCTCTGCATAACGTTACCCCGCCTGGAGTCTCCCCATACGTCCCAGTCTCTCTCTGCATAACGTTACCCCGCCTGGAGAGTCTCCCCATACGTCCCAGTCTCTCTCCGCATAACGGTACCCCGCCTGGAGAGTCTCCCCATACGTCTCCGGTCTCTCTCCGCATAACGGTACCCCGCCTGCCGAGAGCATCGCACAAAGTACGAACTCTACGGAGCTCCAGCGATGAACCCAGGGATCTCCGGAAACAAATGGCCGCCATGAACCGATCGCAGCAGCTTGAATTCGAAACCCGACCGTCTGGACACGGGGCGAAAGGCTTCGAATTAGATTTTGCTTCGCGTCATGTGGTCCTTCATTATAATCTTGGCTTCATGACTCTTCGTCATAAACATGGCGTCGGTGGCCTTTATTCAAAATTGTTTACTCAATGTGGCACTCGGACCATTAAAGAGGCTTAATGTGGCCTTGATCACATTAACATGTCTTTATGCGATCTATGGTCTCTTTAACTAACACAATTCTCTTCTCAACCCCCACTCTAGTCCAGACATGCTCCACGGTAGTATAGGACCCACTCTAGTCCAGACACGCTCCACGGTAGTATAGGACCCACTCTAGTCCAGACACGCTCCACGGTAGTATAGGACCCCGTGCTAGTCCAGAAATGCTCCACGGTAGTATTAGACCCACTCTAGTCCAGACATGCTCCACGGTAGTATAGGACCCACTCTAGTCCAGACACGCTCCATGATAGTATAGGACCCCGTGCTAGTCCAGACATGCTATGCGGTAGTCTAGGACCCCGTGCTAGTCCAGACATGCTACGCGGTAGTATAGGACCCCATGCTAGTCCAGACATGCTACGAGGTAGTATAGGACCCCGTGCTAGTCCAGACATGCTACGCGGTAGTATAGGACCCCGTGCAAGTCCAGACTTGCTACGCGGTAGTATAGGACCCCGTGCTAGTCCAGACACGCTCCGCGGTAGTTTAGGACCCACTCTAGTCCAGACATGCTCCATGGTAGTATAGGACCCCGTGCCTGAGGTTAAGAGTACCCCATGCCAGAGGTTGTGAGGACCACGTGCCTGAGGTGGTGAGGATCCCGTGATAGTCCAGACACGCTCCGCGGTAGTATAGGACCCCGTGTCTGAGGTTGTGAGGACCCCGTGCCTGAGGTTTGAGGATCCCGTGGTAGTCCAGACACGCTCCGCGGTAGTATAGGACCCCGTGCCTGAGGTAATGAGGACCCCGTGTCTGAGGTTGTGAGGACCCCGTGCCAACCCAGACATGGTCCGCACTAGTATAGGACCCCGTGCCTGAGGTTGGGAGCACCCCGTGCCTGAGGTTGGGAGCACCTCGTTCTAGTACAGACAAGCTCCGCAGTAGTATAGGACCCCGTGCCCAAGGTTGTGAGGAGCCCGTGCCAGAGGTTGCGAGGACCCCGTGCTAGTACAGACACGCTCCGCGGTAGTATAGGACCCCGTGCCTGAGGTTTGGAGCACCCCGTGCCCAAGGTTGTGAGGAGCCCGTGCCAGAGGTTGTGAGGACCCCGTGCTAGTTAGGACACGATCCGCGGTAGTATAGGACCCGGTGCTAGTCCCGACATGCTCTCCACGAATGTAGGTCCCGTGCCTAACGTCGCCGATTCTGATGAGATTACACGCGAAAGCTTACAGATACGATTAGGTAAAGGTTCCTTCACAGCAAACACAGCTGTTGGAGATAACGGTATACTGTCCTCTTGTTGTACACAACTACACGTGTCCTTCTGCATGCCACCATTGTTGGCCATAATGAGGTCATACTGCAATCGTTAATTGACAATATGGTCTGGGCAATGCATTTTCGTTATCAATCAGTGTCACACAACCGGGTAGTACTATGACATGGAACTTCCACACTGACGAATATTGCCCTAAATGACAAACCTATCATATCAGCGCAAATGCTCAATGACTCCGCTATCTCATCTGCTTTCTCCCTGGCCATACGGCCAACACGTTTGGTATGCTCACGAAGAGAGCGTGGAACAACTTGTAGTTATCATTTAAAGAAATAACATTCTAATTTTATCGGGCCTGCATGGTCAGCACATTATTGTATGTCTCGAAAATATGGACAATTTATTCAAGAAATGGCATGAGACTCAATCAAGAGTTAAAGAAGGTGGTATAACAAATATAAATTACGGCTTACTGCCTAATATTTATACAACCCCCCCCCCCCCCCCACATTTATTATTAATCCCCTCATATGATTAGCGCTAGTCCATAATTGTTGTTATTCGTGTTGTCTCTGATGAAGACATATTGGCCGTAGAAAGGTAGGTTTTGTTTGTGGTTATTATTTTGTCTCAGTGCGGTATCTGATAATACCTATTTATAATTGCATTTTCACTTTGGTTTTTTTTTTACTGACTTGAAATACTTGGAATCCTGGTACTCAAAAAGACATGTTAATGTATGTTGCCAGGTAGTCGAAAGCTTCGGCTATCAGTGGTAAGTATTTTAAAACGTCATGGGGCTTACTAGGCCTGGGTGAAGGTAGACATAATTTGGGTAAATTTGTTACTATAATTTTTTAATGTTGTCTGGGCAGCGGCCGTTAATCCTACTCTTTTAGATTTCTAACTGGCAAGGGATTTTGAACTTGCCCCACACTGAACACGGGAGCCCGATCTCACTACCCAGAGATCAGGGAAATTTGTTCCAGAAGATCCACGTGAAGAACGTTCGGTTTCCATTGTGATTCGAACCCAAGGCGAGACCCCTGAACCCTCCCATCCCCCCCCCCCCCCCCCCCCCCCGGTTATTTTTAATCTCCAGTGCAGCCGAACCTCGCCACATTTTAATTTGACAAACATATAAACGCGAAGATACTGAAATGTGTTACGCTGCCGTTCATGTTGGGACTATTGAGGAGTTGGATAATTAAGTTGGTTCGGACATGTCAGCAGAATGGATAGCAATGCCATCCCCAAACAGATTCTGTATGAGGGGGAGAGAATCACAACAGCTCTATGCTGGGAAAAGATGACAACCGGTCTATGCTGGGATATAAAGATAAATGTAAGGCCACCATGAAAGGTTTTTCCATTGACACTATCTATCGATGATCTTTGAACGTAAAACGCGAATAAGGCAGAAACAAGTGATCCCCTGTTGGAACGGTATGACGTTACTTTCCTAAGTTCTTGTATGTTGTTTAGACCCAAATCTGAGACTTTTCTGATGATCGTTCTGCGAAGTCTCTTTTGGTCTTCCTCAATTTCTGCCCATTTGGAGCCCACATAACTGTATGTAAGCACTTGCCCAATATTTTACGACCGTTTATGATGGTAGAAACATATTGCTGGTTGGTTTTTCTCTTATTAAATTGTTGGTCTTGAATTCTTCACAGCAAAGTTCAAAAGTTGTCTGACATTTATTTTCAAATGCATTCTGTTAATTTTTTGGTGTCTGTTATTTTCCACCCTTCGCATTTATATGTTAGCGCTAATATTGCGTTTGAGTTGAACTGCCTTAGATTTGTGTGTCTGCTTATTGATATTGATAACCATTGTCAGCTGGTTAAACGCACACGAGACCAAAGCAATTCAAGCGGACATTTCTTTTGTTGTATCTCCATCTTGTGCCATTTTACTTCCTAAATAAGTGCAACTTTCAACCTTCTGTAATAGTTCTTCATTCACATTGAGATCAGCAGCTTTGTTTGCAAAATTCTAGACCTTTGTCTCTGGGGCAAAATTGGTTCTGGCGACTAGAAAATGGCAGCGACAAATCGAGACGCGTAGAAGTCTCAAATTCATAAACACGGTGACTCATTTGACGATACTCAATAGACAATCCCGACACAAAGCCGAAAGAGTGCAACAAAAGACTGTCATAGCACGCACTGATCTACTCACACCTGCTAAAAGAGACGGTCATAGCATGCACTAACTCATACCTGCTAAAAGAGACGGTCATAGCACGCACTGACCCATACCTGCTAAAAGAGACGGTCATAGCATGCACTAACTCATACCTGCTAAAAGAGACGGTCATAGCAAGCACTGACCCATATCTGCTAAAAGAGACCGTCATAGCACGCACTGACCCATACCTGCTAAAAGAGACCGTCATAGCACGCACGGACCCATACCTGCTAAAAGAGACCGTCATAGCACGCACTGACCCATACCTGCTAAAAGAGACCGTCATAGCACGCACTGACCCATACCTGCTAAAAGAGACCGTCATAGCACGCACTGACCCATACCTGCTAAAAGAGACCGTCATAGCATGCACTGACCCATACCTGCTAAAAGAGACCATCATAGCACGCACTGACCCATACCTGCTAAAAGAGACCATCATAGCACGCACTGACCCATACCTGCTAAAAGAGACCGTCAGAGCACGCACTGACACATACCTGCTAAAAGAGACGTCATAGCACGCACTGACCCATACCTGCTAAAAGAGACCGTCATAGCACACACTGACCCATACCTGCTAAAAGAGACCGTCATAGCACGCACTGACCCATACCTGCTAAAAGAGACCGTCATAGCACGCACTGACCCACACCTGCTAAAAGAGACCATCATAGCACATACTGACCCATACCTGCTGAAAGAGGCCGTGATAGCACGCACTGACTCATACCTGCTAAAAGAGACCATCATAGCACGCACTGACCCACACCTGCTAAAAGAGGCCATCATAGCACGCACTGACCCATACCTGCTAAAAGAGACCGTCACAGCACGCACTGACCCATACCTGCTAAAAGAGACCGTCATAGCACACACTGACCCATACCTGCTAAAAGAGACCGTCATAGCACGCACTGACCCACACCTGCTAAAAGAGACCGTCATAGCACGCACTGACCCATACCTGCTAAAAGAGACCATCATAGCACACACTGACCTATACCTGCTGAAAGAGGCCGTCATAGCACGCACTGACTCATACCTGCTAAAAGAGACCGTCATAGCACGCACTGACCCATACCTGCTAAAAGAGACCGTCACAGCACGCAGTGACCCATACCTGCTAAAAGAGACCATGCTATCATTCGCTGACCCACACCTGCTAAAAGAGACCGTCATAGCACTCATTGACCTACCCATACCTGCTGAAAGTCCACCATATTACTCGCTGACCTATTCATGCCTACTAAAAAGAGACCATATGTTAGAAGAATAAGGTATATAATTGTAATACATGATCTAGATTTCATAGAAAGAAAACAAGCAATCTGTAGCAGCAATGTTCACAATTTGTGTGATTTAAAAAATGTTTTAATGAATAACCCATTTATTGCAATTTCTCATTATGAAGACCAAATAATAATTACAATAAGTTTGCTGAGGTGTCTGAGGCCCGTTGAGTCGATCGGCCACACCCGTGGTCCATTGCTGCGGCACGGCTCCAGACTTCGTCCACAGTAGAGAGGGAAGCTGTTATTCCCCGGAGTCATATTGTGCGGGGACGGCCCCCTCTGCGCCTCCAGTAGGTCGGGGGAAGTCTTTTGGCGCTGAGGAACGATTTGTGAAGTATCTTGTTGGCCAGTGTTTCCTGGTCCAGCTGAACGACATGATCGAACAAAGAAATTCGGCGACGGTTAAGTGTTTCTGAGATTAGATGGAGGCCTGTTTTGGCAGAGACCTCAATATTGCGGATGTAGTCATGACATGAGATGCCCAGGATACGCCGCTGGTTGCGCACGTGGGAAACAAGTCACTCCCAAATCTGCTTTCACCAACATGAGTCATATACTGACGCCCAAACAAGTAACTCACAAATCTGCTTTCACCAACACGACTCATATACTGACGCCCAAACAAGTCACTCACAAATCTGCTTTCACCAACATGACTCATATACTGACGCCCAAATAAGTCACTAACAAATCTGCTTTCACCTACATGACTCATATACTGACGCCAAAACAAGTAACTCACAAATCTGCTTTCACCAACACGACTCATATACTGACGCCCAAACAAGTCACTAACAAATCAAAATGTAAACTCGTCTATACTGAATGGCGTAGAAACATAGATAATAAACAAACGATTGTAGAAGAGAATTGGCGTCTTAGAAATATGAATAAATACACGTATACAACAATGGGATACATCCTCTGGCGAACACACAAAAATAAACAGGGAAGTTTAGGAGAATGAACAGAACGAAAAGGTAATTTTTGAGCGTCCTCGATATAATGTTTCGACTCAGTTATGCCCTGGTTCCCGTGATAAACACTTCTAACTATAAACAGGAAGCAATGTCCTTATGAATATCCTTTAAAGAACGTCATTTTTTCAACCCCTCCCCCCTTTTCCCCTAAAAAAGAAACTCCGCCGCACTTTAGCACGCTAGTTGAACACACTGTCAGCACGAACGTACGCCATTTTGTAGCTCTGCTGCGCACGTGCATGCGACACCTAGTGTCTGCTACATACAGGAACCAGAGCTGGGCGTTGCTGTCACATAATACCACCTTTGGAAAATACCAACTACATTTTTCAGCTGTCCACTATCAGTTTGTCAGCTACCTACCGACTTACCCTCGCCAAAACAGAAGTGTCTGTAGACGCCACATAGAAATGCAACCTATATAATGCCAGCAAATTCCTAGTTACCGTGTGTGGCATAGCTAAGTGACGAGTGGGACAGACTGTAGGACGAGCAGAAGGTCATGGACTCATGTCTTTGTGGGTTGAGATGGACAGCTGAGTACTGGGTTTGTGGAAGCTGAGATATTTGTGTGTGTCTGAGGAGGAGGAGAGTGGTCATGGACTCATGTGTTTGTGGGTTGAGATGGACAGCTGAGTACTGGGTTTGTGGAAGCTGAGATATTTGTGTGTGTGTGTGTGTGTGAGGGGGGAGGAGGAGAGTGGTCATGGACTCATGTGTTTGTGGGTTGAGATGGACAGCTGAGTACTGGGTTTGTGGAAGCTGAGATATTTGTGTGTGTCTGAGGAGGAGGAGAGTGGTCATGGATTCATGTGTTTGTGGGTTGAGATGGACAGCTGAGTACTGAGTTTGTGGAAGCTGAGATAGTTGTGTGTGTGTGTGTGAGGGGGGAGGAGGAGAGGGAGAGAGTGAGAGGGGGAAAAGGAGGGAGAGAAAGACGTACATGTGAGTACTGGGTTTGTGGAAGGTGATATAGTTGTGTGTGTGTGAGGGGGGAGGAGGAGAGGGAGAGAGTGAGAGGGGGAAAAGGAGGGAGAGAAAGACGTACATGTGAGTACTGGGTTTGTGGAAGGTGAGATAGTTGTGTGTGTGTGTGTGTGAGGGGGGAGGAGGAGAGGGAGAGAGTGAGAGAGGGAAAAGGAGGGAGAGAAAGACGTACATTTGAGTACTGGGTTTGTGGAAGGTGAGATAGGTGTGTGTGTGGGTGAGGGAGAGAGGGTGGGGAGAGGGGAAGGGAGAAAGACGTACAGGTGATTACTGAGTTTGTGGAAGGTGATATAGTTGTGTGTGTGTGAGGGGGGAGGAGGAGAGGGAAAGAGTAAGATGGGGAAAAGGAGGGAGAGAAAGACGTACATGTGAGTACTGGGTTTGTGGAAGGTGAGATAGGTGTGTGTGTGAGGGGGGAGGAGGAGAGGGAGAGAGTGAGAGGGGGAAAAGGAGGGAGAGAAAGACGTACATTTGAGTACTGGGTTTGTGGAAGGTGAGATAGGTGTGTGTGTGTGTGTGTGTGTGAGGGGGGAGGAGGAGAGGGAAAGAGTAAGAGGGGGAAAAGGAGGGAGAGAAAGACGTACATGTGAGTACTGGGTTTGTGGAAGGTGATATAGTTGTGTGTGTAGGTGAGGGAGGGAGAGAGGGTGGAGGGAGAGAGGGGGAGGGAGACAGGGGGGAGGGAAAACGACGTAAGGTGATTACTGGGTTTGTGGAAGGTGAGATAGTTGTGTGTGTGGGTGAGGGAGGGAGAGAGGGGAAGTGAGAAAGGCGTACAGGTGATTTCTGGGTTTGTAGAAGCTGAAATAGTTGTATGTGTGTGTGTGAGAGGGAGGGAGATGGAATGGGAGAAATAGACGGGGGAGAGGGAAGGGAGAAAGACGTACATGTGATTACTGGGTTTGTGGAAGGTGTGATAGTTATGTTTGAGGGGGGAGGGAGAGTGAGAGAGAGAGAGAGAAAGAGAAATACATATAGCTGAGTACTGTGTCTGTAACTTAATTTAACGTTGTTTTACTGGTGTAGAAGACTCTGCAGAGTCTGTATTCCACCAGTTTATTTTACATTTCCTTTCTCTAAAAGTTATGTGCATCAAATATATTCTTAAATGCATTAATTGTCCCTGCCTCCACTACTTCCTGTGGCAATGCATTACAAGCATTCACCACTCTCTTATTAAATAAATATTTCATAATATCTAATCTGGACTTTTCTTTAGTTAATTTTTAGCTATGCCCTCTTGTTTCTTTGTAGGTGGTTGTATTATGAAGAAAAAAAACTTGTTATAGTCTAATTGGTCCATTCCTCTGATCATCTTATAAACCCTGTAATTCTGGAATCCCACTATCAGCTTTGTCGCTCTTTTTTGTATCCTTTCGAGAATGTTTATATCCCATTGTGGAAGGCGAGATAGTTGTGTGTGATGGTGAGACAGACAGACAGACAGACAGACAGACAGACAGACAGACAGACAGACAGACAGACAGACAGACAGACAGACAGACAGATAGATAGAGATAGAGAGTAGTGAGAAGAATATGAGAAAGACATGTACATATGCTGACAGAGTTAGTTGCATGTAAGACAGTCGCGAGCGCGCGCGTGTGTGTGTGTGTGTGTGATGTACTGTGATTATTGGATCTAGTGGTGGGTGAGATAGTTGGCGTGTGTGTGTGAGAGAGAGAGTGTGTGTGTGAGAGAGAGAGTGTGTGTGTGAGAGAGAGAGAGAGAGAGTGTCTGTGTGTGAGAGAGTGTGTGTGTGTGTAAATTAGTAGTAGTGTGCCAGAGTGTTCATACGTGAAATAAAATGTGTGTGTGAGAGAGAGAGAGAGAGAGAGAGAGGGAGAGAGGGGGGGGAGAGGTGTAGATGTTTGTGAGTTTAGTGACAGATTTTTAGTCGCGATCGTGTGAGATAATCCGTGTGGGAGAGATTGTGTGAATGTGTGTTAGAAAGTGCCTGATTGTGATACTTGGCGGGAGCGTGAGAGAGTGTATGCGTGCGTGTGAGAGAGTGTATGAGTGTGTGTGTGAGAGTGTATGAGTGCGTGTGAGAGAGTGTATGAGTGCGTGTGAGAGAGTGTATGAGTGTGTGTGAGAGAGTGTATGAGTGCGTGTGAGAAAGTGTATGAGTGCGTGTGAGAGAGTGTATGAGTGCGTGTGAGAGAGTGTATGCGTGCGCGTGAGAGAGCGTGTGAGAGAGTGTATGCGTGTGTGTGAGAGAGTGTATGAGTGCGTGTGAGAGAGTGTATGAGTGCGTGTGAGAGAGTGTATGAGTGTGTGTGAGAGAGTGTATGCGTGTGTGTGAGAGAGTGTATTCGTGCGTGTGAGAGAGTGTATGAGTGCGTGTGAGAGAGTGTATGAGTGTGTGTGAGAGAGCATATATACGAGAGAGAGAGAGAGACAGAGATGCACAGACTGAGAGACAGTGAGGCACAGAGAGACAGTGAGGCACAGAAAGATAGAGAGTGAGGCACAGAGACCGAGAGAGAGAGAGAGAGAGAGAGAGCAATACCCGAAAATCTACACGTAAATGGATCTGTACGCTATATGAAACTCTGTTGTACGTGGGGAGCTGTAAAAGGTCCATACTAGATGAAAGATGCCCCTACTGTACAAGTGCCCCATCACAGGGGCGTCTCCTCGCTGTCAATCGAGAGCAAAATGTGTTACCGAGTCCCGCCCAACCGTCTAACTGATCACCATGAGCCGTGGTTCACACGCAGTGTCAATGTGTTTTACGAGCGGGCCGTGGGAAGGTTCTTTGTCGACCTGTACTTCTACAGGGGCAGATGTCCATGTGCAGGTCCCAGCTGTGGTATGAACTGGATATAGCCGGGAGAAGGATTTCCTGCTTAGTGGGCTAGGCTTGAGCAGCTTAATACTCCGCTGCATTATGTGGTTAACTGATGTGTGAGGTCATCTTAATAGACTCAAACACTAGGGCAAAGTAGACCCGCAGTTTTTTAGGCGCCATCTATGCTGCTCTAAACAAACCACCTAACCATGGCCGGTGTTATACCATGTCACACAATTAGTCGCCTGAAATGACATGCTCTCTGTGAGGCAGTGGTGCTATTCTTGTCCTCGTCATACACATAGACCCCGGCAAACCACTCGTGGGAAGGTTGATATGATATATGCAGCTCGCCAACTCCAAGAGAAAAGACAAAAATAGTATTATGACCTGTGGACAGTTTTTGTCGACCTGGCCAAGACCTTTGACACCGTCAAACACGACAATTCAAAACCTCAGCAGTGGCCCCTCTGCGCTGATCATCACCGTGAACAACATCCCTGTTCCAGCCACCAAGGACTTCGTCTACCTCGGCAGCAGACAGTCCTCTGACGCACGCAGCAGCCACGACATCACCCGTAGGATGGGCTTAGCGGCTTCATCCATGTACTCGCTCCGCAGAGTGGTCCCAGCGAAGGCTCTCCCTGGAGACGAGGCTTCGAATGTACTCCTCCTGCATTGCTGCCATTCTTCTGTACGGCTCCGAGCCCTGGACATTACTACAGCAGGACCTGAAGCATCTTGAGGCCTTCCACCTGCGCAACCAGAGGCGCATTCTCGGGATCGTCTGGCATGATATGATTTCAAACAAAAAAGTAGTTCATCATACTCAACTTGCAGATATTGTCTCAACGATTGATCGCCGTCGTCTTTCCCTCTTCGATCACGTTGTTCGCCTCTCCCGGGAAGTCCCATCTCACGAGACGCTCCGACAGTTTGTGGGGGCAAGTTCCGGGAAAAAGCTGTGGAGACGTCATCAGAGCCGCCCTCGCAACACCTGACTAAAACAGATCGCCACCTTCCCAACAGAACTGCAGGCTGCCTGGGACGCGGACATAGACGTGGTCATGGACATGGTCATTCAACGCGAGGGGCCCTGGTCGTCTGAGCGTATTATTATTTTTATTGTTAGCAGCAGCAGCAGTAGTAGTAGTAGTAGTAGTATAGGGAAGGGTTCAGGCAGATCACGGTAAAGTTTGGTTGCCCCGGCAGATTTGTTGCAGTTGTCCATCCGTTTCATGATGACTAAAGTACTGCGCGAAGGAGAATTGTCTGTAGCATTCTCAGTCGCCAACGGTGTCAAACAGGGATGTGAGCTGTAACCGACACTCTGTAGATTGGTCTGTGCAGCAATGCTCTCTGTATGTTGTACATGGCACTGCTACTGACATGCATAGATTCAGGACGCAAGGTCAGCTACTCAAAACGACACGCAAGAAGTCTTACACCAAGGTGGGTAGAGCCACAATCTTCCCACCTCTCCTGTTCGGTGACGACTGTTCCCTTAACATCTATCGACGGAGTTTTCGGCACAATGCAGTAACTTTAGTTTCACAATCAACACTCTGCTAACCTGTTCTTGAAAAGTCGCACAACGAACCAAGCATTATCGTACACAACCAATGTCTCCAGCCAGCATAGATTTATCTAGTGCCTTCAACAGAGATGTGAATATCGACTCCGAGGTCAACAGCAGGATTGCAAGGACAAGCTCTGCGTCTAGGGGACTGCAGGCTCTGCGTCTAGGGGACTGCAGGCTCTGCGTCTAGGGGACTGCAAGCTCTGCGTCTAGGGGACTGCAAGCTCTGCGTCTAGGAGACTGCAAGCAAACGTCTGGAACTGACAAGACATCAATGTCGCCACAACAGCAAAAGTGTATCGTGCTATAGTGTCAACCACTCTGCACAATGCCTGCGAAACATGGACAATGTTTAGCAGACATGTCAGACAGTTCAATCATTTTCTATTGAACTGTCTGCATAATTTGCTCATGATCAGGCGACAGGACAGAGATCAAGATCAGATTGACGGGACATGTTGTTAGCATGCTCGATGACCGCCTCTCCCAAGCAGCTGTTATACAGTGAGCTCAGAACAGGACAGAAGAAACACTACACAGACTCCGTCAAAGTGTCATTGAAAGCTTCAACATGGACGTCATCTACTGGGAGATGCTTTCACAGAACGGTTCCACCTGGCGCGCTGGCATCACACAAGGTGCTTAGTCCGCAGAGCGAAACTCCATCGCTCAGAACGTGTCACCTGAAAGAATAGAACGCACGACGACCCAGTTGACTCCTCACATGTGTGCCCTGTATGTGGCAGGGTATGCAGTGCCAGGAACGGTCTTATGAGAACACATCTCCAAGACACAAGTCTGATGCTGTCGCCATCCTGCCGTGGGATGAAAAACTATTACAATATGAAAGAAAACACATCAGTGTAACAATTTATCTTCCTGCACCCCCCGATACGTATTAAAGGACCAATGGAATCAGTTGAGCCGACTGCAAGTCACGTCTCAAATGTCGCACCGAGACTACGCGTTACTAAATGACCTCAGTGCTACGCAATGCTGACAATTCGTGAAAGTTGCTGTGAGAGTAACTCACAATAATTGCTAACAAATTTGGAACTAGTCGATCAACAAAGATCTATAGGGTTCTCCCATTACGCGAAACCTAGAAAGATATGAACACAAGGAAATGTTGGTCACTTAGTATACAGGACTCATATTACGGAGATACAGTTTTAAATCGAAGAAGGAAGGGTAACACGGTACTCAAAAAATGCCCGATGTGTCAGACCGAAAAGCGTAAATATCACAGTCAAGTTGTAAACTACGACACAACGCATTCTATTCTCCAAACAAACATCCTGCTACTTGCAAAGCCTTTTTTGGGGGGCTTGGTAGCCGGTGTGAGAATGTTCAGGACTTGGTAGCGGGTGTTTGAGAACGTTTAGGACTTGGTAGCGGGGGATTGGGAACGTTCAGGGCTTGGTAGCGGGAGTTTGAGAATGTTCAGGACTTGGTAGCGGGTGTTTGAGAACGTTTAGGACTTGGTTGCGGGAGATTGAGAACGGCCAGGGCTTGGTAGCGGGAGTTTGAGAACGTTCAGGACTTGGTAGCGGGTGTTTGAGAATGTTCAGGACTTGGTAGTGGGTGTTTGAGAACGTTCAGGACTTGGTAGCGGGTGTTTGAGAACGTTCAGGACTTGGTAGCGGGTGTTTGAGAACGTTCAGGACTTGGTGGCGGGTGTTTGATAATGAACGACGAAGTAGAATAAGAAATTCCAGTAAAGTTTTTAAAAAAATTATTTATCAGGAGTGACATTTAAAAAAAACTTCGTATGAATACGACGCCGTGACTGTCCGGACAAGCTATCTTTATTCCTCAGCCGTATAAATCCTGATGCTGGAGGTCAGCAACAAGGTTAACCATTCGTTACACGCTCGTTGGTATGGTATGCTGGAAATGTAAGACTAAGTACCTTTACCACTGCACAAGAGTATGCATACTCAGACTAGGTCAGATCGTCACGTAACCAGTGAGGTCGTTGGGGCACCCATGAAGACACACCCCCTCTATGTCAGCGGCCGCTTCCTGTGCCTTCTCTGGTCGGAGATTGGTCTATTATTTTATATTGTCCTCTCACCTCTTTTTGGGACGACCTCTTTGTCGTCCGCATTGCACACTGTCGAACATTCGAAAAAAAAAAAATAATTGGGCTAGCTTCTGAGGGCGCACAAACCTAGCATAGGTACATACAGACGCATACATGCATCCAAGCACTGGTTTATGCGTCCTGATATCGCCCAATGGACTACGGTCTGGGAGGGAAAATGGCGCGCCTCCGCCAGTAGAAACTAGTGAGGCAAACATCTAAGCAAAAAAAAAAAAATTATAACAAGTGACTGATAACGGTTAACCATCTCTAGAAGAGCGGCTAACCATCTCTAGAAGAGCGGTTAACCATCTCTAGAAGAGCGGTTAACCATCGCTAGAAGAGCGGTTAACCATCTCTAGAAGATCGGTTAACCATCGCTAGAAGAGCGGTTAACCATCTCTAGAAGAGCGGTTAACCATCGCTAGAAGAGCGGTTAACCATCGCTAGAAGAGCGGTTAACCATCTCTAGAAGAGCGGTTAACCATCGCTAGAAGAGTGGTTAACCATCTCTAGAAGAGCGGTTAACCATCGCTAGAAGAGCGGTTAACCATCGCTAGAAGAGCGGTTAACCATCGCTAAAAGAAGTTTAAACTCTACAGAGCAAACACATACGAGACGGATCCGGGCTGGTAAGAACAGAACCACTGTAGCCTCTCAAGCATCTCGCAACAGGCGACTAAAGAATGTAGACTAGCAACCTCATCGTGTAAAAACCATTGCTACACAGACCGGTACTGCAAATACTTTGGGTACAAGCTTGCTGCAGGGGCGGCTTCATAAGGAGCAAAACGATGAGAAATAACGAATCAGCAGTGGCGTATCTGTCGACTATGTGACAGGAGTGGAAGTAATAGAAGCAAGGTACCCCCAGTCCCAATCTCTTCCACCCCCGAACCCCCTTACCCAACACTCATGTCACATGCATTCCAAAAAACCTCTTCTACCAATTCCTCCCTGGCCTTTCACGGGACCAGTGACATTAATTATAATGCTAATGATTCATACATATACCAGACTATCGCCAACGCTTGAAGTGAATACTTGATTTGTCGTATATGCCGCATACAAGTATTCAACGTGGCATATTAGTGTATTCAATCAATCAATCAAGACCGTTTCAGCTCCCTGCTGAGCATTGCACTTCAACAAATACATACCAGGACATCAAATGTTGACCTGCCCTTATCTGTTGAAGGTGTTGTGGCTTATAGTTCAAACCAGATTGGGTAGTCACCATCATGCTCAACACTTCTTTGTCGCCTCTTACAACATGCCTGGCAGGTTACAGTGTCACTATTACTTGATCTCATTTCAGGGCTCCAGTAACAGTCGGGTAAATCCGGGTTTGTATTGGATGTGTATGCGGATGTCTCGCTATTGCTGATGGGTAAGATAGACCAAACATAACGACAGCGTCAAACTGTGGGGTGTTCGAATCCCACACGTTCAGTCGAGCACTAGTCTGAGGGGAGGTCAGATCCCACACGTTCAGTCGAGCACTAGTCTCAGGGGAGGTCAGATCCCACACGTTCAGTCGAGCACTAGTCTGAAGGGAGGTCAGATCCCACACGTTCAGTCGAGCACTAGTCTGAGGGGAGGTCAGGTCTCACACGTTCAGTAGAGCACTAGTCTGAGGGGAGGTCAGATCCCACACGTTCAGTCGAGCACTAGTCTCAGGGGAGGTCAGGTCTCACACGTTCAGTCGAGCACGTCTCAGGGGAGGTCAGATCCCACACGTTCAGTCGAGCACTAGTCTGAGGGGAGGTCAGATCCCACACGTTCAGTCGAGCACTAGTCTGAGGGAAGGTCAGATCCCGCAAGTTCAGTCGAGCACTAGTCTGAGGGGAGGTCAGATCGATCTGTCTAGTCCTGTCGACGACAGAGATAAACTGGGAAGTCCCATGTACACGCTGTGTACATAAAAGAACCTTTGGCAGTTGGAAATCAAAAATAGACGGTTGGCCGCTGCCCGGGGAACGTTGTTTGGTTGTTTCGAATGACCACAATGAGTAGGTTACTCTTTTGTGCCTCCTGACATTAAGTGGCAGGTTGCAGTAGCTTTCATCACATCCTGAGCGGGCTGATAAAGGTTGACCGGAGTCCTCCAGGCGGTTGTACTATGCTTAGCTTCATCTGTGTGTCAGTCACTACTACGGGGATTACGTCGATCCCTCACCTTGTTAGTCACACTGCCATGAAATCAGCTTCGTTTTCAGGAGCGGCTACGAGGAAGCCGAGGTGAGGGTCTTGACCAGTATGTTTTGCATGACCCTGACTAACATGTCTGACCAGTATGTTTTGCCTGTATGTTATTCACCTGGAGGTTTGGAAACCCTAATCCCCCTCAAAGTACTCTCATTGAGACTCAACACACTTCTTCCAGTGGTCCCTCCATTGTTGGGGAAGGCCTCTGTGGGAATGGAGCACAGCTGGGTTGTCGGATTCCGCATAATGTCTGCACGTGACTCAAATCGGGTCCCTTTCAGCTGGATCTTCAGCTTAGGGGACAAAAATCGCATGAAGCAGTTGATAACATGTCTGATCAGTATATTTTGCCTGACCAGACGTTAGTCTTCCGTGCCGCTATCGCATGAAGCAGTTGATAACATGTCTGATCAGTATGTTTTGCCTGACCTTGACTAACATGTCTGATCAGTATATTTTGCCTGACCCTGACTAACATGTCTGATCAGTATATTTTGCCTGACCCTGACTAACATGTCTGATCAGTATATTTTGCCTGACCCTGACTAACATGTCTGATCAGTATGTTTTGCCTGACCCTGACTAACATGTCTGATCAGTATATTTTGCCTGACCCTGACTAACATGTCTGATCAGTATAATTTTCTTGACCCTGACTAACATGTCTGATCAGTATGTTTTGCCTGACCCTGACTAACATGTCTGATCAGTATATTTTGCCTGACCCTGACTAACATGTCTGATCAGTATATTTTGCCTGACCCTGACTAACATGTCTGATCAGTATATTTTGCCTGACCCTGACTAAGTCTGATCAGTATATTTTGCCTAACCCTGACTAACATGTCTGAACAGTATATTTTGCCTGACACTAACTAACATGTCTGATCAGTATATTTTTCCGGACCAGACGTTAGTCTTCCTTGCCGCTGTCCGGGTTGAAAACCAAGTTTTTTCAGTAAATGTTTTTAATTTTACTATGTTTCTTTTTGAGACTTTACGGGCCGTCCTGTTACGAACTTCGGCCCAGAACTTTCTGAAACTACAGCATGCCGATTGGTCACAAGACTGTGCACAAGTAGAATTTAACATTTATATATGTACGGACATGCTACATCCAGGTGAGACCTGTTTATTAAATTTTGATGGATATTGGACAGGTCATTGAAAAGATTTAACGAAATCGCTACCTAATCGTGGCGTGTATGTGCTAGCTATTTCATCGTGTCAAAGCACACCATTTCACTACATGTGTAAGTATAAAAGTGTTTGAGGAAGGTCTTTTTCTTCTTCGTTCTGGTTTTTCTGATCATGCTAAATCTTCAGTCCTATCGTCAGAATGATGTTCACAGTCCTTTCTAGGTCTGAGTGGTGACCCCGTAGTTTTTGTCTCAGTTCTGCTCCATCTAGCCAGTTCTGGCATCTTAGTTCTTCGTAGGCAGGGCATTCTTGAAGTACGTGTTCTGGGGTCTGGACTCCTGTCCCACATGGCCATTCTTGAAGTACGTGTTCTGGGGTCTGGACTCCTGTCCCTCATGGCCATTCTTGAAGTACGTGTTCTGGGGTCTGAACTCCTGTCCCTCATGGCCATTCTTGAAGTACGTGTTCTGGGGTCTGGACTCCTGTCCCACATGGACATTCACTTGTTTGGGTGATTTTGAGCCGATATAGGTGGCCCAGTAGTCTGCTGCACTACGTCATGTACAGAGTATCATGAAAATACATCCTCATCAAATTACTTATTCGTCTTGTTCTCCTTCAGGATCATGTGGCCGTTCTATCTGCAGGCCAGTCGCCATGATGGAGTCTGTAGTATTCACCCAGCCAGTCACCATGATGAGGTCTGTAGTATTCACCAAGCCAGTCGCCCTGATGAAGTCTGTAGTATTCACTAAGCCAATCGCCCTGATGAAGTCTGTAGTATTCACCAAGCCAGTCGCCATGATGAAGTCTGTAGTATTCACCAAGCCAGTCGCCATGACGAAGTCTGTAGTATTCACCAAGCCAGTCGCCCTGATGAAGTCTGTAGTATTCACCAAGCCAGTCGCCATGATGAAGTCTGTAGTATTCACCAGGCCAGTCGCCATGATGAAGTCTGTAGTATTAACCAAGCCAGTCGCCATGACGAAGTCTGTAGTATTCACCAAGCCAGTCGCCATGATGAAGTCTGTAGTATTCACCAAGCCAGTCGCCATGACTACCAACTAGCAAAACCATTGGCTATATTATGTTCTCAATCACTTACAAAAGGGATTGGAAAGATGCAGGACTGATCCCCTTATTCAAAAAGGGCAAAAAATCTGATCCAGCAAATTATAGACCGGTGAGTTTAACGAGCATAGTCTGTAAATTGTTAGAGTCA
This sequence comes from Ariolimax columbianus, assembly GCA_036924085.1. NCBI lineage: Eukaryota > Metazoa > Mollusca > Gastropoda > Stylommatophora > Arionidae > Ariolimax > Ariolimax columbianus. The sequence continues at coordinate 80,440,139 of JAVGWX010000002.1, read as the reverse complement.
ATAATCAAAGAAAACATTGTAATGCATTTAGACAAATTCAATCTAATTAGAAATAGTCAGCATGGGTTTACTTAGAGGGAGATCATGCTTAACAAATCTATTAGAATTCATGGAGGAGGTTACTAAAATCATAGATAAAGGGGAGCCAGTGGATGTTATTTATCTAGACTTTGCAAAGACCTTTGATAGAGTACCTCATCAAAGATTATTTCGAAAGTTAAAATCACATGGAATAGGTGGGGAAGTTGCCAAATGGATTGAAAATTGGTTAACGGGAAGAAGGCAGAGGGTGGGCATAAATAAGGAGTACTCTGAGTGGAGTGAAGTGAAAAGTGGTGTGCCACAGGGTTCGGTTTTGGGACCAATTTTGTTCTTGATATATATAAATGTTTGAACATTGATATGAGATCCATGATTGCAAAATTTTCTGATGACACAAAACTATGCAGTAGTGTCTCATCTAAAGCGGAAGTGGATATATTGATGTTGGATTTAGATAAAATTCGAGAATGGTCTGTAAGCTGGCAAATGGAGTTTAATGTAGATAAATATACAGTTATCCACATGGGTAGATCCAATATGGAACATAATTACAGAATGGGAGAAAACAATTTTAGAAAGATAGATAAGGAAAGGGACCTAGGGGTTATAATAGATCATACAGGAAAGGTGAGTGAGCAAGTTAAGGTAGCAGTGAAAAAGGCAAATGCAATGTTAGGTATGATAAAAAGAAATATTAAACAAAGGAGCAAGGAAGTGATCGTCAAACTGTATAAAGCTTTAGTTAGACCTAGATTGGAGTACTGTGTACAGGTGTGGAGTCCTTATCACAGAGGGGACATAAACATGCTAGAAAGAATACAAAAAAGAGCGACAAAGATGATAGTGGGATTCCAGAATTACAGTTATGAGGAACGACTCAGAAAAACCGGCCTACAGTGTCTCGAAGAGAGAAGAATTCGTGGTGACTTAGTACAAGTTTATAAGATGATCAGAGGAATCGATAAATTAGACTATAACTATATAGCTATAGACTATATAGTTATTTAAAATACAGCCACCTACAATAACACGAGGGCATAGCTACAAGCTGACTAAAGAGAGGTCCAGATTAGATATTAGGAAATATTTTTTTAGTCAGAGAGTGGTGTCTGCTTGGAATGCATTGCCAGGGGAGGTAGTGGAGGCAGGGACAGTTAATGCATTTAAAAATAAACTGGATGCGCATAGCTTTTAGAGCAAGGTGATGTAAATGTAACTGGTTGTATACAGACTCTGCAGGGTCTTCTAAGCCAGTATAAGGACGTTAAGTTAAGTTAAGAAGTCTGTAGTATTTACCAAGCCAGTCGCCCTGATAAAGTCTGTAGTATTCACCAAGCCAGTCGCCCTGATGAAGTCTGTAGTATTCACCAAGCCAGTCGCCATGAAGAAGTCTGTAGTATTCACCAGGCCAGTGACCATGATGAAGTCTGTAGTATTCACCAGGCCAGTCGCCATGATGAAGTCTGTAGTATTCACCAGATCAAAGCGGCCGGCCCGCTTTTGTTTCAGCTCCCCACTCTTTGGCCAGATCTGGCATCTGGTGGGCATTCCTGTATAATGTGTTCAGGGTTCTGCGCCCCCCCCCCCCCTGTTCCACATAGTATTTATTATGTGTGTAAAATATTTAGTCGGTATAGATGTTCTAGTGGTCTGCAGTGACTAATTCTCAAGTTGAAATAAGGTAGTTCGTTTCATTTTAAGTTAGTGAATTGGGTCTGGTGCACTGCTTATGTTCATGTCTTCTTTCCCATGACATATATATTTAAATACTGATTTCTGATAATGTTCTTCATCTCTCTTTATCAACTTCCACTGACGGCTTACAATGCTGGCAGATACATGGCAAGACGAAGGCCGGCAATGAAGCAGGTGGATAGATGACAGAATGATTGACCAACGACGCGGGTTAACAGCGACCGATAATGCAACACACTTGGGGCAGGACAGACGACTTAAGATCCCCACGGCGATCAAACGGAATAAATGATTCATACCAGGTGGGGACGGAGAGGGTGGAGTGGGGGTGGTGATTATTTCAAGAGAGGAATTATGCTTCCGTTTAGTTTGAACCAAATAAATATACTTACTAAATGGTCACTGAAATTATTGCCGAGTCTACGCAGAGAGAAAAACACATGATCGTGAAAATGTTGTTGAATATTTACACTGAGTAAGATTACTTTTATGTGCGCCCTGAAAAGGTCTTTAAGTGGCTGGTTGCAGTATCTTTTCTCACATCCCCAGCTCGCTGATAAAGGTGGGCTGTGTCCTCCAGACGGTTGTGCAATGCTTGGCTTCATGCGCGCGCCGCTCACTACTACGGGGATTACGTCGACTCTACCGCCCTTCCCCAACCTCGTTAGGCGGGCTACTATGAAAACAGCCAGCTTCCAGGAAGATTGAATGGACGTGAGGTGGCGGTCTTGGCCAGTACATTTTAACTGACCTGAACATGTCCGATCAGTTCGTTTTGCCTGACCAGAAGTTAGTCTCCTCTCCAGATTATGAGAATAAAACCACATAGATGCAGTTAGATATATCAAAGTAGGAATACAGAAAGCAGGAGGATGTTCTATTGCTTTACGGAATGTGTGGAAATCGAAAGGAATTAAGTTCACCACAAAAATACAGATCTTGAAGTACTTCTTCGTTCGTTCTCAATCTCCCGCTACCAAGTCTTGAAAAGGGCTTTGTGGGTAGCAGGATGTAGTCAGAAGAATGGAATTCGTTGTGTAGTAGTTTACAGCTTGACTTATATATTGGCACCTTTAGGCCTCACACATCCGACTTCAACAGGCATTTTTGGGTACCGGGTTAGCCTTTCCTCTTCGATCCTTTCTCCTTAGACAGTCTACTCTGTTGCAGTCTGTTATCCAAGATTACCGCGTGGAGGTGTAAAAGGGTCTTGGCAGCTTTGGTTCGCTGGCCCTGACGCTAGCAGTCAGCTATGGATCGCTGACCGCTGCAGCTCATGCACTGGTCGGCATCTTGATCCCAGAACTGAGGTGGAGAACAAAGAAAAGTACAACTCAAAAGGCGAAAGCTGTCATCAATGGATGATTGCGCCAACAGAGGGAATAAAGTGGTTTGATAAGTCGCTAATTCAAAAACACGTGAAAAGGACTGGTCATGTGTCTGTTGGACTAGAAATAAATAGAAAGCGTTAGAGATTTACAGGACAAAGATTTAGGAAAACAGCTGATACATTACAAAACATACACTGTTCTGGAATCTACATGGCAAGAGAGGTAGGGTCAAACCTAAACCCTCATGCAGAAGGGAAGTACAGAAAAACTTACAAACGTGAAAATGGTAGGAAAGACTTGGGGGGGGGGGGGGGGGGAGGGGGAGAGACTGAAACTGCTGGTGCATGACATGAAGACTTGGCGAGTACTTGTTGAAGATCTATGATCCCAAGGGAGTTGACGTTCTGAATAATTGATTAGTCTGTTAAGTAATTAGTTATACATATTGCGTTTATTTACTTTTATTCAAGTTTCAAAATCCACCAGGTGTGTGTGGCCAAGAGGTTGAAGGCTAAGCCAACATACCAAATCAAATAACGGGACATTCGGTTTGACCCATGGGATATGTCGTGAGTTTGTTTATGGTATAACCACTACGCCGGTCGACCCAGCTGTAAATGGGGAACATTTCTGAGTACCCGCGAGAGCTACGGATCTCGTGTTCTGTCGCCAGCACTTTCAGCGAAGAAAGGGATTGAGCGCTTCTGGGGGCGTCATGATGCAATGAAGTCTGTTATCTGAGCCATTTTTCATTTTTAAAACTTTAGTTTCGTATTTTCAAAACAAGCTTTTCCATTTTCAAAACTTAACATTTTCCATTTCCAAACTTAACATTTTCCAGCTCCAAACTTAACATTTTCCATCTCCAAACTGAACATTTTCCAGTTCTAAACGTAACATTGTCCAGTTCCAAACTTAACATTGTCCATTGCTATTAAATTAGCAAAACACTATACTATCGTACGACATCATTCCCATTGCTGGGGTAGTCGAGGGATTTTTAAGCTGAAAACTACAAGCCGCTTCGCAACTGCTGTCGCCACGTAGTGTGCTGGCTATGATTGTTTATATGATTGTCCATCAGAAAAATAACACGTGCCTTACCGGAGATTCGATCCCCTGTTGTCCTTGTCGATCCGCAGGCACGCTTCGAAACCATTCGGCCACGAGCTCCCCGCTACACACAATTTAAAGAAAATTATCCAATGCCTTTCTTGTTTTGTCTTATCCACGTGTGCCGTGAGGAGCCTTAGTTTTCTGTCCATGATCAGACGCGTCGTTGAAGTAGTCGTCATCCCATGACGATTTACAATATCCGCAACATTTTCTATCCGTCTTCTTCTTCTTCTTCGTACTCTGTCAGACGTCAACCTGTATTTTTTCGAAAAAAGCAGCGGTCATCCTGAGGTTGTCGACACTGCCATAGAGCTTGTCTGGTGTTGCCACTGGTGATGGCCACATGTGCTTTCTCTGATCCTCGTATATCGGGCAGTTTTGCAGAAAATGTTCAGCGGTCATTTTCCCGGTACCACACTTGCATTCGTCAGTGCCACCTATCTTCAATTTATTGAATAGGTGGTACCTCAGTCTATTGTGGCCTGTGCGGAGTCTGAAGACCACGACCTGCTCTATTCTGTTCAACTGGTAATAGGCATTGTTTTTTGTGTAGCCAGTATGTTCTGTTTCCCAATTGGTCATGTATCTAGCTCTAATAAGCCTTTTGGACTCTTCGTAGGTCACACTAGGATCTGGTTGTGGTAGTCTTGCACCTTCTTTTGCCAGTCTGTCTGCCTCCTCGTTGCCTTGGATGTGACAGTGGGATGGAACCCACTGTACCACTACTCTTTTTGGTGCGGACTGCTGGCATAGTTGACAGAGTACTGCACTTAAATCATTAAGTTCAGTATTTTTCTGGCTTTTTAGTGCTGTGGCTACGGACAGGGCATATGTGAGCAGGACTATATGGCTTTCATTTCTTTTGCCTATCACCATTTCTTCTGCTGCTGTCCTCAGTGCCTCTGCCTCCGCTCTGAAATTGCTTGAGTATTTTCCAGTTGCCACTGACAGTGTTATTTTTCTACCATTTGGTAGGCTCAGGAATACCCCTGCCCCTCCGTTTTGTATTGTGTTTGTTACAGAACCGTCGGTGTATGCATGGGTCCAGTCCATGCTTGGGTAGTTTTTCGTTATGTACCTCAGGGTTATGTCTCTTCTTTCTTTTACAGTCTGGCTGTTCTTTTTTCCAATACCTGGTATATTTTCTACCACCTCCGGAATGATATGCTGCTTCCATGTGGGTTTGCGTACAGTAGGGATGGGCTTTGGTGTTATTATGGTGTTTATAGGGTCTTCGCTCATCTTTGCTTTGGCTATTTCTGCAAAGTTTCTCCGCTTTAGTTTCCCATTTCCAAATCTATTTAGTCTCGGATGCATTGGATGGTCTGTCAGTCTTCTGAGTTTCTCTGCTTGCTGCTGGGATCTGCAGTCTCTTCTGTCGGTCATGGATTGCAGATTTGTAATCTTTTCCAGTTCTACAATTGGCGTTGACTTCATGCCTCCTGTTATGACTCTCATGGCTTGGTTTTAGAGTTTGCTAATTTTATCGAAGTTCGCCTTTGCTGCTGTTGTCCATGCCGCAATGCCATACTCGAGAACTGGTCTCACTCTTCCAGTGTACAGTTTCTTTAGTATACTTTCGTCTGCTCCCCAGCTTGTGCCAGCAAGTTTCCTCATGATTACCATTCTTTCTCTGGCTCTCATTCGGTTTCTCTCGATCTGACTTTTCCATGTCATGCGCCGATCAAATGTGACTCCCAAGTAGTTTGGGTTGTCGTTTGGCTGCATTTATTTGCCGTTAAGACTTATTTTGTTGTTCTGGGGTTTGTTTGAAAACGAGAATATCGTACATGTTGTTTTTTACTTCATTTATTTTGATCAGCCACGAGTTCGCCCACTCCTCCAACGATGGGCCTGCTGCATCCGATTGTTTGCTATGGTGAGATTTTTTTCAGAGGTCCACATAGCCAAATCGTCTGCAAACATGGAGCTGTGGACTCTTCTTGGTATATACTCTGTGATGTTGTTTATATACACCAGGAAGAGTGTGGGTGACAGTACTCCGTCTTGGGGTACTCCCTGCTCAAGTGTCACCTTTTTGCTCATCTGCCCTTGTACTTGAACTCTGGCTGTTCTGTTTTTGAGGTAGTGGCTGATCCATCTGTACATTTTCCCACAAACTTCACTTCTTCGTAGCTTGACTTTAAATCCCTCTTTCCAGACCTTATCAAATGCCTTCTCTAAATCCACCCAAACCGCTACTGTGTGTTTTTTTCTCCTGGTAAGCATCCTCTATTTCCTCGGCTATGAGAGTGATCTGGTCCTCGGTGGATCTGTGCTGTCTAAAGCCTGCTTGCTGTGGAATTAGTATGTGTTTTTCTTCCAGATGCCACATCAGTCTGGTGTTTATCATACGCTCCATCAGTTTGCCTACACAGCTCAGTAGACTGATAGACCTGTATCCATTTGGATCTGCTCTATCTTTTTCTTTCTTTGGTACTGGTATAATTACAGCATCTTTCCATGCCTGAGGTAAATTCCCTTTTGCTGTTTGGCCCAACCCCATCAGCATTTCGTTTGTTACGCCATCTTTTCCGGGCGATTTCTTTTTCTTTGAAGTTTTCATGGCCTCTTCCATTTCATTCATTGTTAGTTTTGCCATCATGTGCTCCTCTGGTGCCATATTGATGTTGTCGTGGCTCTTTTGTTCTTCATTAATGTCTGTATGCCTATTTGTACGGACATCAATGTGGTTTGCTCTGGCATAATGTTCTATAAAGGCGTTTGGTGCTTTTTTTCTAGTGAGCATGTTGTCGCCCTGCTTGATGGTAATTTTTTTGTTTGATGGAGTTTCGGCATTCATGGCTCTGACTAACTTCCATAGTTTGTTCCCTTCTTTAACTAAATTGAGGCTTTCTGTTTTGTTTTTCCAACTGTCTCTTGTTATTTGGTTTAGTGTTCTTTTGTATTTCGCCGTGATGGCTTTGATGGCGATATTTGCCTCCATAGATTGTTCTCTCTCTGCCATGTTCCTAGCATTTGAGACTTCGTCTTCCGCTTTCTGCAATTCATCATTCCAATATGGCTTGTAGTTCTTCCTTGCCCCTCTTGGGATGGTTTCGGTGGCTGCTTGCATTATTGCTTTGCTTAGGCTTTCCACCATGGGTTTCATATTGTTATTCCGTGTGTTGATGGTTTCACACAGCCCATCTGTCAGGATTGCAAATCTGTCCCAGTCGGCTCGTTTATAATTCCAACGTGGGAGCGGTTTTATTTCATGTGGGCCTACTTCCATATCAACTTCTAGCCTAATTGGTCTGTGGTCGCTACCTGCCAATTGGTTTAGCACCTGGCGGTCTATTTTGTGGTGAATATCCACCGTGGAAAAGGCAAGTCTGGAGTAGAGGTGGTATGCCATGTTCTAGAATAGAAGCTAGGCTGTCCTCCGGCCTATCGATAAGATAGAGATTTGTGTCTATCTCCCAGTCTTCCACTTCATCACCTCTGTTGTCTGTGTCCGAATATCCCCATCTCTCCGAGTGGCTGTTGCAGTCTCCAACTACTAGGCAGCTGGAGTCCTTGATTTCCATACTCGAGAGCGACACGTCTTTGTTTGGTGGGCCATACAGGTTGAAGATGCGGATCTTCGTTTCTGGTGTCATTATGTCGACTTCTACAATTTCTGCTTGTCCGGTGTGATTGACAGCTACCGCGCTACATACCGAGTAGCGCGGTAGCTGTCAGTTATGTGTCAGTATCAGAACCCCTCCTTTGTGACCTTCTCTATCAAGACGGAAGGTCTGGTATCCTCTGATTGAGAATTTGTGGTTGTTGTTGAGGTGCGTCTCTTGGATACATTCCACGTCAATGTTACCTTCATGCAGGTGATGTTTTTGGGAAAGCTTTTTGTTAATGACTCCCTCCGCATTCCACTGTAGTATTCTGAGGGTCTTGAGTTTTTGGTCAATAGTTTTTGCCCCATCACCTTGTGCCTTGACTCCACAGCACATGGGTGGGTGACCACCAGTAGCATTGGGTGGGCCCCTTTGATACGTGAGGCCCGGCACTCTCGGTGCCTGGCGGGACTCCACAGGATGAGCGCCACACTTTTTTCTGTTAGGTTGTACCGTCATCATACAGCGATATACGTTGCACTGTTTCGTTAAGCCTGTGGACCAGTGCATCCGATTTCAACAGGCGTTTTTGTAGGGATGCTCTCCTTAGCCTTTGGCTGTCCCCAGTCTATCTGCAAGGCAGCAGTTGTTTGTGGTCAGATTTTTCTCTCTTAGGGAAGTTGTCTTGCAGGACTATCGAGTCTTCACCACTCGTGTCTATCCATCTAATTCTTGGTCTGCCAACATTGCGAAAACTCGATCACCGTGCGTTATAGACGCACATAGGTAGTTGGTCAGGTTGCATTCCCATTAGCTGGTCACTCGATTCCCTCCTGATCAGTACATTCAGTGCAGAGTTTCGTACCTCTTCATTCGGCATTATGTCTCTCCTAGTTACGTTGATTGTTTTGCTGAGGCATCTCATCTCCCATGCGTTGTTTATCTGCAATCTTGTTATGGACATGTTTATGCTAGGTGTTCAAATAATAGTGACAGCTGGTATGCAATAGCATTTGCTTTTTGGCACCTGATTTCAATTTCATCGTTCTTGAATACCTACAATGAGTAAGGCTACTCTTCTCCATCCTGTGTAAAAACACTGCCCAAGTACTTGAATTCATACACTTGGTCCTATTTATTATACTGTTCATGTTTTCGGGAGATCTGCTTATCTGCATTGTTTCTGTTTTCGATGTGTTTATTCTCATACTGTATCTTTCACATACAGAGTTGAGCAGTCAGATCAGATGTTGCTGCAGATCATCTTCACTCTCGTAAAGTAGACATTGATCCTCTGCAAAAAGGAGTTCATTTAACTGATTATCCTCTGTTATTTCTTTAGCTGCATTTCTGGATATATGCTCCCTTTTGGCCTCCAGCGTTATTGTGTCCATATATGTGTTGACAAATGGCGTCGAGCCTGGCTGTATACTAGCCCCAACAAATGGTGTCAAGCCAGGCTGTGTACTAGCCCCAACAAATGGTGTCAAGCCAGGCTGTGTACTAGCCCCAACAAATGGCGTCAAGCAGGACTGTGTACTAGCGTCAAGCAGGACTGTGTACTAGCGTCAAGCAGGGCTGTGTACTAACCCCAACCAATGGAGTCAAGCAGGCCTGTGTACTAGCGTCAAGCAGGACTGTGTAGTAGCCCCAACAAATGGCCTCAAGCAGGACTGTGTACTAGCCCCAACACTCTCCAGCATAATCTTTGCTGCCATGCGCAGTGTTAGCTATCAGGGTTGTAACCAAAACGGAGTGGAAATAAAATACAGGACTGACGGAAAACTCTACAATCTCAGACGACTGCAAGCCCACAACAAAGTAAAGGACACAACCATCTCAAACTTGCTTTTTGCTGATGACTGTGCGTTCGCTGCCAGCACCGACAGAGACATGCAGACATATGTGGACAAGTTCTCAGCAGCCTGCGACATGTTCTGTTTTACAATTAATACCCAAAAGAACCAAAGTCATGCTTCAGCCTGCCCTGGGTGATGCATATCGCGACCCAGATATCAGAGTCAAGAACGAGCGCCTCCAATCAGTAGACAGCTTTTCGTACCTTTGCAGCACTTTTTCCAGGGAAACTACTATTGACTGCGAGGTCAGTAACAGAATCTCCAAGGCCAGATGGAGTCAAGCAGAGCTGTGTACTAGCGTCAAGCAAGACTGTGTACTAGCGTCAAGCAGGACTGTGTACTAGCGTCAAGCAAGACTGTGTACTAGCGTCAAGCAGGACTGTGTACTAGCCCCAACAAACGGAGTCAAGCAGGGCTGTGTACTAGCGTCAAGCAGGACTGTGTACTAGCGTCAAGCAGGACTGTGTACTAGCGTCAAGCAGGACTGTGTACTAGCCCCAACAAATGGCGTCAAGCAGGACTGTGTACTAGCCCCAACAAATGGAGTCAAGCAGGGATGTGTACTAGCGTCAAGCAGGGCTGTGTACTAGCGTCAAGCAGAACTATGTACTGGCGTCAAGCAGGACTGTCTACTAGCGTCAAGCAGGACTGTGTACTAGCGTCAAGCAGGGCTGTGTACTAGCGTCAAGCAGGACTGTGTACTAGCGTCAAGCAGGACTGTGTACTAGCGTCAAGCAGGACTGTGTACTAGCGTCAAGCAGGACTGTGTACTAGCGTCAAGCAAAACTGTGTACTAGCGTCAAGTAGGACTGTGTACTAGCGTCAAGCAGGACTGTATACTAGCCCCAACAAATGGAGTCAAGCAAGGCTGTGTACTAGCGTCAAGCAGGACTGTGTACTAGCGTTAAGCAGGGCTGTGTACTAGCCCCAACAAATGGCGTCAAGCAGGACTGTGTACTAGCGTCAAGCAGGACTGTGTACTAGCGTCAAGCAGGACTGTGTACTAGCGTCAAGCAGGACTGTGTACTAGCGTCAAGCAGGACTGTATACTAGCCCCAACAAATGGAGTCAAGCAAGGCTGTGTACTAGCGTCAAGCAGGACTGTGTACTAGCGTTAAGCAGGGCTGTGTACTAGCCCCAACAAATGGCGTCAAGCAGGACTGTGTACTAGCGTCAAGCAGGACTGTGTACTAGCGTCAAGCAGGACTGTGTACTAGCGTCAAGCAGGACTGTGTACTAGCGTCAAGCAGGACTGTGTACTAGCGTCAAGCAGGACTGTGTACTAGCCCCAACAAATGGAGTCAAGCAGGGCTGTGTACTAGCGTCAAGCAGGACTGTGTACTAGCGTCAAGCAGGACTGTGTACTAGCGTCAAGTAGGACTGTGTACTAGCGTCAAGCAGGACTGTGTACTAGCGTCAAGCAGGGCTGTGTACTAGCCCCAACAAATGGCGTCAAGCAGGACTGTGTACTAGCGTCAAGCAGGGCTGGGTACTAGCGTCAAGTATGACTGTGTACTAGCGTCAAGCAGGACTGTGTACTAGCGTCAAGCAGAGCTGTGTACTAGCGTCAAGCAGGACTGTGTACTAGCGTCAAGCAGAGCTGTGTACTAGCGTCAAGCAGGACTGTGTACTAGCGTCAAGCAGGACTGTGTACTAGCGTCAAGTAGGACTGTGTACTAGCATCAAGCAGGAGTGTGTACTAGCGCCAAGCAGGACTGTGTACTAGCGTCACGCAGGGCTGTGTACTAGCGTCAAGCAGGACTGTGTACTAGCGTCAAGCAGAGCTGTGTACTAGCGTCAAGCATGACTGTGTACTAGCGTCAAGCAGGACTGTGTACTAGCGTCAAGCAGAGCTGTGTACTAGCGTCAAGCAGGACTGTGTACTAGCGTCAAGCAGAGCTGTGTACTAGCGTCAAGCAGGACTGTGTACTAGCGTCAAGCAGGACTGTGTACTAGCGTCAAGTAGGACTGTGTACTAGCATCAAGCAGGAGTGTGTACTAGCGTCAAGCAAGACTGTGTACTAGCGTCACGCAGGGCTGTGTACTAGCGTCAAGCAGGACTGTGTACTAGCGTCAAGCAGGGCTGTGTACTAGCCCCAACAAATGGTGTCAAGCCAGGCTGTGTACTAGCCCGAACAAATGGCGTCAAGCAGGACTGTGTACTAGCGTCAAGCAGAGCTGTGTACTAGCGTCAATCAGGGTGTGTACTAGCCCCAACAAATGGCGTCAAGCACGGCTGTGTACTAGCGTCAAGCAGGACTGTGTACTAGCGTCAAGCAGGACTGTGTACTAGCGTCAAGCAGGACTGTGTACTAGCGTCAAGCAGGACTGTGTACTAGCGTCAAGCAGGGCTGTGTACTAGCCCCAACAAATGGAGTCAAGCAGGCCTGTGTACTAGCGTCAAGCAGGACTGTGTACTAGCGTCAAGCAGGGCTGTGTACTAGCCCCAACAAATGGCGTCAAGCAGGGCTGTGTACTAGCCCCAACACTCTCCAGCATAATCTTTGCTGCCATGCGCAGTGTTAGCTATCAGGGTTGTAACCAAAACGGAGTGGAAATAAAATACAGGACTGACGGAAAACTCTACAATCTCAGACGACTGCAAGCCCACAACAAAGTAAAGGACACAACCATCTCAAACTTGCTTTTTGCTGATGACTGTGCGTTCGCTGCCAGCACCGACAGAGACATGCAGACATATGTGGACAAGTTCTCAGCAGCCTGCGACATGTTCTGTTTTACAATTAATACCCAAAAGAACCAAAGTCATGCTTCAGCCTGCCCTGGGTGATGCATATCGCGACCCAGATATCAGAGTCAAGAACGAGCGCCTCCAATCAGTAGACAGCTTTTCGTACCTTGGCAGCACTTTTTCCAGGGAAACTACTATTGACTGCGAGGTCAGTAACAGAATCTCCAAGGCCAGTGCTGCCTTTGGGAGGCTGCGCAACAGTGTCTGGAATTGGAGGTGTCTTAGGCATGATACGAAACTCAGTCTACAGGGCTGTAGTGCTCCCCACCCTTCTGAATGCGAGTGAGACATGGACTGTGTACAGCAGGCATGCTAGGAAAATAAACCACTTCCATACATGGTGCCTCCGTAGATTGTTCAAAATAAAGTGGCAGACACCGAGATCCTCATGAAGGCAAAAATGCTGAGCATCCATACACTGTTGCATAAGACCCAGATCAGGTGGGCGGCCTCGTCGTGCGCATGCCAGGCAACCGCATCCCAAAACAACTTAAGATGGCCTACGTCAAGCCGGTGGCCAAAAGGAGCGTTTCAAAGCCTCCCTTAAAGTATCTCTGACACGCTTCAGTACCAATGCAAACGCATGGGAATGTCTCGCACAGGACCGCAAGGCATGGGGTAGAACCACCATCAGAGGCACCTCCATTGCAGAGGAGCGCCGGACCTCCGAAGCACACAAAAAACGTACTTTGCGTAAAGACAAAAACCACTGACATTCACATGTCCAATTCTGACATTAAATGCTACTTAAGTAGAAGGATTTTCCGTGTCAGAATTGGGCTATACAGCCACCTCCGAACTCACTGGCGGGGTGCAGCACAACATGTCTGACTGATGGTGTCCTCGTCGCTGGCGGGGTGCAGCACAACATGTCTGACTGATGGTGTCCTCGTCGCTGGCGGGGTGCAGCACAACATGTCTGACTGATGGTGTCCTCGTCGCTGGCGTGGTGCAGCACAACATGTCTGACTGATGGTGTCCTCGTCGCTGGCGTGGTGCAGCACAACATGTCTGACTGGTGGTGTCCTCGTCGCTGGCGGGGTGCAGCACAACATGTCTGACTGGTGGTGTCCTCGTCGCTGGCGGGGTGCAGCACAACATGTCTGACTGGTGGTGTCCTCGTCGCTGGCGGGGTGCAGCACAACATGTCTGACTGGTGGTGTCCTCGTCGCTGGCGGGGTGCAGCACAACATGTCTGACTGATGGTGTCCTCGTCGCTTGCGATGGACAGCTATTATTATATGTGTTGAAGAGCAGTGGCGACATTACACACCCTCGTCTCGCCCCGGTTGTTATCTCCATTGTTTCGGTCAAACCATCTGTTGCTCTTACTACACTTTGGCACCCTTGATTCAGTGCTCTAATACTCTCGAACAGCTGACCTTGTACTCATTGCCCATAGTTTATTTAATAATTTATAGTAAATGTATGCGCACTACAGTACTAATATAGTAACACATTAACAACTTTCAATATTATATGCATATTAATTATTTGGAAAATACCTTTTGAGGCCGGCAATCCTTGGATGGAATCGGGGAAATGATATTCTGACATATGCTGAAGGGTGCATGGGGCAAACAAACAAAAACAGATTGAAGACCCCTCCCCGTCGACTTTAGCAATGGGAATAAAGGCCAAAATGCTAAAAGCAAATGGATGTTGTTGTTATTCCATAACATCTGAGCAAACCTGCTCTTGGCAGTCCAAAGCCATTCTTATATATATTCAAGTCTTCTTCAGTTGTTTCACTGTTCCGTACGGTGTGTTGGTAATTGTCGGCAGTGCGTGTAAGAATATTTTCCTCACGTCCGCAAGCTCCTTGCACTCAATGAGTAGGTGTCTGTTTCATTAGGGTGAGAGCAATGTCTGCACAAGGGCAGGTGCTGGGGATTGATGCGGTTCAAGTGGTTATTGACCCTGGTGTGTCCCGTTCGGAACTGAAAGATGAGACCTTGATCTCTTCTATGTAGTTTATGTCATCGTTACTTTTTGGCTGTGACATTTCGCTAAAAACACTGCGGCCTGTTGTTCCCATCGCCCACCTGTTCATCCAGATTCCCCTGGTATTGTTCTGAATAATTCGTTTTACTGTGTGGTTACTGGAGGGTCTAACCAATTGTTGTTTGAAGGCTCATGCTTTTTGTTGTAAAATCCTGGTATTCAAACAGGCATGTTAAGTTAATGTCTGTTGCAGGGTAGCCGAAGGCTAGCGGCTATCCGTAGTAGGTATTTTAAAACTTCGAGCGGCTTACTAGACCTGGTGGAAGATTCAAATAATTTGGATATATTTTTAACTTGAATTTTGTTCGAGCAGAGGCCGTTAAACTACTCTTTTCGATTTCTTAAGTGCCAAGGAATATTTAACGTGCTCGACGGGAGTCCGATCTCACTACCCAGAGATCAGGGAAATTTTAACCAGAAGATCCACGTGAAACAATCCCGGTCTCCACCGTGATTCGAACCCGCGATCTCTAGCACCTTACCTCGAGACCACTGAACCCCCTTATGCTCGGACAGACAATTTCTACAGCAACACAAATAGTAAGAGTGGTGTTGTTTGTCCATCGTTTCCGATGAGGACCACATTGTCATCTGCTAATCCTGGAGTGGGTTCGTAGGTCAAACCAATCCGAGCCCGAAAGCGTCTGCCACACTGAGGGCACAGAAACACTGTCTGGCCATTAGACAGAGACAACTCGTCTCTTTCATTTCGTGTCGCTAGTCTCCGCGCAGCTTCCTTGATTCTTGTTTGCTCCATATATGCCAGATGAGATTTGACTACGCCAGACAGAGCGATCAGCAGCAATGTTCTCCCAACCATCAGTATCAATGTTGCAGTTCTTCAGTGAGGCTTTCAGAATGTCTTTACAACGTTTTATTTGGCCACAGCGAGCGAGCTTGCTTGACTCAAGCTCGCCAATGAATATTTTCTTTGGAAGCCGCTCATAACATTAAGAAAACCGCAGGCCAGTATCACCAGACAATACTTGTCATGGAACCCCCAGGAAAGGAGAGGCATTGGCAGACCAAGGAATACATGTAGCCGAGATCTGGTGGCGGAAGTAAAGAAAACAGGAAAAAACTGCAAGGAAGTGGAAAAGATTGCACATGACAGAGCTGCTTGGCGAGGGTTGGTTGATGTCCTATGCACCCCTGGGTGATATAATGCGAAATAGGAGCCGCTCATATGACAGGTGGACAGCATGGACAGTTCATCTGAACTGCGATTTGCACAACGTTGTGTGGATGCTTGTCATGCCAGCCCGCAAAAAAACTTCTAGAACTTTCGAACTAACTAGAAACAGTTTTTTAACAAGAGTGCAGGGAAATTAAACACAATATACAACCTCATAACAAACAGTCACGCCATATGTACACACCATAAAGGGAAGAAGGCCTCCACTGTTAAAGTCGCGACACTTAAACACGGTCTAGGGCGCGATGAAGTGCTCTAACCAGCGAGGCGGTGAGGTTCCCGTGTCCGGGTTTACTGAGGCACACATACTTTCACATGCGACCTTCCAGCTTGCGTAAATGTGTCACGCAGCGGGGAAGCGTTTACTAAAAAAACGAATAAGGATGGCGACGAGGTGTCATATACGATTCGTCGATTCATTTTATGTGGCAGATAAACATTGCGATTATTTATATATTTTGTTCAAACCTTTTTATTGAACTTGGCCTGACCGTTGTCCAGATGCGGATTGGTCTGACCGTTGTCCAGATGCGTGTTGGCCTGACCGTTGTCCAGATGCGTGTTCGCCTGACCGTTGTCCAGATGCGTGTTCGCCTGACCGTTGTCCAGATGCGTGTTGGTCTGACCGTTGTCCAGATGCGTGTTGGTCAGACCATTGTCCAGATGCGTGTTTGTCAGACCATTGTCCAGATGCGTGTTGGTCAGACCATTGTCCAGATGCGTGTTGGTCAGACCATTGTCCAGATGCGTGTTGGTCAGACCATTGTCCAGATGCGTGTTGGTTAGATCATTGTCCAGATGCGTGTTGGCCTGACCGTTGTCCAGATGCGTGTTATTCTATTTCTGAAATTGTAACCAACTTCCCGCAACCAAAAGAACTACCATTTTGTACACTGACTCCATTAGTTTCGAGTCGAAATGTTATAGAAAGTTTCTGAGAATATCATAGGCCGGAAAAAAAGAAGAAGAATGCAGACATTCGACAAGAGTTGAACTGGTTCATACATTTCATCATGAACAGAAAATTTAAATACTTTGGCCACATAAAAAAAAAAAACAATTGTTTTGAGAAAACGGTAATGGAAGGTATGGCGCCAGACAAAAGAGGCCGAGAATGAACAAGGAGGCGATGGCACCAAGATGTGAATGAATGCATGGGCATGAATGGATCAGACAGGAGATTTGGCAAGAGATCGAATATCTTTCAGACGGGATGTGATGGGAGCGACGGTCTGTAAAGGACATGCTACGTCATGACTCCTCCACTTGTGAGACCTGATTAAATTATGGTGGATATTGGACAAATTATTGACAAGATTTTACACAAAAATTGCAGTTTCTTTATATTCTATCTATCTATCTTCAATTGTGCCGTTAGATGTCGTGGGGAGGTGTTCCGACCTTTGTTTCAGAGTTTTTGGCAGGCGAAAATTCGCTGGCGCCTTGCCAGGTCTTTCCCAGTATCTATAACCAATTGGTAGCTTGGTAGCCACTGGAATGTACGATCGCCTATTTTTGGGACTGGTGGTGGTGGGAGCGTAAATTAGAGCAAAGTAGACCCGCAGCCTACAAGGCGCCATCTATGCCACTCCGCTAACCCCATAACCAAGACCTGATGTTATAGCCACACAGTTCCCCTTGTTTGGACTATTTTCTGTGGGGCAAGAATCCCTAGAATAATTTAAGTAAATTTTTAACTTGAATTTCACCCGGGCGGCGACTGTTACGCCTGCTCTTTTCAATTTCCAACTGCCAAAGGGATTTTCAACGTGCGCGCCACTGCACACGAGTGTCTGATCTCACTACTCAGAGACCCCTGACAAGTGTCTGCTTGTTCGGAGCTCACCGTATAGCAGCTGCGCGGGGAGGCGCTCATGGAGCATGTCCCGTCCATCTTTTCTGGGATTTTTGTAGAAGTGTATGGATGCCAACATGTTTGACTCGTTGATAATGTTAAAGTTAAGGACACTTTTAAGTCACCTAATCCGTAGTGAATTGTTGAGACTGCTCATATAGAAATGATTTAGCTTTCTAGCATGTCTTCTATACACCGTCCATGTTTCGTAGAGAAGTTGCTAGTACTGCCGCATAATGCACTTTTACCTTGGTGGCAATTAAACAGTTCCAGCTGGAGCATGGGCGTTAGGGGCGGGGGTGATTGGGTCGGCGACTCTGGGAACAAAGGTTGCCAAGATGTGTGCCAAGGTCCCTCACCGTCTCAACACTAGGTCGACAAAGGAAACAGGAGTTAGGTGGAAGAATGTGTCTGGTACAGGTAGAGGGATGGGGTGGGGTGTTCGGAGCTGAGGTGGCGATTCTGAGCTGACCACTCTGGCGTTCCCATTTAGCGTAGTGGGGGTTGGTGACGGTCAGAGGCCGCCACGATCGGCCACGACATTTAGAGTGACATTGATAATCATCAAATACCCACTAGATGGAGATAATTCCAAACTAGAGTGATGGCTAAGTCAGATAACCAACAGGAGACCATTGGACAGCCCTGATGTTGCTTGAGACTATAAAATACTCGGCAAAGATTAACTCAGGAGACTGGACAGGAGAGAGACTGGCTAGGAGAGAGATTGATAGGCTGTTAGTAGTCTAGCAGACTGAAATAGAATGAGATTGCAGGGTGACTGAACCAGCATAAACCTTCGAGTTTTGGCCAGTCCCTCTGTAAGTGTGTGTGTTGGACACCCTGTGAACAGTAAGAGATCTGAATGTGTGTCGTACGTGCAGGACACAGGGTGAACGATGCGATGCGTGAACTAGTTACAGATGAATGCAAGAATACGTGAAGAGATTAAGTAAGAGATCTGAATGTCTGTGGTATTGTGCCGGACACTTTGGTAACGATGTGTGTTCTGGGGTATGTGTATGCACAGATCGACTGAGTGTGTGATCACAAGTGAGTACGCGATTCCGACTGTACGTGAAGTGATCTAATTGCATATGAATGCACAGATTCCCTGAGCAAACGTGAACCGATTGTATGTATGTGTTTAGATCACCCGAATGAAGGTGATCTGCTTGTGTGTGAATGTACAGAACGACAGAGTACGCAATAGGGACTGAGGACGAGTTTGTTGAGTGTGTGTTTAGTGTACATATAAGGGGAGTGTAGCAGGGGTGTGGGTTAGTTAGTTTGGAAAAAATATTCAAAAAGCTAGTGCTTAAAACCTCCGAGGCAGTTTTAATATAAATATATATAATATATGATCATTTAGTTCCGATGTATTTTGTCCTTTTTGCTAATATTGTTTTTGCTGATTTGCATAATACAACGATAATGTCCTTAGTATGACAGGAGAGTGTTTACTTCTTTTTCCTGTGTGTAGTGTCGTGGAACATGTTGTACTACTCTAGATAAGTAGCTACTCAGCGAAACCTAGACTCTGCCACACATTTCAATTTGGTTCGATTGACCAGGATATCTTTGATAGGATAAGCTAACTATTCCGTGGAAATGCCTTACACTGCCATATCAACACTGATGTCTTGTTGATTCCAGACTTTCATCTGTAGTCTCTTATACCCACAGCGTGCCTCAAGAGGTAGAAGAGGAGTGATTAGGTGAAGTGAAATAAAGTAATGCCAAGGTAGTTTAAGAGCAAAAGCTGCTGTGGGGAATGAAGTGGTAGAGATTACATTGTATTAGGTCATATCCCTTCCGATGTGCATTTCCTTCTGAAACTGTTAACCACCTGAAATGTATCTATAACGTGAATCAAACCTGGTACTTTCGCTGTGAGGAGCAATCACCTTACACTCTCAAGATAAAGACTATTTCTTCGATTCCAAGATAAATATTTGTTTATTCTCAAGGTCAATTAAACGTCTCTAAAATCAGGATGCGTCTTACAATCGACGTTGAAACAAATGTGTCTGTCGCCAGATAGACGGGACCTCAAATGGCATTGCTGTTGCTTATTGCATGTGAGTAGTGGAAGTTCCTATGTTCATCACATTATTAATTCTCGTTTGTCATTTGTGAATCCAGAGTTAAAGGAACAATTTGATTTGCTGATCGAATCACGTGATTCTCACTAACAGTGCGAGAAGTCCAGGAACATTGTTCAAAACTCTGACGTCATACTATTGTGTACATTCTGATCCTATGATTTTTAAATTCCCATTTTCTGTTCAAAATCTTATTTACAATGGTATCAACACATTCCACTATATTAAGACGTCATTTATGTGTCGCCTAGTAGAATAAGTTGTTCTTGACTCTGCATGTTTCTAGCTACCGATGATAAATTCTGATAAATCATCGTCTAGACGAGGGTGACGAGCCCTGCCGCAGAACTAAGGCGGACTGTAAGCAGACGGACAGCTGGCGGACTGTAAGCTGGCGGACTGTAAGCAGGCGGAATGTAAGCAGGCGGGCTGTAAGCAGATGGACTGTAAGCAGACGGACTGTAAGCAGACGACTGTAAGCAGGCGGGCTGTAAGCAGACGGACTGTAAGCAGACGGGCTGTAAGCAGACGGGCTGTAAGCAGACGGACTGTAAGCAGGCGGACAGTAAGCAGGCGGGTTGTAAGCAGGCGGGCTGTAAGCAGGCGGGCTGTAAGCAGGCGGGCTGTAAGCAGGCGGGCTGTAAGCAGACGGACAGCTGGCGGGCTGTAAGCTGGCGGGCTGTAAGCAGACGGACTGTAAGCAGACGGACTGTAAGCAGGCGGGCTGTAAGTAGGCGGGCTGTAAGCAGGTGGGCTGTAAGCAGGTGAACTGTAAGCAGGTGAACTGTAAGCAGGTGAACTGTAAGCAGGTGGACAGCTGGTGGACTGTAAGCAGGTGGAATGTAAGCAGTCGGAATATAAGCAGGTGGACTGTAAGCAGTCGGAATGTAAGCAGGTGGATTGTAAGCAGTCGGAATCTAAGCAGGTGGACTGAAAGCAGTCGGAATGTAAGCAGGTGGACTAAGCAGTTGGAATGTAAGCAGGTGGACTGTAAGCAGTCGGAATGTAAGCAGGTGGATTGTAAGCAGTCGGAATGTAAGCAGGTGGACTGTAAGCAGTCGGAATGTAAGCAGGTGGATTGTAAGCAATCGGAATGTAAGCAGTCGTAATGTAAGCAGGTGGTCTGTAAGCAGACGGACTGTAAGCAGGTAGAATGTAAGCAGGCGGTCTGCAAGCAAACGGTCTGAACCGATTCGCCCGTGTTTGAAGAACTATTTCACTGCAAAGCCCATTCCATACTCTCTTTTTATGGGGGTCCTTTCCCTGTCAGCAGAATATGTCATCTTTCTCACACCCTGATCTTGACTTCTTGGCAACTGTCAAAAGAAGGAAACTCGTTTGGTGCGGTCACATGTCGAGATCAAATGGTCTAGCAAATACGATCCTGCACGGAAGGGTGCAAATCAGTCGACGAAGAGGCTTTCCCAAAAGGAGGTGGGAGGACTACGTAGAAGAATGGGCCAATCAGAAGAGGCACAGGCAGCGGCGGCTGACAGAGAAGGGGACCGTTGAGTTGTGAGGATGTCTTCATTGTGTGCCCCAACCTCCTCACCGGTTACGGGATGACCTCACCTGATCTTGAGCCCACAAGCGAGTTTCTTGAAGTGCTGCAATGTCCACCTTTTTGGTAATGTGTCTTCCTGACATTACCAATTTTATGCAGGTCATCAGACAAATCAGACAACATAGGATGGATAGTCCAACGTTCTAGTTTGCTATTTCATTTTTTTTAGAACCAGCGGTTACTGACTTGTGTGTGTGTTGAGTCGGCAGCGCAGGCTAAAGTGGAAAACCTCCCGGATCTTATCTTTCTTTGGAGAACAAGCTGATGACGACCGTGCAGTAACTTTCCCCTGTCCATTTAGGTAAGTCATTCCGGAGAACGACACTAGCCGATACAGACTGGAATTAGCGACCTCTCAGGAATTGACAGAATATCTATGAAACCATCACTGGACTGACTTAAGAGTTTGCCCCACAGGCCTTCCCCCTAAAGGAATATCCCGTAAGAGCTATGACCTTCACCAGAGCATCAATGATAATGCAGAGCTTGAAGATCGAACACATCAAGAGTACTAAGAACCAGATATTCAGAAAGTGCCTAAAGCTGTATAGCAGACTCTTCACCCTTACGATGAACCAACCACCATTCATGATACCACACACTTGCAACTAAGAGAAACATCAGAACTCGGCCGAATGTTATACAAGTTCGATAAATGTACGTGTAGCGGAACAACAGAAACCTGCATAGTCCGCATTACGTTGCGACAGTGTATTCAAAAAGTAACTGGCACTCGTCAACCAACTCCTCACAGCGAAAGTATCAGGTTTGATTCACGTTATAGATACGCTTCAGGTGGTTCAGTTTCAGAAAGAAATGCACTGAGGAAGGGATATGACCTAGTATAATGAAGAGTGAAGCTGAAAAAAGGTACCTAGCTTACTGATAGGGAAGGAACGCCAGAGCAGAAAGGAATTGGCCACCTCAGCTCTTAAACAAGCTGTGATTTCTTACAATGAAGTCTCCACTTCATCCCCGACAGCAGTGTCTGCTATGGGTCCACCTTTACCTTTCTGTGTAAATATATGCATGTGTGTATGTATGGTGTCGCTGTGGTCCAGAGGTAAGGCACTCACCTCTCAAAGCGATGAACGGAAGCGGCGTGGGTTCGAGCACCGCAGGTTTCAAAGGAGGTGGAACAGAGTCTCTGCATCCTGAATTACCTCCAGTCGTCATGACTTATGTCTTATCACTGGGTCAAGGTGGCTCGGGACTAGAGAGTGATGTTAAGGACCAGCGCAGCTTCTTCTTCGCTGTAATCCAAATACAGCGCAAGTTACATCATCAAGACTAAACAGTCTGATGTCCCCATCGTCGCTTGCTATCGACAACTAGCTAACTAACGTATGTATATATATATATCCCGAGTGGTTCCTAGCAGAGTGATCTAGGTGTGACAGAAGCAAATATCGGACAATTGCCGTAATAAGTCGCAAGAGCAGCGATCATCATCGTATATAGGCTAGAAATGCACGACACTGCACATCCTGATGTCTATTTACACCGGTAAAAGGCTGCACAAAGTGGAACTTAGCCTTCTGGGTTTGAAATAAAGCTATAGAAAAGAAACTCCATACCTGATATAGACATGTTAAAAAGCGAATGCCTCGTTCTGTCAAGGATGACAGATAGATGTTCGTAAACATATACAAAGTAAATATGTGTCTACGACTGAGTTTCACACGGTTTGAAAACCAAAGTAACCGTCCCAGAATGTCGCAAAAGGCGGGGAAATAATGGCCCGCTTGCGTAAGACAGCAACGTGGATCCATTAAAATATTGATAAATGAAACCGTCACTGGAAATGATTGGATGCAGGCTTGCTGAAATTATGAAGAGCTTTCGAACAGACGAACCGATTATTGTCTTAATCTGAGCTATTATATTCAATGAGGGATCGAGATGTTGAGCAACACGTGAGCTGAAGCGATCGGCGACCCATAGCTGGCTGCTAGCGTCAGGGCCAGCGAACCAGAGCTGTCTAGACGCTACACCTCCACGCGATATCCGGAATAACAGGATGCAACAGAGCAGAGTTGCTAATTAGAAGGGATCGAAGAGGAAAGGCAACCCAGTACTCAAAAATACTTGCTGAAGTCGGATCAAAACGTGCAAATATCGCAGTCAGGCTGTAAGCTACGACACAACGCATTCCGTTCTCCGGACTACATTCTGTTACTTGCAAAGCCGGCACAACATTCTGACAAGGACATGTAGCTTTCCCCGGATACAGGCTGTTTTCAAGGCAGTCTGGCTAACGAGATGTGGATTGATGTGATCCCTGTAGTAGTGAGCGTCACGCAGATGGAGCCAAGTTTATCACAACCCCGCTGAGGAACGCAACCCACCTTCATCAGCATGCTCGAGATGTGAGGAAAGCTACTGCAACCCGCCACTTAACGCCCTTTTCAGGGCGCACAATCGAGTAATTTCACTTATTGTGGGCAGTAAACAACAAATAGTAGGGGTACAGATCACATATTATCTCCCTTACTGACATTATCCTTTCAATTCCCCAGACACACACGCCTTCGGCGGTCACGATCCAGTGATTGCTATATGGAGATGGGGCGTGTTTGTTCGCTTGGCCCTTGAGACTTCAGATGCCTGCCGTCTTTTCCTGCTGTTCTGTGTCGTGTATCCTTGGAATCACCAATGTGATCGCTCCCTCTTAGTTAGGGGTTCTGAACCAGGGTTTTCCATGCCCCTTGTGGGTACTGCGAGCCAAATAATGTGGATCAGATAATATCCCAACAATGTTCACACAATGTATATCTTTTCTACGACACAATATTATTTCAACCCTTATTATCGTCTTTCATATGTTCTTTTCCTAGCTATCCATATGCCCTCTATCTCTTGCCGTGATGGTACAACCTGCCATGTTTCCCGGTCCATCTTTTGATGTCGTCCTCCCACTTATAAACGTTGTTTACGTCTGGCGCGTTTCCTCTCCACCTCTCCTTCCAGTATTGTTTTCGGCAAGGTGGAATGTCGTTTGATGTGACCAAAATATCTGAACTGTCGGATTTCGTTCATCAATTCTTCGTGCACACCTAATGTCTTAAAGACTTTCTTATGTTTTCTTCTCTGTCCAAGAGATGCATCCATATTTTTCTATATTTCAAAGGTATCAGTTTTCTTCGCCAATGGTTTGTCATTGTCCATGTTTCTACCCCATTCTGTAACGATGAGTATACAGTGGCTATATTTAGGAGACGTAAATTAGAAGCGGTGGACAAATTCGTATACCTAGAAAACACGCTGTCGAGATATGTGATTAAATCGCTGAGCTATCAAACACAATGGCAAAGGCCAGCTCAACTTTTGGTCGGATTAGGTGTGGGAACGTGAAGCAGAATCAGCATGACGACTATGCTGAAGGTCTACAGCGCCGCCATTCTCCCAAACCCTGCTCTATTCGTGAGATAAATGGACTGTCTTCGCTGGAGATGCCAGGATGTTAATTTGCTACCACACGACTTGCTTGAGTCGCAAATTGTATATTCCCTGGCAGGACCGTATAACAAACAATGACGTACTGTCTAGTGCCAGCATGTCTAGCATGCTTGCACTTTTGCAGTAAGCTCTCACGAGATTGCAGGACCATATTGCTCGACTGTCAAACGAAAGGCTCGCACAGAGGCTTCTGTAGAGGGAGCTGAGTAAAGGAATACGATCACAGGGACGCCTTTTAAACGATTCAAGGACAGTCTGAATATTAAACGCCAGTGGTAAGTCTGTGATGTTGTATGGAGCAGATATGGAACCAGCAAGTCGGTGGTGATGTGTGGTGCAGAGATGGAACCAGCAAGTCGGTGATGCTGTATGGAGCAGATATGGAACCAGCAAGTCGGTGATGCTGTATGGAGCAGATATGGAACCAGCAAGTCGGTGATGCTGTATGGAGCAGATATGGAACCAGCAAGTCGGTGATGTTGTGTGGAGCAGATATGGAACCAGCAAGTCGGTGATGTTGTGTGGAGCAGATATGGAACCAGCAAGTCAGTGATGTTGTATGGAGCAGATATGGAACCAGCAAGTCGGTGATGTTGTGTGGAGCAGATATGGAACCAGCAAGTCAGTGATGTTGTATGGAGCAGATATGGAACCAGCAAGTCGGTGATGTTGTGTGGAGCAGATATGGAACCAGCAAGTCGGTGATGTTGTGTGGAGCAGATATGGAACCAGCAAGTCAGTGATGTTGTATGGAGCAGATATGGAACCAGCAAGTCGGTGATGTTGTGTGGAGCAGATATGGAACCAGCAAGTCAGTGATGTTGTATGGAGCAGATATGGAACCAGCAAGTCGGTGATGTTGTGTGGAGCAGATATGGAACCAGCAAGTCGGTGATGTTGTGTGGAGCAGATATGGAACCAGCAAGTCAGTGATGTTGTATGGAGCAGATATGGAACCAGCAAGTCGGTGATGTTGTGTGGAGCAGATATGGAACCAGCAAGTCGGGTTGGTGATGTTGTGTGGAGCAGATATGGAACCAGCAAGTCGGGTTGGTGATGTTGTATGGAGCAGATATAGAACCAGCAAGTTGGGTTTTTGATGTTGTGTAGAGCAGATATGGAACCAGCAAGTCGGGTTGGTGATGTTGTATGGAGCAGATATAGAACCAGCAAGTCGGGTTGGTGATGTTGTATGGAGCAGATATAGAACCAGCAAGTCGGGTTGGTGATGTTGTATGGAGCAGATATGGAACGAGCAAGACGGGCCTAAAAATGGAACACTGCGAATGAGCTGACAGGAGCAAGCGACTTATATAGCTGGTTGCTTGCAACAGGGTCTGCGAACCAGTGTCGATGTGTCGGGCCAAAAGGTGCAGATATGGTCTTGCTGTAAACTATGACACAACGTGTCATACAGGACGAACGCAGAAGACGGGGACGAGTAGATTCGTTGTGGTTGGAATGTCACCTTTTAAATACAGCCTTTGCCCACCTCTATGACAGTATTGGCATCCACACAGGCGACACCATATACCGCAGAAATGTTGCGATGCATGTCGATGGCCAAACAACATTCCACCACATTTCCATGAAGGCCGCCATTTTACTGTCCGCTGTGCGCATGCAATACGTTCGAGGCACATGCCCATATAGTCACCTCTTTAGAGATACTTTTCACATAGCAGTCACGTGCATCTGAACACTGTTTTCATAGTTATGGCTCTGGAGGTCAAACTTTTTCAAATCGCCGTCGTAGAACTTTTCGTGCTGGTATTGGCTTGATCAGTCACAAGTGCACCCCCAGACTCAATTATGTAGACGATGGACAGTTATAAGTATTAATGTACGAGGCGTGTTCAAATGAAACCGGACCGAACTGCACAAAATGAACATACGTACAATGTGCATGATGACATCAATTCTGGTGGCAAAAGTGTATCGAAGTCAACAGTGAAGCACTGGGCAACGATATTTAAAGAAGGACGTGAGTTAACGAAAGATCTTTCGAGATCAGGTCAGGCGCATATGGTTGCGCCAGAAGATGCCATCGCCAAAATTGATGCAGCAATTCGGGTCACCATACACTGCCTGCATTCTTCCATGAATGTCAACTGGTCGACATCCTTCAGCTGTTAGAAACCGAATCACCGCTCGCTGATCAACTCCGGACAGATTCCGTATCATACCCGCCATGTTTTCAACGGTCTGCTGAGGAAACTATGAGTCGGAGGATAATGAAATTTTGCAAACTTGACGGTTGGTATGTGATGTTTACACCAGAAATGTCTTCATCGTGCGCATGCTCAATTGGTACATTTAGGCCTGGTTTCATTTGAACACACCTCGTCAACGACAATCCATATACACACGAGTGTTGTACTTTACTGCAATCAACCATTCCTGTAGTTCTTGTTCCGTGCACCGCTGGTCGGAAGATCTACATACGAGGGGCGTTCAAGTCAAACTGGGACTAATTTTTAAAAGGAAAAAAATGTTTCAGTAATCAAAATGCCATTTATTTTTCTATTTAATCTCCTGCAACGCTTATGCACTTATCCCAGCGTTTAGGTAATGCCCGGAATTCTTCAGCATAGAAATATTTGCTAGTATGTCCGAACCAATCCAGAACAGCCTATTTCACTTCGTCATCATTACTGAAATGCTGCCCTCCCAGGTGGTGATTGCATATGCTTTCATCGCTTGGATGCTCGTTTCGATTCAGGAGTATTATGATGCGCCCAGGTTTCGTCGCATGTCATGAAGCGATCCAAAAAGGCATGCCCTTCTATGTCAAAACGTTTCTACAATTCAGTGCAGGCTGAACTCTTCTCTGTAGGTCAAAAGTGGAATGATGTCTTGGTAGCCAATGTACACTAACCTTCCGAAAATGCAAATGTTCATGAATAATAGTGCTCACTTTACCCAGAAAAAGACTTGCCTCGTGTGCAATTTCACGACAGGTTATGCGTCGATTTACCAGGATAAGGGCATTCCACAATCTAGATATTCACCGGAATGATTGGTGGATTGAGAGACACCACGGCCGCGATCATCACTCACGGATGTACGGCCTTCTCTAAAGTGTTTACACCATTCAAATGTCTTACTGTAGCTGAGTGTCTCATCACCATATTGTGATTGCAGTCTTCTGTAAATTTCCGCAAGTTTCAAACCTTCTTTCACAAGAAACTTCATCACAACACGCTGTTCCATGCAAGAACTAACAGTGTTGTCCGCCATTTTTAGTAATATGTCACGTGACTGGTCCATGATAAGTGGACTCCCTAGCAGTAATAGGACATACGTACACCTAACTAATGATAGTAGTTCCAGCACGCTATAACCCATTCATGTAGAGCTAGAACAAAAAGTCACTGTTTGATTTTAACGCCCCTCGTACAAACCATTGGGCCACGGCATATAACACAACATGTTGACGAAACATTACTGCGTACAAACATACGATAGCATAATGTATGTTAGCAGTACACATTATACGGCCGTGTATAAATTGTACACAACAGAGTGCCCAAATGGATATAGCAGTAGGCCTAATGCAGGCGTTCATGCCGACAAGGCTAGACTGTTGTGGTCTCAACAGGTGTCTCACGTGCGTCTCGCCAAACCTCATCATGGGGTTGGCTACGTGGCATCGCATGGTGATACTATAATTAGGTGCTATCCGACTGGCGTAGGAGATCAGGGAATGTCATGTCTGGAGAGTTTCGCGTTAACGCTGTCGTTGGCCATTTAACGTCCCCGTGATGTTAGACGGCTCACAATTTTAATTTTTTAATAGCTTATATTTAATTTCATATGCCCGTTTGCGTCGACTATTATTTCTCCTAAATTAATCAACTTCCCCATAATCTAGAGAGTTCTACCAGTGCGATCTGTTAATCTATCACATTTTGACGGAGGGGAACAGACGCTAGTCCTGTCAGGCAGATCATGCTGACCAGGACGTCAAGTCAGGGTCAGGCCCATTATACTGACCCAGACAACTATCTCTCTTCCATGTAGCGTTCCATGGAAACACGTCTGTTGACCAACACCAATAAATAAAAACAAAACAAGCCAATTCACCCAACAACAAAATTACACTTCTGTAGTCGTCAAACAACAACAAATTACACTACTGTAGTCGTCAAACAACAACAAATTACACTTCTGTAGTCGTCAAACAACAACAAATTACACTTCTGTAGTCGTCAAACAACAACAAATTACACTTCTGTAGTCGTCAAACAACAACAAATTACACTTCTGTAGTCTCCGAACAACAACAAATTACACTTCTGTAGTCTCCAAGCAACAACAAATTACACTTCTGTAGTCTCCAAACAACAACAAATTACACTTTTGTAGTCTCCAAACAACAACAAATTACACTTCTGTAGTCTCCAAACAACAACAAATTACACTTCTGTAGTCGTCAAACAACAACAAATTACACTTCTGTAGTCGTCAAACAACAACAAATTACACATCTGTAGTCTCCCCAAAAAAAAGATAGTATATCCACTAGTTTGAACCGAAAAAAAAATTATAAAAAATATTTTCTTGTTATTTTCTTCTTCGTTCGTTCTTAATCTCCCGCTATCAAGACCTGAAGATGGTGTGGCAAGCAGCAGGAAGTAGTCCGAAGATCAAAATGCGTTGTGTCGTAGATTTCAGCTTTACTGCCAAATTTGCACTTTTTGGTCCGACACATCAAACTTCAACACGCATTTTTGAGTAGCCTTGGTTAGCCTTCCCTCTTCGATCTCTCCTACTTAGCCAGTCTACCCTGTTGCAGCCTGTTATCCAGGATCACCACGTGAAGGTGTAGAAGAGTCTTGGCAGCTCTGGTTCGCTGGCCCTGAGGCTAGCAGTCGGCTATGGTTCGCTGGCCTTAACGCTAGCAGTCGGCTATGGTTTGCTGGCCCTGACGCTAGCAGTCAGCTATGGGTCGCTGACCTTAACGCTAGCAGTCGGCTATGGGTCGCTGGCCCTGACGCTAGCAGCCAGCTATGGGTCGCTGGCCCTGACGCTAGCAGTCTGCTATAGGGTCGCTGGCCCTGACGCTAGCAGCCAGCTATGGGTCGCTGCAGCTGCTTATCATCTTGATCCCTACTTGATATTCAACGGCGTCACCTTTCTCAGCCCTTGTTATATGTGTCCTCTTCCGCCTCGTTGTTGGCACTCACTCCCATCTATTTCCAGCATAAACTTGACAGTGTCTCTCAGGCTACTCTCGCTACTATACAATGCATCCCTTAACTGGATTGGGGAGGGTCATACTGGATTGGGAAGGGTCATACTGTCACTCTGCTTCTTTCGTGGAGCAGACAGACCTGGAGAACATTCATCACGTGTTTGTCATCCGCGCCATGGGGCACATGTGGAGGAAGGAGCAGAAGTGTGTAGAACCAACAAGTTACACGAACCATCAGTATCCACAATGAATCAATGGTCTACAAGTGCCATACACGACACGTTAGACAGAGACCAGTGCTCTCCAGTTTGATCTGTGTGACGTCACTCTCTTCAGTTCATGAATGTTGCTCAAGCCCATAATGGAACCCTCTCTGGCGATTGTTCTGCGGAGAGTTTATTTCGGCCCTCCTCTTTTTCTGCTGCCAGATGGTGACCACATAAACTCTTGCAGAGGGAGTCTGTTGCTGTCCATTCTAAGATGATGTCCGATATATGACCACCGGTTATTTCGGTTGAATGATAAAACATCAGTATTCACACGGTTTCCAATTTACAGAGAGAGCGAGAGCGAGATAGAGTCACAGCGACAGACGCAGCACCTATGGGTATACCCGCAGTGCAGTGAATTCGATTCTTAGGAACAAAATAGCACTGTCGTGCTGTCCTCCTGTCTTCAAAATTGCATTCCAACGACTCAAGAAACATGGACTCGTCTTTTAGGTCATGGAAGTAGTTGGAGTGTGTTCCCTTTCCACAACCACTTCGCGAAACAAGAAGCATTTCTGTCAACATCTGTTTAGTCAGGGAACAGATAAGGACTTTTGTTTTACGACATCCAACACTATTTCAGGTTCAAACTCAACTTGACCGAATAACCCGCTTTAATGCGCCCCGCAAACCGCTCTGGAAAGCCTCTTTAATGAGAGCTTGAAGGGTATGTCACATCGATTAGACTCAGACACATTTGTGAATTGTAGTTCAAATGTAAAGCAGCATCCTTCTTCTGTAAAACCTCATATCCGCTGCTTCCCAAGATCTTTGCGACCGCTTGCTGATTGTCCATGATTCACTGCCATATGTCAGCACTGGTTCCATGTAGCATACAATTACTCTCTTTCTCAATTCCAGCGACAAGATTGTGTTGCACAATATTCCTTTCATGGCCTAGAAGACCGATCGTGCTTGGGATATTCTGCATTTTATTTCGTAATAGCATGTATATGCACAGGTATTTAAACGCGTTAATTTGTCTCCTTCGCTTCCACGCAGCATTTTGGAGAGTTCGGTTTCTTAGTCACTACCATCACCACCGATTTTCTTCTGTAAGTCAGGTATCCATTTCCATCATTTATAGTGAATTTATTATTAAGACAAAACCGTCTGATGCTGTGGCCACCATCGCTTGCGACGGGCAATAACAACAACATATAAATTTGCACTCGGTTCGAATCCCACCATGTCCCTTTTGGCAGACATGGGGTCTTTATCGTTGCGACCGCTCCTCCACGTAAGAAAAGTAATGGCAACCTACCGTACTGCACACTTGCCAAGAAACTTATAACAGCTAAATAGGCTGCGGTTGTAAGAGACCACGTTCCGCGAAGGGCATGCCACTTACTTTTTATCCCTCAAATAACCACATCTATTTCCCTCAAGGGGGCTGAGTGACCTAGTAGGTGAAGCGTACGTTTCACAACCTCAGCGCACCAGGTTCGAATCACGCTCGAGTACAGTTTGGCAGACATGGTTTTTTTTTCCGCTTCTCCACGTACGGACAGTAATGGCAACCTACCGTACTGTACACTCGCCAAGAAACTTATACCTGCCAAACGGGTTGGCGGTCGTACGAAGCGACGTTCTGCGAAGTACGTGCTACTTACTTTTTTTAACTTGTATTTCTCTCATAAAATGGTTGATCTGTCTCTAGTTTCTAAAGTGACTTCACAGCGTAACTCTCAAATAACCACATCTATTTCTCTCATAAAATGGTTGATCTGTCTCTAGTTTCTAAAGTGACTTCACAGCGTAACTCTCAAATAACCACATCTATTTCTCTCATAAAATGGTTGATCTGTCTCTAGTTTCTAACGTAACTTCACACTTTATCTCTTAAATAATCACATCTATTTCTCTCATAAAACCGATGACCTGTCTCTATTTTCTAACGTGACTATACAGTTTATCCCTCAAATAACCACATCTATTTTTCTCATAAAATGGTTGGTCTGTGTCTAGTTTCTAACGTGACATTACAGTGCGCTATCAAATAACAACATTTATTTCTCTCATAAGTTGGTCTCTCTAGTTCTAACGTGACATTACAGTTTATATCTTAAATAACCACATATATTTATTTCTCTCATAAAATGGTTGGTCTGTCTCTAGTTTCTAACGCCACTATTCAGTTTCTCTTAAATAACCACATGTCTCTCTCTCTCTCTCTCTCTCTCTCTCTCTCATAAAGGAGCGCGTGTCCGAATGGTTTCGATGTCTGCCGACAAGGACAGAGGTTGGAATCCCTAGTGTGACATATGTTGTTTTTCTGTTGTGGGTGAAATAAGCAAACATAGCCAGCACACAATGTGGCGACAGCAGTGCCTGTAGTCCTCAGCCTAATGGGGTTTTTAACCAAATTAAATCTTGAATTACATTTTAAATAAACTCGTTCTGTCTGTGACCTCTCATAATCACACGTTTTACCTCTGATCTCGGTTGTATAATGCTATACTGTCATTATGAGTCAACAGATGTGTAGAAAATGTTCTGCGACTGGTCTGTCCTCCCTACGGTGGCAGCTCGTTCTTTCATTCTCTCTCTCTCTCTCTCTCTCTCTGTAGATGTGTGTGTCCAATTTATTATTTGCTGAACAGCTGGTATTTTTTTATTCTGCTTTACAAACACACGGACTACGCATGTCTCGTAGTATGCATGCTTGATAATGAAATTAGCTCTGGCAGTCCAACGCTTCCTGTACAGAAGTACACGTCCTCCTTGTTGTGGTGATGTGTAGTGTGTTGTGTATGGTAGGGTGTGGTGGGAGCAGGAATTTGCTCATGTCAGTTAGCCCTGGGTCGGGAGATGTTCGACTGACGCTTCATGGGGGCGACAGAATTTGCAACTTAGTTCAGGCAGTGGTTATTTTCAGATGTTTATTAATAGAGGCATGACCTGTTCTCAGCTTGAAGATCAGAATCGGGTCTTATCTTTTCAGTTTGCTTGACTCTGGGTACTTGTCAGTTTATTCACCCGAGTTCAAATGTATCCTTAACAGTACCCCTGCCAAACCGCAGTGAAAACAGAAATCTGTCATTATTAATCATATTGCAAGATATACAACATTGAAACATTCAAGCGAAAGAACGTCGAGACAAAAATTATTTAATGTTTTAAACAGAAATTGCCAATTCCAATATTTAACATACCAAATATTACATATTTTCACTACAGTTTTGGCGACTCTCACATATTCACTATACAAATGTTACTACATCGGCTACCAAAAATACGTTGTCAAATCGGGTTTATAGAAACAATTTTATTGCGGTGCTGCGGGGGGTACTGTTAGGGATACATTTTAATTCAGATGAATAAACCAACAAGTACCGCAATCTGGTTTTGGTTTGTGTCTAAAGCATATTCGACCTGTCTTGGATGTAGTGTAGACTCACTGATATAGCCATCCCTGTCTATAATTCTTTCTCAATTATGTCTGCAAGTTTGCCGTGTGGTTACAGGAAGTAGATGCGGTGATGTTACGTTTTTGACCAGCTCGGATATTTCATGTCTTGTGAATGCTTTTTCAACCAATTTGTCTAGGTTTCATGGCTAAACAGGTTGTACGGTTTCCTCTGTATTTCTGTGCTCAGAACGTCGCTTCCATCACAGCTTGTCTGAAAGAAACTCGATCTATTGCCAAATCTCCAGAGTCATGTCAAAGCATTTCTTGACATCTTGGAGACATCGTCTTCTTGGTCTGCCCCTGTCCCTCTTTTCCAGCACCATAACTTCCATTACCGTTTTGTCAAGACTGTTGTGTCTTTTGATGTGACCAATGTATTTCAATTTTGTTCATGACATAATTTATGATACAGTTCTCCTCTATGCCCAACTCTTGTCGAATTTCTGCATTCTCTTGGGAAGGGGGTCGGGGGGGGGGGGGGGGGGGGGGGAGAGAGAGAGCCATGGTTTTCTGAGAACCTTTCTACATCATTTCGACTCGAGGGAGTCAATTCTCTTCCATGAGGTTTCGGTAACTGTCCATGTTCCACAGATGTGTGCTTGCCACCGGAATAACACAGGTTCTCAAAATGTTCACTTTGGCTGGTTTGCTGGTATTCTGCCATAGTTTCTTCAAGTTGTTTAGCCTCTGCATTTCCATAATAATAAGTTTTAATACAGAATGCAATTATTCTACTACCACCCCCCCCCCCCACAACTAACATCGCCCAATAGTGGGCGCTGGCGTCCAGGTTGAGGAGCACTGCTCTGCAACTTTAAACACGTCCATTCGGTCGCCCGTCAAAGAGAATAAAGAGATGGGGTGGATACAACCATTGGTCCAACATGGTAGAGCAGGACAAAAGATCGGATAAAATCAAAACAGTTTTTGACGCCCTGCCATCAGACAACGTCTGGGATCAAGATGCTGAGCAGTGCGTGAGCTGCAGCGGTCCATAGCTCACAGGTAGCATCAGGGCCAGCGAACCAGAGCTGAGCAGTGCGTGAGCTGCTGCGGCCAGCGACCTATAGCTCACAGCTAGCGTCAGGGCCAGCGAACCAGAGCTTCCAATACCCTTCTACACATCTACGTGGTGATCCTAGATGACAGGCTGCAGCAGGGATAACTGGCTAAGGAGAAAGAAAAGCTAACCCGGTACTCAGGGTAACTGATACGCTAGTCCAGTCAGGCACAACATACTGACCAGGACGTGGCGTCAGTATCAGGCACAACATACTGACCAGGACGTCGTGTTAGGGTCATGGACAACATGCTGACCAAGACGTCGTGTTAGGGTCATGGACAACATGCTGACCAAGACGTCGCGTCAGGGTCATGGACAACATGCTGACCAAGACGTCGTGTTAGGGTCATGGACAACATGCTGACCAAGACGTCGTGTTAGGATCATGGACAACATGCTGACCAAGACGTCGTGTTAGGGTCATGGACAACATGCTGACCAAGACGTCGTGTTAGGGTCATGGACAACATGCTGACCAAGACGTCGTGTTAGGGTCATGGACAACATACTGACCAAGACGTCGTGTTAGGGTCATGGACAACATGCTGACCAAGACGTCGTGTCAGGGTCATGGACAACATACTGACCAAGACGTCGCGTCAGGGTCATGGTCAACATACTGACCAAGACGTCGTGTTAGGGTCATGGACAACATACTGACCAAGACGTCGTGTTAGGGTCATGGACAACATACTGACCAAGACGTCGTATTGGGGTCATGGACAACATACTGACCAAGACGTCGTGTTAGGGTCATGGACAACATGCTGACCAAGACGTCGCGTCAGGGTCAGGCACAACATACTGACCAAGACGTCGTTTTAGGGTCATGGACAACATGCTGACCAAGACGTCGCGTCAGAGTCATGGACAACATACTGACCAAGACCACAATCTCTCTTCCATATATCGCTCCCTTGAAACAGGCTATTTTCAAGGCAGCCTGGCTGACCAAATGTGGATCGATGTGATCCCCGTAGTAGTGAGCACCACACAGATGAAACTAAACATTGCACAATGGCCTGAGGACCGCGGCTCACCTTCATCAGTATGATCGCGATGTGAGAAACGCTACTTCAACCCGCCACGTGACGTCTTTTTCAAGATGGACAAAAGAGTAAACTTTCATGTGGGCATTAAACAACAACAAAAACAAGAACAACTTAGTACTCAAAAATGCCGGCTGGAGACGGATGTGTCAGACCGAAACATGAAAATATCGCAGTCAATCTATAAACGACACGGCGCATTCTGTTCTCTGGACAACATCAAGCTACTTGCAAAGTCCTTTTTTCAGGGCTTGGTAACGGGAGATTGAGAACGAACGTAAAAGACATAACGTCTGCCTGGCAGAATACTAGTGTTACAGAACAGATGGTTGGAACAGTAGACACATTTATAAACATTTGACATGACTTTGAGTAGCATGGTGCCTAGAGAGACACAGTGTCAGACTTATTTGTAGTACAAACTGAGGTCGGACATGGGTGGCTACTATTTCTATAAATTACCATTCTCATGCTGATGTGTTCGGCCGTGTGACAAGCTAATTGTAGGGGTGGGAACATGAACACAAATTACATTTGATTAAAAGCTAAAAACTAACATCTGGGTTTCTGTGCTGCCATATGTAACCAGCATGTGTGATCAATTACGTCAAAACCATTATCCTCCCTGTGAAGTACAGGTCTTTATAACAAATTTTAACAGTTAAGGGCAGGGGTGATGGGGCCGGCGACTCTGGGAAGAAAGGTACCTGAATGTGTGCCAAGGTCACTCACCATCTCGAACCTATGTCGACAAAGGAAAACGACGGGGTTGGCGAGAAGAATGTGTCTGGTACAGGCAGGGGTTAGTAGCTGACCACACTGGCGTTCCATTTTGGGTAGTGGGGGGCTAGTGATAGGCAGAGGCCATCAGGTCTTGCTGCGACATTTTAGAGTGACAGGAATTCGGAGTTATTCGTGTCAATAACAACTAGTTGGAGATAGATTCAAACTACTAGAGTGGTGACTGAGTCTGACAACCCACAGAAGCCCATTGGACAGCACTGATACTGTTGAGATTAAATAATACTAGGCAAAATTTAAGTCTAGCAAACTGGACGTGAAGATAGGGAGACTGAGTGTTTAGCTAGAAGACTGGCTGGAAAGGCATGAGAGTTTAGCTCACCAACTTTCTGCAAGAGCAGTTGATAGGCTGCTACTAGTTAGCAGGTTGTTTTACGAATGAGTGAGAGATGGAATGAGTTGCAGGGTGACTGAATCAGCATACGTCTTTGAGTCTTTGCCAGTCGCTCTATAAGGTGTGTATTGGGCACCATGTAAATAGAAGAGATCTGAATGTGGGTGGTACATGGAAGCAGCATATCACTCCGGAGGTGGTAGAAAATATACCAGGTATTGGAAACAAGAACAGCCAGACTGAAAAAAGAAGGAAGAGACATTACCCTGAGGTACATAACGGAAAACTACGCAAGCATGGACTGGACCCATGCATACACCGACGGTTCTGTAACAAACACAACACAGAATGGAGGAGCAGGGGTATTCCTGAGCCTAACAAATGGTAGAAAAATAACACTGTCAGTGGCAACTTGAAAATTCTCAAGCAATTTCAGAGCGGAGGCAGAGGCAGTGAAGGCTGCAGTAAAAGCAATGCTCACAGGCGAAAGCAATGAAAGCCAGATAGTCCTGTTTACAGATGCCCTGGTCGTGGTTACAGCACTAAAAAGCCAGAAAAATACTGAACTTAATGATTTAAGAGCAGTACTCTGTCAACTATGCCGGCAGTCCGCACCAAAAAGAGTAGTGGTACAGTGGGTTCCATCCCACTGTACCATCCAAGGCAACGAGGAGGCAGACAGACTGGCAAAAGAAGGTGCAAGACTACCACAACCAGATTGTAGTGTGATCTAAGAAGAGTCCAAAAGGTTTATTAGGGCCAGATACATAGCCAAATGGGAAACAGAACATACTGGCTACACAAAAAATTATGCCTACTACCAGCTGAACAGAAGAGAGCAGGTCGTGGTCTTCAGACTCCGCACAGGACACAACAGACTGAGGTACCATATATTCAATAAACTGAAGATAGGTGGCACTGACGAATGCACCTGTGATACAGGGAAAATGACCGCTGAACATCTGCTGCAAAATTGCCCGACATACGAGGACCAGAGAAGGCACATGTGGCCATCACCAGTGGCAACACTAGACAAACTCTATGGCAGTGTCGACAGCCTCAGGATGACAGCTGCTTTCTTCGAATAAATTCAAGTTGACGTCTGACAGCGTACGAAGAAGAAGAATGTGGGTGTGGTGTGTGCAGGATACCGAGGGAACTATGTATGTTCCGGAGTATGTGTATACGCAGATAAATTGAGTGTGTGACCACGTGTGAGTATTCGTTGAACATATTGAATGTGTAATGTCAAGATCACCTTCCTGAAGGTACCTGAATGTGTAATGAAAAGAGCACCTGTCTGAATGGATCTGAGTGTGAGTGAATGTACAGAATTCGATTATGACGACGAGTTTGTGAGAGTGTGCAGATAAGAGGAGGGGAGCGTAGTGGTTAGAACTGGCTTGCATTAGTTGGGGGCAATATTCAAAAGCTTATCTTTACAGCCTCCGAAGTAATTCATATTTACATTAATATATATAATATATGATTACTTAGTTAAGATGTATTTCACTAGTTGTTTGTAATCTCTATTATAATCGATTTAATTTATATTATTAAATATGACACAGCTTGCTGGGGAGTGTTGATGTGTTAATTGCTGAGTGTGGTTGTGTCGTGAATGATGTGGATGCATGTAGTAACATTCTAGATATCTAACTACTCTGGAAACGCTTTATTCTGCCACAAAATACACGCCAAGATCACCTGCCCTGTGTAATACGTTCCAACTATGCCCAATCTTCCGTGTTTCATTTATGTACCTAGCAGACAACAGGTCAGTCAACGGTGCATATTTCTTGCGGCTTTCTCTGCATCGGGTCATTTGCCTTCTTAAAGAAGTACCTGCTGTTGTATTGAATGTTTCTTAGTTGACTTGTCCATATTTGTTCAAGTGTATGTGTCTTAAAGTTACTACATGATAAGGGAGCCAGTCCTATGCCCCCCCCCCCTTCCCTGTAATCGCTTCTTACGACATGATTTGTAAGTTCACATGTTACTATTCTTTGTTCCCCTTTCTGGCCCCGACAATGTGCACTATATACTGGAGAAGATAGTAAGTGGAGGAAACCAAAACGGCACTATAGAGTTAAAACAACCAAAACAAAGAGATGAACATAAACAATAAAAACACAGAAGATAATGGGTCATACAATTGAAGAACTGCAGGGTGTTAGCACTTTGGGAAGTCCCCCGCAGATGAAGAAGCAGACCAAGACGTTCAAGCACATGAATATCTGCTTTGAACTCGTGGTCACCCAATATGAGCACAAGAGCATTGTCCCAGAACAATAAGATTACATTGCTTAATACGAAAGGAAATGCGTCATATTGTATGATAATAAACGATTAGACAACCAGGGCTCGTCGTGCAACTATTGGGAGCACTATGTTGGGAATCAATAGCAGCCAACTGATTGGAGCACTATGTTGGGAATCAATAGCAGCAAACTGATTGGAGCACTATGTTGGGAATCAGTAGCAGCCAACTGATTGGAGCACTATGTTGTGAATCAGTAGCAGCCAACTGATTGGAGCACTATGTTGGGAATCAGTAGCAGCCAACTGATTGGAGCACTATGTTGGGAATCAATAGCAGCCAACTGATTGGAGCACTATGTTGGGAATCAGTAGCAGCCAACTGATTGGAGCACTATGTTGGGAATCAATAGCAGCCAACTGATTGGAGCACTATGTTGGGAATCAGTAGCAGCCAACTGATTGGAGCACTATGTTGGGAATCAGTAGCAGCCAACTGATTGGAGCACTATGTTGGGAATCAGTAGCAGCCAACTGATTGGAGCACTATGTTGGGAATCAGTAGCAGCCAACTGATTGGCGCACTATGTTGGGAATCAGTAGCAGCCAACTGATTGGAGCACTATGTTGGGAATCAGTAGCAGCCAACTGATTGGAGCACTATGTTGGGAATCAGTAGCAGCCAACTGATTGGAGCACTATGTTGGGAATCAATAGCAGCAAACTGATTGGAGCACTATGTTGGGAATCAATAGCAGCCAACTGATTGGAGCACTATGTTGGGAATCAATAGCAGCCAACTAATTGGAGCACTATGTTGGGAATCAATAGCAGCCAACTGATTGGAGCACTATGTTGGGAATCAGTAGCAGCCAACTAGTGGGGGCACTATGTTGGGAATCAGTAGCAGCCAAGTAGTAGGGGCACTATGTTAGGAATCAGTAGCAGCCAACTAATGGGAGCACTATGTTGGGAATAAGTAACAGCCAATCGATGGGGGCACTATGTTGGGAATAAGTAGCAGCCAACTGATGGGAGCACTATGTTGGGAATCAGTAGCAGCCAACTGATGGGAGCACTATGTTGGGAATCAGTAGCAGCCAACTGATGGGAGCACTATGTTGGGAATAAGTAACAGCCAACTAATGGGAGCACTATGTTGGGAATCAGTAACTGCCAACTAGTGGGAGCACTATGTTGGGAATCAGTAACAGCCAACTAATGGGAGCACTATGTTGGGAATCAGTAACAGCCAACTAATGGGAGCACTATGTTGGGAATCAGTAACAGCCAACTGATGGGAGCACTATGTTGGGAATCAGTAACAGCCAACTAATGGGAGCACTATGTTGGGAATCAGTAACAGCCAACTGATGGGAGCACTATGTTGGGAATCATTAACTGCCAACTAGTGGGAGCACTATGTTGGGAATCAGTAACACCCAACTAATGGGAGCGCCACGTTGCACAGAGAGAGCTAACCGAAGTGACATATCACGTTAGGCTCCAAACGAGGACGGTCCACCAAAAATCAAGCAAATATGAACAGAACCAATAGGTTCATATGGGATATACAGTTAGCTCATGAAATCAAGCAAATATGAACAGAACCAATAGGTTCGTATGGGATTTACAGTTAGCTCATGAAATCCAAATAAATCGCAAGGTAGGAAGAACATTTGTGCGGGCTCCTTCGAACTGAGCAAATACCTGATGCAAACACATACTGTCATGCTGGGACATATATTTGAATAAATACACCTGGAAGAGGGCATCACGCAATGTGAATCGTTGTAAAGGTCTCATGAGATGCAGACATCTCACACCGCAGTCACGTGTACGGCCAGTGCAAACCAAGTCAGTAACATTTAAGCTTACCCACGCTCAGAAAGTTACAAAATGCACGATCAAATAAAGGAGATCCAGGTGGCCTAAGGGCTGGAGCTTGGATAGACAATCCCAACGTTCGAAGCACTTTGTATTCAGTTTGACAGACGGTGTGCATTCTGAGTGATGTGGCCGCTTTTTGAGCTGTCGCGGAAGCTACAATGTTCGTGTTCTGTCGCTGGTACTTTCAGCAGTGAAAGAGACAGAGCATATGGGGACGCCCCATGTCCAACCTTGTACCAATGCGGGGACTGGGTCTTTGGTCGGTCAATCTCGCCTTCGCATAGGTGGGTGACCCCGTGGACGTGTACATGAACACACGAATGTTGTTCTACGAGGCCATCTGTTGTCAGGCATGCGTGCCACATGTCCAGCCCGGACGATGTGTGAGTGACATCGCTGTTTCCACAACGTCTGAAACAAAGTTTCCAATTGTCAATCTTTTTCCAATTATTTGTGTATGGGAATGAAGACTAACGTCTGGTCAGGCACAATATACTGATCAGATATGTTAATCAGGGTTAGGCAAAATATACGGGCCAAGACATGTTAGTTAGGGTTAGGCTCAACATACTGATCAGACATTTTAACAAGCCCCCTGTATATCTCTGAGTTAAAATGGACCAGAGACTCTCATGGAGGGAACACATACAGGAGATAGAACAAAGAGCAACCAGAAAACTATCCCTCATGAAGAAGTTGGCCGGAAGAAGCTGGGGTGCAAATAGCAACATCCTCAAAAATGTATACACTGGCAGTCAGGCCAGTACTTGAATACGGCATGACAGACTGAACCACAGCATCAAAAACAAACACGGAACGCCTAACCAAAATTCAAAATTCAGGCTTAAGGATAATAACAGGAGGAATGAAGACTACACCAATACAGAAAATGGAAACATACACAAATATAAGACCCCTAAATACTAGACGAGAAGAAAGAGTGCTGACACTTAGTGAAAAGATGCTACGCATATCAAACTAAAACACCCAGTTAAAAATAGGCTCAAGAGAACCAGCTTCATCCATATATCAAACCACCTACACCAAAAATATGGAGAACTAATTCCCAACCAACCTACAGAAATAGAAATGCTTATTAACTATGAAGAGCCAAGCTGCAACATAAACAACATCGTAATAAGTACAGAGATCCCAGGAATAAGAAGAAAAGAAAAACACAATGTCCACGAGCTGAAAATGTTAGCACAAACAATGATTGAGGAGAAATATATTACCAAGGAATGGACACAGGTGTACACAGATGGTTCAGCAGAGGGGGCAGGCCGAAACGGGGGAGGAGGCATATTCATAAGACACAAAAAAGAAAAATATAACAGAAGAGGCCCACCCAACAGGAAAGTTGTCCACAAACCTTAGAGCAGAATGGATGGCCCTCCTGCGAGCACTGAATATACTTCAAACAGAAAGGCAACCTCCAACAAAAATAGCTCTATTCACGGACTGCAGAGAGCTATTAGAGACAATACAGTAATGTCCAATCTATAGGGAAATGAGATGGCAGACCTGGCCAGAGGGTGCGGAGCTGAGACAAAAGCTGTGGGGCAGCCGCTCTGACCTGGTGAAGACTACAGACTTCATCATGGCGACTGGCCTGGAGATATAGCATGACCAGAAGATCCTGAACGCAAAGAAAGAAGAGTCAGGGTTAGGCAAAATATACTGGCCAAGACCATTGCCTTGGCTTCCCCGTAGCCCTTACTGAAAACTGCCTGTTTTTATGGCAGCCTGGCTAACGAGGGAAGGGATTGAGGTGATCATCGTAGTAGTGAGCGATACGCAGATGAAATCCATGCATAGGACAACCGCCTGGAAGATCCCTGTCCACCTTCATCAGCATGTTCGGGATTTCAGGAAAGCTGCAACGAACCGCCACTAAACGTCCTTTTTAGGGCGCACAAATCTACCCATTATAGGCATTCCTTCAAAAACATTTATTTTATTATCAACAATTGTATAATTAATCAATCTCCAATATTTTTTTATGCGGGGGTAATATATTTAAAAACCAAGGCTGCACACTATGTAACGAATGCTGTGTCAAGCGGCCTTTATTCCTCAAACCTAGCGATGTGAGTGAACGGCGCAGCGATGATAACCAAATTGAGGCTCATGACGGAGCACAAGAACATTAGTCCCAAATAGGAATCGGAGCTTAGTGTTCCAAGAAGGGACAAGTTTGTAACTCAATGAAAATATCATTATAGTGTTCCAAGAAGGGACAAGTTTGTAACTCAATGAAAATATCATTATAGTGTTCCAAGAAGGGACAAGTTTGTAACTCAATGAAAATATCATTATAGTGCTCCAAAAAGGGACAAGCGTGTAACTCAATGAAAATATCATTATAGTGTTCCAAGAAGGGACAAGTTTGTAACTCAATGAAAATATCATTATAGTGTTCCAAGAAGGGACAAGTTTGTAACTCAATGAAAATATCATTATAGTGTTCCAAGAAGGGACAAGTTTGTAACTCAATGAAAATATCATTATAGTGCTCCAAAAAGGGACAAGCGTGTAACTCAATGAAAATATCATTATAGTGTTCCAAGAAGGGACAAGTTTGTAACTCAATGAAAATATCATTATAGTGCTCCAAGAAGGGACAAGTTTGTAACTCAATGAAAATATCATTATAGTGTTCCAAGAAGGGACAAGTTTGTAACTCAATGAAAATATCATTATAGTGCTCCAAGAAGGGACAAGTTTGTAACTCAATGAAAATATCATTATAGTGCTCCAAGAAGGGACAAGTTTGTAACTCAATGAAAATATCATTATAGTGTTCCAAGAAGGGACAAGTTTGTAACTCAATGAAAATATCATTATAGTGTTCCAAGAAGGGACAAGTTTGTAACTCAATGAAAATATCATTATAGTGCTCCAAGAAGGGACAAGTTTGTAACTCAATGAAAATATCATTAATGTATATTGATCTATCACACGTGATGCAGTATGGATAATGAGGATTGGTGAGTTCCGCGTGCAAAGGCAGATCATTACACACCTCTGAAGAAAAAATTATATTTGTTTCGAGCTTGTGAGAAGAGAGAGAGGCCAAGTTAAGACAACGTGAGGAGGAACAATAAAAGCATAGACCAAAATCATGAATCACAAATGATGACCGCAGACCAGGCGAGTAGATGAAGAGGGTTTGCTTCCCTTGAAGATAACATCCGGCGTGGTGGTTGCTGGCTGCTTTCTCGAGCATTGATTAGGAGCGATCATAAGAAGGATGAGGAGAAGAGTTGGAGCACAGGTGGCATCAGGCACTACTGCTGGGAGGATAGTGGACATCGCGGTATGGAAGAAAAGCCAGGACAAGTATTTTATAAGGACTCTGAAAAATAGTTTTTCTTTGTGACGTAACGATTCCTGTTTTTATAAGGAATTAAAAATAGTTCTTCGTGCCGTGACCTTTTCCTATTTTTCCAACTGCTACGTGTTCGTCGTCTATGATCACAAGACAAAGACATTCTATCAACAACAACAAAAACAATGTGTCTTGACCTCTGCCCTCCAGAGTGTCACCCCTATTTCTTGTACTGACGCATCCACCCCGGCCTCATTCTCACGGCTCTGTCTGTGAGATCCTATTCCGCCAACTCCCTATTCTGTATTCAAATCCTTCCATACGCGTGTGGCAATTCATGATCCTTTCTCTGTTGCTTACAGACTAGATTAGAAGCTTGCATGAGCCTCCCTCAGAGGACAACCACTACACATCTCCTCGCTGTGTACTTGTCTCTCCCCCGGCAGTATTGCCTGTTATAATCTTTTGTTCCAGCTCTCCTCCTCATTCAGGGGAGTTAAGCAAGACTGTCCTGGCCCTGAGACTGTCCGGAGTCTTTTTTGCTGTTGCTGAAGCATGCATTTGGTAACGCAAATGAAGGAATATGTCTTCTCACTGGCCGGATGGGAGCCTCTTTAACATTGCAAGGATCAAGGCCAAAACGAAGATTAGGGAAGTCACCATCCGGAACATATTATTGGCTGATGATGCTGTAATTGGCACTCAGTCTGCAAGATCGCAAGAGCTTGCTAGA
Organism: Ariolimax columbianus; assembly: GCA_036924085.1. NCBI lineage: Eukaryota > Metazoa > Mollusca > Gastropoda > Stylommatophora > Arionidae > Ariolimax > Ariolimax columbianus. The sequence continues at coordinate 80,395,270 of JAVGWX010000002.1, read as the reverse complement.
TCGTGGTCACACAACAAGTCGCAACAAAACATATGTGCTGGGACAGGAAGTAGATGCCACGCCAACGATAATTATGAACTGGCAGCTGTGCCTCGTCAACGGCAAGCTCTCTCTAGACCCAGAAATAGACAGTTGCACATGCGAAGCTGCTGCTACATTTGCTCGCATCACAACGAGTGTTTTGTAAAACCATAAGCTCATAATTAAAACCAATAATATGGCTTACAAAGTATGTGTCGTCAGCTCGCTCCTATATGGTAGCGAAACTTGGGTAGCTGATGCTAAACAGGAGTAAAGGGGACTAGCACCTTCCATATACCGCGGATGTCCGCCATTAAAAAAAATGACAGGAAGTGACAAATACAGAGTGCACTCTCGTATCGGTCTCCTAAGTACGTACTCTTCTCAGACAGCGAAGACTATCATGGCTTGATCATGATCGTCGTATGGAAAATCTCCAAAGATGTCCTCAATGGGCAGTAGATGATGATAAAAGAACAGGGTTCAAAGATGTGTCTAAGCGTGATATGATGGCACTGGGCCTTATTCTGACATCATGGGAAGACGAAGCTGCAGACCGATCAAAGTGGAGATGTACCCAGAATAGTACCTCAGACTTGGTTCAAAGCCCTTGCAGCACAGAGCAGTGAAATGACAACGTCGCCAGAAGGAAAACACCTCGGCTGAGAGTTTGCATCCCTCCAAGGTCGCATCACCCTATAGTCAGCCACGACTGAAAGGGGCTACAACTACACCTTACCTGACGACAACACGCGCGGACGCGTAACGTGTCGCTTCGACATCCAGACGAGTTCGATGACCTTTCCTAAAGCACTGTTTGAGATAAAAGAGGAATACACCTGCAACTTAATCTAGGCCATTATTTGCCACATCTGCAATATGAATTGCATCGGGAAGACTGGGGCTTTGAACTATATGCTCATTTCTACCAACACATCAATGCTACTTCTAATGACTTCGTCTCTCGGTATATGTGTTTTATTGTAATCATATTGATCATTTATGGTTTGGCCTGTTCTGTCACACAGTGATTCACAATTATCTGGTCAATTTAAGATGTATTGTATCCGTTGTTGTAATTCATTACGTGTGTGTTGTTTTTGTGTTTTTTGTTTGCTCTTTGTCTATTACGAAGATTGTGTGGTGGAAACGTTAGTTCGTGTTTATTTCTTTCCGGGTGTGGTAACTGAGCCATATCTATTTATGTTATTCTCGACTTTTGACCTTCAGACCACCGCAGCTTCGATATATTTTTACTGAATCTATTTCACAGCTGTTATTATTTAGTATCTACTTAAATACACATTAGCATGTTCCGTTGCCCATTTCATTACTGTTTCTTCCTCGATGACTTGACCAAAATTTATGACTGTCTCAATTTGTCAAGCAGGATCAAGTGAAACATACTAATCAGACTATGCCTATCAGGGTCAGGCGAAACATACTAATCAGACTATGCCTATCAGGGTCAGGCGAAACATACTAATCAGACTATGCCTATCAGGGTCAGGCGAAACATACTAATCAGACTATGCCTATCAGGGTCAGGCGAAACATACTAATCAGACTATGCCTATCAGGGTCAGGCGAAACATACTAATCAGACTATGCCTATCAGGGTCAGGCGAAACATACTAATCAGACTATGCCTATCATGGTCAGGCGAAACATACTAATCAGACTATGTTAGGCAGGGTCAGGTGGAACATACTGATCAGACTATGCCTATCAGGGTCAGGTGGAACATACTAATCAGACTATGTTAGGAAGGGTCAGGTGGAACATACTGATCAGACTATGTTAGGCAGGGTGAGGTGAAACATACTAATCAGACTATGCCTATCAGGGTCAGGCGAAACATACTGATCAGACTATGTTAGGCAGGGTCAGGTGGAACATACTGATCAGACTATGTTAGAAAGGGTCAGGTGGAACATACTGATCAAAACACCACCTAACCTCCAATCGGTTCTCCCTGGAGACATACTGTTTCATGGCAGTCTAGCAAACGTGGTTTGGGGATGGGGGGGGGGGGGGGGGTATTTGTCGGCAACGTGATTCCCAAAGTGGTATGCCTCACATTGCACTACTGCTAGGACGACCAAGGTTCACCGTACCAAGTATGCCTTCGAGGTGTGATGAGAGCCACTGTAACCTGCCACCAAAGAATATCGTCAGGGATTGAGACGCTGAGCAGCGCATGAACAGAAGTGGTCAGCGACCCAAAGCTGACTGCTAGCGTCAGGGTCAGCGAACCAGAGCTGCCAAGATCCTTCTATACCTCCACGCGGCGATCCTGGAAAACAGGCTGCAGCAGTGCAGACTGGCTAAGGAGAAGGGATCGAAGAGGGAATGCTAACTCGTTACTCAAAAAATGCTTGCTGAAGTCGAATGTGTTGGACCGAAAGGTGCAAATATCACAGTCAAGCTGTAAACTACGACACAAAGCATTCCGTTCTCTGGACTACATTCTGCTACTTAAGCCCTTTCATGGTTTGGTAACGGGAGACTGAGAACGAACGCAGAAGAAGAAGAACAAGAATGCCGTCAAAAGCACCCAACTCAAGAAAAGCATAGTCCAGTGGATACCTACCCATTGCAACATTCTATGCAACGAGAAGATGGACAGACTCGCCAGATAGGGAGGAGCACCGCAGCATAGTGATACAGCAACCACATACGATGAGACAAAAGCCACTATCAGGGCCAAGTGTAGCTCAAAATGAAAAAAGACCACCCTAGTCACAAAACAATGCCTACCGCCAACTCTCAAGGCGAGATCAGGTGATCACCAACTCTCCGGCTACGCACAGGACACCACAGACTGAGATGTCATTTGTACAACAAGTTCAAGATTGGCACTACGGACCGTAGTGCCTGCGACCCAGCACCCATGAGAGCATAACACGTTTTGCAGTCCTGCCCAACGTATAACGGGTAAAAGAAGTAGCATTTTGGCATCATCCAGTGTCCTTCTACGAGAATATATATGGAAGTGCCCGGAGCCCCATGTCGACTGCTGGCTCCGTTAGAGTCACTGAAGTCGAGGTCTGAAGACGAAGAAAGTACGAGTGACATTAGCAGTACCAATATCAAGCATCGAATTTCTCTGACATCACCACTGAATTCGCTCCTGCTACTTTCAAGAAAACGAAATTCTCATGCCAACTTCCTCCTCAACTGTCTCTATTTTTGGCTTTTCCTATTTCAATTCGGCAGTTCGTGAGGTTAATGTTATGGATCGATGCCATCTTGAACTCGCTGATAAGAAAAACGCCTTCCTACTTATGCGCTGTGTCGCGTCTAGTCACGTTCGACGTTTGTCCAATTTTAATTCTCAATCACAACATGTGGATAGTTTGCGTAATCTTAATTCCCAGAATTGAATTGTGTTTGTTTGTTGCTTTATCATCCACAGCTTCAACCGCCAGCTGTTTGTCTTCCTTTTCTCTTACAAGGAGGATAAACTGTCCCGTCATCGCCCCAGCAAACTTCCCCGTCTGCTGATTCCAACCCCCAGGTTACCTGCATGCCCACCCCCCTGACCTTCCCATAACTAATATATAGATCTAGAGTACGGCTCTCAATTTTGTTCCACACGTACTAACCTTTCTTCACTGTCATTTTCTCCGTGATGTCTACTAACGGTACTCTATTCTCCGTCATGTCTACTACCATATTCATTGTCATGTCTACTACTCTATCCTCCGTCATGTCTACTACTCTATCCTCCGTCATGTCTGCTACTCTATTCTCCGTCATGTCTGCTACTCTATTCTCCGTCATGTCTACTACTCTATTCTCCGTCATGTCTGCTACTCTATTCTCCGTCATGTCTGCTACTCTATTCTCCGTCATGTCTGCTACTCTATTCTCCGTCATGTCCGCTCCTATTCCCCGTGACGTCCACTAACGTATTCCCCGCGACGTCCACTACCGTATTCCCCGTGACGTCCACTACCGTATTCCCCGTGACGTCCACTACCGTATTCCCCGTGACGTCCACTACCGTATTCCCCGTGAAGTCCACTACCGTATTCCCCGTGACGTCCACTAACGTATTCCCCGTGACGTCCACTACCGTATTCCCCGTGACGTCCACTACTGTATTCTCCGTGACGTCCACTACTGTATTCTCCGTTACTCCACGACAATTCTGGCACCTATATATCAGATACCCCTAGTGATTCCTCGTTTACTGTAATACTGTAATCCTGGTGTTCACTCAGGTCCATTTTATGCCCTATGCCAGGTAGCCAAATCTCGTCTAAACTCATCTCTGTCCTTTGTCATTAAGTACCTACCATGCCAGACCAAGGTCCTGTAGACGGCCATCTCTCCATCTCATTGGTGGACGTCCGGGGCTAGGATTAAAGGGGTAGGGCAGCCATGACGTCACTTTACGTGTCCATCTATTGTCAGGCATGCGCACCAGGTGACTTGCCCACCTGTACTTTCTTATCAACGCCGTATCTACGACGACATTAAAGCAGGTTTGATCCATGATGGCGGTGGTCTAGTGGTGAAAGTGACAGTGTTCTACGTTCCATCGCTCGTTGAGTAGCTTGGAGCCGCGCCAAGTCACTTTTTCGTAGATTCCACACCTCGCAGCTGTATACCATGGCTGGAATGACCAGGATGTTGAAGGTGTGAGCTCTCGCTTTGTTGTGTTTCATCTGTTGAAGTACTGTCTTGGTGCGGTTGAAGCTGAACCATCCGCAGCTAACCTTCGGGAGATCTCTTTATGCAAATCATGGGAGTTCGTATTTTTTTGGTCCAAGTAGATATAGGAATTAAACGTTTTTGACGGAATCAGTTCCAAGACGCATTTCCTCGCAGGGACAGAAACTGCCCAGTATGCATTGTGTTTTTATTTATTTATTTGACCAACTGCCTCGCTTGCATTGTTGAGCTCATTCAGGCATTACTCATCTTCCTTGATGCTCTAGCTGATGATGACTATGTCATCCGCAAATCGGAGGCGGTTGAGCACTTCCTCATTTCACTTCTCCCTCTCCCACAATAAATCTAAATGGCCTCCGATTTTTCTTGGCCTACATGATATTGTGCGAACTGCCGCTGCCCTCTTCAGTACACTGTTTCTTATCCCGTGGACAACACCAATGGGAATAGTTTTTGTAATCACTGGCAATGCACTACCAGAATTCAGTCATGTGATCAGAGAAACCCACCTTGTGGATATAATTCCAGAAGGAGACGACTGAAATCAAGAAAAAGTTTCATTTGAACTACACAGTCAACAAACTAGAAACCTGAGCAAAACTGCACCGAAAAATGGCGTCAAATATCGTGAGGAATGGATGGAGATCAAAGAAAAACCTGCGACTGGGTACACTAAGCCATATCCTGTGTGGATAGCCCCGAAAGGGAGTGTCCAAACTTGAAAAAATAGGGATATACGGACGGCGATGTCTGCGAATATCCATCCAAGACCCCGAACAACTGTATAACTGCCCAAGAATGCGAGAACTATGTACTTTGGTGGATCTCATGGCAGCAAATGATTGAGCTTCTATGGCAGCTGATTTCTAGTACAACACTTTGTGAGGTTGCCGGATACAGAAATTAAGTAAGTACCCCGTGGAGCCTACTGATATGCTCCAATCAACTGAGCTGTAAATGGGTACCTGGCTTATGGTTACGGAAAGAAAAATAGTGAGGATGGAAACTGGTAAACCGACTTCATAAACAAACTGAAACATAGCACAATGATATTATTCACACACCATTGTCTGTCCAGTTGTTCTACTGCTTTGGCAATAACCACTGTTTTTTATTCTTATATATGTTTGTTTATTTATAAATGTATCTGTATTGGTATGTGTTAATATCTATTTGTATTTGCGCGTATCAACCGCATTAAACCAATACTTCAGCAGATGATTGGCATCAAGACCAGGGCTCAATAGCACGGTTATCCCAGCCATGGTATTTGGCATACGGTTTGGAGGCTACGCAACCAAAACAGCAATGGAGTCAAGAGTCATAAATATCTCCTTGACAGACCCATCCTAAATGGCCATGTGGTCCGCATGACTGGCATAGGTGGATGAGGAGGGCGTCTATCTGGTGGTCATGCAACTACAACTACCTACCAAGAAGATGAAGAGATCTGGATCATGCCCTTAGACAATCATGGTACCCCAGGGTGAAGGACAGACATGGATTCAAGCAGCTTTTGGCTACCTGGTATCAGACAACCTGGACTGACCAGGATTTAGGTAAGTATGAAAATATATACTTATTCATGTGTACATTTATGTACAGACAATGTGCACATTGGTGTAACACATGTTGATAATTTCTTATTTGTCTAATGCCAGACTCACTCACACGCTGAGTGTTGTCCATACGACCTCTTGTGGTTATCGAAAAGGCACGACAAACTGCGTTAGATGCCTTCCCACCTTTCTACCCTGCGGGTTACATGTTTACGTAAAGGCTTCGGTGTTAACCCTGAGGCAAAATCTGCATCCTATGCTATCTCCAGTCGTCTCAATGAATGTCTTGCCACTGGCAAAAGGTAGCTTAGGCTCTGTGCGTGAGGTTGACAAAAGGCGCAGTTTCTTCCTCACTTTAATCCAAATCTCCGCACAAGTCACCCATTTCAGCAGACACAGCAAGAGATACGACTGTCCACACGGCTGAACAAAGAGAGTGGTCTTCATCACTTGTGATGGACAAACTAAAAACTATCATAATGCATCCTAACTGGCATACCATGATTCTCATATTCATGGCCACTCTCTGTAACGACTGCTGCCTTAATTCATATTGTATCTGCTGTCGTCCATTTTCATTGCTGTGATTCATTGGGTGTTTTCATTTGTTTTTTTGCCCCTAATGCAGGTCTATACGCGTAATGTGTGTTTTATTTTTATTCCGCTGCCTTAACTGTGGAGTAGGTATTTGTTATTATCAACTGTTGACCTTAGTACTTAAGCCACATCATCAACTTTATGTTTATATTTGAATATATTTTCGAAAGTTGTTTCATTATCATAGACAAGATCATTAATATGCTTGATAATACCAAAGTTTGAAAGTGGTGGTGTCTTTGAAAATGTGTGCAAGTTCTATCTCCCATACTTGGACACTGATTGTGAATTTTTAATACTGTTTTTGGGGAAGTGTGTAGTTACTGTGTCTTCTGGGAGTGAAAAGGCTAGAATCAAAGCCAAATAAAATCTAATGACCAAAAACACCATCTCACATCCATGACATGCACCTGGAAACAGACTATGCTACAACAGCCTGGCCAACAAGGTGGGGATAAAAAAATGTGGTCCCTATAGCAGTGAGCCTGGTGAGAAGCTTTGCATTGCACCCCGGCGAGGAGAACCCAATATGTCCTATTAAGATGAGCAACAAACCCACGACAAGACAAAATTTGTCGTGAGTGAATAATTCAGTACAGATAGTTTCAAAAACAACAACATAATGTATTTTCTGTATGTTTATGACTATCACAGACAAGAACATTAAAACGTTCCTGTCTATGCTTGATAATAGGATAGATAGAAAGTCATAGTCTCTTTAAAACTGTAATGAGAAAGGATCTGTGAAATTAAAACATTATTATTTGGGGTGTTTTGGATGAACCAGATTATAATTTGTAGCGCCCTTCACTTCACACCAGGAAAATAAGATATTTATACTTTGTATTCCCATATTCTAGAGTTTTCTTTCAAACTCAGTAGCCTATTCAACACTCAGCAAGTTTTTTGCCTGGATGAAAGGTGTGGTGTGCAATGTTATGAGTTGGTGTGGGCTCTACCCTAGAGGGGTTAGATCCATCTCTTCAAGCACGCTTTCAGTGTGGTAGTAGTATAAGCTCATTTCTAACAGAGAGAGCCCTCCTAGAAACCACTCAAGCAATTCTAGAGTACCAATAACTTATGTTTTTAAACTGTAGTTTAGGGCATACCCCAGGCCCCTTACTGTCTAGAAAAGAATAGGCTCACTGCACCTAAATGTGTGTCGCAAAACGCTGACTGAAGAGAGTTGTGCATGAGGCTAGTGACCTCATTGTGTAATACAAATCACTACAGAAACCAGGGATCAAGATGCTGAGTCATGCATGAGCTGCATCGGTCAGCTCCCCAAAGCTGTCAAGACCCTTCTTCATCTCCATGCAGTGATCCTGGATAACAGCGTAACAGAGCAGACTGGCTAAGGAGACAGGATCGAAGAAGGAAGGCTTAACCCGCACTCAAAAATGGCATGCTGAAGTCGGATGTGTTGGACCAAAAGGTGTAAATATCATAATCAAGCTATATACTACGAAATAACGCATTCCGTTCTCATGACAACATCCTGCTACTTGTAAAGTCCTGTTTAGGGCTTGCTAGCGGGAGATTGAGAACGAGGAAGAAGAAACCACCTCTTCAAAAATGAGCAAAGTGCTTTGTACATGCTTCCCAAAAGAGACCAACTGTAGCAGTGACCTTGTACTTCGACTAGAAAGAAACAAGAAGAAAAACTTCTTGTTCTTCGATGAACTGATGCTATGCTTCTAGTCCAGTGAGGTTCCCAAGGGAAAATGTGTTTCATGTCTCCGCAGAAGAACAACAAAATTTGTGCGTTTCAGGTCTCGCCAGAAGAAGAACAATACAATATTTGTGTGTTTCAGGACTTCACAGAAGAACAACAATATTTGTCCGTTTCTTCGCAGAAGAACAATATTTGCAAAAGCAACTGCAGTTGCTACATTATTTAAAGTTTATTAGCTTTGAATTTCCTATGTCTCACCCACTAGTCAGCAACAATAGTCATAAACAGCACTAGAGACTGCAGAAGACGAATGAGGAGGGTAAAGAACCAATGGTGATGAACAATGGAAGGAGAATCCAAGGTAAATGGAGTCTTCGTGGTGGAGCTCAACAAGGCAGCTGCTGTAGCTTCATTTTAAAAAAAGAGTTATATTGAATAAGAACACTTCAATCTACCAGCATCATTATCTGTGTTCTTTTTTCTTCTTCTACACTTTGTTTAGTACTGAGTTTGCCTTTCCACTTCGATCCCTATTCTCTTTGCCAGGCTACACTAGTGCAACTTGCTTCCAGGGCAGACACTTGGAGAGAGAATAGGGTCTTGGTCAGCTCTGGTTTGCTGACCCTTATGCAAGTAACCAGCTACAAGCCGCTGACAGCTCATTCCATCATTGTCTGTGTGAAAGACATGTGCAAACAAGTAAATTGATACCCAAGTGTTGCCAGGGTCGAAAAAGGGAGAAAGGATTAGTAGCAGTGTATATTTGTCAAGCATTTTTGTTAGAGTCGACTAAAGAGGGTTGGGCATGGTGCTGATTACCTCAACCTGCATACATTTAAAGCCCCAAAATTTCAACAAATATGGCCAAAAAAAACTAAACCATCCTAGACAAAAGTCCTCTGTCAACAGGGCTAACGATGTGATGCAGAGCAAGCGCAAGAAAGCTGCATCACTGATTTACCCGTTATCTTCTAGAGCTCGTGTCAAACATAAAAGACATAGACATAGCTGAAATAGATGGCACAGGACAGGAGAATCTGCGTTAAATAGGGAGCTGTAAGTTTTGATTGATTGGCTGATAAAGTTAACTGAACTGTAGAATGTGGTGAAGTGGCATTATGTTAATTAATAGAAGTACTGCAATAATCAACATACAACAATAACTTCCCTCCTCTGTAGCTAAATTTCTTTCAGGAAACAAAATATTTGTTTTGACTTACTCAGAAAAACATTCTTTTATTTTTTAATCATTTTACAGGTCATAGATCACGGCTTTTAAAGATGTATCTGGTGTGAGGGTGGCCAACTGTGATTTTTATCATTTGTTTCAATCCCTTATGCCATCACCTTGTTGTGCCATAGTGAGCTATGCCGGATAGATCACAGAAGAGTGGCCAGACTAAGGATGGCAGCAGCCGGGCAGGTGGTGCACATGAGTCCACGAAGATAGACCACCTAGGAAAGGAACACACTACACAAAGTCCAGGCAGATTGAGCCCAAGAGGACAGGACATGTAAGGGCACTATCCACTAACAGATAAGACAACCTACTGCCTTGCAGAAAACAGATGCACTTGGCAAGAGAGTGCATAGCAAGGTGCAACATTTCTCATACAGAGTGGGACAGATAAATCAAGATATGGGATGGTGCTCTGCATGTGAATACAGCAGAATTTATTGAAGAATCCAGAGTCCCAGTCTAAATGAGCAATGAATGCAGAAGAAAAATCCCTAATTATGCGTCACTGAGTGGGACACGTTGAAAAGAATAGGCACACTTATTACTTAAATCTTCCAAACAATCAAACATATAATCATAAAGGCTAGCAACCTCCTCATGTAAACTCTGTGAAGCCATTACTATGGAACCGTCATTGCAAGTGTTCAGATACAATCATACATGCTTCCTGTAGTGGTGAACCTATTCTTCATGTGGAATGAAACGGTGAATCAACGAGTTTACTATCTGATAGTCAAACTGAATGAAGAGAAGGGGTTTCCTCTCCAAACTTTTATCTTCATATTCCAATTCAAATTGCTAACAAAAACCACACACAGTTCCAGTTAAATGCAAATAAACAAAAAATGTATACCGGCATTTTTATTAAATTGTAACCAGCAGACACCTAACTTAATCTTTGAAAGTTTAACTTACGTTCACTATTCAAACTGAATCAAAACACACCGCAGTACTCTGAGTACTGGGTAGTCTACTAGTACTAACTGACTTGACTAACTCACGGAGTAAGTACACTTCAGTAAACTAAACTTAGTGCAGTTCTGACTGAAAAAACAAACGACTCACAACTATACCATTTGGAAACATCGAAAGCATCACTAACGCCAATAAAAGCTGCAAAATGTCTTCAAAAGTGTACGTCATGCAGTGTATTAGTAGCAGCTGCCATCGATCTGAAAATGACTGTATCCCTGAGTATATCGTTTATCGTCGTCTGGGACAGCTGGCATTCATTTAATTATTTTCCATGGTGGGAGGGAACCTGGTCGCGGCGTGTAAATCAAAACTTTATGACAAAATTCAACACAACCAACCTGAGTTAAACATCTGAGGGAAAGAATTGCTTCCAGGAAATTGTTTATCCACAACGGAATGCGTTTTGAAAACCTTGTGACTTGAGAATGTTTTGTGCGGTAAACAATTTGGAGACGAAGATAAACACCCGACAGCCTGAATGATCGTTCATGACAATCTGGCCTTTCTGGGGTCATTTCCGGTAACTGCTGTGACCTCTATCCTGCGCTATTTTTAATTGTTGGTGGTCAGAGGTTCTAAAAAAAAAGTGCCTACAGATCATTAGCAACAAATTATGAAATTAACAGGAAATTAGTCTTATTCTGAGGCGATGGTGAAAAAAGATATAATAAAATGCAACATGAATGTTAAGATCAATGGAGAAAGAACACGTGCCATCAAATTTGCAAGTGATCAAGCCATTATAGAAGGAACATGGAACCATTTCAGAAGATAGTCGCCAAGATCTAGATACAGCCAAGGCATTTAGAATGAAGATTAATGCCAAGAAAAACAGAAGCGAAGGCAATAGACAAACATTCCAAATAACAAATATTAGCCCTGAAGTACAGATCACGGAACAAGTGAAGAGGTTTCCATATTTGGGACAACAAATTAAAGTACCTGTCGGTACTAGGATTAATCCCAAAGAAAAACTAGTTACAGTTTAGGGCCTCACAATCCTAGAGGGCTGGAACAATTTTCAAAATACACCATACACAACACACTATACACATCACTACTGAGAAGGACGTGTGATTTTGTCCGGGAGGCATTGGGCTGTCAATAGCTGCCAGTTCAAAGCTAAAGTGAGTATATCATCATCATCATCCCTTGTCTTGAGGTTCTGAGAACAGAATGTCTTGTAATTCTATCGACGGGCTACCTTAATACGTGTTCTATCCAACGACAGAGCCTTCTCCTCATATCATTTTCCATTGATATCAGTCTGGCTCTTTCCAACAACTTTACGTTAGTGATCTTCTCATAACATTTCAATCTTTATATTCAGCGCCTACTAACATTTATGGAAGCCTGCACCTCTTTCGTTATTTGTTTTGTTATTCTCCGTGCAATAGAACGGACTTTACATTGGAGCAGAAGATGTTTATATGTGTATTGGACTTAATGTCTTTTTATTTCCATTAATTCCCCCCAAAGCAATGAAAGCTCCTCTCGTCTTTTAAATTCTTATTTTGATATCTTTATTTGTACCTAATATTTTGTCTATAATGCTACAAGGATTTGCATAATCTGTGGGATTTTTTTTCCGTGTATTTTCAGTTGGTGTTGTTGGCTGTTGTTGGTTGTTGTTGGCTGTTGTTGGTTGTTGTTGGCTGTTGTTGGTTGTTGTTGGCTGTTGTTGGTTGTTGTTGGCTGTTGTTGGTTGTTGTTGGCTGTTGGCTGTTGTCGGGTGTTGTCGGGTGTTGTTGGCTGTTGTTGGCTGTTGTTGGTTGTTGTTGGCTGTTGTTGGTTGTTGTTGGTTGTTGTTTGCTGTTGTTGGCTGTTGTTGGCTGTTGTTGGTTGTTGTTGGCTGTTGTTGGCTGTTGGCTGTTGTCGGGTGTTGTTGGCTGTTGTTGGTTGTTGTTGGCTGTTGTTGGTTGTTGTTGGCTGTTGTTGGTTGTTGTTGGCTGTTGTCGGGTGTTGTTGGCTGTTGTTGGCTGTTGTTGGTTGTTGTTGGTTGTTGTTTGCTGTTGTTGGCTGTTGTTGGTTGTTGTTTCGAATGCCCACACTGAGTAGTTTTACTCTTTTGTACGCCTTGATAAGGACGTTAAGTGACGGATTGCAGTAGTTTTCCTCACATCCCGAGCGTGCTGATGAAGGTGAACGGGGATCCTCCAGGCGGTTGTGCTATGCTTAGCTTCATCTGCACTGTGTCGCTCACTACTACGGGGATCACGTCAATCCCTCACCTCGTTAGGCAGGCTACCATGAAAACAACATGTTTCCAGGGAGAGCTACGAGGAAGCTGAGGTGAGGGTCTTGGCCAGTATGTTTTGTCTGACCCTGACTAACATGTCTGATCAGTAAGTTTCTCCTGACCCTGACTAACATGTCTGATCAGTATGTTTTGTCTGACCCTGACTAACATGTCTGATCAGTATGTTTTGCCTGACCCTGACTAACATGTCTGATCAGTATGTTTTGCCTGACCCTGACCAGACGGTAATCTTTCTCCCCATCCTCAGTTGTAATTGCTACATTCTTCTTCCATTGTTTGCCTCTTATTGATGTTATGGGATAGAAGAGTCAATTCGTCCACAAAGTCCGGATCTTCGTGCTATTGTGTCAAATTCCATTTATTTCCATTTTTATTGTTTGATGTTGGAACGGCTGGCCGAGTTGTTTGGATGTCGGTGTTTGACCACTAGAACACGTGCTAAAATCTTCCGTAAAGCAAAGATTGTTTGTCTATCGGATGTTAAATAAGAATATAGTATGTACACTGCGTGAAGACAGCAGTGGCAAGCGCCCTTTACATCTCAGCACTACATATCT